>OU015746.1:115802682-115851020 GCA_907169655.1 Acomys percivali
TCCACAGAAAAACAGGCAGGGCTAGAACCTGCCCTGGGTTGGACCCCCAGGGTAGGTGGGCAGAGCACAAAGAGATTGAACATCCTGGAGTGGGGGCTCAACGTCTGCTCCATAGGGACAGTAGAAAGGCAGATAGTGATGGCTCAAAGGAGACCCAAGACTGCAGAGGACAAGGATGTAAACTTGGACCCAGAGGGAAGAGTTGGAAGCTCATCTGCTCCACTTTCTAGCCCCATGAACTTGCACCAGCTCAGGTTTTTATGCATTAGGCTTATTTACAATGCCGCAGAGGTATGTAAAGTGCACGGCAGTGGCAGAGGCCTGGCAAACCTGGCCAAGTGGAGCCATAGCACGGCCATGGCGAGCTCTGCCTGCGGAGGGCTTGCAGATGAGAAACGTTTTCTGGGATTGTTGCTTCCATCATCAGGACTTCTGTGCAAAGGGAGGAGGAGTGACACCAAGACCAAGGCGAGTTTCTCGGGCTGCCAGTCAGTTACTGGGGAACTGGGTGCGGGGTCGGGATGGAGATGGGGTGAGGCTGAGCAATCTCGGAGACGTGCAAACAGGTCGTGTATCAATTGTGTCACTCAGACCTCTATTTGGCAGGGCTATGGCAACTATATGACTATGAAACTTGTATACAGGCACAGGCCACACCAGTCTCTTGCTATTACTTCTCTGCAGGAGCCAGGTGCTCCTGGGTTCCAGGTCTGACAAGTTTTATCTGGGTGTGTAGGATCCATCCCCGGCCACAGGGATGCCCAAGTCACAATGGTTCATGGCGCTTACCACCCTGCTTTGTGTCCTTACAGATCCTTCTAGGCAGTGACTGAGGCATGGCATGCAACAGTGGAGAGCAGGGTAGGTTAGCTGCGTCCGAATCTGAGCTTAGATGCAAGTCTTAGCTGTGTGGTAAGCCCCTCTGCCATCGAAGCCGCGGTTATGGCAACTGTCCAGTGGGGAACTAGTAATGAGCTTGTTGTTGGGATTAATGATATTTGCACAGTGCCTGCCTTAGAGTCGTGGGCAATACATTCAGCCTTCCCTCCCTCCCTCCCTCCCTCCCTCCCTCCCTCCCTTCCCCCCTCCCTTCTCTCCCTTGATCCCTTCTGATGGGCTGCTCTGGTCAGCCTGTCCCTCTGCTGTAGCCCTTTTGTGTCTCAGGCCTTGAATACTCCCCCACTATCCCCTGAGCCTTGGAGTCCAATTTCTCTTCCTCAGTGAGGACAAAGGGCTGAGTCAGCTCTCTGGGGATTCACTCTTGAGGTTCCAATGAGTCTGGGTGTCTCCGCACCAGCACTCAGGCTGCTAATGGCCTCAGAATGGATTTGGGCCCTGCACTGTGGAGTTCACTGGAAAAGCTACAGTGGGTCTTTTTTTTTTTTTTTTTTTTTTTTTTTTTTTTTTTTTTTTTATGGCTTCCACACAATAGGTTTCCTTTTAATCAGGAACTGGTTGTCTGCCTTTCTGGCTTCTGGTGACTTCCTCTCTGGCCCTATAAAGGCCACAAGAGGATCAATTAGATGTCCCTGGTGCTGAGAGATGGAAAAGGGCCAGAGGTGGCTGTGTGCCTCCTCCCTGCTGTATTGGATAGTGCAAAGGACAGTAAAGCTAGCTTTCTTGGGCTTTCAAATGCTCTGCCTATGCGAGCCTTCAGGACTCCAGATACACCTGCTCAGTAAGGGTAAGAGCTTGGGCCACATGACCTCAGCATCCCAGAGGGGTTAAATAACCTGTTAGAGGTCATGAGGCTGGTGGCAACCTTCCCTGAGTCCTTGCCACACTTGATCTTCTGTATCCCAGGCTAACCACCTCTGAGACCCTATGACACTCACTCACTCACAAATGTTGGATTTCATTGTCCTAGCTACTGTTCCCAGATGACTAGCCCCATGTGACAGTTGTCTTTCACCCAGGCTGCAAACACAGGCTATCTAGGATGAAGGGGCAAAGGTTCGGTTGAGGGAGATCTGAACTCCTGTGGCCTTCACTGAGCTGCCCACTTCTTACAGCATATTTCTTCTGAAAACCTATGGTGGTAAAATGGTCCCACCTTCCCTCTTCCCCTGTTACCTCTATTCTTTTTCTTTTTAAAAAATTTTTTTGTTCCCTCTATTCTTATTCCTCAGATAAAGGTATCCCCCCAACAATCCATGGCAGCACTTCAAGTCACATCAGGACTGAACACACCTTCATCCTTTGGGCCTGGTGAGGCATCTGTGCCATGGGGAAGTGATCAAAAAGAAGGCAACAGAGTCCACATCCGAGACAGGCCCCTCTCCTCTTTCTGAAGGACCCACATGATGGCCAAGCTACCCATCGACTATGTATGTGTAAGGTGCCTAGGTCAGTCCATGCGTGGTCCTCGATGCATCAGTCTCCGTAAGCCTCCCTGGGCCAGGTTACTTGGCTCTGTTCGTCTTCTTGTGGCTCGCCTGTCCCCTTCAGGTCCTTCTATTCCTGCCCCTACTCTTCCACAAGACTCCCTGAGCACAACCCAGCCTGTGAGTCTCAGCATCTGCTTTGATCAGCTGTTGGAGACTCTCAGAGGACAGCTCTGATAGGCTCCAGTCTGCAAGCATAGCAGAGTGTTGTTACTGGTGTCAAGGTTGGCTCTCTCCCATGGGGTGGGTCTCAGGTTGGGCCAGGCATTGGTTGGACATTCCTTCAATCTCTGCTTTATTTTCATCCCTGCACATCTTGTAGCCAGGGTACATTTTGGCTTAGTTGAGGGTTTTGTGGGTGGGTTGGTGTTCCCCTCCTTCTACTAGGAGTCATGTCTAGTTAGAGACAGTCTCCATGACCCCTGCTAATAGGAGTCTCAGCTAGAGTCACCCCCATATCCTCTCAGGAGTCTCCAGCTTGTCTCAGAGATGTCACCACCCATGGCTTCTCTTCTCTCCGTAAGCCCTCTGTCCCCCACCCCCTCTCCCCACTTCTGATCTCCACCCTCATTTCTCATTTCTCTCCACACTTGCTCTCCTACCCTGTTCCGTCTCTCCAACACCTTTTGCCATCTATTCTGTTTCCCCCACTGAGTGAGACTTAAGCATCCTCCTTTGGGTCCTCCTTGTTACTGACCTTCTTTGGATCAGTGAACTGTAGTATGGTTATCCCGTACCATATAGCTAATACCTGCTTATAAGTGAATACACACCAGTCCTTTTTTTAAACCCTTGTTTTTATTTTGTATGTGTACGGACATTTGCCTGCACGTGTATACATGCATCACACATGTGTCTGGTACCCACAGAGGAGGGCATCAGCTCTCATGGAACTGGAGTTACAGATGATTGTGAGCTACTGTGTAGGTGCTGGCAATCAAACCCCGATCCCCTGTGAGAGCAGCAAGTGCTTTTAACTGCAGAACTATTTCTCCAGCCCCAGATCTAGTCTATGATCCTCAGACCACCAGCAGTGTCTAGGAACATGGCTCTCAACCTTTTGGGTTGGGACCCCCTGAGGGGATCAAACCACACTTTTAAGAGTCATATATCTGATATGCTGTGTATCATATATTTACATTATGACTCATAACAGTAGCAAAATTACAGTTATGAAGTACAAATGAAAATAATATTATGGCTGGGGGGGTCACCACAACACGAGGAACTGTATCAAAGGGTCGAAGCTTTAGGAAAGTTAAGAACCACTGATCTAGGAAGTTATTAATATTTAAATCCTTAAATCCCTCTCCATACTCTTGAAACAGCAATCTGTGTTTTTAACAAGCTCTCCAGGGGTCTCTCATGCCACCTACCTTTCGTATAGTCTGGATTAGATCTTCTTTTCATGGGCCCAGAGTTAGGGGAGACTGCTGTGGACTGAGCTATGTGGCTGGAGAAGGCTTTTCCAAGTTGGTTGTATCAGAAATGGACTTCTGGAGGACAGGTAAGGGTGACAGGCTCGGTGTGGGTGTGAGAAGCCATGCGCAGGAGGGGCGGTGCGGAGGGCAGGACTTTCACATCTTTTCCTGTCTTGCCAACTGAGAATGAGCACCAAGTTCAGGGTTGGAATTCAGAATCGACCCTGATTGAGTTATTATGGCTTAAGGATGTTACATATGTATTAAATTATGGAGGTCTAATTTGGGTCAGAGGCCCATCCATCCGTTCACCCATACGTAACTCATCAATCCCCTGTCCATTTGCCCATCCCTCCACCTGCCTGTCTACCCACACACCCACCCACCTAATTATTAATCTATCCAACCATCCATGCATGCATGCATCCTATACATTCCTCCATTTTCTTTTTCTGAGACAGAGTCTGGCATGGCTGAGACTGACTTTGGACTCTTGAGACTCTTCTCCACCCTAGATACCAGAATTACAAGTGTGAGCCACTATCTTGGCTTATTTTTTTCTTTTAATCAAAATAAGCCTTCCTCATCATTAGGCTTCATTCAGATGGGCTCATCCTTTGCAGAGATGGGGGCCGCAAAAGGTACCAACTTTGCAAGCTCAGACACGTGAGTCACTGAAAAAGCTACATAGAGTTTTCTACCAAATGTTTTCCCATCACTGTGTAAAATCTTACACCAAATATTTGTAGGTGTCATGGGATAGGACCAATATGTAACTTCAAGTTCTGATTTTGTCTCTGAGAAGGTGTGAGTTTGATGTGTTCAGAGTGTAACTTCAGCCAGACAGGACGTCCCCAGTTAGCTGTTCTCCTTTGTTTAGCTCTTACAGTGTCCTCACCTCTCTTTCTTACTAACCTTCTTATTGAATTTTGAGAATAATACTGTGAAGTCTGGGGAAATTCAAACCCAGAATGTAAATGATTTGTTCCAAGGTACAAAAGAAATAAGCTGCAGAGAGACCTGTGCTCATCTGTGTGACTTCTATTTGCAATATTGGGCACCTGGGTTCTGTTTTAGGCAAGATGAGGTCATGCTGGGATGTCCAGGCCACATACACCATCCATTCTAAAGGATAAGTGTGGGGCCATGCCCAATGCAGAAAACTATTCTAGAAACCCAAGACCCATGTCCAAAGGGAAGTCCCTCAAGTGGAAAGAACAGGGAAACCCTCAACCTCATCACAAGTAGAGGCTCTGATAAAAGAATAAGAAAGTCCTCAGTCTTTAAACATTTGATGGTCCCCATGAATTTAACACCTCACACATGTTGGTAGGTCACTGTGAAAAGGAAATCAAAACATATAGTGGCAGTAAAAATGTGGCTCTTTGAACAATAGTAAAACACTTCAGCAACCCTCCATATAGAATTAATTAACATGAAACCCAGCATCCTGGTTTCTGCAGAGCCCTAAAGTGGTTGCCAGAATTTAATTAGACTTAACCTTTTTCCCTACACCAGCACCGCTTTATAATAACTGCAGATCATTATTAATTCCTTTGGTGTTCGCTGTAATAACATTAATCACGATGAACTTCTTTCTGTGGTAATGTGTATGTAATATGTAATTCCATCGCAATTGAGTATTAGTTAAAGCTAAATTGAAATTAATTTCACAAAAAAGACACTATTTGTTATTGGATACTGTATATTCATAAAATAACATTTTAGAGCAATTTATAGTAAGGTGGCCAGATTAGGAGGCATTTGGTAAGCTGCTGAAAGTTCACTGGCAGAGCCGTTTGTTGTTTATGACTGCAGCCCTTCTGACTGCTGTCATCCAGTATCCCAAAGGCACTTGAAATATCAAAGCAGAAAATGAGGAGGCTATTCTGGTGGTCCTCGGGGAGACGGCGCCATAGCAACCTCCCAAGCCTGGACAGATACCTACATGGAACCTGCCTCCAGAGTTCTCGCTTCTGAATGAACTCGGGTTACACGAGCTCATCATCTGCTTCCCCCCAGGGTCAGTCTTCTCTTCTGTAAAGTGGTGCTACAGCCTCTACCTGCCATGGGGAGCTCTGGGAGAATACTCACAACCTTTGCAAAATGGAGCCCATCAACATCTCAGCCTGGATGGGGGAAGAGCCCGTGAGGCTTCATCTATAGCTGCAGGTGGAGAGGCAGTCACTTCACGTCAGTGGTGTCGCCGCAGGTGAGTTGCCTGTGTTTCAATTAATAACTCCTACACCTGTGTTCATGCAGGTGGCCATAATTATTAAAACACATGCCAACACACACACACACACACACACACACACACACACACACACACACACGAAGAAGAAGGGCAACTTTCTTAGGAGCAGGAGGTGGGTGAGGGAGGGTAATGAGATGAATATGATCAAAATGCATTATATGCATGTATGAAACTGTCAAAGAATAAACTAAAAATATGTATTTTAAAAACCATGGAACGTAGGGAGTACTGTGAACATACACAATCACAGTACTTGATAAAAAGGAGTAGCCCCCCCCACAATCTGAGTCTTATTTTGTTTTTGTCTTGCTGAGCTCTGTAACAAAATGTTTGAAAGTAGAGGTTTTAGAACGTTGCTGGGTGTGGTGGTGCACCCCTGTAATCCCAGCACTCGGGAGGCAGAGGCAGGTGGATCCTTGTGAGTTTGAGGCCAGCCTGGCCTACAAAGCGAGTCTAGGAAAGCCAAGGTTATACAGAGAAACCCTGACTTGAAAAACAAAACAAAAAACAAACAAACAAACAAACAAACAAAAAACCATCAACAACAAAAGAAAGCCGAGGAAGGGGATTTTTACATATCAAGAGTATATGTCACTAATTTTCAGATGTCAACTTACTTCTGCCTCTGCTCTTTGTAGTGTATGTCGATACTTGTGTTGACAAAACTCTGATCATCCACGTATTCATTTCTTCGAGGAGAAACCAGAACACAAGAAGATATACCTCTGCCTTCAGGACGCTGGTGATCCAGGAGGAGGTGGAAATAAATAGGAAAGAGTAGTATTAATATAACACACACAAGAAAGGGCAATATTAAACTTAGGTAAAGCAGGGCTAGGGATATGGCTTAGTTGGAAGAGTGCTAACCTAGTGTGTACAAAACCCAGTGTTTGGTCTGTGGTACCACATTAAGCAGGTATGGTGGTGCACACCTGTAATCCCTGCACTCTGGAGGTGGAAGTAGGAGGATTAATGTTCAAGGTCATCCTCAGCTATATAGTGGGTTTGAGACTAGCTTAGGCTGTACGAAGCCATGTCCCCAAAAATATGTAAATCAAGCATGTAAATGACAGACCCTGAGCAGACAGCATAGCAGGAGGGCATCAGCCCAGCTCAGAGCATCATGGGATCCACAAAAGAGTCCTTTAGCTCAGTGAGAGAAAGAGTTGGAGCTCGGTGCAGCTGTAGCAAAGCTCAGGGATCACAGGTAAGTTGTAGTGGTGAGGGTGTGGAAATGGAGAAGTTTCCACTGGAGAGATTGTGGTATCCTGAGGAGGAGTGGTCAGCCTCCCAAACCATTGTGCCTACCATTATGGAGGGCGGCCATAGCTTCACTGAAGAACTTGGGCTTGGCTTGAGCTGAGGCAGTGGAACAGGTACTTCAGGCTGTTGGTTATTTATATGAGACCGTGTCTCACAAAAATGGAAGCAAGCAAGGAATCCAATTGTTTTACTCACTCCTCTGACCCTTCCCCTGTTCCTTTCTTCTTTTTGAATTACCTCAGTGTTAGGGTCAAAATGATATGTGTCAGATAGGAATCAAGCATTTGTGTGTGGAGATAGATACCGTAAATAAGGCCCAAAGACACATGATAGACAGCAAAAGAAAACATTTAGAAAAATTGATAGCTCTTATCTAAATAAAGCTTTTAACAAATTGATAAGAAAATGACAAACACTAGAAGAGATAAATGGACAGGAAACCTCACTGGGCTGCAAGTTAGGGGGAGAAGCTGGTCCCAAGAAAGAACCAAGGAAAGATAAATTAAAATGACAAGATGCCAGCTTTTAAACCAAATTGGGCCAAATCTGAAAATGCAGGCAGCCTTCGTTACTGGAGTGGGAAGAGCAGCCATCTAATACTGAAGTGTGTTTAGGGTACGATCTTTTAATCACTAAGGGTTAATGTATGCATGTGGTTTTAACCCTATTTGGAAGAACAAGGCTTCTCACCAAACAGTTGTGATGCAGGAAGGCGAGGCTAGACATTTTTTATTTGGCCATGTTCATATGTGAGGAAACACTTAGATTAAAATGTTCTCCTGCTTTCATATACCGTCCAGTGACCTAGAGGGGTGCCCTGGGGTACAACTACAGTAAAATATATTCCATAATCTTTTTGTTGTTAAAACAACAACAACAACAACAACAACAACAACAACAACAACAACAACAATGGTCTAGAAAGATGGCTCAGTGGTTAAGAGAACTGACTGCTCTTCCAAAGGTCTTAGGTTCAACTCCCAGCACCCATCTGGTAGCTCATAACCGTCTATGAATCCAAGTTTGGACATCCTCACATATAAGATATGGAAAAAAAATACCTCAACAAGGGGCATATGCTCATTATCTAGAACTAGCGAAGTTGGCAGTGCACAGAGATGCTTGTGTATAATCCCAGCACCAGAGAGCGAGGGGATCAGGAGTCTCAGGGTTTCCTTCAGCTGCAAAGTGAACTTGAGATCAGCCTGGGATGTATGAGACCTTGTCTCACAAAAATAGAAGGAAGGAAGCAAACAAAAGCAAACAGTAAGCTCTGCTCCCCACTTAGAATTCAAGAAACTAAGAAAAGTAGTGACAAAAAGATAATCTCCACAAAAATATAATTCCAAGAATTCAGCATACACAGGTATTTCGGAAGAAGCCTACATAAACATACAGAGCCATGTGACATAAGCCTCCTGGCAATAAAAAACATTAGCCTAAAATGCAGTTAAGTTTGAGTAAGAAAAAGAAACAAAAGCAAAAGAGAAGAGAGAGCTTTCGAGGTCTCGAAAGTCCTTCAGCATAAGAGAGTCCCTCTATGAATTTTGTGCTAGGACGTGGGGACCAGTTTTAAAAGACAGATTTAAATAAAACATATACAAGACCTGGGGCTCACATCTTTGCCCCAAATAAATAAATAATAGAGGCCTTGGGTCTGGCAAAGCTATGGGTGAAAGTACTAGTTTTATGTAGGGCCCATTAAATTTCTCCCTGACACTTAAGACTGACATCCTGCCTTCAGGATATATGTCATACAATTTAAAACTACAAAAATAATATACAACTAACATCAGGCAGTGAAAGGGGCCAGTGAGGACAGACACTGTAAGTGCTGGTGTCCTTGTTTCTGAGAACAGGAGCTCAGTCAATACTGGAATTTAAAGCATGCCCTTTAATGGATGGAGAGATGGCTTGGTGGTTAAGAGCACTAGCTGCTCTTCCAGAGGACTCAGGTTCAAATCTTAGCACCTACAGGGCAGCTCACAACCATCTTTAACTTCAGTTTCCAGGGGATCCAACACCTTCTTCTGGCCTCTGTGGACACCACACACACATGTGGTGCACAAACATACGTACAGGCTGAGGAAGCCATGGGGAGCAAGCCCCATCGTCTCTGCTCCATGGTCCCTGCCTTCCCTTCTTGGTGGACTGACTGTAAACTGAGCTGAAATAAACCTTTTCCTCCAGAAGTTGCTTTTGGTCATGATGTTTATTACAGCAATAGAAAGCCAACTAGAAAAATAGTTTTAACCAAAGAGGAGGACACGGATCTTGGAAGGATGTAGTCTCTACTTCTGGATTCTGCCACCATCACAGTTGGATTTGATTTTCTTAAGAAATGACTAGACTCCTTTTCAGAGCAGATGTGCTGTTTGCTTTTCTTGTCCTCAGTATTTGAGACGTTACCTGACTTTGCATTCCTGGGATTAACCCCATTCTTCCAGAGACTGTAGCTCTTCTGCATATTATAGGATTCAACTTACTAATTTTTTTATTATATGTTTTTGTGTTTATGTACATATATTGACAATTAGATAATTCTGTGGCACTTTTATGTGTCAATGGTGAGGAGATCTGGCTTTCTTTTTAGTTGTATGTATTCTTCATTTTTGTGTCAGAGGAATGTGGGATCCATTGAATGAACTAAGAGGGGCTGTCTTGTTCACTTGCTGGAGAAGCTCATAGATAATTACTATTTTCTTTTCCTTAAATATTTGACTAAGCTCATCAGTGAAGCTATCTGGATTTGCAGTTTTTCTTGTGGGAAAGTTTCGAACCACAGACATAACTTTGGAAATCAATAAAGGGCTATTCAAGATATTGATTTCCTCTTGAGTAGGTTTGCAGGTACTTGTTTGTCAATGACTTTGCCCAAATCACCTAAGGAGCTTGAAATTATCGGCATAAATGGGTTCCATGACCCTTTCTACATCTGTGAGTGGGTGGTGACATCATATTCCTCAGTCCAGTATTGGCAACCTGCTCTCTCTTTCTTCCTCATCAGTCTGGATAAAAGTTTACTGTCGTGGGGGCTGGAGAGATGGCTCAGAGGTTAAGCACTACTGTCTGCTCTTCTGGAGGTCCTGAGTTCAATTCCCAGCAACTACATGGTGGGGTAATGAGATCCCCAGTGCCCTCTTCTGGTGTGCAGGCACCCATGCCTGTATACTGTATACATAATAAATAAATAAATAAATTTTAAAAAGTTTACTGTCTTAATCTTCTTTAGGATCTGGCTTTTGAATTTGTTGATTTTATTTTACCCTCTGTTTTTGTTATTCTGTTTTTTATTTTTTGTTATTCTGTTTTAATTATTTATTTCTTACATTTTGCCTTTTACTTGTTCTTGCTTTTCTGGTATCTTACTTGAAAGCTGCCATCACTGAGGACCTTCTCTTCTCTAGCGTAAGCTCTTGGAGCTATTCCTGGTCCCCTAAGCACACTGTTAGGAGAATCCTACACATTTTGATATGCTGCGCTTTTATTTTTTTCCACTCAGAATATTTTCATATTTTCCTTTTTCTTTGTTTTTTTTTTTCCAAGCAATTGCTCATTTGGTAGTGTCTTATTTAATTTTCACATGCTGAGGAATTTTAAGATTTTTCTTTAAAATGGTTATTTTATTTATTTATTTATATTTATTGCATGAGCATGGTCTGCATGGATGTCTGTGCACCGTGCACATTCTCAGTGCATGTGGAAAGCAGAGGAGGACATTGCATCTCCTGGAACTAGACCTACTGATGGTTGTGAGCCACCAAGTCAGTAGGAATTGAACCTTGGTCCTCTGCAAAGGCAGCCAGTGCTCTTGACCACTGAACCATCTCCCCAGCCCCCAAGATTTTTCTTACTGCTTTTTCCTTGGTTGCATTGCTACTGCAAACACACTTTAGCTCTATTACAATACAAGTTACAGCTATTTTGTGTTGGTCCAGAAGGTGTTTGTTCCCACCTCTGTCTGAAGTTTCTCACTGCTGCTGTAGATTGCGTTATTTTCTTTGCAGTCTGTAAGTCAGTCTGCTCTTTCAGGATCCTGGAGTTCTGGCATCACACATAGCAACCTGGTGGACTCTCATGTCCTTCTGAGGGAGCGGCACCATTATCTTCATTATACGACCCTCTTTTCCTGTGGTAGCCTTTCCCCCTCTCTAAAATCTGTCATGTTTGCCACCAAACGAATGGCTTTTCTTTTTTCTTCTTTGAAATTAGTGTTCATGTGCCTTGTTATTTTTTTAACCTTCTGCTCTCAACATAGCTGTGTCTTTAGCTCTTAACTTTCTTGTAAGTAGCACATGGTCAGCAGATGCACTTTTCTACTATTCCAGCTTAATCACCTCTTTCTTTTAGAGTCCGGAGGCATGCCTAAAGATTAAAAAAAATAATAGTTTAGTTTTTTTGAAATTATAACATAATCACATCATTTTGTCTTCCTTTTTCTTCTCTCCAACCTTCTCTACATATCTCTTTGCTCTCTCTCAAATTCCTGGCTTTTCCTTTAATTGTTCTTACATATATACATATGCGTATATATATTATTAAACACGCAAAAACAATCTGCTCAGTCAGGAGAATGTTTTCTGTGTGTATTCATATACACACCTTAGGACTGGCCGGTTGGTATCAGAATGTTCAACCTTTTGAGTTTGTAACATGACACGATCATGTTTTGTACAACTGAGTTATAAGAAAAACGTAAAACAAGTCTCATGTTTGTGTTCTTTTTATTGAGCCACATTCACAGCTATCCGAGAGTGTGTGAGACCTGTGGGCTGCAGGGCAGACACAAATGCTGGGCCATCCGTATGTAGCATGATTATATATAAATATATATATACACACACATACATACATATAGATTTACACCATCTTACTATTTGTACTTTAACCATTCCATCTGTTCTTGGTCTCAGCTTTCTTATTTTCACTTTCCTTAATTAAAACAATTTAAGTAATTATAAGACTACAGGAAGTTGCAAAGAAAAATATAAGGTTTCTTGCACCCTGCACCTCAGTCTTCTCAGTACCTTGAGTCATCAAGTCATGGAAGAAAACCCAGGAAGCTGGCATCTTTCCCTCCAGGCTTGATTTCAACCTCGTTGTTTGTATGCGCACACACTTGCAGTGAGGAGAGCTGGGGGTAGCTTTCTCACACGTGTGGCACTTGCAGCAGCTACAATTGACATTCAAGGTTCATCACTGCACTGTGAGCCATGGAGCTCCTGTCCATCCTCCTGTTATCCCTGCCCCCTTTCCGTCATGTCACCCTCTCACAACTACTAGTCTGCCTCCCGTTTCCAGAACCATTCTTTATGAATGCTAAATGTTCTTTTACAAATGTTATAAACAAGGAGTTATGTCACATCCGCCCTGAGACAGGTTTTTACTAACATAGTTTTCATTCTGTTTATGCAAGCAGTATGCACTGTTTGAGGTTTTTTTTTTTGTTTGTTTGTTTGTTTGTTTTTGACTCAGAGTTTTTTTCTGTGTAGCCTGGCTGTCCTGTGAATGAAAAAAAGAAATAGAAAGAAAAGGAAAGGACATGGCTACTCCTAGTTATGGTAGGAGGAGAAAGTTTTTTGTAGATGTGAGGGCATAGTCAGAGGCAGACACATCTGGGAGAGTCCAGAGTAGACATCACCAGACTTAGCTGGGCATTGCAGGGGGAAGGGAAGGAGAGAGAGAGATAGAGAGAGAGAGAGAGAGAGAGAGAGAGAGAGAGAGAGAGAGAGAGAGAGGAGAGAGAGAGAGAGAGAGAGAGAGAGAGAGAGAGAGAGAGAGAGTGGGGAACCAGGTGCAGCAGCCAGAAGGCCCAAAGGAACAAGGAGAGCAGGAAACCAAATGGTTGGATAACATATAGGGAAGAGCAGCCCAGTCCTCAGGGATGAAAAGTTCAAAGGGGTGAGGAATGCCAGCCATACCCCAGTAACAGGTAGTGACTGAGGGACCTTGGGAGACCCTAGAGGCCAGATCCAATTTTATATATTAAATAGGGATCTCAGCCACTTGTTCTGAGTTTGAAATCTAACATCCTGGAAGTAGCTCTGTAGACCAGGCTGGCCTCGAACTCAAAGATTCATCTGTCTCTGCCTCCAGAGTTCTGGGATTAAAGGCATGTGCCACCATGCCTGGCTACTAGTACTTTATTATCTGAATGACTTTTTTTTTTTTAAAAAACTGAATTATATTCCAATATGGACATATCATGATCTGTTAACAATTCATCTATTGATGGACATTTGATGTTTTCCTTTTTGGATGTTATGGTGAAAGCTGCTACTAATAGCTGGTAATAAGTTTTCATTTCTCTGAGATGAAATTGTCCAACAATGTAATTGCTAGATTGTGTAGCAAGTGTCTAGTTAGTTTTCAAATCAATTACGAAACTATTTTCCAGAATTGCTGTCTCATGTAATAACCCTATCATCCACTTGTGAGTGTCTGGGCTCCCCCACACTGTCATCAGTATTTGGTGTTATTCCTCCTGTTTTATTTTAGCCTCAAATGAGTAACATTCTGTGGATCCAGGCCTTTCTGTAAGAGCTAATGGCTAGTTTTTCCATTGCCCAATAACCTTCTGTGTATCTCCTTGCATGAAATGTACCATTAGTGGCTTTGCTCTTTTCTGCTTTGCTTTTTAAAAATACTAGATTTTGAGAGTTCTTTATATATGATAGGCACAACTCCTTTGTTGTATGACTAATTATTTGCACATATTTACCTCCAGTTCTTAATCTGTGTTTTATCTTCTTTACAACATTTTTGGGTACTTTGTTTGTTTCCAACAAAATATGTGGAAATTTTGGTGAAGTCTGGTTTACCACTCTTTGCATTGTGTACATCACTGCTTAATTCTACAGTCTGAAAACTTTCCTCAGCATGGTGCTTTATGGTTTTATCTTTTACCTTTAAGTCCATCATCTATGTTGTGCTAATTTTTGTGTAATGTTAGATTCAGTGCCAATTAGCTTTTTTCTTTCTTTGCCTTGCAATGTCCAATTATTCTTGCAGCATCTATTTGCATTTTTAAAAAATGAAATAATGGATTGGTGAAATGGTTCAGTGGATAAGAGTGCTTGCCACAGAAATCTGCCAACCTGATGTTTGATGCCCAGAGCTCACATAAAGGTGGAAGGAAGAGAATTGTGCTGGCTAGTTTTATGTCAATTTGACACAAGCCAGGGTCATCATAGAGGAGGAATCCTCAATTGAGAAGATGCCTTCACAAGATTGGGCTGCAGGCAAGCCTGTAGGGTACTTTCTTTATTAGTGATTTATGGGGACGGTCTAGACCATTGTGGGTGGTGTCATCCTGGCCTAGTGGTCTTGGGTTCTATAAGAAAGCAAGCCAGTAAGCAGCACATGCCTCTGCATCAGCTCCTGCCTCCAGGTTCCCACGCTGTGAAATCTGTATTAGACTCTAGAGGGCTTCACTACCCCAGCTAGTTCCCAAATAATTGAGACAAAGACCTTTTAGATTATAAAAGCTTTAAAGCACCATAACTGGGCAGGTAACAACCCTCTAAGCTATTTTGCTATTTCCCAGCTACACACCCCAACTTACTTGCTATAAACATTCCTGCCTGGGCTGCTTCTGTTCCATCAGGCCAGCCTCATGGCCATGTGCCCATGGTTCATACTGTCCCATTGACTTCATTCTCTTTGGCTTCCTTTCCTTTTTTTCCTCTCCTGCCTCATGGTCCCCGTCTAACCCCCAGCCTGGGTACCAAAGCTCCGCCTACCTCTCTTCTGCCCAGCTATAGTCTGCCAGCCTTGGCTGTCCTAGACTCCCTTTGTAGACCAGGCTGGCCTCGAACTCACAATGATCTGCCTGCCTCTGCCTCCCGAGTGCTGGGATTAAAGGCTTGAGGCACGACGCCTGGCATTCGCTGCTGTTTTTAAGGTCTTGTACCTGTGATTATGGTACACTAGCCATAATCACAGGTGTGTATATAGCAGAAGGAAGATAGCAGTTTTAGGGCTTGGTACTGTCTGTAGGGCTAGGTGTCTCCTCGGGGTCCTGGAGAGTAGTCTTACAGATAAGGATACCCTATTTTTAGGTTTCTTTACACCCACAATCCCTTTTTGTCAGAGATTTTTTACACATCCCGGGTATGCAGGTATCTAAAACATCCAAATAAATGCAACACTTAATGATACTGAATCAATAGGTTTAAAACAACTTATTGTAAAGCAATTCTTTTAGATGCACATAATTTTTTTTTGTGTCACCCACTAAAAATGAAAGCAAACTGGCATCCTGGTGGGATGGTGTGCTTTCTTGTTTTTACATAAAGAACTAAATCACGGCTAAGTATTTGATACTGCAGTATGTGGAGTATCTTCAATCACTTTCAGGGGCAACTGATGTTTTGATTTTACCAACAGTTGCCAATGTTGCCAGCTGTTTTGACACATATCCATAACCCTACTACCTGAGGCCAGAGGACCAAGAATTTAAGGCCAGCCGCAGATATATTGCAAGTTGTAGATTAGCTTAGGAACATGAGACCCTGTCTCCAAAATAATATCAAAAGAAAACTAAAACAAAAAGCAGTTGTTGGAACTGAGAACACCGCTTCACATAAGTACGTACTACACAACGGCTGAAATTATATTTCAGGCCATTCCAGAAATTGTTGGAAATTCTCTGCTAACCCCTAGACAAAATTCATGTATTGATTTTTTTAGTGAAAACTAAGGCAGCCACTCAAATAGCAATTTTAAAAATCAAACAGCCTAAGACAATGCAATTCAAAGATAGGTTTGTTTGATACTAGCTGAGGAGTGGTGGCTGGAAAATAAGAAAAACCTTTGTTTTCCGTAATTAAGCCAGGATGCTTCTATAAAAGCAGAGAACTTTATACAGCAAAAACTCTGCAGTTAATAGCACAGGCTCGTCTGGAGTCTGATTGGAGGGGTTGTTGTAGGCAGCATTTCTTGACGTTGTATAGCAATATGGACAGTGCAAAGTGCGCGTGCACGTATGTTCTCAGAAGCAAGGTGGAAGCCGGGTCACGGTGCAACACAGGCACATCCTCCCAGAAACACGTCAGACACAATTCATTCCTGCTTGTTGTGTCTTCGGAAAGCTTTTTACTGTTGCTCAGTTTTTCACAACCTCTCCCTCACTCCAAATTCAGTTACCCGATGCCACGTGGGAGGTGACCTGCACTGTGAGGAGGAGCTGTGCCCTATTTACCTTCACTATTTTTTTCCTGGCAGGACAGGACCCATTCCCGGCCCCCTGAGCCCTTGTGTGACCTGTGTTGTCACTTGGAAGCTCCCCTGCAAGGCAAAGGCCACCAAAACCTTTTCTTCCTTAGGGAATCACTGCCCAGCCACCTGTTCTATGTCTTACAAACTGTTGCTTCAGGAGTTTTGGAGGCTCTTGGGAAGGCACATCTGATCCTTCTGGTTTCATTTTGGCTAACCATTAGACTTGTATTTACTGCTCTCATTTGTTCTTCAGGATCTTTATTTTTAAATGATTTTTTTTTTTCACTGTAGTGGAGGAAATGCTCCTCTCTGGGTCCTGTTCTTGCGTGCTGAGTTCTTATAATTTATTTAATTTTATTCTATGTGCATTGGTGTGAGAGAGGCAGATTCCACGGACTGGGAGTTACAGAGTTGTGAGCTGCCATGGAGGTGCTGGGAGCAGAACTTGGCTTCTGGAAGAGGAAGAGCGAGCCACCTGTCCTCTTAACCGTTGAGCCATCTCTCCAGCCCCACATGCTGCATGCTGAGTTCTTTATCTGCTTTGCGCCTCACTTTCCCTGGGTGATATTTGCATAGTTTCTTTCCCCTCTTTTCTGTCTAACACAGAGGCAGCTGAGAGTGCTTGCCTGTGAAATAGCGATTCGCCCTAATGATGTTCTCACTCAATCCAAAACCTGTTTATCTTTCTCTCTGAACTACTTTGTAAGGGTCAGGTGTTTCATGATGTCAGTTCTGCAGTTAGGAATGCAGGTGGCGGTGAGCAGCTTTAAGGGCGAAAAATCCTTACTTTGGGGCCGTTTGATTTTTTTTCAAAGAAGTATTCTTGGAGCTAAAACATTAACACCAGGAAGGCAGGGAGCTTTGCGGTCAGTTTTGCTCACTGCTTCTAAACCAGCAATGGGCACACGTCCATCCCTCCACAAGATTTGATTGGAGGAGTAAGTGACATTCACACACTTCTAGAAATGGGTGAGTGAAACTTTTAAGCATCAGTCCTGTAAAGAGCTGTGTATGGTGGGGCTGGCCAGGGCTGGGTTTTCTTGGGCCAAATTCTTCAGCAGGATGTTTCTGCCAGGTGTTATGGGAGTGATTTCCTCTGAGGCAGTTGGGTAAGACTCAAGTTCTCGAGATTTAAGGTTCAGGAAATAACTTAAAAGCTTCAGGAAGTTCCTGGAACAGATCAGGTGCCGCTAAGCTCCTCCCTTTTCAAGGTCATATAAGAAACAAGGACTGCTGAGGAGACCGAGACCAGCCAAGCTGCCTAGAAGAGACACTCTGCAACCTGTCCAGTTGCCTGTGACCTGTGCAGTGGACTCAGGGCTCTAGCACTCAAGAGCCAGCACCCATGCCAACATGAGCTTTTGGTGATGCAGCTGTCTTTGAACTGGGTTCTGCTGTGAGTGAACCCTCATCCTTCTGCAAATTAACTCATTAGTTCATCACATTGGACTTTGGTGGTTATCCTTGCTTTGGTCTGTTGTCTGTCCTGTCAGGGCTGAGTAGATGCTTGTTCTCATCTCCCTAAGAATAGTCTCACAGGGCAGCTGGATGCTGTGAGTGTGTGGCCACGCAACTTAGGACCTAGGTGAGATCACACCAGACAATGGGAGAAACCATGGCCTCTTACAGGGGAAGGTTCTGTTCGGGCTTCGCATGGCTAGCGACTGCTTCCTACTGGAGTTCTTTATCCTCTCTATATCCTGTCTCCAATTCTTTCCTGGAATCCTGTCTAAGGTAAAATTAATGAGATCATGTGCCCCACCCCAGCCAAGAGCTACTAGCTGCGTTGGTGAACAGTAATGCTTGTCTGATAGGCTACTGCATGGAGGAAATGGAAGAGGTCCATGCCTCTATTGGCACCCCCTGCTCCCCAAGTGTGATGGTTAGCATTATTTGTCAATTTGACAGAATCTAGAATTACCTGGGAGAAAGGACTCTGGGCAGCCTGTGAGGCATTATCTTAATTACCTTAATTGAGGTGGGAGAGGTGTCCCACTGTGATTGGCACCATTCCCTGGCTGGGATCCTGGACTGTATACATGAAGAAGGCCAACTATGCAGCAGGGTGCATGCATTGGGATAATGAGTAAGACGTGAGTAGCTTCCTCAGGCTCCTCCTGCCTTGATTTCCCCACCACAAGGGACTGTGTTTTGAACTGGGAGTTAAAGTAAACCTGGCCTCCCTGAACTTGTTTTTGTCCAGTTATGTTGGTGTAGTGACAGGAAAGAACAGTAAGGCCCAAGGTTCTCACCTCATGTCAGCGTGAAGATGATCAGGAGGGCAGGCGCCAACACCTCTGGCTTGTTTGTACTTCCTCAGGGCTCCAGTGGCCTGCTGGTTTCTAACAGAGCCTATGGCTTCAGAGAGGCCATGTTAACTACTCACACATGGACATCCTTTCCCCAGTAGCTTCATTTGGATGGCTATTGCCCAGCCTCTAACATTTTAGCACATGTTGACCCCATTTAATGTCTGCTTTGATGTACTAGCATTTCTCGGGCTCCTTCTGAGCTGATGGGCTGGAGGAGCCACTGGTGCCAGGTTCCAGCCATCTTCCTTTGGCTCCTGGAGCCTGGCTGGCAGTGGAAAAGAGGAAGAGTGGAGGGGCAAGCTCCTAGGAAACTCCTACTTAATAATATGGCTTTGACCCTAGCTGCTTTCTTGGGGTGTCTGCCAAAAGTCACAATGAGGTCAAATTAATTGGCTGAGCAAGCCTGAGTGTGAAGGCAGAAAGCAACTGGGCGGCTGTCTAATGAGACAGACCACAGAAAAAGGTGCTGTGGGTTTCAGGCGTGCCAATACCCAAGACTTTGGGAAGAACAGTGAACTGTCTGTGGCGAGCAAGAGAAATGATTGTGTCTCCAGGAGACTCATATATGACCAAGGCCTGAAGAACTGTGCACCCCCCCCCCCACACACACACACACCGCACTGTGAGCCAGAGAAAAGGAGGGCCAGACGTTCTGGAGAGGAACCAATAGGGAGAGTGGTCTGAGAGAGATGAATTCTGCAGGGCATGAAAGGAACTGGGGGCTGTGAAGGAAAGAGGTAGAAGGCAGGGGTGTGTTGCGGGTAGGGGGAAATTTAGCGGAGTCTTGTGAGCTTCCAAGGGCCATGGAAAAGAAATGCCCCAAGGGCAGGCTTGCTGTGTCCCTCAGTGTCATATGTCCATAAGGTCAGACCTGGGGGGCTCTGCCATAGTATCTTCTCGATAGCGCATACTGGAGAATAACACGTACAATAGCACAGGTGGCCTTTTCCTCCACTGCTCGGACCACGGTAGAACGAGCAGCTAATTCAGTCCACTCCCTGAACAGCGCACACTCTGCGCAGAGTTGGGCATACCAGAAAGACTGCTACTTTATAAGCCTGAGATAGGCTGAAAAAGACTGCTCTGGCATAGGATCATTTAGAGATGCATAAATGTTCTTTTGGAAACCACTGCCTTAGCACCTGCCTTTATCCCCATTGCCAAAGCCTCTGGCTGTAGAACCCGCTTTATGTTGCATTTAATAGAGGCAATATGCCCCTGGGAAAAAACGAGGCTCTGAGATTCCAGACTGAGCCTTCGAGGAGTTCCAGGAGGTCGAACTGTTGGGGACGTGCCTCCAATTCCACTTCCAAAATTGCAGTGTAAAGCTCGTCAGAGAGGAGATGAAATAAGGATAATCATAATAGTCGCAGGGAGGCCCCGTGCTTCTGTACCACTTAGAGGTCAGGAGACGCTTTCACAGCCATTAACCGCTTGCCCTCCGAGCATCCTCGCCCATCTCAGTGGGTTGTCAGGAAAATCAAAGGTTTCCCCCAGGAAATGAGACTACAGGCATGCCCCACTTTAAGCAAAACCTGCTGGGATCATTTAGGTAAAGAAAGCCTGCCCCACAGAGGAATTTAACGGGGCTATTTGGAATGGCCCATTCCCCCAGCATGCAAAGCAATAAGAGGCAATTTACTAGACTGCTTGATTGATTGACACATATCTTGGTTAGGACCAGCTGCACGCCTGCAGCGTCTCTTGGGTGCTGCTTGTGGTTATTTGTGTTGGGAGATGTGGGCGATGAGGCCAACACAGTTGGAGAGAGGATTTTGTGTGTGTTCATTTTCTGATCTTTTTGTTGGGCACATAGTTGTCAGAAACTGTCTTACAGGGGCTGAGGAGATCACTCAGCAAAGTGCTTGCTCTAGAACCCATTTAAAAGACTGGTGGTGGCGGCAGGTAAATGCTTATAAATCCTGGTTCTGGGGAGCTGGAGACAGGAGGATCTCTAAGGCTTGCTAGCCGGCCTAGCAGAGTCAGTCACTTCCTGGTCAATGAGAGACTGTGTCTCAAAAAACAAGCTGCACAAGGTCCTGAGGAATCACAGTCACTCCGGGAGGTGAATGATCTCTGCTCTCCACTTGTATATACACACTTACATGCACGCCTGCACATAGGGAACACGTGCACAAATACACACAAACAAACAAGAAATGGCCCCATAGGCCTGAGATGATCAGTACTTAGTGAACACCACTCACACTAAGACGGTGCCCTCCTCTGACACCTCCACTGTAGAACTGGCAAAAAGAGGATGTTTTTGTTTTTCTTTTGTTTTGCTTTTACTGATCTTATAGCTGCAGGGTTTAGTACTCAATCATAGCCCGTGGCTATGCTTGCTCTCTGGAGAAAGCTGCCTTCGCTGTGGGAGAAGGATGGACACACACACACACACACACACACACACACACACACACACACACACACAGAAGGAGAGGGGAGAGAAGAGGAGGGAGAGGGTATAGACCAGGGAGGGAGTGTTCTGGTACCTTCTAGGGCCCCATTCCTGGACCGCCTGGTCCCACTCTGCCTATGAGCGTGCTGCCTGATTGTGCAATGATCTGGAAGCTGCTGCAACTTGCATTTTCTTCACCTGCAGACCAAAACATTGCTGGTGGACTAAAGGGAAGAAAGATGCACAAGCATTTGCAAAGGCGGTTCAATACGTGGGCTTACACCTGAACTGCAAACGTAGGAAACAGCCACAATTGGAAATACACAAATGCTGACCCAAGGTAGATCAGTTAAATCAATACTGGGATGCATCGGCTGTGGTGTGACTCTGAAACATCCTACCCAGGCTCATGCTTTGACTCTGGGATTCCCACCTGTTGGCGCTATTCTGGAAGGTGGGGAACCTTTGGGAGACGGGGTCTGCATGAGAGAAGTAGGTGAGTGGGTCTTTCAGATTATGTCTTCCCCAGCTTCTTACTG
The DNA here is from genome assembly GCA_907169655.1 of Acomys percivali. Lineage (NCBI taxonomy): Eukaryota > Metazoa > Chordata > Mammalia > Rodentia > Muridae > Acomys > Acomys percivali. The sequence continues at coordinate 115,824,479 of OU015746.1, forward strand.
TTTTTATTTTTTATTTTATTTATTTATTTTTTTGGTGGTTTTTTTTTTCCTGCTTGCTGGCTAACCAGGATGTGGGCAGACCCCCCTGCATCATGGTCCCATCCACACGTCTTCCCCATCACAATGGGCTGAAGTGCCCCAAACGGTGGAGCAAACCAAAAGAAATCTTTCCTCCATTAAGTTGTTTCTGTTATATAGTAGTGTTATATATGTAGTGACAGCAAAGGAACTTGTAACAGGAATACATCCAAGAATATATGATGCAACCCCAGGAAGAAGATGTCCGGCTCTGGGTTTTCTGAGTTGTCCATGAGATGCTTTTGCTCCTGGTCAACATCAGCCAGGCTACTCTGGGGTGAACAGAATGTGAGGTGGTGTATATTAGCTACTTTTCCCATTGTTGGAACGAGACACCAACAAAGGCAGTGTAAGGACAGAAGGAGTTGTTTTGTTTCATAGCTTGAGTACAGTTTATCATGGCCAGGACACCGGCAGGAGCATGAGACATCCAGTTCTGTTCTAGATGCATTCAGTCAGGCCAACCAAGAAGAATCCTGAGGCTTCCTTTTATTCAGGTGAAGACCCCAGGCCCTGGAACGGTGACATCCACATTTAAAGCGAGTCTTTCCATCTCAGTTAGCCGACTCTAAAAATTCCTTATATAAAACTCTCATCGCACTTTTTAAAAATTTTAATTTCAGTTCACACACACACACACACACACACACACACACACACACACACACACACACATATTTTCTGAGACAGGGTTTCTGTGTGTAGCCCTTGCTGTCCTGCAACTCACTGTGTAGACCAAGCTAGCCTTGAACACATAGATCTGCCTGCCTCTGCCTCTTGAGTTCTGCAATTAAAGGCGTGCGTATCACTATCACCAAGCTCACACTTTTATTTTTAATAGCTCAGATGAGACGCCTGCAGATGAATTGGGACAGTCAATTAAAAAAAAAAAAAAGAATGAGCTACTGATATAAGCAACAGGTTGAGCAGAGAACCATGCTGGAGAAGGAAAAGGCAGTCTCAAATACTGCGCACTTCATGGCTCTGTCTATTGAGTTTCCTTCCTTCCTCCCTTCCTTCCTCACTCCCTCCCTCCTTTTCTTCCTCCCTTCCTTCCTTCCTTCCTTCCTTCCTTCCTTCCTTCCTGCCTTCTTTCCCTCTTTATTCATTCCTCTCTTTTTCTATGTCTCACTTCTTCCTCCTTTCTCTTTTTGTTTGAGACAAGGTCTGCATAGGTAGGCCAGGCTGACCTAGATGTTGCTATCCTCCTGTAGGTAGAGTGCTAGGACTGCTGGCACATATAATAGCCTTTAAGGGTTGTGGCATTAGAGAACATACTAGATGTGGCCAGGGCTTAGGGTTGAAAGGAAGGTACAGCTACGGAGGGGTGGCCTGGTCAGGGGACAGTTCTGAATCCTGATTGAGGTGGTGGCTATACCAGTCTATGCAAGCAACAAGTCTTAATAGAGCTAGTCTCTAACTGACCCCCAAATTCATGCAAATAAACTCTGGTAAAAGCTGAGGGAGATCCATTGTATTGTATCCTCCCATTGTAAGTTTCCTGACTTTGGTCATATTGCTGTGCTTTTTTAAAGGTACCACAGTAGATTCCCTGTATATATGAGAATTCTCTGTACATTTGTCTAAGTTCTTGGCCTAAAATTGGTTTTTAAAAGATGAACAATGTATATAATCTCTCCTTCCTTCCTTCCTTCCTTCCTTCCTTCCTTCCTTCCTTCCTTCCTTCCTTTCTTCCTCCCCACCCCCACACCCCCTTCCCAGCTCTGCATCCAGAAATATGTGGTTTGTGTTCTTTCTAGATTATTGGTTGGAACTTGAACTGAAGCCCACACTTGTCATCCCCCAAAGCCTGCTGGCAACTTCTGCTCTCTTCTGCCTCAGTTTCCTCTTATTTCCTTCTCTGCTTCTAGCTGTGAGAAGGAAGGAGAAACGGAGGCCAGCCAGCACTCAACCCGAATGTGTTGGCCTTTGTATCTACACAGTGGCCCAAACCTCACTGCCCGGATAGTCTCTGTTCTTGGAGGGGATGCTATGAGCATAACTGGATCAGGTTCTGGCATGAGGGTCAGTGTGCTCTGCTGCTACGGCTAAGGAGCAGAAACAGCCATCGCATGGCCTGTGGCTAGAATATGTTTCCGTACAGTAAATTAATTTCCCACTTGGAATAGTGTTTTCTGTTTCCTATTAAATGAATAGCCTCAGAGCATCTTGGGGAAGTACATAGCAGGTTGTGGGGCTCCCAGGACTTTTGGGGAAATGAGATTGCCACAGTCGTTTCCCAGGATGGAGGGCGCTGAGGGCTAGAGTCTCAGAATGTGAGTAAGCTCTGAGACCGAGGGAGGGATGGAGAGACAAGTCAGGGTGGATCCTGGTAGGAAAGTGAGGTAGAAAGCTGTGCTCAGTTCGGCAGTGCCTCAGGATTTAGCCTTCTGATTTTCCTTTTGGGCTCTGTTTTCCTCTATTCCAGTCTGCCTTGGATTCTAGGTCTCTTCTGCTTTTAGCCCTTTGTTGTTGTCTGAGATAAGGTTTCTTTATTTCGGGTTGGTCTTGGACTCATTACGTAGCCCAGATCAGCCTTGAACTGCCATGCTCCTACTTCAGCCTCCTCAGCCAGGATTACAGGTGTGCTCCGGTGCACAAGGCCAACATCCAACCCAAACATCTTGCCCTCTCAACCCAAACCAACATTTTGACTGAGCTAATTGGTGTAGAAGGAAGAGGAGGAACAAAAGTTGGGGTGGGGGTTGAAATGTATATAATATTTCTTCAACAAGCACTATTGAAAAACTCCTGCCTTGTTGTGGGTTTTTTCTTAATCACTTTGTGTATAGGGCATATAATCTGTGCCCATCAAGGGACTCAAAATTTATGAAGGGGACAGAGGAAACGATGAAAGGATTGTAGAGAGGCACCATGGGAGTAAAGAGGCTGTGAGGCAGAGGGGTGGCAAAACTCTCCTCAGAGAAGTCTTCTCAAGAAAGTCCCCTCAGAGACTCAAGCATGTCTTTCACCAAAGGGAGGAAACAGTTCTACTTCTGACAGAGAGGTTTCAAAAATGTCCTATGTTGGATATATTTTATTTATAGGGTATGTAAAATGTTTTCAGTTCCAATAACAAAAATGAGATAATTTCTTCAAACACCTGGGATTCTGATCCTGCAGCTAAGAGGATCACATTTTACTACAAGGGCTGGTGGATTGCGTGGCAGTGGTGCACTCTGACATCCTGATTGTGGCCCCTACCTGAGAGTCACTGGATCAGGCTGCTGTTCGGCTGTAGCAATAGAGGGTCACTAGCAGGTCTAGAGGTTCCACTCGTGGCTAGCAGAGGAGATCTGTCACAGTCTCCACACTAGGGAGCCATGGTGTGTGTTTAGGTCCCGGGAATGAATGCAGAGGTGGGACGAGTCCTTCCCAACCTTGGCAGGTGTGTCCTCCAATTCAAATAGTTTCCCCTTTCCTATTTGCTCATGTGAAAAGTCCCCCAGATCCTCCTGCTTATTAACAAGCTACACGCCACGCTGTGCTTAAAGTTCAGAGCGCCATAGGATACAGAGCCGTAATTAATCTCAGTCCCTCCATTCTAGAACATGGAGAGCAATTATAATTTACTGTCGGAAAACCAATTTGGGGAAGCGGTGGTTTTCATGCCCCTGATCAGAGTGCCACGAAATGCCACTTCCTGTCCCTGTGCCTCCTGCTAGGAGATCAAGACCTTTAGTTGCTACACGTCTGGAGGGAGGGGGTGGTGTCAGGGTGTATTAGGTACAGGAGACTCAGTGTAAATGCCAGGCCCATAGTGTCTTTTGCCATCCTGTCCAGTCCAGGCTCGCAGACCCCCCTCTGGTCCCTTCTTCCTCGCAGCACTGTAGTGTGTGGTTCCAAGGCAGATGTGAAGGTCACTTTGGGTCCTCTGCCCTATGCCTGTTCCTGTTCCTGTCCTAGCATTTCAGGCCGCCCTCGGGCTTCCAGTTTCCCAGAACTTCCCGTTGATCTATTATTTTCTCTTTGCGCAAGGTCAAATTGTCCTCACACCAAAAAGACCATGAAAGGACAGGCCCCCATGCCTTACCAGAAGAATTCCTACCATGCTGACACAGCCAGGGCCAGCATACACGTAGCAGGCACCAGCTGTACCTCGCAGGGCTTATGGGCCGGGCTGCCCAGTCTAAAGCCATATCCCATTTATCCACTGGCCTCAGAGCCAGATCCTAAACAGAGTGGGCGATGTGTCCTAGTAGAATGAGTGTGTGTGTGTGTGTGTGTGTGTGTGTGTGTGTGTGTGTGTGAGAGAGAGAGAGAGAGAGAGAGAGAGAGAGAGAGAGAGAGAGAGAGAGAGAGAGACTAACTGTATAAAAACATTCTAACCATGTGTAGATACTTATGAGGAAGAAGCTAATGATGGCCTCCCCGCCTTCCTGCCTCCCTCCCTTCCTTCCTTCCTTCCTTCCTTCCTTCCTTCCTTCCTTCCTTCTTTCCTCCTGGGATCAGAGCCTGTTCTGATATTGCAGGCATTAAAATGAATATATCTAGACTGCGGATGTAGTTCAGAGTGTCTGTCTAGCATGTAAGAGATCAAAGAAAATAAGACCCAGCGTCACAATAAAGACAGTGAAGTGAGCATAGCTTTGTCTTTGGAAGAATCTACCACACAGTGTTATAAGAGAGGGCCCAGAGGTGCTTAGGGTGTCATGGGGGCAACAGGAGCATGGGCCGGGTGACTTGAGGGCTCTGCTCTGATCCCCAGCTCTCAGATGGTTCAAACCCCCATCCCCCATAGGGAAAGAAGGAGCAAGTCCTCACTCTCACTGAAAGGTCATCACATTGAGCTGTACTTTAGATGAGGGATTCTGCATTTGATAGCCATTTATTTTCCAGGCAAGGGAGGTTCCAGAATGTGTGTGTGTGTGTGTGTGTGTGTGTGTGTGTGTGTGTGCAATGTGCATGGGTGGAGGATTGTGGGACTCACAGCATTTCTGAGGTGTGGAGTGTTAGAGAAGAAACAGCTAGCAGGAGGTATCCAGAGTTCAAGGCACCTGTGGGAGAAAGGGACAAAAAGCTGTTCCCTGGGGTCACAGAAGAGGTCACAGCTCTGCTACTTCCAGGAGCGGGAAGACAATAGAACTCAGGACAAGAAGCAGGAATGCGGCTATGGGAATAGAGAGACCAGCAAGGCTTGAGGAGGCAATGCTAACAGCATGCTTCCAGCCAAAGAAACTGCTTAGGTCCGCAGGTCACAGGGTTACTATTGTTTGGTTGCCTACTGAGTCGTATGCAGAGCTTCATGTGCTTATAGGGACAAAGTACTGCCTTGGGTTTCTTAGCTCTGACACCAATTTGATGTGAGCATGAACAAGTGTCTCCGACTCTGTACCTCAGGTGGCTTGTCTCCTTGCCCTCCTGTTATATCACCTGCCAGGGTAGGGATCAGGGGGACGAGTGATCACAGGACCAAGTATGAGGATTTGAAGATCAGGAAAGACACAGGGGTAGAAATGATGCTATCGATGATGGAGAGTGCTCTTGGGATCCTGGGCCCTTGTTCTAAATAAAAAGATCTCGGGATTTTCTTATGTGGAGGGTCAAATTTTACAGGAAAGACAAGTGGGGTTAGGAGAAGCCAGGCAACCTGTCCAAGGCCACACAGCAGCCAAGTGTCAGAGCTGGGCTGCAAACCTGAACAGTGTAGCTCCCAAATCCATATGCTTTCTTTTCTGCACGGCTCCCTTACCTCCCTAGGGGACAGTCTCCTTACAAAACTTTGCAGGTTCTGTTTGTATTAGGAGGTCTGTGTTGGCAGCCCCACAGCAGGTGCTCTGCCAGCATGCTCATGGGTCCAACTCCAGTTTGGCCTGGAAGAGCTAGGTTTAGTACCCTCTTCCGCTGAGGAACACTAGAACTCAGGTATATAACACCCAGGGCTTGGTCTTACCTCCTGGTCCTCAGAGGGACCCACCCTCAGCGGGCAGAATGTGGCCAGGAGCTCTGGAGACCCCAATCAGCACAGACAGTGCTGTCCAAACTACACTGACTGTCAGATGGAAATTTACATACATAATGTAATTTGGGCCAATTGAATTGTCGATGAAACGAGTCACTTGACAAGCGGCAAAGCACTCTGGCGTGTGACTGAGAAGATGAGAGGCCCTTGAGATGCCTGGAGCAAAAACACACTTTTGTTTTTTGAAGGAGATGGCCACTTCCCAATTCCACATTCTAGCAGCCTCCATGCTCCCTGCTCCCAGTCCCCCCTAGGTCACAGCTGGGAGCTGTTGAGATGAAGAACTTCTGGGAACTTAGCATTGAAATCTTAGGCAGTGCAGTGAGCATGCTCAGGATACAGGTGGAGCAGCTGCCAAGGGGGTGTGGGGCGCAGGGGAGCGGAGGAAGGAGGGGGGTGGGGAGATGGGGAGGGGCAAGATATCTCCTTATGTTGGACAGTGACTGGAAGCCAAAGGCTAGGCTTGAAGTTTGAGTGTTAGGACTCCACACTTCCATCCTGTAAGGAAGGCGTGCTCCAGAGCTATGAGGGGGAAAGCAAGTGATTTCCTTAGGACAACATAGGTCTGGATTTTAAGCCATGCACCTGATTCTTGGCTGTGTGACCTTGAGTACTCAGCTCCAACTCCCTGAGCTTCAGTCTCCCCCTCCATAAAATGGGGTGAATGTCCTATTATCATTTCCTGATTTTTCCAAGTACCAGCTTTCTCACTGCCCTATGGTGTTTGCACAGGTTGTATCTGAAATCCTTCTCCATCTTTTTCCTTCCTTCTTTGTCTCTTTCCTCAAATAGCCTACATTCAGCATCCTGGGACTTCTGTGTCTAGTCACAGCCCAACGCATTGTTCTTCATGTCCTGTAATTCAGTGTTGCCATAGTTACCCATGTCCCATCAACCCCTGGGCAATGCTTTAAGATACATTGAGGTGAAGACTGTATCTTCTCTACTGCTGACCCCTATGGTGGGTACAAAGCAGACATTGAAAACATGGACACTGCGTGAAGCCAACAGCTCCTGTTAGTCCTGAAGTTTTTTAGTATGCTCATAACTTCCTTTAGGAAGCCTCTCAGATGCCCTGCTGTGAGCAAGGCCTGGGGGGCGGGGTCTGGCATACAGCTCATAATGAAATAACCACAACCCAGGCTTTGGGATGGGCAGAGAACTCACATGGCCTCACACTGTATGGTGAAGAGGAAGGCCTGAGGCAAAGGCTAAAAGATAGGTGCAGGGCCAAGGCCATCTGAGTGACAGTCCTTAGCATGGACCCAGGGGAATAAGAAGGACCGTGCCAAGTGGGTCATGGCTACTTGAGCCCAGGATAGAGGGTCCAGGGGTGCACATGGGTCCATGATGGGGGGGCAGCTGAGCTAAGGTTTTGGTAGGAGTGATTCCTGGGCCTGCTCTGCAAGGCGGTGCTGCGGTCTTGGCATCCACAGGTTGCAGAGGAGCTTTAGAATGCTGTAGCTACATGACCCTCACTGCACCCAAGTCCACCATCCTGGGGACCTCATTTGAGTGTTCTTTGCCTGTAAGGGCCTCAGGAGTCATCTGTACTGTGATGGGCAGCTGTAGAAGGTGACAGCTGTCCACATCCTTCTTGCTCCTAGGCTGGTGTCAATTAGCACTGGGAGCTGTGACACTGCCACATTGCATGGCAGAGTGCTCACAGAGTGGGCCACCACCCTCTTCCATGTGCTTCCACCGTTACAGGTGGTGTGGCTCTAAGGGGTCCTGGGGTCCTCTCAGGCCTTCCAGCCTCTTGGATCTCTGAAGTCTAGCTGCAGCATCCTACCAGGGTTGGCCTTAGCTCTGTGGCTCTAAGGCATGTCACTCACAGTGCTCTCGGGGTGGGGCACTCTCCAGGATCCCCATGGGCAGAAGAAGACTGTCCACAGTGGGCACCTAAGGAATGCCTCTGAAACCTTGTTTGGAACCTCAAAGCTTCTTTTCCCCATGCTTGCTTCCCTATGCAGCACAAACCTAGGTGCCCTCCTGGGACACTAATCCAAGATGGAGGAAGCCACGGGCAGGGAACAGGGCCCTATGATACTCTTCCAGATACCTTCTTTTAGGGCACCACAAGCCCGTATTCGGCAAATTTCAGCCACTTCACAGGTTGTTGGATGATAAATTGCAGGGAAATATGTGGCTTCAGAGGTCATGACAAGCAGCTACTTCTGGGAAAAGGTATGGGGAAGCATGTCAAGAAATCTTTGGAACTTGTGGATTTTTCTTTTTCTGTCTTGAACTGCTTGCATGTCCTTGTCTGGGGCCTCCCTTGGGGTATGTCACAGCGCTGTGCAGGATCAATACCTGTGGCTATGGGACAGAGACCACGGCCCGTACCCAGCAGGTATGTTTGGAGGAGAGGTATACAGAGATTGGGCAGCATCTGGAATCGTCCTGGGAGCAGAGCTCTGGACCTGTCTGTGAAGGAATATTTAGATCAGGCTGAGGTGGGAAGACCCGCCCTTGACGTGGGTGACACTAGAGCACGGGCTAGGCTCTTACACTCCATAGGAAGAAAAGAAAGAACTTGAAAATAAGCACTTACCCCTCTCTACTCCCTGACTGTGAGCAGTGACCACTTCCCCCATGCCTTCCCTGCTGTAATGGACTTACACCCCAGATTGACAGAGATATTCATCCAGAGACGTTCTGTTACAGAGCTGAGGAAAGTAACCAATAAAGCCTGACTGGATGGAGAAGCCTTAGAAGCCCTGGGTGGCACTGGCTTGCTCTGGTCCCCGTCACAGCTGCCTCTCTCCCACTCTCCACCGAGAACACAGTCTTCAGGGGCTTCTGGGAATCAAGGAAATCCCTCTCCGCCCCCATGTCCCTGTGACTCTGAGGAATGTTCTGGTCTGTGTGGGCTCAGTCCTTTTCCATGGTCTTGAGAGAGTGGGGGAGGCTTGCTATTAGAGGCACCAAGCTCTGTCACCCCCACCTGAAGCCTGACAGGAATGCGGGAGGGGAGGGGAGGGGCAAAGGAGTCCAGCGCAGCCTCTGCCGAGGCAACATGTTGAAGTACTTTGCAAACATGTGGGGTCCACCCACACCGGGTACACATCTTGTCCCCAGCACCATTTCCCTGCATGTGGGGGCCCACATGTTCCTGGGCCAGCCCGAGTGGGTTGCACGTGCAGGCAGCTCGTACTTATGTTGTTTGCTAATATTTCTTTGATGTCAATGAGCCTCCTAAGCCTGCTGCTGCAGTCCCTTTGAAGCAGGACATTGTGTTTTGCCAGAAGTCAATGAAACGCCTTAGTGGAACAGAATGGTTTAATTCCTGCTTCCAATTCAAGGCCGAGAAGGTTCAAACGAGCTCCTGCCTACACCCGCAACATGTCCCAAATGGCCTACAAGAGGCCACCTCAGAGGCCTGCTAGTCTGGCTGCTGGCCTTGGAGCTGGCCTTTGCACAGAAGCCCTGATCTCCTCCATCGAACGACACACCCCATTCCCTGCCTTCCTCTGTCCCTTGGCCTCCTTCCCTACCCCTGAGCTGTCTCTCACTTTGACCTGCGGTTACTGGCATTGCACTCTGGCATATCCATAGTTCCCTCTCAACTTCCGTGGCCTCGTGGCAGAGACTGACCAGCCCACTGAGGGCTTCAGAGAACCCAGCTCAGCCTTGATAGCTTGTCAGTAGCCCTTTCTCATATATATCCAGGGAGTATTCCCAAGGGCCTCTGTGGTCCTCTAATCACATCTGGGCCTACATGTCCATCTCTTAAGCTGCTATCTCTTTTGCTAGCCAGAGCCCCTGCAGCTGGCCACTCTGCTGCAGCCATGGTTTCAGAGTCTTGGAGGCTGCCTGTTCCTGGCTGCTAAATGGGTGTGCATTTGTCATACAGCTGCCTCTTATTCAGCAGGGCTAAGAATCTGTTCACCACTGGGGTCCCTGCTGATACCGGGGTCCATTGTGCTGGGCCACTGCAGTCCTGCTCTCTTAAGTGTAGCCTCTTTAGAGTGTGGCAAGCCCAAGAGCAATGCTGTATGCTGCTCTTGGATTCTAGCCCTCATCCACAACTTGGGCCAGAGCTTTCATACTCCCAAAGTCTGGCTAGGACTTTAAAAAGTGAGTGAGTCAAATGCACATGTGTGTGAAGACAGTTGTTCAGTGTGCACCCATTGCTCATGTGTGAACTTTCAGTGTCCTGAGACAACCACCTGTTCATACACCTTGTACACAGGCCCAGAGAACAGTGAAACAGATATAAAGAAAACCAAAGAAGGTGCCTGGTCACAGATCCCAGCTCTACCATCCTAGGCTGTGATCTCAGGAAGCTTGCTTAACTGTCCTGAGTGCCATTTGCGAACAGGATATAAAAATAACAGGTATAATTACAGTTGCAAAAGGGAAGGGTATAAACGTGACCTGGCACCTGGCACAGGAAAGGCCTTTGCACACTCTTTCCACATGTGCACTCATACACCACCATGCAAAGCAAGACAATAGGCCATGGCACTGAGAACTGGCAAGCCAAGGGACAGGTAGGGTCACCATCAGGCTGGTGTGAAAGGAGTTGGAGCGAGATTGTGCTGTGCCTTAGTGTTTTAGTGACAGGGTTAAGTGTGCGGCCTGCTGGGGCTGGCTGGGCGCAGCAGAGGTTTCTGTCTGAAGAAGTGGCTGGGAGCCAAAAGCAGCCCCTCATCCTCCTGTCAGGCTGCTCCAGAATAGAAACTAGCTGGCTTTTGTCTCTGCCGAGTGGCCTTTTCTATGAAGAGATAAGCAAGGACAATTAATCTAGCAATTGGGAGCAACCTTTGATGCTCCAGTAATTTCTCTGCCTTATAATTATGGGACAATCAGGGTTTTGCATGCTCCCAATTAAATCACAGTCAGACCAAGTGGCTGTCAGAAAGTGGACACTGTAGCCAGAGGCCAAGGGGGACCCAAAGAAGGTGATAACCTGTGACCCCAAGGAAATCCAGAGTGGGCAGGGCAGGAAGAAGGTCCTCCACTGGAGGAAGAGCCTCCCTGAGTGGCATCTGGGAGGCTTGCAGAAAGCACTGTGGGTGGAAGAGGGTTTGGCCCAAGCATCTGGCAGGGCGCTGGCATGCTCCTGAAGGAACAGGCTCTTGGCGAGCTTATTTGCCCTGCTTGGCACATCCTGGACCAGTAGCCTGCCTCAAACTCCATCTGGGGGTACATGTCAGTTGGGGTGATTCCTTGCCTGCTCTGTCTCTATGTCACTGAGGGCCACAGGTCAGGCCTAGCTCCTTTGGCCTCTGCTGTGGTGATAATAGCAGTCTCTTATGCTTCTAAGCTACTTATAACATCAAGCACAGGATGGCTCCTGCTTAAGTGATACCTGACAGAAAGGTGAGGCTGTCCTTAACAGGGTAGCCCCAGTGTGGACTCCCATCAGAAAGGCCTATGGGCATCAGGGAGGCTGCGCTGACTCTTAGAGACATGCTGCCTACTGCCCTGAAATCCCTCTCTTCATCCTCAATCTTGCCTCCATTTGTGGGTCTCTGAGGTCCCCAAACAGATTTTTAGAGACCAACATCTGCCTTGACCAGGCACAGCTGTGATATTGAAGGAGGGAACACTGGAGCGTGGAGGGGCACACCCTTGCCACAGTCTCTGTCCTTCAGCCTCATGGGCAGACGTCAATCTCACCTCAGCTCACTCCACCGCTGTAGCCACTCTGTCCCCAGCTCTGATGGGAAGAGATGGGTGAGAGCTGGTGTCCCAAAGTGGAGATACCTTAATCCAGGGAAAGCAAGCTTGGGTGACTGTCCTACCCACCTGCTCCTGTTTTTTGACACTATTGTCTTTAGATACTGGACAGCTCTATTTATAACCCCTGTGCAATCATTAGTACTTGGCTATGCCTACCGTTCTTTCTCTTCAGTCCTCTGGCAGCTCCATTGACCAATCCCATACTTATACCTGAAAACCAGGAAAAAAATGTACCCTCCATGGGACAAGAGGAGAGCTGCATACCTATATTCTATGACTTTGAGATCCTCCCACATAAAGTCTGCAGACTTGTCGGAACTAGTTCAGACTCTGATGATGCCCCAACATGTGGGAATGGCTTGTGCCATGCATGTCCCTTTCAGGAGAGGTGACTGTGTCATTTCAGCAGGGTGACCATTTGAGAGGCTGTCTCTCATCTTTCCTTTATGAATGGAGAAGTTGAGGTTGACGCACGCAGAAGGTCGCTCTTCTCTGAGGCTGTAGTGTAAATCAAGACTCGAGTAGTGATGTTGAGCCTTGGGCTTTTGAGTAGTAACAGCAGGAGTTAGAAAGTGACCTGGAGTAGATGAACCGGTGGGTGCTGACTGGGTGTGGGCTGCCATCCCTGTGCGACTGATGGTGCTGGGCTGTTGTGGGGGTGGGTGTCACTTGCTTGACCACTTGCTGGCAGATGAAAGGCACCTTCTTACAATGTCCAGCTAGTTCCTCCGCTGCTTCATCATGTGCCAAGTGCACGCCAAAGCCAATGAGCAATTTCTTCTGTTTCCCACTGAGAGTGTCTCCCAAAGGGGGAGATTATTGATTTTTAAAAGCTGACACATAAACTCTAAGCTATTCACAGTGCTCTTTGGTCCTAGCTGTGGCACAGTGAGGAAAGAGAGCCATTCCAGTCATCCACAGACTACATAGTAATAAACTCACCTTTACAAGGCCAGCACATAGTCTGCGCTATAGAGGAAATTTCCATTCTCTGATTGGCTGCTGTGTGTCTCCCCACCAGCACCAGGGCCTTCTGGTTCCTATAGGTACGTGAGTGAGATGGGATGGCGGCTAGGAAGGGGACCCGAGTGGAAGAGCAGAAGTGAGTACCACACAGAGACTGTGGTTCTGACATATGTAGCTCCCTAGTGGGATCATTCCTTAAGCTCTCTGAACCCAAGATTCACATCTATGAAGTAAGGGAGCAACGTTACCCTGTGGGAATCTGATGACTTTAACCCAGAGCAACCATGGGGAGGACTGCACGTTAGCAGCTCAGGAATTGGCCTGAGAATGGGTGGACAGGGTAGACAGGGTGGACAAACACTTCCTAGGTGTACTGTGTGCACTAAGAATAGACTTTCTCACTCTCTGTCCAGTCTTCCTCAACCCCCTCCCTCACCAGCTTCCTTCCCACACAGAGCAAATGCCCAGCATGTTGCCTCCCCATTGTTTATCTGCATTCTCAATACCACCCACGCATTGGTATCACAAGATATGCTGATAGGGGCAATGGTGGCACAGCGTTATGGGGGATAAGCAATCGTTTTCTGATGGGATTTAAGGCCCACTCTGCAGGAAGATACGCATCACATGTTGTCCTATGGGTTAACCTACTAGTATTATTTTGCTAAATGAACAACATGGTAACAAATTGCCTTCTAAAAATTTCCGTCTCTATGCCCATAGATTAGGTCAGCACTCAACCTCCATCAGAGAAGTTCCTTCGTATAGGGAATGACGGTTAGCACAAAATCTCAACAACTGGTTAAAGTGCAAAGAATAAGTGGCTGTGGAGCACTCAGCTCCTTCCCCAAGACTCAGGGACCATCTCGGGGGTGGGGGTGGGAAGACTCTAAAAGGTTGGAGAGGAGCAAAATAGTGTCATTGTGTGTGTGTGTGTGTGTGTGTGTGTGTGTGTGTGTGTGTGTGTTTGTGTGTGTGAACATGATCAAAATACAATGCAGGACTACTCAGAAGTTGATAAAATCTTGTCTTAAACATTGTATGTTAGAAAAATAAAAAGAATACAACCATACAAGTTTATTGAGATCTTTTTCTTTTAAAGAAAGTGCGGAAGAATAATTGCTCCCAAAAGCATGTGAGAGAAACACAAAGCTCAGTAGATCATATTGCTTATGATCTACATGACCTATAAGAAACTGTGGTGACCCCTTTCCATTGCTTGCAGGAAACCTCAAAGCCCCAAAGCAGTGCTCAAGCCTTTTTTTGTGTTACCCAAGCATCTCGTCACCACTATCTGCCCTCACGCAGTCTTCTGCTCCCTGTTCCCACTACTCCCTTGGCTTGCCATAATCTCTTGGTTTCCAACAGCTGCCTTGTGTTTTCTTTTCTCTCTTAATACAAAGTGCATCTTGAGCTGGGCATGCAACATCTCCTGTGACTCCAGCTCTTGGTATGTTGGGACAGGAAGATCTGAATTTCAAAGCTATCCTGGGCTACATAACAAGCTTAAGGCCATTTTGGACTATGTGAAACCATGTCTCAAAAAACAAACAAAAAGTTTGAATTAAAAAAAAAAAGTGGTTTTTGTCTGTAAAGTCATTTCCTTACCTCACACAAGAACTCTAGTGGTGAGCAAGCTTTCATTGACAGCATCAAGGCACACGGCTCTCTGCTCTAACATTCTCAAATGTTTGCCATGTAGATCTTCAAAATGATTGCTTCATGATCTCAAGATAGCTTCTGCACCCCAAAGAAGCCATCACTTCTGGGTTCAAAGCATGAAGGAGAAGCTCGGCTCCTGGATATATCCCTGATCAGAAAAGTGAGTTTCTCAGAAGCCCAGAGCTGACGTTTCTGAGTATCTCACTGGCCAGAACAGATCATGTGGTTACTGCTAGCTGTAAGACAAGGAGAGAAAGCAAGTATCAGTCTTAAATAAATAAAAGAAAACGAAACACAGGATATTTGCTTAGCAACAAAGAAAAATGGCTTTCACTGAGCCATGCTCTGGTAACTTTCTAGACATACCACCTGGAGACAGAAATTCTCTCTGTTCTTAATCTTACCACATTAAAATAGCTAATTCTAATGAAACCACAAACTTATCATATATATTATTTACTTCCTTTCTGCTGTGACAAAATAGCTGACAGAAATTACTTTAATAATGATGGTTTTTTTTTTTTGTTGTTGTTCCATCATGATTTCAGAAGTATCAGTTCAGCGTGGCAAGGAAGCTGTGGCCGTGGGTGTAGGGTCAATCAGTCCACAGTGGCAGGGAATACTGTTCTGGCCCCTTATGTCTTGATGGAGCAAGAAGCCAAACTTTACACTAGTCAGAGGTGGACTATCTCCGACAACTATGCCTGTGACACTCTCATGTGCCAAAGATTTTATACCTTTCCCAAGCAGCTGGGGGGTCAAGTGCTCAAAACAGAAGTCGCCCTGCCTGCCCCCTCCAGCTGTGTGGGTGTGCATGTGTGTCATTGTCTCTGTGTGTCTCTCTCTGTATTTCACATTATAACTGTAGCAGTCTGAACCTGGCATCTACAGGCTTATAGTCATCTCATCATGCAAAATGCATTCAGTCCAAAGTCCCCACCATCTTTAACGTCCCGACACTCTCCAAAAGTCCAAAGTGTCTGCTGAGACTCAAGGCAATCTCCTAGCTCTGAGTCCCCATAGAATTAACTAAAGGGAACAAACAGAAGCCCCAACTTACATACTAATACCCAATGGCATGGAGACATTCCCACTCTAGAAGGGAAGAATGGGAAGATGGGAAGACGATAGGGACAGGATGGACCAAAGCAAGACCAAAACCCCCAGGGAAAGCACCAAAACATGGTATCAAGTGTTGGGTTTGTTTTCCTTCTTAGCAACTTATGAGATCTTTACTTGGATTGGCCCACTGGCATTTGGGCTGCAATTATTCTTTCTTGGTTTATCTCTACTCTCTTTCTTCGCAGGATGAGATGCTCCATATTAATGTAATCAACGTGCTGCTCATTTGGATGGCTTCTGAATGTTGTATCTTACTCAAAAGAGCCTCCTCTATGCCAAAATCTTAAGCATCCTTTTGCATTTTCTGATGGATGTTATTTAAGTCCCTTCTTTTCCATCAGATCTGTGTGGAATTAACTGCAGAAAGACAAGGGACCCTTCCTTATCTTTCCAGGTGGCTATCCTGTCTCATCACTGAGTGATGTTTCTTTCTCCTCATAATTCAAATATCATTTTAATTATATATGAAATTTCAGAAACCTCTTTGCCTTTGGTTTCCAGGTTTGCAAAGTGAGAATGATGAGTTGGGATTGTCCTAAAGGCTCATGAGATAATCGCAAGCCTACAGGATTGTGTATGACATATGTTGGGTGCTCAATAAATGGTAGCCATCATTCCTAATTCTTTCAGATACATTTGACCTGTTTGACTTACTTATGGACATCACATTGTAAGCTTTAGTAGACGTGTCAGTCTGGATTTGAAGTTACAAACAAGAGAGTCTACTCTGCAGACTGGAGAAGAGAGGTACCCTATTGGAGATTGTATCCACTCAGTTAGAATTCTCTGTTGTTGCTTTAATGTTACATCCTGTTTTTCCCTTATTTGGTTCCATTGGATTGTAAGGCAAACACAGTGTTTAGTAGTATTTATCTCAAAGGGCATTATTGTGAGGAAAATGTTGCATAACAACCCAGCCTTCTCACAGAGGCTCCTCTGTCCTCAAGGGATTTGGGCCTGGGTACCAGTCATCAGGACCACCATTCCCAGGAGCTCCATGGAGTCAGATTTCATGCAGCATCTGTCCTCCCAATTGTTCTCTCTTGAGTCTTATGTGAGGCACCTGGTTTATAGAGCTGCTGTCTCAAGGCTACTCTAGCTACAAGGTTGACTGTTTGGCCTGGGGGAGGCAGATCCATGGTGACCAAAATGCTCCAAGTATCCAATGGACACTAGTTTATGCAAAACATGATAAATGTCTCTCATAAGTTCTGTCTATTCAGAGGAATGACTTTCAAGTTGGTGAGATGATGCCTTTAATATCCAATTACAAATGGCTTCTTCTTTTCAGAGATTTCTCAGCTTTTCTTAGATACAAGCTTAGTTGGCTGGGTTAAAAACTTCTGTTTGAAGCCAGGCAGTAGTGGCACATGCCTTTAATCCCAGCACTTGGGAGGGAGAGGCAGGCAGATTTCTGTGAGTTTGAGGCCAGCCTGGTCTACAAAATGACTCCAGGACAGCTAAGGCTACACAGAGAAACTCTGTCTCAAACAACAACAACAACAACAACAACAACAACAACAACAACAACAACAACAACAACAACCAAGAAAGAAAAAAAAAAGAAAAACTTCTGTTTGTATTTTTGGATAGTACTAATATAGATTAATGTAGAGGGAAGCAGAGTCTGTCAAACATGGCTTCTCTCACCCAAGAATGGCAAGTACCCTTTTGGTTATCTTAGTCTTTTTTTTTTTTTTTAAGATTTATTTATTTATTATGTACACAGTGCTCTGCCTGCACTCCAGAAGAGGGCACCAGATCTCATTATAGATGGCTGTGAGCCACCGTGTTGGTGCTGGGAATTGAACTCAGGACCTCTAGAAGAGCAGCCAGTGCTCTTAACCTCTGAGCCATCTCTCCAGCCTGGTTATCTTAGTCTTGATTTATGTTCTCTAGAAGAGTTAGAAGTATTTCCTTCCACAGACCAGGTACATCTAGTATAGATTAGATTTCTTCCTATTTCATATTCTATCTCTTTTTATTTTAAGTTTCCAATTGGCTATTGTTGTATGTGAGAAAGCCACTGAGTTTTTATATAAATTAATTCATTCTAAAACTCTTTTAGTTGAGTAGGGGTGGTGACACACACCTTTAATCTCAGCATTCAGGAGGCAGAGGCAGTGGATCTCTGTGAGTTAGGGGTCAGCCTGTTCTACAAAGTGAGTTCCATGACAGTCAGAGATATGTTAAGAGACCCTTTCTCAACAAAACCAAACCAAACCAAACCAAACAAAACAAAAACAAACAAAACCCTACCACAATTCTTTTAGTGTTGTTTGTTTTTAATTCTCTATATCTTTACCAGAGTGGTCTATTTTATTAAGTGTTTAGATCAAGATTTTTAACCACCTGATCTGTTGGCATTTGTGGAAAATTGTATGGTTTCTTTAGTGTGATGAATTGTATAAATTGATTCATGAAGAAGCATCTTGAATTATTAGAATGAGCCCCAAGGCGGTGGTATGTTACCTCTTTCAAATGCATATGTGTGTGTTCTACTTCCTCATGTTTTCCTTAGGACTTTTGCATGTCATTGACTTAATGACAGCATACAGTCTACAGCTATCCATGGCTGGACTTCAGATGCTACAAGGCTGTGAAGGTAGTCTGTACATAGTAGAAACTGAACTTGAAGTTTGAACATGTGTCTTTTCTCTACATGGTGGATAGATACACAGTACATATGTTCCCTCTCATATTTCCTGCCATTCCAGAGCTGAGCTTATGCCCCAGCCAGCAGCAGAGTCATCAGGGAACCAGCTGACAGCTTACAGTGTGTTCCTGTGTTGAGCTGAGATACGCAATGGACCAATATCTCAAAACCCAGCTTCCTACCAGGATATTTTTCCCTTATGATATCTGTTCTAGTTTCATTTCTGTTGCCATAATAAAAAACCCTGATTACAAGCAACTCAGGGAGGAAGGGTTTGGTTTGACTCATATGCCAGGGTACAGTCTATCATAGCCTGGACGCTAAGGCAGCAGGAACTTAAAACAGCCGAACTCACCCGATCCAGGTCAGGGGTGCAGAGAAATGGAAGCATGTGTACTCAGTGTTGAGCTCACTTGGCACAGCTCAGAGCCCAAAGCCAGGTAATGGTGCCACTCACTCTCACTGGATCTTCCTACATCAATTACAGCACTCAAGACAACCCTGCCAGACATGCCCACAGGCCAAGGAAATCTAGAGAATCTGTCTCCAAGAGACTTTCTCCCTAGGTGCTTATAAATGATCACATTTGGCATTTAACCTCATCGCAAGTCGGGGGCACCTATGATATCAACTGTCTATCTTATAATTTGGGGGATTTTATCTTTACTGTTTTTGCTGGATTTTTAGGCTCTGGTTCTCTTGCACGGCATTTGGGAGGACGGAGCTCCCTTCTCCTTGAGAGTGTGATGGAGTCCTTTGATGGAGAGTGTGGCTAGTTCTGTAGTGCATAGTGACTTTTTGATAGCACTCTCCTTTTTGGCCCTAAGAAATGGGGTTCATTTACATTATTGATGCTTTCTTTGAAAACCATCCATTTTGCCCATTTGTTTTCATTTATTTTCAAGATCTGAGCAGAGTTTCTATTATAATTCTTTCTCTTTTGCCCATAAGTGGTGATTTACCCATTGTATCTCCTAATTATGTCTATCTGAGTCCCCTTTCTTTCACGATTAGCTTAACCAGGGTTCATGTATCTCAATCCTTGAATGTGTGGCTCCACCCTAGAAAGATGTCACTCATCCAAACCCACCAATGGCACCTGCCGTGACACCTGCATTCACATCACCCCGAACACCCTTATCCCTGCTACAGCTAAGCCAGCCTCCACCTTCAATCCTTCCACCCCTGTCGTCTTGAATCATCCTTCATGTTACCCTCAAGGCAACTGGGCCAAGTCCCTGTGTACTGAGACCTCTGAGACCATGAGTCAAAACAAACTTATCTTCTTTTGAAGTTGTTTTTCTTAGGTATTTTGTCACAGTGATGGAACTCTGGCTAACACAGGTAGATTATAGTATAAGACACTCATGATATTCTCTGTGCCCCATTGTCATCTGGGAGTGGCCATATGACCCAAGTCATAAAGTATTAAGCAGCCATCATCTGCTGCTGGTGGCTCTTGGGAAATTGAGGCTCCCTTATGTAAAAGAGGCTTAGTATGGCTGTGAAAGCCTTTTATTTTCTTCCTACTTTCTAGTAGGAACAAGGTATGTGGAGCAGCAGCAGCCTTCTTGTCAACTTGAAGAAAATGGTAAACACAATGGCCTTGATTCCACGAGCAGCCATCCTTCTTTGCTGTGCAGGAAAATGGCTGCTATTTGTTCAAATGACTGTGGGTGAGCTTTCTGTGACAGTTCAATCTATTCCCGTGGTATAGTTACCTACTGCTGCATAACAAATTACAGTAAAATGTGGAGCAAAAACAAAGAAACAAAGAAACAAAGAAACAAACAAACAAAAAACCCTCAGCTGTTTTTTTTAAAAGCTCATGACCCTTGGATCAGGGATCCTATTAGGGTGCAGAGGGGGTGCCTCATCCTTCGCCTTATGCTATCTGGGTCTTGAGGCAGCAGTAGCAAATCAGCTTGTAGAGACCATGTGAGGTCTGCTGGGCTGGGCTGTCCAAGATGGCTTTTCATGCGCAAGGATTATTGCTTGGACCGGATGGCCTGCCATTCCTTGGCTTCTATGAAGGCTCATTGTAAAGGCTTGGGTTTCTGCTCAACATAGTCCTCAGGTGGTGGGGAGGTGTAGCTATCACCACCTGGCATACCTCGAAGGTGGGCAAAGCTTCAGCCTCCATCTGCCAGTTTCACTTCCACTTCTCCTTGTTGATCAGAGGAGCCAGGTTCTCTAAGATGGCCATGGGGGGGTCTAGCCTGCAAGAAGTTCACTGGAGAGTGACCCAAGATGGGTACCCATGGAGGGTCAAGTGTGGGGCTGTTGGAGGGAGAGGTGGATGGCAGTGGGGTTGATGCAAATCATAACCATGTGGCTACAATACAGATACAGGCTTATCTAGCGGCTATAGAGTGGGGAAGAGGCAGAACTCGGCTTGAAGGACTTCCTGAGATGAATTTAGCCTTAGGCAGTGTACCATGTTCTGGTCTCTTGGTCCTGAAGTGGATGTGGGAGGCTTCTAGCAAGCACCACACAGGCCATGGGAGGAAGATCAGAGAGATGGAGACCTCTAAGGAGCCCTGGGACCTTCTGCTGTGCCGAAAGCACTGAATGTTGGCCTGATGCTCCAGAAGGCTTCTCTCGTGACTTCATGAAGGTGGCTACAAGAAAACAAGCATCGCTTTTAACCAAATGGATCTTAGGATGAGGCGGGAAGGGTGCCAAAGAAGAATCAAATGCCTTCTGGTGCTGATGACAAGCGAACACCAGCACATGAAGTGTAGTGCCGCATCAGAAGGGAATAGAATCCAGCCACCCTTCAGAATGTTCCATGTTCCCTTCCCAGATGAACTGTGTAGTCTCAGGGGACAGGCCTTACCACACATGGCAGAGACTTGAAGAAGCATGGCTCTCAAGCTGCCACAGCCATACGTGCTGTGGTCCATTGCATGTCAAGGTTCCAAGAGCAATGCTAGTGGGTCTGAAGATGGAAACCCTGGCGTGGGTGGCTTTACTGCCTGTGCATGGAGCAGGGGAGTCCACAGTGACATGCGCCTGCTGTGCACACACCCACTGACTCTATGCCCAAATGGGTGCTCATCCCTCTGTGTGTATACAGACATGCACACACGCTCTTCCCAACACAAATATATATTTAAGATTTACTGTTCTGGAAAACCTAGTGAATAATGTAAATGCTGAAAGCTTGCGTCTGGCAGAAAATAGCGCTCAGGCAGCTTCATTGAGATTCAGCCCCTGGTGCAGGCTTGGTAATACACACGCCGTATGAATAATGGATTCCGGGCTTTATCTCTCCTACTACACATGAATGTTTGATAACGATTGCTGCCAATATTATATTTTGTCAAAATGCTCATCTAAAATTCAGTTAAAAATGCTTTCCGGTAATTATGCACTGACTTTACAAGGAGGAGGGGAAGGGGACACAGGCAGTGTCCTGTGTGGGGTTGCTGCTGGGCATGTGCTCTCTCACTGAGGGCATTTTTTTGCCAGAGGTGAGAGGGGCCAGCCCTGTTTTGTCTGTCATTTCTTCTTCCTCCTTCATGCCCTCATTAAAGGAGGAGCTACGGTGAGGTATTTGCTCATCTGTTCCAGCTGTCCAAAATTTAGTCACTCCTTGGGTACTTTTCAACTCATCTTTGACTCACTGGCACCATGGCCCCAGCATTGCCACTTCCAACTGGACTCCTATGACAGGCATCTTGAGGCCCTCCCCCCCCACCCCCACACTTAATGGATCTTTCTTAAAAATGAGATGGCAGGAGTTACACAGCCCTTTGAGTTCTATTGCAGCCACAGCAGACATTACCAATGGATAGAGCCATTCCTCAGACTCTTCCTGAACACATATACGGTCTGGGTAACCACTGTCACCAAAACAAAAACGACTTGGAGCTTACAGACTCTGTGAAGTTTGCGATGGAGCTCCACCTCCAGGGAGTGACCTCCCTTTGTCCTGACTGAGTCCAATCACGGCGTCTTCTAGTTTCATTCCCAGCTGTCCCAGACTCCCCGGCTCCTCAAGGCCCAGCCTCATGTTTCCATCTCCTTTTCCATCTACCTGGACTCTTCTTCTGGAGTTCTAAACAAAATGGCGCTGCCTACCAAGGACATAGATGTCCTGTGTGTGCATGCTGGGCCCTAGCACAAAGAGCCTAGAAGCTGTACTCACAGATGCCACTGGCCTAAGGAGACTCTAGAGGACTGTGTCACACTAGGGACTGTCACCATGCACTCACTTGCTACATATTTAGGAGGAAGTTAAGAGAGCAAGTGTCCAGCCAGCCCCATGGTCTCCTCTACCATATTTCTTTTCTTTCTATGGGCCAACAGCAATCTGGAGCCCTGTTCTCTTCAGCATTGTCCTGCTCCCTTCCTTATCCTCTCCACTGCCACATCTCAGAAGCTGTTCCAGGGAAGTCCCCACCCCATCCATGATGTCCTTCCACTCATCCTTATGCTGGCAGCCCCACCACCCTACACTGTCATCATCTGTCATCAAGGGGAATGAAAGTCTCTTGAAGTCTCCTTTTGTCCCATCTTCACCGACTCAGTTTCCATGGACGGCCAGGCTAATCTTTTCAAACCCATTCAGCTCATCTCGCCCATGCAGAGAACCCTTCGCTGTATCGCCGGGTCATGAAAAGAACCAGTGCCCTCTGTGGCTGTGCTCAGAGGCCTGGGCTGTTGGGATCCTCGGAGAGAAGCTGAGGAGATACAGATAAGGTCAAATGGGAGCCTGGCCATATACATAGCTCAACAGGAACAGGAGACCCAGGCCAGAGGTGGGGTCCTACAGCTGCAGCCTTGTCCAACACTAGAACCTGCTCTCTATCCTCAGGCATGGGGGTCAGCTGGGAATGGTTTTCTCCACAGCTTATCAGCACTCTGCTTGGGGGGTTCCCAGCAGAGAGCTGGGCCCAAAGCAGATGTTTTCTGAGTGGAGTGAGGTGGATTCTCAATATGTCTTTGAGTTGCCCTTTTCTGATAGATGGTGCATGTGAACATTTTTCCATATGGAGTTCTTTGACCTTCATTTCACCTTTAGCTCAGGGACCTCAGGCAGAACAGCAAATCATCGAGAAAACAAGTAACAACAAATGCTGGTGAAGATGTGAATAAAAGGTAATTCCACATATAATACAATTACTAACGCTAACACTAACACTAACACTAACACTAACACTAACACTAACACTAATACTAATACTAATACTAATACTAATACTAATACTAATACTAATGTAATCTAGTCCAACCACTATGGAAGCCAGCAGAGAGGTTTTTCAAAACACTAGAAATAACAGACCCAATGATATGATCTTACTATGCCACTCCTTGGTCAACTTACCACAGAGATCCTTTCGTGTCAATGTCTGCTAAAGCCTTCTGAGCAATAGCTAAGTTATAGATCCAACACAGATATGGACAGCAGAGGAATGGAGAAAGCAAATGTGGCTTATATGTACAACAGACATCTTTTCATCTGTAAATAGTGAAACTGTGTCATCTGTGAAACAAGGATGCCTCTGGGACCAATCATATTGCGTGAATTAAGCCAATCTCAGAGAGACAAATATTACATGTTTTCTCTCACCTTTAAATTCTATATTTTGTAGATCCTCTATAGATACAGAAACATCAATGGCAAAGTTGCCACTGTAAAAGCAAAGCTGCTGCAAGGCAGGGAGTAGTGGAAGTGGGGAGGAACCAGAAAGGGGCTTGGGGGAGTGCCCTCAAATTTATCATGTGCTTATGTGAGCATGGCCTTATGGAACACAGCATAACACAATTTTAAAAATTTAAAATAGAAACTTGTAAAAAACAAAAACAACAACAGGTGTTTTCAAATTCTGTGTTGGATTTCATGACAACTGGGAAAGGTACAGGTCCCTGGGGGGCCCTGTTAGGATGTTGAGCTTCAGTCCTTGCAGGAGGTGTTATAGAGAGGCCCAGAGTGGAGCTGGATCAGAGGACACAGCCCTGACCTTGGCTGTTCAGGCACAGGAACACCACAGCTCCCAGTGCCAGGGCTGGATGCTTACTCTTCCGTTGCCTTATAGAGAACTGTAGCCCCAACCCCAGTTCCTCTGGATGGGTTCAGAGCAGAGTGAGGACAGTGTAGACCTCTGAGGCTCGCCCATCAGTGTGCCCTGCAGATTCTTGCCTACCGCCCCTCTGTACCAGTGCCATGCTGGGAACTAGGGCAGGAAGATAAAAGCCATGGGGCTAACGGCTCAAAGTTCCCACATTCTCAGATAAGTACCAAGAAAGAGTCAAGAGGGATGGACCAGGGTTGCAGGAGGGTTCTGTTAGGGGTGGGAACATATGGAGAAGCTGCTAGGGGGGCAGTTGGGGTTCATTGTAAAGGAAATGGAGTAGGAAGAGAGGGGCCTGAAGAACAGAGAGGAAGGCATGTCAGGCATCAAGAGATGCATGTCTGAAAGTCTGGGGAGCGTCTCGGAGTAGGAAAACACACAAGGAGTTCAGCAGGCCAGAGCTGAGGGCCAGATGAGAGGGCCGTGTGCTGAGATCAGGGCTCTGGGCGTTTCCCACAGGCTTCACATGGGTAGTGAGCACCCAGGTCACAGAAGGAGTCAAGGCTAGAACTGGATTCTGTGTCCATGTGGCCACCGCATAACTGCTTCTTGTCTTGTTTCCAAGATAGCTTCTCTCATCCCTAAACTCATTACCATTATCCTAAGGGGAGGGGGTGCCCCTCCACCCATCGAATCTCTGCAGCCTGACTCAGAGACTGGAGTAGTCCGAGGGAGGACCCAGGAGGGATGATGGGCAGCTCAACTGCTGGCCAGAAGCACTGTAGATGGGCTCAATGGTGGTGTGGGTGTCCTGAGAGCAGGTTGGAGGTGCAGCCCTTGGGGCCACTGGGAAAATCTTTCTCTGTGGAGGAACTGGGCTGGAAGGAAGTAGGGCAGGAAGTGGACAATGACAGCAAACTCATAATTATAAGGACAGTGAGATTGTATGGCCCCTGCTGAATGCAACCTATGGATTGAAAACAAACAATAAAAAGTCCTACATGAGTAATTAGCAGTTTAAGGCTAGGTTTGAAAGTCGCAGGCTTTTTCATCTCCACTGGGAGTTTCAGTTCTACGGTAAGGGGTGGGGACAAGACACTGAGGTTAAGGATCCAGGCTTGGTTGCAGGGCAGAGCTCCACACTCAGGCTTTTGCAGTCTCAACCCCAGGTGAGATGGTTAGGCCAAGGTCCTAACCTGGTTGAGAAGGAGCAGGACGATGGAACTTGTGATGGAGGTGTCTGGGTCAGAGACCTTGAACATTTGGAAATCAGATTACTTAGCCTCTGGGTCTACTGAGTTGCCTATGATGTGGTGTGTGTGGATATAAGTATGTGTGTGTGTGTGTGTGATATGGTGCGTGTGTGTGTGTGTGTGTGTGTGTGTGTGTGTATGCATGTATGTATGTATGTGTGTGGTATGGTATGTGTGTGTGTGGTATGGTGTGTGTATGTGCCTGTGTGCATATAAGTATGTGTGTGTGGTATGGTGTTGTGTGTGCTCTGCACTTGCTTGAAGAATGTGCTAGGTTTTGCCTTTCAGCTCATGGACACAGCTTCCCTTCCTGGACACAGCTAGAAGCTAGGATCATACTTACTGTGAACAGCCACAGTAGGTGTGTCCTGGGTCTTCTAAGGGGAGGGAAGAAGTTGAGAGGGTAGGACAGGATGTCCCATGACTATGGGTCAGTGCTAAGAATGTGTGCCTGGCTGCCAGGTGGGAGAAGAGGAAAGAGACAGGGCCCACACAAGGCAGAGATTACTGACATGGTACCTTCTCCTTTGCGGGGTGGCCTTTGGGAGAGGAGGTTACCATGCTGATCCTGGGGCCCACGGTACCTGGGAAAATAAGGCCCACACCAGGGGAAACAGAAATTCTAGCATTACTGTGTCAGGTATCAGGAGGAGCCAGAGATTCAGAGAAGAACGCAAGATAGCAGGCTGGAACCCACCCCGACTGATCCCACAGCAGGGCCCTGGCTGTCTGCCACTCCCTTACAGTGAGAGAGGAGCCGAGCTCTTGGTGGTGGCTTGTGTTTTGGTAGACCAGGTTTGGCAGTAGGTGACATGGTCGATAACAATGGGGACAGGTGCGAGATTACCATCTCAGAGGCTGGTAGCCATGGTGACTGTCATGAGCAGTACAAGCTGAGTGCTGGCTAGGGGACCTGGCCTGCAGATTTATGCTCCTGGCTTGTAGAGGATGTTTTTAGGGCAGGGGTACTAACCATATCTCCCTTTTCAGGATGTAGAACTCTTGGCACTAAAATCAAGGAAGTTCTGAGCCTGCTGAGGTGTATGGTTCATTTTGTCTTTGAGGAAACTAACAGAGAGTAGAGTCACACACACACACACACACACACACACACACACACACACACACACAC
>OU015746.1:115851030-115885461 GCA_907169655.1 Acomys percivali
AGAGAGAGAGAGAGAGAGAGAGAGAGAGAGAGAGAGAGAGAGAGAGAATATATCAGAAACAGAAGTATGAAGGTAATTATTATTTTAGCCAAAGGGAAGTTAAAAATAAAGCAGAGGCTAGAGGCTGGCATGAGGGGAAAGAAGAAGAGGAGGAAGAAGAGAAGGAGGAGAAGAGAAACATGAGTCTCACCATGGATCAGAGCCAGCCCACTTACTGAAGGATAGAGCCCTGACCTTCATGGGGAAGGATCCCATATTACCATGGCAACTATGTATGGTGGTGACTTTCCAGGGCTTTAGGGCCTGTGTAATGAAGACTACAGACACTCCAAGTTGGCACCAGGGTCATCCCAGCCACAGTTAGAAAGATACACATTTAATTCACTAGCCAGAGCCTACCTGAAGTGTATAGGCCTTGGAAGATGAGCGTCAGTGCCCTGTTGGAGCTGAGCAGAAGGCCCTCCTGTAGCATTGTGGTTGGGCCATCAAAAAGAGTCACAGCCTTGAATTTGTGGTATACAATGGCTGTTCTCTGTCAAGCAAGGGTTCCCCAGGAGACCCCCTACTCAGGAGTGAGATCTTAGCTCTCGGGTTCTCCACCAACTATCCCAAGAGCTCAACCATTGGTAGGCCAGCGTATTGGTTCGTGGACTTAGGAATGTCACCATTATTACAACACATGTGTGTTGTCACTTCCCAGCACGACAGGAGGAAAACACAGAAAAGCCTTTAGTGGCTCTGCTGTGCCCTGCACTAAAAATGGGGTACTGTGAGGTAGCTAGAGATGGCTAAGAATTCACCCCTCAATTTCTGGAGGCAGGGAAGACCAAGACTGGGGGTGGGGTTGGCCTTTCAGTGTGGTGAGGGGGAGGGGAAGAGGAGAAGGAGGTAGGGGAGTGTGGAGCTGGGAGAGGAGGGCAGGGTGGAGTTTGTCCTTCTGCATTTCACCCCGTGAGAAGAGCACTAAGTCATCCCTGAGCATCCAGAGCCTCCCAGTCTTCCCTCAACTGGGCAGGGCCTCTTTTCACCATCCTTTCCGGGCCACTCTCCTCAAAATGCACTTGTTCACTCACAGCTTTGATTCTTCTTTGTAGAGAAGGAGATGAATGCTGACCAAGTCTACTTGGCCACCTTGGACTTCTTCACTTTCTCTAGCATCTGTCTCTAGATTATGTTAACTGTATTCCTTTTGACAAACAGAGTAAACATTTTATTTTTTCACCTATACATTGATTATTGTGGTCTAAGTTAGCAATATATATATATATATAAAATATATATAAAAAATATATATATTTTTAGGATGCCAAGTCATTCAGTTGGCTTTTTAAAACTCACTCTTTTTTTGGTTTGTTTGCTTACTGACAGATTAGGACACTAAGATAATTTCATGATTAAAAATGTCATGTCTAGGGGATGGGGAGACGATCCAGTCAGTAAATGCTTGCTGTGCAAACATGAGGACTCGGGTTCAGATCCCCAGGCTCCACATAAAAGCTGGGCATGAGGATGCTTGTCTCTAACCTCAGTGCTGGGGGCAGGATGCAGACAGGTCCTTGGAGCTCCCTGGCCAGTCCTACCAAGTACCTGTAGTACAGAGAAACTATATAATGGGGCCTACGTCACAAAGCTCCTTGAAGGTGAACTAGGGTCTTCTCAAAGCCTGCCAGCTTCTTCGCCTGGCTGTTCATGAGCCTACAGAACAGGGATAGGAACAGTATTGTCACTTTGTAAGCAGACGGCAGAGTCCTAGCAACAACGTTGTCACTTCTTTTGATGTGGCTGCAGCTGGTGTCTCCATGTGAGCTCTGAAGGGCAGAGCTGCTGGCTGCCTCATGTACTGAGCAAGGCTTTGTTTCCAGCTCTGGCAACGGTGCCTGCAGGGGCAAGGGTACCTAGAGTCATAGTCCCTGAGGTTGCCTGCATGAGACTTGCTCAAGATCAGCACGAAGGGCAATATTCTATCATGATTGGAGAAAGGGGCTGAGCAGTCCCCACCCTTCTCTCAGGAGCTGTAGGCTGTTGATAACTTTTAGGGGAGGTAGAGTCTTTTTTTTTTAAGGGTGGAGTCCTGGTTGGTTGACCATGTTCCAGAGTATGCCTCCCAACCCAGAGGACTCAGCAAGTGGAGAGAGAGAGAGATAGAGATAGATAGATAGATAGATAGATAGATAGATAGATAGATAGATAGATAGCTATAGATATGAATTAAGGAGGAGTTAGAGAGGTAGGGGTTATCTGGGAGGATTTAGGAGGAGTAGGTATGAATATGATCAAAATACACTATATAAAGTTCTGAAAGAATTACTAAAAATATATTTAATTTAAAAAAACTGGAAAAAAACCCCTGCAATGAGCTCTGGGACTGGAATGTAGCTCAGTTGGTGGAGCACTTGGTTAGCACATATCCTGAGCTGTGTGCTCATCCATAAAATGGGAGCTGTGGTGCACATCCATAATCCTAGCAAGTAGGAATTGACAGGAGGATCAAAAGTTCATCTTTTGCTGCTGCTGCTGCTGCTCCCTACGTAGTGAGTTCGATGCTAGCCTGGGCTACATGAAATCCTGCTTGATTAATAAAAGCAAGGGGAATGATAAGGTTTGTATGAGCTGAGTACCTGGCAGCCATGGCCTTGTGGGACTTGATCCTTCCACCTGTGTAGAGTCCAGTCACAGCTGAGCCGTGTAGAGCAGCTCAGGTGGGCATGCGCTGGGAGACCCACCTTATTCTCCAGCAGCTCTTGATTTAGGTACCAAGAGCTTTCCCACTCACATGCGCTTGTCTGGCCAGGACAGTTGTCTTGAAGATCCTCATCAGAGACTCCTTCCTGTCTGGCCTGTGACCTTGCTGTATAGGCCATGTTATTATTGACACTTGTTTTGCTTCTCCTCGTCTGTCTCAGGGAACCGGAGATCCTCCATGCTCCAAAGGACACCAGGGCCCTGCCCCAGGAAGTCCCTCCATTGCCAACACAAATCCTGCATGAACCCTGCTCTGATTTTATATACATGGCCATGCAGTCCACAGAGAGGGACAGGAGGAAGCTGGCTTCTCTGGAGACCTCCCCAGGTGCTAGAGAGGACTCCTGTCTGCAGGCTTCTCAAGGGCCTGGAGTCTCAGCCACTTATTGATTTGGAACAGACAGAGAGTGCTTAGAATAACAGAAATACTTCTTTTTGAGTTATTGCTTCATAACAGAAATTAGCTGGGCAAGTGAGAAAGTTTTTTGTTTATTTTATTTTCTTTTATTTGGCGGAGTCTGGCTTAGTCGCCCAGGCTGATCTCGAACTCATCCTGCCGACAAAGCAGGCCTTGAGCTATTCAGCACAGAGCCCCTTATCTGAGCCTTGAGTGTGTCTAGGATCTAGCTAAGAAGGTGGTTTGATGGTCTTGTAGTGTCCTTTACTGCTTCCATGGCAGAGATGGTGTCCTTGCTCATCATTACATGTCCAGTTGAGACTGGCATAGGCTTCCTGGCACAGGGGCAGAGTAAGACCACGCTGTCGCATGTGATAGCCCAGGCTGGGGCTGTATTTACCAACCCAGGCCTCCTGGCTTCATCAAGGTTCAGGGGTCCCAGAGCATCCCAGATGCCCTCCCATAACGGAACCTGGCCACAGCAGCCCAG
Source organism: Acomys percivali (assembly GCA_907169655.1). Classification (NCBI taxonomy): domain Eukaryota; kingdom Metazoa; phylum Chordata; class Mammalia; order Rodentia; family Muridae; genus Acomys; species Acomys percivali. The sequence continues at coordinate 115,854,660 of OU015746.1, forward strand.
AGCTAGGCTCAGCCTGTCACACCCCTGCATTTTATACTCTCCATATCCCGTTAGCTGGCACAATGTCTCACAAAGTATGCCCCTTCTAAACACATAATGTCATTCTAAAGGAGACTGCATTTGTCTGTGGAGTGCCAGAGCTGGAGAGCACTTAGCAATTACTAACTCTCCAGAGAGGAGGAAACCAAGGCATAGAGAGCTCTATCCTTGCTCATGACCTCATAGTAGGTGAGCTGAGAAGTGCTCAACAGTGTCTAGTCTTGCGTGTCCCCGCTGGGATACACAATCTCTCTCTCCTGAGAGGCTCCTGGTCTGTCCAGCAGAAATTAAAGTAGAGTTCTGCATGACTTCAACGGGGTGGGCATCCCAAAAAAACCCCACAGTGGGTGCCTTAAGTCATGGATATGCATTGCCTCAGGGCTCTGGAGGCCAGAGGCTGGAAAAGGTGTTGGCATAGTGGGTGTCACCACCTATGGCTTCCAGGAGGAGTCTGTCTGTCCCTTGTTTTTCTGACAGCTTCCACAATGTGCTGGCAAGTATCCAGTTTTTGGCTGGCAGACATATGGCTCTAATCTCTGACTTTATCTCCTCATGTGTGCTCCTCATAGCCATGGCTATGTCCAAATCTCCCCTTTTAATGAGAACAGTAGCAACACTGGGGTAGAGACTATCCTACTCCAGCAAGGTCCCATTGTGACCAGTTAATACACTGTAATGTCCCTATTACAAACAAAGTCACCGTCTCGGGAGACGGAGTAAGAACTTGGGCGTCTGAAATCAAAGGGGTGCAATTCAGCCTGACACAGCCCCAGGCTTCTGTCTTCTTGTTATCTAGGACAACGTAACACGTCAGAATCCTGTGGATACAATATGGGTTCCTTGGAAGGTTAGAAGGAATTATTAGGGCTTTAGGTAAATTGAATAACGGAACACCAGCACTCTGAGCCATCTCCACGTAGCTGGCTGTGCCTCAAAAACCCCTCTTGCTGGGTTGAAGGACCAATGGTCTCTGATGACTGGACTGGGATGGAAAGATGTGAAGAGAGAAAGGAACAAAGTTTTAGGTTCAGGGCCTCATACTGGCATGTTTAAGAGTGCAGGCGCTACTAGCATTGTCCCTGTCCATGCTAGGGTGTTGACTCGAAATGCAGGCCTGTATGTACCATGTGGGTAACAGTAGGGACCACAAAGTGAGGCTTGGGCCCTGTTCAAGCAAGGGTGCAGGGGCTGAATGCCTGCTTTTATCTATGCGACCACTACCATCATTACAGGCTTTCCCTATAGGGTGGTTCTGATGCCCACAGTAGGTGAGTCAGGGTTGTTTCCCCACCCAAGTGGGCTGCTGGCGCTTGAAGGTGCCACTGGTCCCATTGTCTCTCTCAGAGTGCGCTCCCGTGGGACGTCTGCTATCTTTGCACTCAGGGTTTCAGCCTCTGTCCCCAGGGTAAGGCTATCAGAGTCGCGCTCTGAGCCCCTTCATTCCGTTCTATGTCATTGGCTTCGCTGTGGCCTCTCTCCCCCAGGCCTCTGCTCCTCCCTCTCCTTGTGTAATTAAAGGGAAAAGGTTCTGCATTCATTTACCTTATACTTTATCAAATAACAGCGAGATGAATTAAGAGGTCCATATTTCTATTTCAAGGTTCATGGGCTTTGGCAAACTGCAAGTTGTGCTCTTAAAACCTGCCGCATCAGCAGGAAGTCTCTGCTCTGCGCACAGCCCTCTTCCCCCGCCCTGCTTCCTCTGTGCAGCCCCCTGTGCAATTTCTAAACAGATGAGATGCTTACGGGCTGCATGGACGACAGTAGAATGACACGCAGAGCTGCCGGGGTCCTCTGCCCTCCTCCTTTCTGTCTCCCCCTCTTACTTCTTCCCTCTAGGCCCGCTCCCCTCTCTCACTCCTCCCCACCGTCCCTTCTTCCTGGAAGGCTGCCAGGCTCTTGACTCAACTCACATGAATGTAACAATTTATCCACTGCCTACCAGGTACAGAGGACCATAATAGGTGCCGTAGGGGAAACAAAAGTGTTCCTAACAGAGCACTCTGCTTTCCTAACGTCACTGAATTCACACAGGAAGCTTCTGATATGAGCCTAGTCCCGTTAACTGGGCTCTTCTATGGCACAGGATGGAAGCTGAGACAGGTTCAATCCTGACTGCACTTAACTTTCAGTGAAAGGGTCAAGGATTTCTCAGGTAGGTCAGGGACTGTCTCCCAAAGGAAGGGTTTTGAGTGCATGAAACAAGATACATAGGACACAGAGGCCACAAAGGACACTCAGTCTCAAAGTTCAAAGTCTGAAAAGAAGCCAGACATAACATATGTGCTTCTTTGCTAAGCATTAAGTAACAAAATTCCAATAACTATGGTAATTTGAAAGTGATGACTCACTATACAAAGGACCAGCAATGTATGACCTTGACTATTTCCCAGTTTTATAAATAAAGTTTTACTGGAACAAGGTCTTGAGAACATTAATTTACATATTGTCCAAGGTTGCTTTTGAGGTAGGACAGCATTTACCACAAGAGGCTCAGTGCCTATAATGCTCTCTGGGTCTTTGCAAGACAGAAAGATGTTCCTGGCCTCTGTTGAACTGAATATGTGAGTTATCTGTAGCAACATAAATGAAATAGAAAACCTACTGTGGTCTCTTACAGGTGGTGTTACTCCTAAGTACTGCCAATTTAACTGTGGTTTACTGCCTCTACTGTGATGGAAGAATGGTGTTAGCATTCAAGGTCATGAACCCTGAGAATTCTACCCATGGTGCTGGTGGCTATGAGCCAAGGGCTTTGAGAGCCAGCATTTGCTTTGCAACCAGTCTCTAGTTCTAAGATCCTCAAAACATGGTGGAGCACACATGTATACATTCACACACACAGTCACACCCACAATGGTCACACTCTCATGTACAAACACACAGGCATACAGTACCTACTCGGACTTATACATGCTCACATATATACACTCACACATGCACATAAACTCACGTGTACACACATGCACATATGTACACATGTGCACATTCATATGTATATACACATACATGCACCCATATAGAGATGCACTTACTTGTACACACTCATACACGCACACAAAATATATCTTCACACACACATATATACTCACGCACTTATATAGTCACACAAATATCTACACTCACACATACACACATGTGCACACATGTTCTGAGAGGCTGACAGCCATTGCCTATTGCTATCACAAAGAGAAAGAGTGACCTGGAACTCTGGGATAGGGGATGGTGCTCAGTCACCCTGAGCACCTTAGGACTACCACATGTGTTTTCCAGTCACTCACTATGCCTGTTTATGCCAGGGAGTTGGTTCCTTCCTGGAGTTAACACAAAGTTGCCCTCTGGTCTGGAGACTGCCTGGAGCATCTCCCCTCGGGACATGTGAACGGGCCTGTGTTTGGGCTCACATTCAGTAGACGGCCCTCAATGTGTGGCCAGTTCTTCTGGGATAAAAAATTCCTTACAGGGTCATTGGCTGACTGAACCCAAGATAGAGAGCAGTGGAGAGGGAAGACGTTCCACGATCTCATTCTGCCAACTTACCACTTGCCCCTCTACTTGCGCCCCTCCCCCATTCTCCCTAGCAGATATGCCGAACTGAATCATTCATTACACACTGGAAGTTAATACCTTTAGTTCGTGCACCCCAGCAGTCCCCGAGTCAGAAGACTTTAGCTCTGTGATCTCCTCGCTGTAGGCCTTGGGTTGCTTCACCTCTCTGACCTCCATTAACCCACCTATGAAGGAAGACTCATAAATATACCTGCCACCGACCTCATCCATCTAAGGGGAGTCCGAGAAGACAAGAGATGGGGAAGAGTAATGGAGAGAGTGGTTTCTGAGATGGGGAGGAGGGGGAGCTCCCTGGAGTTCGTGCAGTTCATGCTGATTTATAGCAGAGGTGGCCTGGAGTAAGGCCTCAAAAGATGGAAGGAGTTTAAGAGGCCATTACTTAGCTAGACCCAGTGAAGACATCACCATGGACTCGTGCACAAAGGCTGGGGAGACTAGGAAGCCTGTGTAATTTTGCTCTTTCCTAGAGGAGCTGTGACACTCAGCACACTCCCTGCTGGGACTTTAGAGTCAGCTGGGAGCCATTGTTATGAGAACATGTTTATTATTATCATCCTCATCAACATTATTATCATTATTAATAATACGGTGTTTGGAGCATTTATGTACATTAATTTTAAACAAGCATGTGCAGTGGCAAGATATGATGCTGCGACCAATAAACAGCCATCATGTGGATCTTTAATTTACATAAAATCATTTATGTTAATTTAATTAGACCTTTGTTGACAACTGAGGCTCACTCAACACTGGGTTGTGAGATGTGCTTAGCTGTGGCACACCGTGGAGCCGGGAGTTGGTTACTCCATGTACACTGGTGTAGAGATGTTCCTCCTGCTGACAGGGAGGAGCCCTCCTTCCCTTGTGAGAGGAACTATTCAATGCATGAAGTCTTTTCTTATAAGTTTCTCCCTTCATGAGATGGTGGTAAGGCCTGGAGAACGGCTTAGCTAGTAATGCACTTGACATACAAGCATGAGGATCTGAGCACCATCATCCAGCTTTGCACTCAGTGGGAGACTGTCTCTAAAGGCAAGATGAACATCAACTGAAGAAGAACTGGAGACTTCTGGCCTGCTCACACATAATATGCGCAGGTCCACGCACATCTGTGCTCCCAGGTGCACACACACCTCACAAACGCATTGTGCTAAGGGCTAGCTTGTCATTGACAATGCCTTAGCACCTGACCAGGCAGCTATCAAGTAGAAATTCTCTTAACTTAAGATTCTGACATAAGAGGAGTTAACAAGCTTTGGCCCATGAGAAGTCTTGTTTAACCACAAATGAATGAATGGATACATGAAGGAAGGAGTGAGCTGTCAGTCACTTCTTTGATGCCCTGTAGCAGCCCAGGGGACTGCGCTGCTCAGCTCCATTTTGTAGAAGAAGCTGAGCAGGTAGGGAATGGAAACATTGTTCCATGAGCCCAGAGTCTGTCCTGTAGATTATCTCATGGATTTACAGCTTGACCTTGCCTCAACCTTTACCTTAGTCCTGTGTGCCTCACCCCTAACTCCTGCTTTTCTAGTTCCTCATCTGTGTTGCTGAAAGAAGAATCTTTGTCCTTCTAATCTGATGGGGAGAAATAAAAAAAAAAAATGAGATTGTGGAGAGAATGTGCAGGGTGCCGGGGAATTATAAGGTGGTGTTGTCAGCCTTGCCTTGGGAAACCTTGAAAAATTGAATGGAAACCTTAGGCTCATTCATCTCCTTCTAACAGCCCCATGTCATCTGGCCTGGTCTTTTCCATTCCTGCTCTGTCCAATCCTGACAACATAATTTAGTTCCAGGGAACTTGAATAGAATGTAGTAGACTGATATTTCCACAGCTCAGCCCTTGATTAATATGGTCAGGGCAGTAGCCAGTGAGGATGAGGAGCCAGCAGGTCTGTTCCCTCCATGTTTTCCCTCCAGGGCTTGCCAGGGGCACTGCCTTCCCATTTTTTGAAGGTTCTGCCCAAATCCTTTTCAGCTCTGGCCTAGACTGCTCTAAATCCCTTAGAGCACATTTTTTTGCTCACGGTCCAGTTACGCATTCTGCACGTATTGTGTACCATTGCCTGGGTTCGGGGCTGGAGTAGAAACCAAACCAAACCAAACCAAATCAAACAAACAAACAAAACCCTCTCTCACCATGGAAGAGGCCAATCACAGCAAAACGAACCTTGATAGTCATGCAAGCCACTGCCTAAAGGAGGAAGTAACCAAGTGCAGGTGGAACAGGAATGATGGAGGGGTACCCCCACACTGCTTGGAAGATAAGAGGGCCCCAGGAAAAGGCAATATCAAACACCACTGCAGGATCAAGAGAGTTCCCCACAGTACATGCACCAACAGAATGAGGGTAAAGTTCAGGTGTTCAGCAGTGGCCATAGATGTGGGAGCCAGAGAGGCGCACCACTTGGGAGATTGCAATAGGTCTGACCTTAGTGATTGTGTACAGAGGTGGGCAGGGCTTGGAGCAAAGCCTGTGAAGGTTGGATAATGAAAGAGGCCGCCCCTCTGTGGTGCAGTTGTGCCTGCTCTTCTCTCTAAGTTCACCCCATGCCTTCCTTAGGAGATAAAACTAACAGACAACGGAGAATGAGTGAATAAGAAGTCAGAGGGCAGAGAAGGGCATATCCCTGCCCACACCTCAGCCCAGGAGAAATAAAGGAACCTTCAAATCACAGCAGGCTGACTAGCAGTCAAGGGAGGGGTGCAGGGTACCTGTCCCCTGACAGTTCTGCAAGTAGGGACTGGAATGTGTACTCTGTCAGTCCTCTGGGGACAGTTTTTTTTTTTTTACTTTTTTGTGGACTTTAAAAAAACCAAACAAACCATGTACCCATCTAGAAACTCCTAGAAACTTCTAGGCATATTCACAGCCCCACTCCTATTTTCATGGAAGGAAATGTGGTCACTGGTGATGACAGCATTTCCAGTCCCAGCTAACAGCACCTGCATCAATGCCTCCTTTCCACCGGTATCAAGATTTATTGTTCCTCAAAATCAAATATTGACCGTGGCTTTTTGTCCATCAATATGCGACCTTTCAAGTCGATGGCGCTGGATTTGCTAGTCAATGCTTACTTATTATTTCCCCTGCCCTGAATTGGACGTCTCCAACTCAGGTCACAGGCTGGACCACAGAGATGCTGTTGTGTATAACCTCTGCATTTGGCAGTTGTGGTTGGAGTTTTCTGACAGCCTGAGTGGCTTTCAGGGGCTAGCTTTCCTCTGTGGCTTTGGAAGCCATATGGAGAAGGTCTGTCCTCCAATGGCACTCATACCTTTTCTCCATGGAGAAACATTTCAGGCCATGGATATCTACTGGCAGAGGGGTGGAGTAGCCCAGGACACAGAGAAGCATGGCATACTTCTTATCAGCCTCGGCGTAGTCTGTTCATAGGCCCAAACATCTGACAAGATAACTTAAGAAAGGACAGGTAACTTCAGAGACATCAGGGCATCACGGTGGGGATAGTGTCGCAGAGCAGATCTCATCAGAGGAGCCACACAGCAGAGGGCTCACAGAGGACAAGTCGAAACCTTATGTCCAAGGTCAACACCCTAAGCACTAATGAGTTACTTCTTTCAACTAAACGCTCTGCTGTTAGCTTCTGTTGTTAATTTTACATAAACAGAGCTACCTGAGAGAGAGAGACAGAGAGAGAGAGACAGAGAGAGAGAACTTCAACTGAAGATTTAGCCAGATTCTCCTGTGGCCTTGTCTGGAGGCATTTTCTCAGCTGTTAGTGGATGTAGCAGGGCCCAGGCCATGGTGGGCAGTATTGTTCCTAGGCAGGTGGGGCTGGGCTGTATAAGAAAAGTAGCTGAGCAAGCTGGCAGGGAGATGCTGGTAAGCAGTATTGCTCTGTGGTTTCTGCTTCAAGCTCCTACAGTGAAGTGAAAGGTCTTGCCATGGGCTGCCTTGTGTGATAGACTGCAACTTGTAAGGTGAAATCAACCTTTTCCTTCTCAAGTTGCTTTTGGTTATGCTGTTTATCACAGGCACAGAAATTAAACTAGAACACCTGTCTCCGACCTTTCACCACTTCTCAATAATGCCATCATAACACAGATTTGTCAAGGAAAGAACTCACTTATTACCATCAGAGCCCCTCCGTGACACCAGCATCTCTAGACACCCCCAGAGGTGGATGCCACTAATCTCCATGCTTCTCAGTCCATTGAACTTGATGGTCCATCAGGATTGCCATCTCACTGGGCCAGGAGGAGAATGGACTGAGAGAAGGCTGTCCATCACTAAATGACCACTGACCTCAGCTTCTGGGAGGAGCCCAGCCTATCTCAGTGTGAATGGCTGACTTCCGGTATAGTCCGTTTGTGCTTCAGTTTTCTTATTTGTGACGTAGGTTGTTCTAGCAGCAGTTATAAAATAATCCACACGACCAACACCAAGCACTGGGGCAGTGCCTCGGGTAAGCATAGTTTATGCTCAGCCAGTATCACACTGGTGTCTGTGTGGAAGTTTCCGAAAGCGGTCCCCAGCTGAATCAGGATAATGAGCGAAGCAGCTCTCTTTTGTCACTGGCGACAGGCATCATCATGTCCATCTGGTACTTAGCCAGGACACCAAGACAGAGAAAGCAGGTCCCTCTCTTTTTGAGCTGGATCTCCTATTGCCTTTGGATATTGTGGGGTCCTGCTTTCCAGACATTCAATCTTGAGCTGGTTCACTTCCCACCCCCAGCTCCCATGAGCCTGCAGCTCCCTGACAGTAGGTATCAGATAGAATATTCTCAGCCTCCGTAACTGTATGAGTCAATTCCCATAATAACCTTGCTGTTGTATGTCTGCATCTGTCTCGGAGGCTGTTGCTCTGGAGAGCTCTGACTAACGCAGAGGGTGCAAAGCCCTTGCGCCATCCATCCTCTTTTTCCTTTTGTGCCTCAGCCACCGGGAAGGTGACGTGTTGCTGACGGTGCGGTCTGTATGGTGGTGGACTGGCTGGGACTGGCTGGGTCACTGCACAGAGTCTCCTTACCCTGGAGAGGGGCGGGGTCGGCTGTGGACGTTGTGTGAGCAGGAAACGAATCTGTGTCAAGTTACTAAGGGTTGCAAACTGTGATTACTGCAGCCCAGCTCGGGCTCCCCTCACTAATGTGATGCTCAATAAACATTAGCCGTGGCTGTTTGTAGTTGCTGCCGCACATAAGCAGAAAGCCCTGGTGATTCCAGCCCCTCCAGGGAAGCTCCTTGGCTGTGGCGCTGGCCATCACAAGCTCAACTCCAACTGAACTTGAACATGGCTTCTATCCTGCAGCTCCAACTGAATTTGACTATGGATTCTATCCTGTGCTGCCTTCACTGATGATATGACTTCAACCTTCTTCCCTCAGGGGTGTGTGTGTGTGTGTGTGTGTGTGTGTGTGTGTGTGTACATGTGTGTACATATTTGTGGAGTCAGTAAAGTGTCATTCCCCCCTGTGTTTTGTTTGTTTTTGAGACAGGATCTCTCACTGGCCTAGACTAGGTGGCTGGGCTAGATCCACTTGTCTCTGCCTCCCTCAGCACTGTGGTAACAAGTGTACACCACCACACTCAGTCTTTAGGTAGCCTTTAACTCCATAAAACAATTGCTTTCTCAGTGTGTAAGTTAAGTATGTGATTCAGGTAGGACAGGGAGAGGGTCCCATGTGTCGAGGATCCTGCTTAACTCAGCATTCCCATATAGCCTGTTTAGAACCCATGGCCAGAGTCACTATGAGGGGGTGCGAAACACCTTCTTCCCTGGCCTGGAGCTTCTGTGGCCCAGCCCTGTAGGAACCCTCCATGGTTGGCTCACAGTGTGGCCTACGCCCTCTCAACATTGATAGGCAAAAAAATAACAAAAAACAAAACAAAAAACAAAAAACCAACCAACCAACCAAACATTGATAGGCAAGAGGGAATGAGGCTGAGGAAAGCCGCGGCCATTCTTGCACATCCTGACTGCCAGGCTATGTGGTATTCCCAACACATGCCTGCTGTGGAAACCTGAACTTGCCTAGGATTGACTGCTGGAGACAACCCAGGGAAGTCCGAAGAAGCCAGGGCTCTAGCCCAGGCTCTTGTTAAGAACAGCCATGGGCTGAAATCACCCCCGAGTGGTAAAGACAAGGCCACTGCCTGCTGCCTTCTGTTTGCACTTGAGCCCGTGTGACGGGTACTTCAGTTAACTTTCCTAGGGAATGTCTCAGTGTATTTTTGTCCTCTATGTGGAGGAGACTGTGGAGTGAGTTAGGGGCTTGGTGGCACAGGCAGAGGGCATAGACCTCAGTCTTTGGCAGCAGCGTTGCCATACTACCTAAGCTTGAATCTCTGGTCTGCCCTGTCTCAGCTCTGTGGCCCTCATAGGTGACCAGTTCTTTAATCTCTTTTAGCCTTACTCATCTGTGATGGAATGAAGAGTGAACCCCCATGTGGCTTCCTGGGGGGCTTGGTATGATGACTCCAGAGGGTGCTCAGTGCTCTGTGGCTCTCAGCTGAGACCTATGATACCACTGTTCACTTTTCTACCCTCTACAAAGCGACAATCTCACGTGTATGCTCTGTGAGCAGCTGCCACATTAAATCCTCTTTATTGACTACTGGGAAGGGCTGACACATGGAGAGAGAGAGAGAGAGAGAGAGAGAGAGAGAGAGAGAGAGAGAGAGAGAGAGAGTACCCTTCACAGTGAAGACACAACTCCCTGCTTCTCTCTGCTTTACAAGGCTAACTGGGTCTCCGTGGCACAAAGGAATGGGCACCTCCACCTGGAAGCCCACCTCGACTCTTCAGGTAATACACAAGAGTGTCCCCGGATCCCCAAATAGGACCAGCTATTACTTCAAGGAAATGGACGGCTGTGAATCATCTTCTGTCTGCCAGACATCTGTCTTTCCCCAGCAGGTCAAAGAACCAAAGTGTTTTTTTGCCTCACCGGTGCTGAACACAGTGACTGGCACAAATCTCATTAAATCATATTTGAATGACTAAACAGTGTCATGTTTTGCATTTCTTTCCCTGCTAAGTTATCTGTGATTCTGGGAAAGCCTTAAGCATGGTCCTGGACTTCCCTGAGCAGGATTCCCAGGCTGTCTCATTGTAGAAAGGAAATGGTACATTCTAACAGCAAAACCATTTCTGAGTGCAAAGTAAAATGCAGCCAAGGTTAGTAACTCCCTCATAGTCACTCAGCAGCAAAGTGTGGCCTCGGGTTGGCTTTGATGAAACATTATCAACTGCTCCGCCCTGTTCCTCCCCACATTTCCAGTAGACGCCAGCTATTCTGGGCTCTATTCTCATGGCTTTTGTCTTGGGTGCGGAGTCTTGGCAGAGCTGCCCTAGGCTGCATAAAACCTCAGGGTCAGCACGTTTTATTTATTTTATTTTTACAGAGAGGAGACTGTCTGTGTAAACCATCTGAGCCACTCAGAATCATGTGAGCATCACCTCACTGGCTCAGGGCTCTGCGGTCCTGCGACAGGAACACTTCACTAGCTGGGAGGTGGCAGTGGAGGGGAGGAGGTGCTGCCACCAGGCTGCCTGGCTAACACTGTATATCCCACTCTGAGATGCCAGGTGATGCAAGATGGAAGAATGATTGCGGCTCGCTGTAGCACTGGTCCACCCTTGGAGTCATCAGGGTAGGGTTAGGGCGGAACCCTAGTCTCTGAACAAGAGGAACAAATGAGAACAGGGGCCCACACAGAGAGGTTCACGCATGACATTAGTTGTGGACCAATAAGTCGGCCAGCCCTGGAGAGAAGGCAGTCTCTTAGTGACAGCCTGCCTCTGCATTGGCACCACAGGGAGCTCTCACACAGGGGCTCCATGGGTCATACTTTGAGAAACATTGCTCCTTTGGTCACTCCAGGTGGGAAGACCTTACTGAGATGGGATTTGTATGGGGCTATCCGGCTCAGCGGCTGTCACTGCTCTAGGTGTACAAATAGGAGGGTGGCAGGAGGCAGTGACAGTGTGGTTTCCCATGAACCTTTGATCTGACAGCTCCTGGAGCTCCCTCAGCAGCCTCTTGCTTACTGTGCCACTATCAGCTCTCTGAAGTGGAGGGACCCTGGTAATGAGGTTCTATTAATGGAGCTGGATCTCGACTCTCAGAACTCAATGTTCAGAATAAACAATGCGGCCAGAATCCTATTAAAAAAGGCTTCCAACATGGGCAAATTAAGCCCTTGGGAATGCTGTACAAAGAATACATTTTTCCAGTGTCAAATCAAGATCAATAGAGAAAAACAAATAATTTCAAGTGAGAGTTGTCATAATGACACTCAGGTTCGGGCAGGGGTTGTATTCAGTATTTTGGCCTGAGGACATCCCAGCTTATATAATGAGGGTGCAGGGGTGGGGCTGGTCCTGGGCGGCAGGGGTGCAGAGATTCCCAGGTGCCACAGTGTGGCTGACACTGAGTCTCATTTGTCTGTGTTGAGGCTTCCCTTGTTGTGGACCTGTTAGCCTGTCGCGTGCCGCTGAGCTTGCTGAGGTTGGGCCAGCTCTGGAGGAGCAAAAGAAGCCAGGGCTGTGCTGAAAGGGGAGAGATCTGCACACAGCCCCAAAGAATGCTGTTTGTAACTTATCTCCAAGTGCAGAAGATTCCCTAGCCATCTGCTGAGATCCCTCATTATCTATGGCTGTCCCCACTTGCCACTCACTTTGGGACTGCCATGCCTGCAACTCCCAGTGAGGCAGTAACATTCTTACCAGCACTCCATGCTGGTCTAGAGGGTGTCTTTCTTCCAGAAACCTCTGCTGAATCTTTTTTTTTCTCTTCCTGATTCCTGATGACCTGAAAATCACCCTTGCCTATCCCCAGAGCACCGGGCAAGGTTCTCAGATAGAACACACCCTCTCCTGCTCCCCTTAGTGGATGTCCCAGTGATTCTGGCTGTCCTGTTGAGTCACTGAATCAGGGCTTCCCTCTCCTGCCTGGGACCTCTTGACTCATCTCAGCTCCTACCACGGGAGCCATACCCCACTGAGCAATTCATTTCCATTAGGGCTCTGAGTGACTAGGATGGACAGGCCTCAGGCCTCAGCAGGAGACTAGGAGACAGGGTAAGAGAGGGAGTTGATGTTGGTACCCACTGGCCATGGTCCCTGATTGCAACCTGCTGTACTATTGCACATGGGTGGTGTGTCTGAGGTTTCCCTTCATGCAGAGTTCATGCTACATGCGCTAGAGGCCTGTGTACCTTTAGACTAAGCCACAGCACCCAGCAGGTGCTGTACCTTCCCACTTCCCAGATGACACACGTGACTAGTCTGGGGGCGCCTGGACGTCAGGGGGATGCGTGACTTGCACCTACCAGGCAGGTCTCCTCTCCTTTGTTGGGAGAGGTACAGGGTGGGTCATGGTAAGGCTGACCTGAGTTTTCACGAAGGGTCTAGGCCCAGCCATGTAGGAAGTGGGAAGGAGGGAAGTCCCTACAAACTGCCCGCAGCCTGGCTTGGCCTGAGACACACACCACTGCAATGGCTTGAAATACTTAACTTCTTCTAAAACCTCACAGTGGAGTTTAACCCCCACTGTGAAGTGTGAAGAGGGTGGAGGCAAGCTTCCTGCAGTAGGTAGAGTGAAGCTCTGGGGAATGGTGAGGGTCAGAGGAGAGCAGAGGGGCGGAGCCCTGCAGTGGAATGCTGTGGTCTCATAGGAACAAAGTTTAACATACGTAGTCCTCAGGGAAATGCAAATCAAAACGACTCTGGGATTCCTACTTACAGCTGTAAGAACGGCTAAGATGAAAAACTCAAGCGACAGCACATGCTGGCAAGGATGTGGAGAGAGGGGAACACTCCTCCATTGCTGGTGGTAGTGCAAACTTGTACAACCACTTTGGAAATCAATCTGGTGCTTCCTCAGAAAACTGGGAATAGCATTGCCTCAAGACCCAGCTATACCAATCCTGGGCATATACCCAAAAGATGCTCCACCATATCATAAGGACATTTACTCAACTATGTTCATAGCAGCTTCATTCTTAATAGCCAGAATCTGGAAACATCCTAGATGTCCCTCAACCAAAGAGTGGATAAAGAAATGGTGGTACATTTACTCAATGGAATACTACTCAGCTATCAAAAGCAAGGAAATCTTGAAATTTGCAGACAAATGGAACTAGAAAAGATCATCCTGAGTGAGGTAACCCAGACCTAGGAAGACACTCATGGTATATACTCACTTATAAGTGGATATTAGCCCAAATAGATGTCCTCTGAGAGACTCCACCCAGTGGGGGATCGGAACAGATGCTAGGACTCAAAGCTGGACTCTGGTTGGGGTGCTGAGAGTGGTATGGAAGAGTGGGGGGATGGAAGGACCTGGAAGGTTCAGGAGCTGCACAAGGAGACCATCAAGCCCGGAGGATCTGGACCCAGGTGTGCCTGAACAAGCCGATACACCAACCAAGGACAGTGCACACAGAGATCCTAGACCCCCTGTTCAGATACATCAGATGGACAGCTTTTTTTTTCCATGCGATGTCAGTGGGGGAGTGGGGACTGCCTCAGACATGAACTCTGGTGCCCAAGATTTGATCCCTTCCCCTTTGCTAGGCAGCCTTGCAGGCACACAGAGGAAGGGAATGCAGGCTATCCTGATGAGACCTGATATGCTGTGGTCAGAAGGCAGGGGAGGAGGGCACTCTCATGAGAGAACCGGGGGAGGGGAATGGGGCAGAAGAGGGAGGGGGTGGGAATGGGAGGATACGAGCAAGGGGGTAACAACTAGGATGCAATGTGAATAACTTATAAAAATTAAAAACAAAACAAAACAACAGCAACAAAAGAACAAAGAAAGGCTAGAAAGATACGTTTTTCTGTCCCCATCTCTCTGTGGATCTGACCATATGAAACCCTACACTACTTCCTTGGGACTTTGTCAGAGAGAAGGCCAACATCATGTGTGGCTCTTGACCTTGGACAAGAAATGTAAGCCCAAAGAAACGTCTCTTATTTCCATGTCTCCGTATCTCTGGTCTTGTTTGTAACTTTCATCATTTCCTGCCTTGTGTCACTATCAATGGAAGCTGGTTAAACTAACTATTGTCTGGTCTTGGGTTCAGGTGAGGCTCTGAGAAGTCCCACAGCGACTTTTACTTCTCCAATGCGCCAGGCACACTGGACAGTGGCTGCCCTTTCTTGTCCTCTCATAGCTCTTGTTGACATCCTATGCCATCTATAGTCATAAGTACTTGGGAGCCATGTGGCCAGGTGGACAGAGGTGTTCCCAGCTTCAGAGTGTTGGAACAGGGTGAAACCTGGCGAGGAAAACCCTGGGGCCCACGTCCCTGCCTGCTGCTGAGCATGCACCTCAGGATGGTAGCTTTGATGGGGACCTGTCTCCGCTTCCTTCCCCTGTGTACAGCTTGTACAGAGGATCGGGTGGAGCTGGGCAATGCTGCTTATCGGAGCCTTGTCAGTGAGACTCAGAAATGGAAGCAAAGCTGGCAATGTAGCCCATTTGTTAGAGTGCTTGGCTAGCCAGGGCGAGGCTCCACACAAACCCGGCATGGTGGCACAGGCCTGTGCTACTTAGAACCTCTGTCTCAAAACCAACCTACTAACCAAACAAGCCAATGGAAATGGACACAACAATAATGACAATGAGGAGGAAGACAGGGAAGGGCCTGTGGTGCTTCTAGACCTCAGCAGCTGGAAAGAATGGGGAATGGGAAAGATGCGTGTGCACTGATAAGAGAGGGCTTCCCAAACACGTGCTGGGCCAGCAAAGCAGGTACAGAGCATGAGGCCCAGGGCCTGGCATACGTTAGGCTAGAGCCCTACCTCTGAGCTACATCCCAGCTCTTTTTAAAACGTATTGTTTTGAGACAGGGTCCTACCAAGTAGCCCAGGTTGGCCTTGAACTCACTCTGTTCCCCATACAGGTCTTGAACTTGTGATATTCTTCTGTCTTGGCCTCTTTAGGGATTACGGACATGCACTACCAGAGTCAATGTAACAGTTAAATGAAGGGGGAAGGGAAGAAGCCTATTTGGGCATTTATATTCATGTGCAAGTATGTACATATCTGTACCTGGTCATACATGAATGGGACATCACAGAGTGAGCAGGTAGAGAACACACTGTTATATAAAGAATCCACGATTCCATGTCTGTCCCTCACTGACTTGCAACTCAGAGGAAACAATGTGACCCATGTATTCTTTAGTCTGCTTATCCAGAAAATATGGTAATTATATTTTAACCTCCAGAAATTATGGGGGGAAGCCGCCAGTGAGTTATGTCTTATGAGCAAGGCTCCTGGGCAGTTGATTGGCCTCTGCCTGGGACAGAATAAGTGAGTTGTTATTTTTTATTTATTTTATTTTATTTTATTGCAGTGCATCTCTTCTGGTCCACACATCTTCACATTTCAAACCAGTGATGGAGGTGTCATGTTCTGTTCAGTCCTTTGTGTTGGGGTACAATGGTTTAATTAGAAATACTTTTTCTGTTCTGGTAGCACACATCCTAATGACCTGGCTTAAAAGGAAAGACACTGAGGCCCAGTCACCTGGATTGTTATCTATGGTGGTACTTCCTGGGGTTTCCTGCTCTGGATTGAAGTCTGACAGGCAGATATAGGATCCCCACAGCCAACTGGACCTCTTGGATTTGAAGGGAGAGGCTGCTGGGGAGGGGTCAAGGGACCTGCAGCCTTATCAGGAGGCTTGGTGTTTTATAAGCAGCGAGTACTCATGTTTACTCATGGTTTTGCTTAGCGTTGCTGGGTTGCAGACGGCAGACACTAACACTGGTTAACTTCAGCAAAAAGGAATTTATTGGCAGGACGTCAGCAGCTTGGAGAAGTGACAGGAACCTAGAGAAGCAAGCTCTGGGAGGGTGGGAGGCTGGGCCTTTCAAAGACCTAGTTCAGGAGCTGTGACCACCACATACAGCAGAGACCATCTGGGCTGCGTGCTGCTGAGATTGAGGTGCTGACCTCCAGCTTTGTTCTCTGTCCCTGGATTCAGTGGCTTTTGTCCTTGTTCTTGCTTGTCTGTCACCTGAAGATCCCTCCTTTCCAGGGGTAATGAACTTCCTGCCTTAAAGTCTTGCAGACAGGTGGCTGAGTCATGCTCCGAATGTGGACTGAGCTGCAGATCTGGGAGTTTTGTGTAGGATTCTGTAGTGCAAGGCACGTGTATTCTTTGAGGTAGGGCGCAGACACATGTGCAGAGGTAGGTCAGTTACATGTCGCCTGGGAACACAAGTAGCAAGCTGTTTCATAGGACACGTCAAGGGACTTCTGTGTAGGTGGCAGGAGGCCAGAGCAACTGCAGCAGCAGTGGTGATCAGTTGGAAGAATAGCCATGCTGTGCCCAGTATGCAGTGGTCACATGGATTAGCGTCCTGAGGGCTATTCGGCTAAGATCTCAGCTGTGGCCTGGCTGCCTTGCTGCTGCCCATCTGCCAGTCTTCTCACCAGGCCTGTGATCTCTCTCACCTTCTATGGAATAAATCTCAGCCCCTCCCTACCCCCACCCCTGCCTACTTCAAACTGACCAAGCTGGATTCGGCTGCTGGCAACCCAGAAGCTTGGCTGACATTCTGAGTGACTCTCAGCAGATGTGTGCTCCCAGAAGAGAGGTCGAGCCACGTTCCCGTTCCTCAGTGGGACTCGGGAGACATGGGGGGGGGGGCTGGAGTTGGCCCTTTAGCTTTCATAATGGGAGGCAGAAGCCTAGAATTCCCCTCCACCAAGACCACACACAGTGGGGAAGAGGCAAATTCCAGAAGGAACACAGGCTACTGCTAAAGCAGGAGGGTGGAAGCACACTTAGCAAACCAGGACACGTGCACCGTGCGCTAACCAACCTCTCCTCAGCCAAGTAAACATCCAAGTGTGCACCCTCTGCGGAGGAAACAGGTCTCTCACATCCTTCATATGCACACAATGGCAAGCTGAATGCACGCAGACATTGTGAAGCCCTCC
Source organism: Acomys percivali (assembly GCA_907169655.1). Classification (NCBI taxonomy): domain Eukaryota; kingdom Metazoa; phylum Chordata; class Mammalia; order Rodentia; family Muridae; genus Acomys; species Acomys percivali. The sequence goes on from OU015746.1 coordinate 115,872,194, forward strand.
ACATTGTGACTGTCCTCCAGAAGTCCAGGTAAGTAAAGGGACTACAGAGGAAGGCTCCAGAGAGAAGGTGAGATGGACTAGGCCTTGGAGAAGGTGGGTGGGGTAAAGAGAAAAGCAGGACCAGAACTGCAACAGCTTGGAATGGTCTCAGCAGCACACAGGGCCACACGCATGGGCTCAGAAGAGAGGTGGGGACAGAGTCGAGTGGTGGTGTCCATGGAGAGATGACAGTTAGGAGGGAGAGGCCAAGGGTCAGGCTGGGGTTTGGAGGAAAGTGCTTGAATGTCATATAAATACGGCTCAGTGGAAACGTTCCTTTGGGGGAGTGTTGTCATTAAGTCAGCCTCAGAGGGTTGTGTGTATGATGAGGGGCGTTAGCAGGGGCTGGAGAGGAAGATACAACACGGGAGGGAAGACTAACGCTGGGTCTGCAGCCTGGGCTGGAGCTGGCGGAACCCCAATTAAGGGTCTGCTAGAGGAAGCACCAAAGGTAGCCTTGTGTCCAGTATTGGGGTCTCTGGTTTGGAAGATGTGGGAACCCCCAGCAGTCATACCCAGTTGCCCTTCCCAGCTCTGCCCAACTTGCTAGGTAACTACTGGTTTGTCCTTTTCTTTCCAGACATGGTGACTTCCAACAGTGTCCTGTGAAATCTCCAGGCCCAGAAGAGACCCCTCAGAGTCTTCCTTACATGTAAAAGAGTCTACCTCAGAGGTTTGTCATAGAAGAGATCCTGCCATTAAAGTCTACATGAGAAAAAAAAATATGAATGGATGCACTTTCTGATTTCCAATGTGGTGCTTACCACCCTGGGTAACTACTAGGGCCTGATTTGCCACACACAAATTCCATTTTACCTAGGTAAGCCCCATGTTGAGACTCTCACACCCCAGATAAACTAGAAAGTTGCCACCCTCTATTACAACAGTCTACTCTTAAAAGACAGGCTAGAGTCAGGAGAGGTCATGGGGGTGGACTGACCATTAGGGCTGCTGGCCTCTGCTGAGGTAGAAGCGATGTGAGCCTCCGGAAGACAATGGCCCAGCAACCCACTAAGGCAATTGAGAAAGCTACAAGAGGCGTGGGAGTCTCAAGAGTGTAAGAGATTAGTGCAAGGCCAGCAAACATGTGAGTCTGAACTGCTGGGACTGCCTACCTGGGTGGGACTGGGACCACTGGTCTGGTGTCAGGATCACTCTGGACTATATTCCACAGAGAACCATAAGGCTGTCTGCTTAACTCCACAGCAACTCATACTTACTGACAGGCACAAGGCCAGAGATGTTTGAAGATAAGACAGTGGCTCCACAGGGCTTGTGGGGGTCCAGGCTTCTTCACCTTGTCCCCCCAGCCTTGGCTATCTTATTGTGCAATTCTAGCTCCAGCTGTAGCCTCCTTCCTGGAGGTCAAGGATGTGACAAAGAAAGAGCAGTGTCTGGAGGAGAAAGGCAAAGCATATGGCCGTTCTTACAGACCCACTGCTCAGACCTGCTGCCACCATGCCTCCTCTTCTTGAAGAGAGGCTGGGAAATGGAGTTTCCGCTTGATTGGAAGCAAACCGGGAAAGAAAACACGAGCAGCTCTTGTTTGGACAGTTAGCAGAGTCCCCAGGAGGGTCTTAGAGGATTCTAAATACACTGGCCATCCCATCTCCCTATCACAGGATGTTGACTTATGCCTCAGGGTCCCCTGGGTCCCCAGTGCTATAGATGCCAGGCTTGGCATGATCCATCCTGCTGGGGTAACACCAACAGGATGCCGGAAGCCCCATTTCTATTCTCTTCCCAACAAAGCCAGATGGCAGGCAGTGTGACTCCATCTCTGGCAAGGTCCAGGAGACTTTGTCCCCTCCCTGCCTGGAAGGCTGTGCCCCCCTCCTGATGCACTTCCTGTGGCCTGCAGCCCAGCTTCACTGCAGTGAGAGCTGCCCTTCCTCCTCCCTTGCAAGCCCAGCGCCCAGAGCGAGGCAGCCCATCTGGTTCTATTTCACTTCATGTTACTCATCAGGATGTGTTTGCCAGGAGTTATTTGATGTTCAGGAAGAATTCTGAAGCTTTTGAAAAGAGGTAAATAAAATCCTTTATCCCCCAAAGAGTCGTGAAATTGTGTTTTGCTCGGGAGGTGGCAGGCAGCCATGTGAGGTCTGGCGGCCCCTGCCTAGCCAGGCACAGGGACTGGGGTTTCACCATTTGTTCTCCTGTCAGTCAGTCTGCGTCCCCACTCCTCTAAGCCGTTCCTGATGCTCTCTTGGGATGCCCGAATTTGGGAACAGACGAGGGCTGCCTGTGGGGACAGCCCAGCCTGTCTCTTGCTCTTCAGCCAAGAAAGCTTTTAGGAAGTGCTCCTCTGGGTCCTCAGCTCCACAGCCATGCACATGTGCTCCAGAGGGGGAGGAACCAGAGCTGAGTTCCCTGCCACAGAACAACCTGTGAGGGTTATAGAGGGCCTGGATTGGGGGAGCTCACCCCATCTGCTAGGGTCTGAGTATCACAAAGCAAGGGAGCTGACATTCCTCCAAGCCCCTTCTGTGAATGGCAGCAGACATTATGGATGCTAGGATACTCAGAAGGAGATGCTCTGTCTCCCCAGCCTCCAGACAGCCCTACAGAAGAAAGTCCCATTGCTTCTAGCATCACTTTCTCTTGGGGTCCACACAGGCTCCTACTTATGCCTATAATCTGGAACCAACCAGAGACGTTTCGGTGGAATGCCAGAGCTTTCCCTGACAGAGACTAGATCCTTGGGTCTCTTTAACTCAGAGTGGAGCCCATTCTGCCTTGCTGGGTGCTGGAGCACAGCTGCCCTTGACCATTTTGTGAGGAGAGACCAACATCCGTGTGATTGATTGCTCTTTGGGCAGAGTCTCTGCCTTCACTTTCCCTCCAACCACACCCCTATTCTATGTGACCCCCCCCCCCCCAACTCACATAAACATCCAGGCAGAGGGGCACAGTCTCACCCTGTACCTCTTCATCTGTCCTCTCCATTCACAGGGATAGCAGAGGGCTCCTCCACAGCCTACAGCAGTGCCACCTCAAATCCTGCAAGCTGTGAGGCTTCCCACCCAGCACATCCCCCGTGACAGCTTACAACCCCGACTATTAAACATTGATCACTCAAATTTAACATCCCATCTTCCCTTTGATATCTTCAACTGCTCTCTGCATAAGACAACAAGCCGTTTTCTGCAGCAGCTCTGTATGAGGGAGACTTCAAAGCCTTCTTCCGCAATCCCTCTGCTCCGAAGCTCTGGGATTCCGCCAGCGAAACTGTCAAGGAGAAGGTTGCAGGCATCCTTTACAGGCAGCATTTTTGGGATGCAGGCCTGTGGGAGAACCATCATGCTTTAAGTCCTGGATGTAGAATCTCAGGTGATCTGTGCATAAGTGGGAAGTCAGGAAGAAGCATGTTAGTTTTTTTTTTCTAGAAGCATCTGTGGGTCATAAAAAAGGATTTAAAATTTAGACGCAGAGGAACTGGGCTTATATTTTTGAGGAGCCAGACCTGCATCCCTGAACTGCTCCCTGGCCAGGTCTGGATGCTCAGGAAAGTTCCAGGCCATGCTCACCTCGCAGCAATGTCCCTGAACAGGAAGTGTGGGTACCTGGCCCACCGTAAGACACTGCTCTGTCTTCTCTTGTTGTCATGTGGTGGGGACACGTTCCTGGAAAGGAAACTTCCGTGACCTGATATGTCAGGCAACTTTGAACTCCTGTTAAGCTAGGCACTTGACAGTCACAGCTGGCAGTCTGACTGACCATCAGTCATTATCATCTTTCCCTTCACATAATCCACCAGGGCCTTGTACTTTATAATACCTATGCTAATTACCACAGCTACCACTTGTGAAACATGCCCCATGGGTCAAGGCCAGAGCAGAGTGATTGACCAGTGCCATCTCACATCAGCCCTACACGCACCTCAAAGGTAGCATTTCTCGTGGGACCTATTTCTGCATGAGTAACAGGGAATGCCTCATGTAAGTGGGCACCTGGGGCTTGAAGCCAGGTCAGTGGGCTGAAGTCCCAGCTCTTGCCTCGGTCCTCCAGCTGTAGTGACATATTCTAAAAGGCACATGGTACTCTCTCAGTTCCTTGAGGTCTCTGGTGGAGGATGTAATGGTACAGAGAGATGGAACAGAGAATAATAAAGACCATCTGTTTTATTTCCACACACTAATTTTTGAGTAGCCATCTGCATAGTGTAACACCAGTGACAAGGTCATGGTCCCAGGTTCCTTATAGTCCCAGCCTTGAAAAACAAAGCATGGTATTCGGTACTCTAGAACCCTGTGGCCTATAGCCCTCTGACCTGTTGCAGTTGCTAGGTAATGGACTGCTATCCCATTTGTGGGAAGGGTTTTCTTTGAAGATGCCATTTGCAATCTCTGACTTTGGGGGACACTAGAATCTCCACTCGATTCCTGGTGCATCCTCTTCATAACCGAGAAGCTTGACTCCTTGGCTCCACTGTCATCATCTGGGGTCACACCTGCCTCTCTGTCAGAGATTTCAGAGTAGTGTTTTAGCCTAGTGTTCCTTTCTGCAGGTCAAGTGGCTCCAGCCCCTCCCTTCAAAACTTCTGTTGGAGCATGCCTCTGCAGCCTGTAACTTTGCAGAGAAGAGTGGGAAATGGAGACTGGGAGGGAAGGAGGTGATGCCACACACCTTCAGGGATGTTACTGAGGCAAGCTCAAAGGCATAGTAGCTGGCTGCAGGAGGGGAGGAAGGAATGACCGGGGGTGGGGTGGGGTGGGGGGGAGGGATGACGGCGATCCTCTCTCAGCCTCACTTCCTCCTGTTCAGAACCCCTTCCCATCCCTTCACAGAGAACCCAGCATGGCAGAGCCGATGAAGGGTGGCCCCCCCACTCTGAGTAGAAGATTTCCCTGTGCTATGAAGGAAATTGCTGATGTCCCCTAAAGGGTAGGGTTGAGCCCTAGAGATGGGTCATATCAATTTCTAAGGTGTCATCTGCACTTGTTGAGGGAGACACTTCTGTTTGAAGAGAGCCCTCGTGCCATCTATAATGTTCCAGCCTTGTTGACTTGCACCACTTTCAAAATGGCCAGCTGAGGGGGAGTCACAGGAGAAACCCTCCAGTGACATTGTTTTAGTGGAACATGTGAAATCCCACATAGAAAAACATCCCAAGCCCCTAATGGTCATTTGCCATCTCTGTAGGTTTTCTCTGATCTCTGCACTAAGGAAGGGCAATGGAGTGAAGGAGAATGTGGACTGGCTTTGGGGTCCGAATTAGGACTTACATCATCTTCCCTGCGATTTGGGGCAATTTAATTACCATCTCCCAAACTCAATCCTTTGCTTGGGAAATAAGGTCAATAACTCATGACTCACAGAGTGTCTGGAAAGACCAAATGAAATGCCATTGGCAAAATGCCAGCGCTGGTATACGGGAGGTACTTAGTAAGTATTAATGGATGAGATAACAACTTCCTGATGTGGAGAAGACAAGGTGTCTTGATACCTCCCCCCCCCTTGTAAATAATCTCTTGATTAATTAAAGGAAGCTTGGGGGCTAGGATCTGAAGATGAGGATTGGGTTTTCCTGAGGGGCAGCAGGTGAGTGAGTCTGTGAGTCCAGGAGTCATCTCTGGCCATTCTGGATCTTCAGGACTGAAACTATGGCTGGATGTAATTACCATGCCTAGAATAGCTTTACAGACAATCGACACAGAGTATCAAAGAGTGTGGGCAAGCTGGTCTCATCTGCTCTGGGAGATGGATCGCCACTGAGGCCTCTGGAGCATAGTCATCAGAGATCCAACAGTAGGCTCAGCTCCAAACCTGACCCCAGGAGGCATAACGAACTAACCCATTATCCCCCCATTATCACTCTTGTACAGCTTCATTTGTCAAACCACACTGCTATTTGGAGAGCCGGGATGAAGGACCCCAGCGCATATCCGTGGTGCCGTGCCTAAGCCCAGATCTGCACTGTCCTCCTGAAGTGTGAAGAAAAAAAAAAGCTCAAGTTGCCTACGAATTGTTCCTGGATCCATACTGGAGGCCCTATATTATCTCTTTGAATGCTACAACTGCCTGGGAATTTAAAGTCTTATTTCCATCCAGCCACAAAGGAATGACAAAGAAAAGGAAAGACCTGGCCTGAGGTCACATCGTCAGAAACTGTGAGATCAGGGCTGAAACTTGAATGTGGCCCCAGAGGGTGTGTAACCTCTGTCTGGAATTGTCCACATGGAGGGGCTGAGCAAAGCCCACCGTAGCCATCTCTTCACCCAACCCCTGCCTGGTACCAATCTTACTAATCAATATTTCATTATGTCCATGATCGAGGAAACTGATGTCAGCTTGCTTAAGGGACTGATTCAAAGTCACACATAGGATGTCACATGATGTGGCGTGTGAGGCCAGGTTTATTCCTCTTTAGAGTCCCTACTGCTGATCATTCAGCAGAATCAGACTCAAATCCATTCGTCCATCACCAAACCCTTTCCCAGCTGTTACTACAGAAAAGGCTTTCGGTTAGGCACCTGGGGTTACAGAGGTGGCGGTATCATGGTTCCTGTCCCCAGAGACCTCTTCCCACCTTCCACCTATCAAGGGACTCCTTGGCTGGGCTCACTTTGATTCTTTCCTCTGAGTTCACTTGGATCCAGCTTTTAAAGAGGCAGGATTGGGGGAGGGGGCATTTCCACTGAGAGGGAGCTTAGTAAGGACTCCCATTTGCCTCAGCCCTCAGGAGTTCTTCCATTTGCTCCCTGCTCTGTCTGTCACCTCCATTGGCATCTCTTGTCCTTCCATAGAACCAAATCAGAAAATAGGCTAGATGGTGCAGCAACAACAATTGACTCCCAAACTTCATACTTCACTTTTCATCATGTCCCATTGACCAAAGCAAGCAACTTTTGACATGACTAAACTCAAGGTGGATTGAGATGCTCACGCCCTACAAGCTTCAAAGAAGAGAACTGGACTATGTATTAATAACCAGGATACTTGAATGCAAAAGCAACAGGAAAAAACAAACAAATGAAAAAGCAAAACAAACATCAACAACAACAAAACAAAGCAAAAAACAAAACCCAGTAAAACCACTGAAGTTTGGACAGAAAACCTTTTTCTCCAAAGCTCAAGTGGCCCCTGAAGCAATGTTGAGAGAGAGGAAAGGATAGGATCATAAGGGCTACGGCCTCGTCAGGGGATAGATCTGTTGACTGGGTCATAACTAGATGGTCAGTCTTTAAGGGGTGAAATCAGGAAGAGGAGCCTTGACTGGGAAAATGGGTCAAGAGAGTCATGCCTTTGATAGGCAGATCCAGTCCTTGGCTGGTTTGCCTCTCAAATTTGACCTGCTCTCGTCCTCTATGAAGGACAACACTCTGTGTGACTACATGCCCCCAACCATAATGTTTTGTCTCACCATATATGGACCCAGAAGTGCTGGAACCAAGTGACAAAGCGCTAGAACCAGATGAAACAGTGAGTCCAACTAAGAGCCCCATCTCTCAAACTGATCATAGCAGGCATGACAAGAACTAATGAGTAAACCAAAGCAAGGTCAGTGAATTCTGAGCACTGCCCTTGCTCACAAGGGGCTTTGGCAAGTTTTAGAAGCATCATAAAGCTCTCTAATCAGCTGGGCTTGTGGGAACTGCCTGGAATCTTGGTTTCTTGGGAGATGTATTCAGGAGAATCACAAGTTCAAGACCAGCCTAAATAACTTAGCAAGACTCTGTCTCTAAGCTAAAAAATTGAACAAAACAAAACATGGCAGGAGAGTGTGTTTGCCTAACTTGGGTGAAGATCTAGACTCAGTCTTCATGTGCACACATACACACATACAGGGGGGGGGGAAGCGGGGGAGAGAGGGAGGGGGGAGACTGCCAGGTGGAATTTTCTATTTGCTTTATAGTATCCAATGAACATTTATTGAGAGTCTGTTCTGGGCCAAGCACATAAGACATGCCAAGGATCAGACTAGACAAAGATCCCCATCCTCACAGAGCTGCTATTTTAAGTGGGGACCAGCTCTTGAATGATCGGCGTTAGAAGTCAGGAAACCCCATTCTGGCATACGAATATAGAGAAGAATGACAGAGAATTGAAAATTCCCAACGTTGCCCGTGGGATGTGGTGTCGTGGACGCTTCCGCCATCACTATGGCTTACCATGAGCATGGCTGCTCAGGCAAAACTTCTGCATCCACCTGCTCATTCAGGTAGTGGGGGTGAGGAGGTGAGGGGGGGCAATTTCTGTATTGTTGGAAAGAGCCTCACCCCAAACTCATCTCTGTTCCCCCATCATCATTGCATTGCTTCCTCCCTCTGTAGCTCACCTGGCCCAGGGGTCTCACTGTAGAAAAACTTAGCTTCATTGTGTGAAGACAATAAATCACATGTACATTCCTTGGTTAGTATATAACTTAAAAAATAACAGCAGATGACCTTTAAGACGTACTCATGACAAATGACCTTATGGCGACATGTTGAGTATGGCCCTTGATGTCCTTTAATCCTCAGGACAGATCAGAAGTGAGCCTTGTCCATATTTTCATTTCCCAAAGGATGGTTTACTTTGTACAGACTAAGTGCTTCTCAGGACACAGTGTCAAAACAGAAGGGGAACAAGGACAGACTGACTGTTTGTCACAGCCTCTGCTGTCCATCTCACCACAGAGCTGTCTACATGTTTTGGGAACTACTGAATTAAATATTTATTCATCTTTTGACTTTACAGCATTCCTTTCCATGTATCAAGGAGCTCATAGACTCTCTGGTGCTGACATGTAGAACATCTTCGTTGCTGACTACACAGGTATCGATCATACAGGAAGCTGGCAGCCTTCATCAGCACTTGGGGGGGCGGGGCAGAGATAACATGGTAATAACTCCAAGGGAATGACTTGGGGGAAATTGGGCTTTGAAGTTCAGGGATTCCAAGTCAAGAAGAGACAGGCTTCTACCTTTATTAAAGAGATAAGTACTTGAGCTTGGATCCCCATCACTCACACAAGAAAGCAAGGCTATCCTTTAAGTTCCCAGTGACAGAGAGGCAGAAACAGGATTCCTTAGGCTGTTAGCCAGACAGTCTAGTCAGATCCATGAGCTCCAGGTCATTGAGAGACCCTGTCTCAAAGGAAAGAGTGGTTGAAGAAGACATTCAACATTGACCTCCTGCTTCTGCACACCCGTGCATACACACACACACACAAATAAATAATATGTGATAGTGTGTGCATGCAATGGAACCCCACAAAGCATTGTAGTGAGGCATCATACATTGCCTCTGAGTGTGGGACACTGGCTGGGGAGTAATTTGTGGTATGCTTGCCTAGGTGTGCAAAAGCATGTATGCATGGACATTGTAAATTATAATTGTGTGGGTGTAGAAGAATGTGTTAGAAGCTGTTAGTGATGAGTGCTGGTAGTGGGAACACAGGTTTTTTGTTGTTGTTGTTTTGTTTTTTATACTTCCCTGTCTCTCTGTAGTCCTGGTTGGAATGATTTTACACACATGTGTTACATGTACTGCTACTATTTCTAACAGTCTGTCAACTAACTTAGACGATCCACATGACTGTGGTACGTGTTTTCATGCTGTTCGTATTTCACAGATGGGAAAACTGAGGCCTGGGCAGGCACTTGGCTGGGTCATTGTATGTGGTGGCTTTCCTGCTGTGTGTTTGGACTTCAGGGCCAAAGCCTTTCATCTCATGCTATTGGAAAGAAGAAAGAAGGCAGGTTGTTGTGATGTGCCATTCTCCCTTCTTGTCCTCCCATCATAGAAGGACCGACTTCATTTCATTTTGTTTGTTTGTTTGCTTGTTTTCTTCTGGCTTTTCGAGATAGCCTTGACTGCCCTGCACTCACTTTGTAGACCAGGCTGGCCTCGAACTCATAGCAATCCACCTGCCTCTGTTTCCTAGGCAGACTCCTTGACCAGGCCTTACTTTTCTCTTTGCTTCTCTGCGAGGTCTTTGCTTCAGCCTGAAAATGAGCCAAATTCTCAGAAGCTTTGTATGTCAGAGACAAGGCTTTGTGTTCATGGGACCACTTTGCCCCAAGTACCTGACACATGCATGTTTCCTCCACACCTCCAGAACATTGTGGAAGAGGGGGAAGGGGAAGAAAGAATAGAGGTGAAGGATGGGAGATGTGTTGTGAAAACCTGTTATCTGGCTATAGTACGGCTGTGACACACTCACAGCTGTGGTGGTTATCTACATGAGATTTGCACAAGATCAAGCCATCCACATCCCACCATAGATGAGAGAGAGGTTCGTGATGCTCTGGCCCTATCTGAGAAGCTAATGGTAGTGAATGCTTAGTGGAAGGGGGAAGTCGTCAGCCAGTGTGAAGTCATCCATGTTCCAGGAAACAACATTCACCCCAAACCATGCTCATGCAATCAACCCTAGTTAAATTCAGATGACATAAAATATTACAAACAAACAAACAAATAAGAACACCAAAACCATTGAAAAGACACAAAAACATGGTGTGGGAGGCTTGTTGGACAAAAGAAATGATTCAGTGGGAGTGGAAGGGGATGATGGACAGTGATGACCCAAATACATTATATACATGCATGGAATTGTCAAAGGTGAGGTGGGGTGAGGTATTCTTCCTGACGTGAGGCAGGCAGGCTTTGTGCATGCTTCTTCCTGTTTGTCAGATGGAGGCCAGTGCTTCTGAGACAAGGAGAAGGTGGGATCTGTTACATGAGGAGTTGCAGGCACAAGCAGCTTGGATCTTGGAGTCACCACACCACATGTAGAAGGACCTTGTATGACAGAAGAAGAAACGCATCATAGCATGACAAGGGCAGATGTCACCCCTCTTCTGCGTCAAGCCCTTGAGAGCTGGGATCTCTGCATTCTAGCACTGGTACCCTCTCTTTGGACCAGTGCCCCACTGCCATTGATTTGTAATGTTGCTAAAGATCCCTCCAAACACCTGACCATTGTCTTATCTTCTTTCTCGAAGATACAGTCTAAGAGCCCTCTTCAAGAGCCAAAGACCTAGGGCTAAATGCCCCTGATCTGCACCCTGAAAAAATCTATAGGCCCTTACCTGAGACTTCACCTTTTTTTGTTTCTCAGAGGACCAAGGCCACGGGTGACAAATCAGAGTCATGAGAAATGGCTTGAGATGGGACTCACCAGCAGAGTAGGACTCCACTATGAAGGTTGTGGTCACCAGACCTGGGGCTTTGGATTATGTTCTGTTGGTGGAAGTGACCAGGGAAAATTCTAAATAGAAGAGAACCATGGGCAGGTCTAGGCATATTGAGGAAAGAAGTCAACTGTCACAAACCCCACAGTGTCCCTTTATAGAGGCTGAGATGAAGATACATCACTCAGGGGAACCTCAAGCATCAAAAACAATATGGTGGCTTTCACACACACATATATGGGCTCATTTTAAAGATGAATCACTGAGGTTAAAGTGGTCAAGGTGATGTGCAGTGCTTGCAGAACTGTTCTGTTTCTTTGAAAAATGTGCTCAAACGGGCACAGAAGAGATCTGTTTATCCATCATCCATCCCTGCATCCTCACATGTATCTTAAGCAAGTCCATAAAAGCCATGAGCATCTGCTTCCGTGGAGGAGAACCAAGATTAGGCTTGCTCTAGTTTCATTCTGTTGCTGTGATAAAATACGGTGTCTAAAAGCAACACAAGGGAGGCAAGGGTCTGTTCACCTTAGTTCCATGTTCCATGGTCACAGGAAAGTCATAGAGGCAGGAGCTAGAGACAGCTGGTCAGATCACCTCTACAATCACAGGCAGAGAGGAAGAACACAGCCACGCTGCCTGCTTGCTGCTGTGCTTGCTGGCTTCCTTTATCTTTACACTTCACCCGTATTAGCAATCAAGACAGTCCCCTGCAGACATGCCCATAGGCCAAACTGGTCTAGACAGTTCTTCATTAAGAATCTCTTCCAGGATGATTCTAGCATGTGGCAGGTTGACATTTAATACTAACCAGAACAGAGTGATACCGAGTTTCTGTACACATTTGCACTAGCTGAACTTTTAAGTGGTTTCTTGATGTCCCAATGGATTCAACGTGTGTTCTGCCTGAAGAGCAGATGGCAGAGCTCTTTCCCACCTCCATTCTCACTGTGACTAGAGTCGCCGTCCAAAACAGCTACAGTCTTGGAGTTGAGAGTACTCCAGTGCCACCATGGCTAGTGGGCCATCGGCTCTCACCAGACAGCCCTCTTCTCTCAGCTCAGCACAATAGAGATTGATGGGGCAAACCTGGTAGCTAGGGACGGACAGGAACATGCATAAATGTCTAGTGTGTGATAGTGGTGGAAAGGATCAGTTATTCAACAAGTGATGAACTCGTAAAACTCTTAGCTTAGTCATGAACTGAAAAAAAAATCCTGGTGAATGAAAAGTTTGTATATAGAAATTGATTGACAAAGACATGAGGAAAATGCAGGTCAGGCTCAGTGTGAAGGGCCATTTGAAGGCAGCTGTGGAGGAAAGGCATTAGAGAGGCCAATCTGACAAGTGAGGCACTACACGGTTATTACCACAATGTGTCCCAGGTATCATAAAAATACCAAAAGGTAACAGGAAAGGAGAAAACACTTATGAAATGTAGTGTGTTAATACACTTGATGTATACAGAAAGCTCATACCAATGAGAGAAAGATAACTATGCCAGTGAGCAAGTGGGGAAAAGTGATGGAGAGACGAGAATAAATAAATGGTCAGTAAAAGTGAAAATGATTCAATGTTACTATTTTTAAAACTCAGAGCTCATTAAAAGATGTATAGGATCTCATTTTCCTACTCTTTTGACATTTTAAATGAAAAAATTATGTCTCTTTTTTCTTTTTCTAAAGTTCTTTTGTTTCTTAAGACAGGATTTCAAGTTGTCACTATGTGAGTGTGTGCTTTCATGTCACAGTGCATGTGTGATAGTCAAAGGATAGTTCTGTGGAATCAGTTTTCTCCTTCTGCATTTCCATGGACCCAGAAATTGAACCCATTTGCCACCAGGCTGTTATGATAAGCACCTTACCCACTGACCCACTGAGTCATCTCACTGGTCCACCATCACATATTTTTAATAAGAGAAAATTCTCTAAGAACCAGGTGTAGTGGTGTACGTATGTAATCTTATCATTGGGGTGGCAGAGGCAGGAGGATGACAACTGTAAGGCCAGCCTGAGCTACAAAGGGAGTTTGTTGAGAGGGAGGGACTGAGAGGCAGAGAGAGAGGGAGAGAGAGAGAGAGAGAGAGAGAGAGAGAGAGAGAGAGAGAGAGAG
>OU015746.1:115885471-115924549 GCA_907169655.1 Acomys percivali
AGAGAGAGAGAGAGAGAGAGAGAGAGAGAGAGAGAGAGAGAGAGAGAACTAAACTGGTAAGCGCGCCTAGAACTCTGACAAGCAAGCTCATATACCTTAGGAAGGTGTTTGCATTAGGCCCAACTCCATAGAGTACTTAATTTACAAATGTATATCACAATTCTAAAATATTCCTACCAATTTATTGATAATATTTCTATGAATTTGTCTTGAGCAGGTAACTAAGGAAACTACCCAGATCTTCATGAAATAGTATTAGAAATTACTTAACTAAAAAAGTTTAAGGACCTATTAACATATACCTATACTTTCAAATTCTCCTCAATATTAGTGTGATAGTATGTGTATAGTAAAACTATCTTTTAAAATTCTTTCATTTATTATTATCATTAGTGTGTAGTGTATGCATGTGTATTGTGTGTAGTATGTATATGTGTTTGTGTGTGGTGTGTGTAGAGTGTGTATGTGTGTGTTTGTGTGTGTATATGTGTGTATGTATGTACATGTGTGTATGTGTGTGCTGTGTGTGACATGTGTGGATGTGTGTGTATATGTGTGGATGTGTGCATTGTGTATGTATCTGTTGTGAGTATTGTGTGTGTGTGTGTGTGTGTGTGTGTGTGTGTGTGTGTGTGTGTGTTTGGTATATGTGTGTATATAGTGCATGCATGGTCAGAGCAAAACATTGTGGAGCTAATACCCCTCTTCTCCATGGATTCTGGAGATCAAACTCAGATCTCCAGTTTGGTAGCAAGCACTATTACTGGTGGACCCATCTTACCAGGCCAGAAGAAGTACATTGGTTTATAATGCATTTGCTTACTGTATGTGCAGACAATAATCTCTGGGTTACTCATATAAGCACCCCCACTGAGACGTCAGGGCTTACCAAATCTCCAACATTCTAGCAGTAGCTGCCTCTGGGTGATTTGTATTTCTACATTGTGTTGTAAAATCATTCTATGTCATAAAAACTGCTCAATGGGTAGCAGCTACTAAAAAACAATGAAAACACATACCTGCAACTTACCCTCCAAATTATAGGTGTTTATGACAGACAGGCGACCAGAGACCTGGGGATGGTTGAGGACCTGAAGACATTCATTACAACACTTCAAACCAGGAAAAAAAATGTGGAGACTACTTGAGAGTCCCAAACTAGAGAATAGTTAGGTTAATTACGAATCAGGACAATAACACCATCTTATGATAAATGGGGCGGGCAGGCTCTAAAGCCACAGGCGTAAGATGGTCTTTGCTTGAAAAAGACAGGTGATATTAGTACACTCATTTTCAGGTGGCTTAATTGAAGGCAAGGGCCACGTTTCCACATTCTTACATGGTTTTAAATGTTCTGTTATGCATATGTATCCAACACTTAGCTTTCTCTTCCTCCTCCTCCTCCTCTTCCTCCTCCTCCTCCCCCCTTCCTCCTGAAAAATATGAAAACATCTTAAATAAATTGAGAAGATAAATGTAAAAACTAGGACAATATCATACACGTTCAAAGTGGTGTTAACCTAGAAAGGGCCATGGAGAAAAATATGAACATCTCAAAAAAGAGGTTGGCACGAGAGATATAGAAGCCACTAAGGAAATTAACAAGGTCTTCCAGTTAGTATTAGATTGGAAGCTGTTTCAAGAAGGTGAGTGCTTGGAGAGGAGACAGGTACTTGTAATATAAGGCATTCAACTATCCTGGGGGTGCCTTGTCAGAGAACCCAAAATCTCACTTGAGATGGCCGAATGGTCCAATGTCTAGAAATAGCCTCTGAGGAAGTAACTACAGATGATCAGATCACTGTGTGGCAAGCGTGCTCATTGCAGCCGCACTTACTGATGACAAGAACCTTGGAATCACAGCCCAGCCCAGAATGTGACACCTGCAGTCCTCAAACCCACAGGACCTTAAAGTTAGCAGATTGGCCAAAGCCTGACCTTTAACTAAAGAGAGGCTTTTTAAGTAGCCATCCCTTCACATTCGTGTGGACATTTGGTGCTTTTTTCCCTCTTGATATTGCCTTTGAGTTCAGGCCACTTTTACCTAATCTTACCTTACCAAAATTCCAAATAGTTATGAATTCTCAAATAGCTGGTCAAATATTTTCAGATAATATTCGAATAGTGGAGTATTATTGTGTCAATTAAACACACCTTTTCCAGAATATTGTCATATGTTTTTGTTAATTACACATTATTTTAGCTGTTAAAAAAAAAAACCCTCAGTTGAAGAATGGATAAAGAAATTGTGGTACATTATACTATGAAATACTACTCAGCCATTAAAAACAAGGAAATCCTGAAGTTTGTGGACAAATGGATGGAGCTAGAAACTATCATACTGAGTGGGTATGAAAGACGCACAGGGTATATACTTGCTTATAACTGGACACTAACCCAATAGGCATGTCCCATGAAAATCTTCACTTACCAAGAGATTGGGATAGATGTGAGTACATCCTATTGAGACTCTAGATGAGAGAAGTATGGGAGAACGGAGAAATAGAAGGATCCAGTGGGCCCTAGAAACTTACAGGAAGAAGATCAGGATGGGCAGAACTAGGCCCAGGGGTTCTGCTCAAACTACTGCACCAATCATGGACAATACATGCAGTAAACAGTGAATCCCTACTCAGATCTAGCCTATGGACAGGGCATTCTCCACACTTGAGTGGAGAGCGGGAACTGACTCTGACAGAAACTCTGGTGTCCCATATTTGACCACTTCCCCTTGGTGGGGAGGTCTGGTGGCACTCAGAGAAAGGATAGACAGGCTACCAAGATGAGACTTGATAGCCTATGAGCATATAGTGGGGGAGGAGGTTCCCCCTCAGTCACTGACATAGGGGAGGGGAAAAGAGTGAAAGCGGGAGGGAGGGAGGAACAGGTGGATACAAGGGATGGGATAACAATTGAGATGTAATCTGAATAAATTCATTAAATAAAAAATTAAAGAGCTAAAAAACAAAAACCAATAGAATATCAAACTGGGCATTACAATTTTTTTTTTTTTTAAATCAGAAGCATGTGTCTTCAAATAATTTGAAACACTGAAAAGACTTAAGGGGAATCTACTAAGATTTAACAAAATTTATAAATATGAAATCATGAGAAATTTCAAATTTCTCCCATGTAAGTTTTTTTTTTTTTAATTTGCCAGATTCTATTTTATATTTTGGTTTTTTAAAGACATGGTTTCTTGGACCTGGACTTTGCTCTGTAGATCAGGCTGGCCTGGAACATGGAGATGTGCCTGCCTCTGCCTGCACAGTGCTGGGATTAAAGGTGTACACCACCGATGCCTGGCTCATTTGCCAAATTTTATATGATAACTTTTATGTAGTCTTGGCTTTCCCAGAACTCACTATGTAGACTAGGTTGGCCTTGAACTCACGGAGATCCACCCAAGTCTGCATCCTGAGTGCTGGGATTAAAGGAATGTGCCATCTTGCTCAGTGAGCTTTTATTTTAAACACCGAAAGTTAATTCTGGTGGTTTTTCATATCGTAGACAGGTAAAGCACAAGTTGGCAGAGGCAGCAGCACAGGGCTGTTGCTAGCTCTCAGGAGAATGAGGCAGGAGGATTAACGCAGCTTGGGCTACATAGGAAGTCCCCATAGTAACAAAACAAGACAATAACAATAACACAAACACACAGCAACAGTCAAAACAACCAAACGGAGAACTTTCTTAGTCAAACACACACACACACACACACACACACACACACACACACCCCACAGCCAAGACACAAACTTTGTTTTTCTGTACCTGATTGCAGATTCTTTCTCCTTAAATGTGTGCAGTTAAGCCACGTTTTGGGCTTTTTTTTTTTTTTTTAAGAGGCTACTGGCATTTTAATAAGTGGTGCTGTACTTTGGATTGTAACCTTCTCCTAAAGGCCAGAGTGGGGCCAGTGTTGGTCTCCACAGTCTTGCTATCTGGAGGCGGCGGTAGACCCTTTAAGAGCCGGGAACTGGAGTGAAAGGTTTTTCTATCACCACAGGAGTGTCCCTGAAGGGGAGACTGGGACCCCTGAATGCCCTCTCTCTTTCTTTGTTTACTGCTTCCTGCTGGCCACAAGGGGACCAGCATTGCTTCATCACATGCATCCGACCTGACATGCAGCCTTGCGGCAGGCTCACAGCCATAGAGCCATCACCTGGCTGAGTCTTCCAAACTGTGAGATAAAATAACCTTTTCTTGTCCCTAACTCGACTATATGAAGTATTTGTTACAGTAACAGAAAGCTGATGGACACAAAGGCTGAGGGCAGCTTCTTGTAAACAGGTGAATATTGAAAGGAGGGCGTACAGGATTTTAGCAGGACTTCTTAGGGCCCCTGTAGTCACTGGCACAGGACGATTCTGAGGGAGAGAGATAACATTCTGAGCTCCTCCGGTGCGTTTGGTTGTACATCTCTCCTGTTTCGCTTATTTGCAGTTTGGTTCACGTTCTCTCCCGGAAAATCTTCAAGGACATCTTGGGATGTGTTTTACATAAAATAATTTAGAAATGCTAGCTGCGTATGTAGAAACTTTCAATCTTAAAATCGAAGCAAGTGCAATGCACACGAACTCTAGGGTGGTCCAAACACTGACCTTCACAGGTCTCAATGCTCCCTACAAACTTGTGGAAGGGTACTTTGCTGGCAGGGTACACTTGTGCCCTTCAAGGATGCCACTGTGACCCAAGGTGGTCAGCAGAGCACACATGACAGATCCTGGTGGAAAGTCGGTGGAGGCAGAAGACTTAAGCCTGCAGATGTCATTCTCGGAACCCTGGAACTTTCCCTTCCATGACACTAAGAAAATAGGGAGGCGGTGGAAAAACCAGGCTGAGGGCCTGCAGCAAAGCTGGGAGGTGGCTTTCTGGCTGGGTTTCTTGGGTAACCTTTACCAGCCAACTCCTCTTCTCTCTGTGTCTCAGTAACTTCATAAATGAATGAGTTTATGGGTGTAGGGGAGCAATTTTGTTGTATCTTCTTTGCCAGTTCTAATCAATGGGTAAGAGCTACTTGGAGCCTTCAGGCGGCATCCATGCTGTGATTGCTTATGTCTGCCTTGGGCAAAGGTAGGGCCCATGGCAATATTGCTGCCCTTTTTTCCCTCAGAGTTGAGGGACATTTAACTAGTATGAAGACTGAACTGCTTGGGCAAGGACACATGAGAGTCAGCACCCAAATTCAGCGTTTGTTCCATACGCTGATAATCTTTATTTAGATCTTTCTTTCAACTACACTGAGCTTCTAAACTCTTGGCTTTGGTCCCTGTAATAGCCAAGCAATGGTTTTCTATAGCATTTTTTTTTTTTTTACTCCCTTTCTTTCAGTCTCTTGCCAGGGATGAAACTGTTTTTACTAAAAGGGGAAAAAAGGGAAAAAATACATATGAAAAAAATCACACATCCTCACCATGTGCAAAAATCGTGTTTGGCACGGAGAATATTTTTTTCTCAGGCCAAATGGATTTTTTTCTTCTTTTGCAAAATAAGTAGAAAAAGAACCTCATACTTCCCCCCAAAGCTGGTATTGAATTATTGGCCCTTGTCAGTGGCTGTCACTAAGGGCCTCTGGTCATGAAAACTTGCCATGCTAAAGGAATGAGAGTCCTGGGGATTCTGACGTCAGCTGCTCCTCTCCACTGGGTGAAGACTGCAGCTCACAGCGTGGCAGTCGGCAGACCTACCACGCTGAGTGTTGGAGGGAGCTGTGTGTAAAGGACAGTTAAACTGGATATTTGTGACAGCTTCACCAGGCACTCACTGTGTGACCTCAGGCAGAACCCTCACCATCTCTGAACCTTAGGTAGATCATCATAATGAAACATACAGCAAGCAGTCCTTGCATCCTGGGATTCAGCCAGTTGCCACAGGCAAGGCTTTCTGGAGACTAGAACAGGAAGCTGTGACTTTAATACAGATGGACATTTGGGAAGATGGAATTCCCCTATTCATTCCTGGGTTCTGAACACCTGTGGTGCTGTAACAGAATGCTTGCTTCCGGATGATTTACAAACCATAAGCATGTTGGTGGTAAAGTCTCAATACATGGATTTAGGGGTCAGATTCAGACCATTGAAGAACCACGTGTGACGCAGTATGACACAGCAAGGCATAGACTCCTTCCAACCGCAGAGTCCTTAAAGAGGCAAAGAGAACAGTTGCCATTTAGGGAAACTGGTACGCCAAAGTTCAGCAAGAAAGCTTGGCAAGATCACTGTGGCAGAAATGGAGTTGGTAGGGAGACTTCTGGAGGCAGCATTTGGTTGTTTTAGGGAGAAGGCATCTGAGGTGGCAAAAAAAAAAAAAAGTCCTAGCAGTCAGCTGGGACTGGGCCTGGGTGATAAGTGACCTGGAGCTTCCTCCTCCCCCTGTCCTTGAACCTGTCATTAACACTGTGGCAGTGTTCACTGCTTGATGGTTGGACTTGGGTATTGCTGGAGGCATTCCTGAGTGGATGGCAGAGGACTCTGGAAAGCCATATTGCAGGATAAGCAGGATCTGCAAAGACACGGAGGTCCTGATAGGACATGAGTCTCTCACCATGATGAGGACAGAGACGCAGAGCAGGTGGGGGGGGCGGTTGGGGGAGCTTGACCTGCGTTACCCCAAGATGATTGAGGGGTTTGGGGCCCATTTCTTAGCCATTTTAGAAAGATGTTGTTTCCTTCTTTTTTAATGATAAAGAGAGCAGGTTCTCTTCAAATGCATTTGTGTAATGTTGTGGTTAATTTACCAGTATGGCCTAATACTGTTTATTTATTAGGCCTAAATTATTATTACGGCAGTATTTCCTAACCCCTTAGCAATCAATCAAGACACAGAAACCTGTTATATTTTAAAATGGCCTTAGTTAACCTGGGGCAGGGCAGACATTAATCCTCTAAACTACTTCCCATATTAGGGCAGGTATGGGATACCTGCCCCAATTCCATGCCATCTGGCTTTAATAATTTCTATCAAGCTACCACCCATCCATAATCCCAAATTCTTGCTAATTATCCTCATCTGGGCCACATCTCCATCCACGCTGGCCATGTGCTTCTCCTCCACCTAAGCCATGGCCCAGCCACCTTCTCCCCTTTCCTTTTCTCCAGTCTCTCCTCCTCCCAAGATTCTCTCTCTCCCCAAGCCCTGGAACCTTAGCCACGCCTATCCCATTTGCCCTGCCCAGGTGTGATTGGTCAAACAGGTTAGGCTCTTAGGCAAGGCACAGGTGGGGCACAGAGAAGGCAAGCAGTAATTAGCATCAAAATACACCAGACCAACCTCCGCCAGTGTGAGCTCAGAAACCAACAGGCTTAATGAGCATAGCTTCTGCTACAAGGGCAGGAAAATGCCAGTGCTGGCTGGGCTGTGAAAAGTAATGGAGGACTGTATAGACCAGGGTCCTCCCTTCCTTCTGTTCTGGGGTGCCAATCATGGAAGAGGATTTGCTACTGGATTCAGAAAAAATGTCAGGGCCATAGGCCCTGTCAGGAGTCTGTTGTCATAGCTGAAACCCTTTAGGCACAGGGAACCCCGTGGCTCAAAGGACACTTCCTGCCCATTCCAGATGCCCCCATCTCTTCATTAGAAGCAGCAGCAAATGGAGGAGCGAGAGAGATTCCAGGATACCCACTTACCCTCAAGATCATCCCTTTAGCTATCCAAGTACAGCTGAAAGATGCCTGTTTAGGTGTGGGGTGAGGTGACTTCATAAGAGGTGTTCTGCTTACCCCCATACCTGTTCACTCACAACACACCAGTATCTTCCTGTCCTGGTGATGTGAGCCACAGGCCTTTAGGCAGCCGGGATTTTTTGCCATCCTTCTATGCAGGCATGTGGGAGCCTCAGGTGCATACTTTCCCTCAAGTGTTCCCACCCTGTGCTGCCTGTACCTTTGTCCCTTGGCATTCTGGGTGGGTCTGTTGAGGGTCAAGTCAGAAGCTAGACATTAACAGTACTGCCTCACATCCGCAGAGCTGGGTGGGTTCTCCAGTCTCAACTTCTGAGTTATAGCCTGCTGCAAGGTTGGTGAGTGATAAGTCCGCAGATAATTCATCACCTAGGAGAATGAGTGCACATAGTCCCTGCCTTCTTTCTCTGTGTTCCAGCCATTTGTACAGTTCCCAGCTCGGGTCTACCTGGCTTCCTGGACCTCCTGAGGCTGCTGCTTTGTGCCTTGGAGGGCAGTGGTGATGAGGTATCCATGCCCTTTGGCTCACCAACCTCCCTGCAGGCTGTAGCTCAGAAGTTGAGGCTGGAGAAACCCACCCAGCTATGTGGGCATGAAGGAGGCACTAACTGTTAACACGGCTTGCTTTCTTCATGCATGAGGAGGCTGTGCCGACCCCCACTGACAGAATGCTGGGAAGACAAGACATCTGCACGCACAAAGGCTGACACTGCCTGCCATTCACCCTGGCTCATTGGCAGCAGGTGTCATGGCTGTTTGTCACAATTCCTATAGTGGCTCTAAAGGTGGTGGCTATGCCTGTATAATGGGACATACAGCATTCCACTGTGGTGCTCGGCTTCAGCGCCAGCTTTGGAGCCTGTGCTCACATTTCCAGAGCCTGGGCTCTGACCACAGGTCTCAAGACTTCCCGGAACCCGAGAGAGCACCTCCTGAGGTGCAAGTCTCTCAGTACCACTGGGAATGGCTGGCCAGTATGGTGGCGCTGGGGAGCACCAGGGTTACTTTGGGACAATCCTTGGAGGACATTGTTTGGGTAGTCAGCCCTCTGCAGGACTATGCTGACACTTGCCAAGGTTAGGGTGCAGTTATCTGTTATTTTCCTCAGACTCTGCCTGTGTTCCTGCAGGTGCCAGACTGGTGCCAAAAGCTATGCACTAGTGCTGAGTGCTGGGTACCGGGTTCTGGGTGCTCAGTGCTGGTTGCTGGGTTCTTAGACAGAGTATATGCATTGTGCCCACAGACTTGGACCTAGGGACAATTAAATAAGGAAGACAAAAAGGGATGGATGACACAAAACAAGCTCTTAGATTTCCTGTGTGCAGAGCAGAGGGTGAGATGATTCCTTTTCTTTGGTCACATGAAGCAAGGGTGGGTGCTTATTGCAGGAAGAAGGACCCTGGAACCCCTGGGTGTCTGTGTATCAAGGGCAGGGGTGGATTCTGCCGGCATATATCTTAGCTTCAGTTTCTGCCCTCCCTATCCCGCCCTGCCTCCCAGGCTGGACAGTGCCAACCCACAACCAGGGCTGCCACTTGACAGCTGGATATCAATTTTCCCCTAAAGAATGTGTTATATGCTCAGTTGTCTGGGGGTGGGGCAACTGTGCGTACAGTCTGATTGCTGTGTGACCTTAGTTAGATTACTTCACTTCCTGTTTTGGGGTCCATGGTCTTTTTAAGCAGAATTGTCGCTCAGGCTTCATAGCCTGAACACTCCATGGCTCAAGGTCACAAAGGTCACAGAAGGCAGAAGGAGCTGGTTGTTTCTCAAGTCACCCCTGCCTGGCCCAGGTGCCAGCCAGGTGTCTAACACTCCAGCAGCCAGGTAACCAAGGTTAGAAGGTCACAAGTTAATCAATGACTCAGAACTCTATCTAATGCCCTGGTTTTCATGCCCACTGGTTGCCCCAGCAGGAATAATAAAAATCACACAACCAAAGCAAGGCTCAAGGGTGCCTTTTTTGAACTGGACTGACCCCAATTAGCGGAGTGACCTTGGGCACTTTCCTGTCCCCGTGACTTAGTTGACTCCTCCTTAGCTTGAGTCTGGTGTTCAAAGGGACAAGTGTCAGGAGGAAAATGCGTCACAGAGCTTTGTTCCTGAGTGGACTTGAAATCTGCATGGCTGATCCAGGTCCTGGCTTCCTCGTGGCCTGTGACCTCCCCACCTGTCCTATCTGAGCCTACTTGTACTGGAATGTGCTCTGCTTTCCCTGCCCGGGCATTGACACAGCATTACAACTCTGATCCTGGACACCTCCTGAAACTTAGATGCCTCCTCGGGCTGGGAGCCTTTGTTCCTCTCTCTGGTTGTCTGGCTCTGGTCTCTGACCAGAGCTAACTGCAGATGACTTTCATAGTGCCCCGAGCAGCTACAGGGCACAGAATCATACAGGCTTGAAATTCTTCCATTCCACGTAGTTGTGTGCTTCCTCAGGGTAGGGGTGGATAGAGCAGGATTCCAATTGCTAGCCAGGAGGTAGGCTTTGGGGGGGGGGAACACAGACAGAATGGGGTGTCCTAGAAAGACCCATCAACCCCAAAAGATGCTTGTTTGTGTGGCTAGTTTGTGGTCCTGTGGTAACCTGATTCCAAAAAGGCTGAATCCACCACAGCAAGGAGGGTGGGCTCCATGCTGGCCTCCTCACGCTATGCTCCATTCAGATGCATGAATACACAAACGTACCTCTGTGGAGAGCAATGGTCTAAGCCTGGCTTTGGCCTTTTTCTCCCAGGGTGAGTGCCCAGTCATTAAGCCCAGGTGGAGACCACACCTAGCACCATGCCTTTCCTAGCAGCTTCGATGTGCATCTGTGCTCAGTTTATTTTTTTCTTCTGACCTGATTGTCTGCCTAGGCATCCCTGAGGCCTGGGGCATGGAGGGCCATTATATACACCTGCTTTCCTAGCAGCCCCTCAAGAACTTGGGAACCAACTGGAGAGAATTACTTCGATTCTCTTCATCAGGTCTCCTATTCTCCCAAGCTTGGGGTGAGTCGCCGAGTGGGGAATGTTAGCTCTGATAAAGTGAGAAAAACAAGCCTTAGGGGGCGTGCTTAATGTAGCCGCCCCTCTCTTTCTTCTGGTTGGAGCTGGGATGCGAGGCAGCTGTGGAGGGCTGCCTAGAAAGCCCCAATGGCACTCAGCAGGGGCTAGCATCGTGTCCACCGCTGTTCTGTTTCTTTAAGAGAAACCAGAGACCAACATTTATTGGCTTCTATGGCTCTGTTGCATGTGTGGCTTCGGTGTTTACAGGCCTGGAGAGGGTTGTGCAGAGGTGATGTGTCGGAGTGTGGGTAGGGAACGCTGCCATTCCTGGTGGTGACTGCAGTAGGACCTTTGGTGTGGAGCTCAGGGGACTAGGAGGCTTGTACTTATAAAAGCCCAGCTCTAGGATGGAGGTCCTTCTCTCCTGGTTGTAGGTAAAGAAGGCAATGTGTCTCACTAGGGATGACAGGCGCGTAGGCAAAGCGGCTAGCGGGTTGTTCCCTTTAAGTGTATGGCCCCAGTGAATAGAACATGCTTGGTCCCCAGAGCCCAAAGCAGACTAGGATGCCAAACCTCAACCAGGTTGCTGTCTGAGTCTTGTTCATGGGAAAGGGGTATGTGTGGCGGGGTGTGTGTGTGTGTGGAGGGGTGGTACTCAGGAGTGCATGGAGGCTTCCAGTGGGAGTTGCCATAGCCAAAGCCCCTCAGTTCTGAGTCTTCACTGCTTATCTGATTTGGAGTCATAGATGGAGTCCCAGGGTGTTATGGGAACTCAGGCCACGGAAAGCACTGGATTTTCGTACACACAGGCAGTTCATCTGTTGTCCACCCTCACTATGGCTAATTGTTACACATGCAGACTAGTGCTGCTTTGCCAGCTGTGGAGTGGTGTAGGCTGCAGCAGGGGCTGAGCATCAGGAAAGTCTCCTTTTATGTCTTCTTGTGCTTCCTAACATGAGGGCAGTGTTCCATTATGTCACTCAAGGTTGGAGGATGTGATGTGTAGGTACCGTCCGTCACCCAGGAGCCAAGCCAAGTTACCTGTCAGTGCACTACGAAACAGGTTTTTTGATCATAACCTTTAATTGTGAGAATATTAAAGTATATGTCCCTATCAGTTTGTTGCAATAATCATTGATATCATTCTCACTGTGTGTGTATGCTTGTAAGAGATGGCTGATGCTTGGTGTTGTGTGTCTTCCTCAATTGCTTTTTACATTATGTTTTGAGAACGTCTCACACTGAACCTGGATCTCACCAAGTCAGTAAGAGACAGGCTGGCAGCAAGTCCCAAAGATCCCCTGTCTCTGCCTCTCCCCTGCCTATTTTGCCAGTGCTGAAGGGCATGTGCACACGTCCTGGCTTTTACATGGGTGCTAGAGATCCCGGCTCAAGTCTGCAGGCTTGTGTGCTGATCACTTTTGGATCTAACTCTTTTTTTTTTTTTTTTTTTTTTTTTTTTTTACTGTTTTACTCCATTCCTTCTGTATTTCTTCCTCCACCTCCTCCTTCTTCCCTTTTTCCTCGTTTTCATCATCCTTCTCCTCCGCTTCCCTCTTTTTTTTGTCCTCTTCTGTCTTTTTCTTTCCTCCCATGATCCTGAATGGAGAATCTAAAGCTAACTTCAGACATTCTATTCATTCACCTATAAATACCTAAGTACCGTTGAAAAATAGTAAATGAAGTTAAAAGCTTTTGTCACACTTAAAAAGTAAGCAATACAGTTTTTGCTTGTTTCTTGTTTTTCGACACAGGGCTTCTTTTCGCTGTGTATCCCTGGCTATTCTGGAACTCACTCTGTACACCAGGCTGGCCTCAAACTCACAGAGATTCACCTGCCTCTGCCTTCTTGAGTGCTGGGATTAAAGGCCCCCACCACTGCCCAGCTAGAAATACAGTTAACAACCAGATTTTGTTTGGTCTCCTTTAATCTTCCAGATAACTCCGGGGAATCATGAATATTCCACCTTCTTTTTGACAGATGTCAGAGGAAAGGGGGCCTCGGTAATCCATGTGCAATCCTGCCCCAGCTTAAACAATAGCTGTGTGACCCCTGCTGCAAACCGTCTTCATTTCTTTACACCTTTGACAAATGTTTATTCTGCAAGCCCTTGATTTTAGCCAGGTTAGAGCAACCTGGGATCCAGTCTTTTCCTGCCTTGGAGTTTCCAGCCAGACTGCACTCTTACTTGTCAAAGCCTGGTCCAAGGCCCAGTGGCCTCAGCATGGTCGGAGGGTTAGTTAACAAGGCCCTGCCCAGCCCTGCTGAACTGCAATCTGTATTTTAACAATTTCCAAGGGATTCATTCATATGTCCTTGGAAGGTCAAGAATGGCTGACTTGAGCCCTGTTCTCAGCCTTGGCCACACACTCAAATGCCCTGCGGCGTTTTGAAAAAGTCCAATGCCTAGCCCACCCAGACAATGAAACCAGATCCCTGCCTAGTGTTTACAAGCTCTCTAGGCAAGGGAGATTGGGACCCAGTGTGATTGTTTTAAGGATAAAGGAACTTAAATGCAATGAAATCTCTAGCAGCTACTGGGAACACAGTAGGTGCTAAATTAATGTTACCCGTTTGTTTCTTTTTTGCTGTCCAGCTAGGACCCCCCATGGAGTTGTGTGCTTGGGTGGCAGATTGTGTTTCCCTGGCCCAAAGGCATTCTCCGGGCCACAAGAGCATTTGACTGGAATGTTGTTCTTTGCTGGGAAGCCCTGGAAACATCAACTTGGGGCCCTTTCTGTGGGAAGCCAGGCTGCAGAAAAACATGAGTGGATCTCCCTGCCCCTCCTCGCTCATGACCTGGGCTGGCTGAGTTGGAGAGCTATAAGCAGAAATGAATACATAAAGGAGGGCTTGGGCAAGTGTGCAAGGAGCCTTTTTCTCTACAGCCGGATGCCTGACCAGACGTTATCTCATCCAGCTCCCTCCTGCCAGGTGACGCAGCAGGGCAGGTGTCACTAGCCACAGCATTTAGGGTAGGACTGTAAGTTGAGTCACCAGGCAGGTGGGACAGGGTTCAGATACTGAATTGTGCGGGGTAGAGCAATTTGGCTGAAGGTTTGGACCACGCCTATGGGCTGATGCCTCTAGGACTCAAAGGATCCTATGTTGGGAAGAGTGGTGTGGGGTGAGGTCTCAGTCCCCAAGCCCCTGTAGCTCGGAGGTATGCACTGTGCTTCAGCTTGTGGGGGCGGTAGCAGCCAATCAGAGGCTGTCTTGAGAGAGCCCACAGTGGGCAGGCCTCTTGGGAAGCTAGCCATCCATGTGGCTTCTCTATGTGACCTTCAGATGCATGAGAGACATCATTGTGTTATGCATTACTGTTGAGAGGTTGAAGAAGCTGAGGAACTCGGAGGGTCACACAGGTTGGTGTAGCATGTGCAAGGCCTATGCTCTCTCTCAAATGTCTCCCATGGGGTCCAAATGCTGCCTTGGATCTATCACACATATCTAGGGATATGACTGTCCCCAGTCATCAGGGTAGGGAGAAATGAGGCCATAGGGTAAAAACTGGGGATAGTGGCTCAGATAGCTGAACTCTGCTCTTACTTTTGGTGCTTGCCGGCACCCTAGGCAAGTCATTTCACTCTCAGAGTCTCTGATTTTCTCAGCACCCCTCCCCCAGACCCCCACCCCCATCCATGTCATACACTGACCTCACAGTGTGACTCTGAGAAATCTAGATTATAAACAACTGTCCCGGGGCTGAAGAGCTGGTTTAATCAGTAAAGTGCTTGCCATACGAGTGTAAGGACCTGAATTCAATCCTCAGCACCTATGTAAAAAGCCAGGTGTGGTGTATGTGGTGTGTGCATTGTGATCCCAGAGCTGGGGACACAGAGATAAACGGTTTCCTAGGGATTGCTAGACAGCCAGTCTAGCCTAATTGGCAAGCCTAAGCTCCCACAGAGAGGCACTGTCTCAAAACATAAGATTGGTGGCTCCTGAAGAACAGCATCAGAGGCTGATCTCTGGCCTCCATACTTGTACACACGTATACTTGTACATTGACACATGCATACCACACACACGTACAGTCACACACACACATACACACACACACACACACACACACACACATCTCTGCTCAGATGTTGCATCTGCTATATAAGGGATGGTCAGCATAGGCACATTGCACAAGAGTTCCCATTCCTCCCCATGGAGCTCTCAGCAGACATAACTAATTGATCACAGCATTTCTTCTTGCTCGATGTGGACATCTCTATAAGTCTTTCTCAGTTCAGGATGCTCTAGGCAGCTGCTCCCATGTAGCAGAGGGCGTGTTGACACCTGTCCTTACTACCTCTCTACCATCTGCTGAGAAGATGTTACTGCGGAGATGGGTTTAGGGAATGAGTGAAGTCCTACGTGAGTGAAGAAGTCCTGAGTTAATGTGTGTTGTTCGACATGTGCCAGCCATGAGAAATTGGCAAAGCCTTCCAAATAGGACCAGGCTCAGAACTGGCAAAGTCTTTCTTGGGTCTGAGTCTGAAGGTTGGCAGTGTGTGCAAAAATTAGCAACTGTACCTTCCTTTTCTTGTATGTTTACAGCCTGAGGAATGCTCACCTACAGACACCTCCTCCTGAGACCTGCTAACTCCTCTCCTCATGCTGCACCTAATAAGCATGCTGAGGTCCTGTGCTGCTGCACTAGCCGGTCCCTCTCCATCAGAGCGCACACAATCTACCTGACCACAACTTTTCCATATGCGCATCTGTCCATTCTTCCTTTCCTTACTGCCCGTGGGCAGGCTAGGTCCCAGCTGCCCCAAAATGGCAGATGGGCATTTCTCGGAAGGGCTGGAGCTTGGGCACAGTGAAATGGGAAATCAAAAGGGGCATGAAGAAGGAGACTGGGACAGCTCAAGCAGGCCTTGGTACTGAAGGAAACTTGGGCACTGACAGAAGCACTTAAGATTTCCTGGTTGAAGATATGGTTAGAGAAAAATCTAAGGGGCGAGGCCATCCTGGTCAGGGGAGGCTGGGCTTCAAGAACTTACCCAGACTTACCACTCTCTGTGCACAGAGGTTGGAGTTATGCGCTACCATGGCCTAATCTTATGTATAAGGAGACAAAGTCTGGGGAAGATGATGGCTAAGAATGAACAGAGCTGGCTTCATCTCCCGCCTCTGTCAGATGCCCTGGCTGGCCTTCTCTGTGAGTTTGAGCAGGGCTGAGACAGCGTAGGGTGATCTGACTGACTGCAGTCTTCAGAGCAGGCAGCCTTGGGAGATCCTGGGCAGTAGGGAATAGAGAGAGGTGGCCCCCTTTGTAGTCCCAGCTCAGGGCAGATGACAGGGTCCCAGTGATACTGCAAAGTCTTCAATGCGCTACCAAGTTTGGTGTGGCCAGTAGAGTTCTCATGGTTGGTTTTGGATAAATGTCAGTGTTAAAACTTGGGAGTGTGCAAAAACCTGTCTATTTTGCTTCTCTTAGAAATCCTATGTGCTGTGGATGCTGGGTTTGTCGAGTCATGGGTGACAGTGGGTAGGAGCTGAGCATGGACTTCCTGGCTGGTTCCTTGTTCTTTGAATTTCAGGATCTCACACAGAAGATAGAGTAGAGAGTGGGTGCCACTCTCTGCTACCCTCTTCCTTAGTACCACCTCCCCTAACTCCTGAGCCTTAATGGGCCTCAGTCTCCCCACCTATGGCTGAGACATGTAGACTCAAGAAGACAGTGACTGAGAAGGAGCTCAGAGGACCCTTCAGAGGTGCCCTACCAGAGCCTGCTGAAGCCCTAACCCTCTGGCCTCTGCCTCATGTTCCTGAAGGCTGTTGCACACTCAACAACATGGACAGACTGATTTACAGAGTGTGCTCTTGAGCCCAGGGTCTGACCGTCAAGCTTATCCTGGGTGTCCCAGCTAAAGATGGCGAGCAAGAATTACTGGCAAGGCCATTGCCAGGGGAGGAAAGCTTCCTTCAGGCACGAGTAGGGAATCCAGCATCTCATGTGAGCTCCTAAGTGCTCACAGACAGACAGACAGACAGATAGACAGAGAAGGAAGGAGGAAGGGAGGGAGGGAGAGAGAGAAAGAGAGAGACAGACAGACAGACTGACAGACAGAGACAGAGAGAGAGAGAGACAGAGAGAGACAGAGAGAAAGAGAGAGACAGAGAGACAGACAGATTGACAGAGAGACACAGAGAGAGAGAGAGAGAGAGAGAGAGAGAGAGAGACAGAGAGAGAGAGAGACAGAGAGAGAAGCAGAGACAGAGAGAGAAGCAGAGACAGAGAGAGACAGAGACACGGACAGACACACACAAACAGAGAACAGCTACATCGGGTAGGAGAAGGAAAGATGGACACCACGGTCAGAATGGACCTTGGGCACCGCACTTCTCCCCGTGTCTGGGCTGGAGCAGCTCCAAGCTTGGAGGTGTTATCTTCTGGCTCCATCACAGGCAGTGGGAGCCACAGTTAAATTTAAGTGTGCATCCACACTCCCCACAAGCACCAACATTTTCCATCCCTTTTATGGATTTCTGAGGAATGATAAAAAGCAGCTGTTTTGGCTCGGGAGCCTGTGAAAGAAGGAAAGGTGGTCCAGCCTTCTCCAGGGAAATCAGCACTTGCTTATTTGTTTTGCCTCCCAGACTTCTCTGCTGGCTCCAGGATGTGTGTATCCAGTCCTGCCCCTCACTGCCTTCAGTTCAGTATGCTGTGGGGAGATATCTGTAGATACCCGAGGGCCTCTTGGCAATAGGACCTCAGTCAGGGTCTGTCCTTCCCTTCCCTCTTCTGAAAAGAATGGTTCTCAGAGCACCCTCTTCCAGTCGTACCCATGGCACGGTTAAATGGTACGCTGTAGACCACGGGCTGGCACAGTGCCTGGCCCAGCGATGTCACTTGCCAGCCTTCTGCTTGCCTTTCAGACTTTCTGTGGGTTAGAGCTTTCCTGGGAAGCAAGTGGGCCTGGCCAGTGCCTAACCTGCTTTTGATCTTTCTTTACTATGGGTGATCTTGGCCTTCATAGACCCTGTGCCCAGACCCACAGGCCAACTGAGCCTTACAGCAACCTTAAGACTGAGCTATACTGCTGGTCCACAGGTGGGATCCAGGAAATCCAGAAGGATCTCTCATGACCCTCCCACCCCCACCCCCGCTTCCCCCCACCCCACACACATGTGGATTAGTGTAAAGATTTGCAGCTGGGCTATGGAAGCCAAGGCCAGAACTATCCAGCAAAACCACCTTCTGCAGTAGGCACACTTTGGAAGGGTTGCAACTGTGGCTGGCAAAGTGCCCGCTTGGCTTCAGTGCCTACTTGAGTCTTATTTTCTGAGGTAGGTTTTATTTCACCATGGTCTGGTATGTGCCTGAGATCCTGGCACTGGGGAGGTGGAGGAAGGGGAAGCCAGTAGATTCAAGCCAGCCTGGGCTACATAATAAGATCCTGCCCCCCCAAAAAAAAACCCACCAAAAACAAAACAAGGCCTAAGTAGCAGAGCACTTGCTTGGGGTACACTGGGCCCTGGTTTGATCATGTCCACCCACACTCCCACTCACACCCATACCCTGAAACACCAGGGATTCAGGTAGCAGAAAAACATCCTTGAATGCACACTGCATGTCCTTTTATCCCCTAGCAGCCTCACTTTTTATCCTCAGCTCCTACAAAGCTCACATAGGCAGGAGGACATGCTCCTGTTCCTGCAGGAACTCAGCCTATCTCTGATACTTGTCAGCATGAGCAGCCTAGGCCTGCAAGCTGCTTTGGAGGGTAATGACATATCCAGAGCTACTGAGACATGCAGGGGTAGATCTGTGTCCTTGGAACGCCAAACACCTCTGGACTTGAGGGGTTCCCTTCCTGGGACTCTGCAGATGCAGTGAAGTTAATGATCTTGAGATGAGATCATCCTGCATGCAGGATGGGCCCTAACGCCAATGACTATCATCCTTATAAGGAGAGGACGTTTTGAGACACACATGCAGGGAAAGCCCCTTGAAGATGGAAGGTGAAGGGGGGATGAGTTGACTCTTCTGAAACGCCAAGGACTGCAGCAGCTACTAGAAGCTTGAAGAAGTGAGCCAATCAATGTCTTCCCCAGATCCTCTGAAGGGAGCACAGCCTGCACGGGATTTCAATGCCTGGATTTTGAACTTCTTGAACTAGGAAAGGATAACTTTTGGTTTAAGCCAAGGCATTTTTTTTTTTTTTTGTAATTTGTTTCACTAGCTCAGGAAAACTAGCAGACGGCACAAAGAATAAACAATTCTAAACACACTCTTCTTGTGTTTGAGATGTTTTCAGTTTGTGTGGCATGTGATAAACTTTTTGATGGAGCCAGAGAGCCCCAGAGTGCCCAGGGTACAAAGGAGAGGGTGATGGCCCATGAGGTAGGTGGTCTTCTGGGAAGGAGAGTGGACAACAGAGTGCATAGTCCCTTATAGAGTTGGAAGTAGCTGTTAGGGTACTCTTTCTGTGTGTGTTTGTGTATTGGGAACTGTGGAAGACCAAGTCTTGCAGCTTTCTTATGTGGTTGCATGTAAGAAATGTACACAGATCAGTGCACACAGGCCACCCAAGCACATAGGTGTGCACACACAGGCACCCAGAGGTGCCTGCTCCCTAACTCTCTTCTCTCTGCCTCTCACAACCTTCCACTTTCTCCTTTTCTTCAGTTAACTCTGGTACAAGTTCACTGGATTCCTTCCTGACAAGGAGGGTGGCATCTATCCTAGAAATGGGGAGAAAAAGGAGATGATGAAAACAAAAGTCCAGAGACCCAAAGAGTCACAGACGTGGCACAACTAGGTTGGCAATACCTAGTGACATGTAAGGACAGGTATCTGGTGAGACTGACCCTCAGACACTTGGGAAGATGAAGACGACAGAGTCACATTACACAGACAGACAGATACCTAGGTGTGCATGCACGTGCGCGCACACACACACACACACACACACACACACACACACACAAATACATACTGGCACTCACATCCAAGCACACAGTCATGGACATGCAGAAACATTCCCACCCACATTCTCACACACTCCAGTACTCACAGACAGACAGAAGGACAGACACACAGCCAAGAGAAAAGAGCTACATCAAGGAGACACCCTGACACAGAGACAGACAGCTACAGCCACACAGCCAGGCTGATGTGGAGGTAGACCAAGAGGACAAAGAGGCTTTGAGCAGAGCCCGCCTGCCCCAGAACCCAGACGTCACAGCTTTGCAGTCCCCCTAGGAGCCCTCCGCAACGCCAGGAGAAATTCCTGGGATATTAGCTAAATTCAGACACAAACATTCCTGTCTTCCTTTCCAGATGTACTGCTCATGAGAGCCACACAGCCCTCAGGCTCCTGCCCAGCCCTCACCCTCGGCCCCCTCCCCGGGCTCCTAGGAATGCTGCCTGGTGACTTGGTTGGAGACAGGGTGGCCAGAAGGGTACAAGAAGTTTGCGAGGGTCACACTGGGGGTGGTGGTGGTGGTCCAGGGCTCTGTACATAGCTGTGGAGTGGTTCTGGCAGGCGGGTGGGGTCAGGGAGAGGAGGGCCTTCTTGAGGTAGTATGGGCATGCTGCCAAGAGCTGCACTGGCAAAGCTCTGGCGTGCTTTGAGAGGGCTGGGCCCAGGCTAGAATCCCTGAATTCAAACTCATGTCCAGGCCAGAAGGGTCAGCTTATGGTCTTTATAAAACTTGGCACATGTTCCTGTCCCTGTGGACACACAAGTTACCTTTCAGAAATAGGGGTTTCATGGCTTTGTGCTGTCCTCTCTCTCTGCCTGGAACACCCATCCCTTGTCTCTGCAGTACTGATCCCTTTCTTAGACAAGTGTCCTTGCCCTCTCTTTAGTAAGTTTATGGTGGATTCTTCATTTTATTGGTGACTACCCCCCAATATCTCTCTTGTTCCTGGAGAGACTAGAAGTTCCTTGGGGAAGGACAGTAATCTATTTGTCCAAGGTCATTATGTGGCAAGTATTTAGTGACAGTGGGATGGGGTTTATATATACCACATTAAAGTCTGTCAGCCCTCCGTTTCTATGTCTAGAAAATGGGTTGAAATTGCATTTTCCCCACAAGGCCCTGGGATAAGAAAGTGAGATGATGGGAATGAAATGGCTTTGGGGACCTCTTCAGTCTCCTCCTCTGAAAACTGTGTGACATGGTTTCTAGACTCTGAGAGAAGCTCAGCGACAACTCACACTTAGACCGACAGGGCTCTTTAATCATGAGCCTGCCTGGAAGCTATAGGCAACCTAGAAGTGTGTTTTAGCAGGGCGGTGAAGTATCTTGGGTCCTTCAGGTACTTGAAACGAAATAACTACAATTCTGCTGTTAGGGGCAGCAAAAGCCGTGTCACTGCATAAACCCGTTGAAACAGCCTGTCATTCACCATCAAGGTAAAGTGGTGCTCAGCCAAGTCTTTCTTTGAGACACCATCAGCCATCCTCGATAGTTGTCTTGAGATCCAAGTCAGCAAAAGATCATTGTATGTCACCACGAGGATGCTAGGACCACAGGACACTGGTTCTGAGCCAAGACACGTTTCATATATTCAGTCTTTCAAAGCTGCTCACGTCGCTAGAGAACCCCATCCTCCTCAAGGGACAGTAGCCACCCTGCACAGTCAGTCGCCTGCGTGGTGGCTTCTCACATGTGATTTCATGCTGCTAAGTTTTCATTTCCCCCTCCATCCCCCAGCCCGCATTCTCTTACAAAGAAAGTGGCTCAGCTAGCTCCACATAACAGCCCTGAAAGGAAATGGGAAATGGTATCTGTGTGCTGGTGGTCCCCGGGATGGTGTCGAGTCCCAGGACTTTGTTGGGGACCATGTGGTGGGGGTTTGCAGCTGTGGGTAGCTGTGCTGGGCCTGAGACTTGGACTTATCTGCCTTGTGCCTGGACAGGGCCCGCTTTATATGCTGGAGATATATGTCCTGTCGTAAAGTGCTTAATATTCTGCTTCTGATGGCATTACCAGATACAGAGGGCTGTTTGTACTCATCACTCTCCTGCTGATGTCTTTGGCAGGACCTACTGGGCAGTTACAGGTGTTTCCTTGTGGCCTCTTCGGGAATCTAGGACCACATAGCCGTCTCTGCTCCTCCAGCCTGCATGAAGAGGAGGAGCTGCAGTCCATCAGCCAACAAGGGCCTGTGTGTGGCCTCCTGAGGGTTCAGGGTGACCAGAACTGAGTCATTTCTCTCTAGCTGCCTGAGGAAGCCTTCCTGTAGATGAAGTATTAGCCATCAACTCGTTTGAGCTTCTCAGTAGCTTTGCAAGGAGGGGTTGTTGATATTGTTCTCGGCATGCATAGCAAGGAACTGATGGTGGGAGATACAGCTTTATTCATTTATTTTCTCATCCATCCCTTCATCATCACTCCTGGGAGCAGTGGCATTGTGAAAGGTGGGGACACTGAGATGATCAAAACTCGGTCTGTACACTGAGCAACTCACATCTTGCACAGAAGGGAAGTGACGGTGGCACAGCCATCCTCGGGGTGTCTGCCTACCAGGGAATGCTTCCTCTATGAAGTGCCGGTTCCAAGTTTCACATCAGCCTCAGCTCATAAGAGAACTGCTCCTGTCTTGGTCCCGAGGCTAGACACTCTCCATTTAAATTCTGCGTGAGCCGCTGGTCTCTTCCTTGCACCACACCACTCCTCAGATGTAGATGCTTGTGCCAGCTCTGCTTATTGCCCACGCAGTCACCGTGCCCTATTTCCAACTTCCTGCCACTCTACTAGAGTCCCAGTGTTGTCTGAGTATTGGCCAGAAGTCGGCAGTATCAGGTGACCTCTACTCCAGCCTTAGTGTAAGCCAATTAGGGACATCTCATCCCATTTGACAGAGACCTTTCTTAACCTCCCTTGTCCCCAAAGTGACCAGCCCGAGGTCTGAGTCCATGAGCTTGTCTTCTCTAGGGGATGTGGGACAAAAAGAAAAAGAGTCGCAGTGAGCTCTAGCTTTTCCTGCCCTTACGGTAAGTGAGTGAGCTGTTGGGAGCGCCAGCATCCATCATTTGACTATGTGGCAACAGACAAGTCAACCAACCAACAAACAAAAGATAGTCCATATAGGTCGGCAGAGTAAAAATCAGTTGGTTCAGGTTTCTGTGAGTGTCATGGGCCCTCCTAGGACCACACTGGAGTTCTAATGATGGAGTTCCACTGTTCTCCATGAGCTGCCTCTTGCACTGGACGCGTGATGATGGACATCCAGTGTGTTTTCTTCCTCTCCTTGCCTGCAGTGCCCTGTCCTCTGGACTTGCTAGGCAAGCTGCACCTCATGAAGACTGAGGCTGTAATATTGCTTATGGGGTTCATCGGCGCCTCCCCTGAGCATCCATAGTACCCCCCAACACACACTGCTTTTTTCAGTCTTCAGCACAGTTGTATTCTCTGCATCCCTTCCTGTCTGTGGGAGCCCAGGGAGCCCAGGGTGGGTGTGGTAGTTTAGGTGCCTGTCGAGGTTGGAGGAAGTAGGCTTCTGGGACAGTGAATATGGGAGCTGCCCCAGACAGTGTGAGTAAAGCCTTCTGTGTGCTCACCGGGCCCTCGCTGACCTTTTGAACTGTGACGGAGTGTCCTGGCATTTGTTGTTGAGAAAGCAAAAGGCAGAGAGATGGGGACAGTAGAAGGAAACGCACAGGCCTGTGTAACTTCTTCCAGCTATATGGCCCCAGCTGCCTAGACTGGCTCCTTTGCGGGGCGGTGGGTGGGTGGCCAGCCAGGTGCTCAGCCCCGGGCAGTGAACAGACCCTGCTTGTCCTGGCATGGCCACCCTGGGATGGGTTCAGAGACCATTTTCTCCATGCAGCTGGGGTTGGGGCCCATCAAAAAAAAAAAAAATATATATATATATATAAAACCACGATCCAAGCAGAGCCTGTCGCAGAATGAAGTCATGAGGATAAACACTCAGGCAGAACAAGACTGTCTTTCTGCAGACGACCCTCTGGCTGCCAGCAGCCCTGCATCACACCGCTCCTCACCTCTCCCGACCTGCCCACACAAGCTCCTCAGGGCTGCTTACGTCACCCAGCAAAAAAAAAAAAAAACAACAAAAAAAAGGTTACAGAGACACATCCACAAGAGGCCAGGGAATCTGGTACCCCATTTCCTTGTATAGCTGGGGTTTTACCTGTCTACCATGCTGGGCTTCAGCCTCCTATTGCTCGTGTGCCTATAGACAGCTCAGAAAGTGATCCCAGATGCTTAGGGGACTGAGGAAAATAAAACTACTCAAGGAATGCATTCATTCATGTAGTCAACTGGCATTTAATTGAGCAGCTACTTTGCTTCTCTCATCTGTGCTGGCCTTGGGTATGCTTACAGATAGAGGAGATGGCAGTATGCATGTAGACTTGGAGGTAGGGTAGGGCAGGGTGGGGTGGGGTCCTCATGAGGCAGCAGGGTGCTGAGGGTAGGATCACCTGAGGGAGAGGTACGGAGGACACTGCCTCTCAATCTCAAGAGCTGTTCCTTGTCGACACCACGGACTCCACTCTTGGAAACACGGTGGGCACTGCCTTCCTAAGGCCCGTGCTGCCATGTTGGCCTTGGCTTACATCTACTCCAGAAACAGATAGTCTCAGTGACGCAGGCTGCCTGCTACACTGTGCAGCAGTGGTGTGGGGCAGACGAGGCAGAAGCTTTAGCGCTAGCCAACATGATTCTGAAGAATGGCCCCAGCAGGCTGCTCAGGAGGCAGAAGGGCAGATCTGGAGCTCCAGGAACTTCTGTTGAGGGTACAGTTCATATGTAGGGGTGTCCAGTGTTCTGACATTACAGAGTAGCCTAGCCACACTACCACGTGGTGCTAAGTTTTTCCCCTTCAAAATGACAAAACCAAACCAAACAACAACAAACTTCTTAACAGCCTTTAAGTACGCTTGTCATTTTTTTGTGCGGGAGTGGGGGGGGGTGGGGGGGGAATGAGGTGGGTTGGGGGATGTTTTCATAGTTAGCCTGGCTGCATGTGGCCTAAGGTCTTTGGGTTAGCCATGCTTGCAGGTGGTGCGAGTGGGTGGAGCTGTTGCAGAGAGTAGGGCAGCAGGCTCGGGGGCACTGGTGGGGTGAGGTGGATTTCACTCTGGGGAGAATGAGGACATTTTTAGGTCTTACTCTGATGGAGATAAGGTGGAGCTGCCCATTCAAGCATGCCAGCTTCTTTCAATTGCCCCACATGGCTATCTGAGCACATGCTACACAGTAGAACACAAGCAGACCTCGTAGAAAGTAAACTGGGTGGAGAGAAGAGGGTCCTGCTGATGTTTAGGGCACTGAGGGCGTTAACTAGGTTCCTTCTTTAAATTTGATATCAAAAGGACTCAAAATAACAGTTGCATAAGAAGACAAGTCCAAGTACAGAGTCCCAGGCTGGGATCAGCGCTCCTTGAATGACAGACACCCAGACCGCTTGTATCTTGTTGCTCTGCCATCTCGAATAACCTATCTGTGATTGCATGGCCCCAAAATGACCGCTCCAATGTGAACCTCATTCTCTAAGAAGCATCCCACTTAAAGGAGGGAAAAGCACCAGAGGTAGTATGTTTATTCATTTCAAAGTTTTCCTTTCAAATTCCACACATTGTGATTACCATCTTCGTGCCAAAGCTGAGGACAACATAGTTGAAAGGGAGGCTGAAAACTGCAGGCTTGCTGCACACCCAGCTAGATGATCCTCCACTGTGGAAGAGAGGAGAAAAGATCTGAGTAGGCCTTTTCTGAGCTCAATAGTTCTCATTTGCAAAACACACTCTGCAGACAGTCATACTTATTTTTTAATCAAGTAAATGTGAAATGCGATCCATTCTCTGTCAATCCACACCCCATGTACTAACCCCCACCTTTGGACTGCGTTTTCCCCACTGTTGGGGGAGATGTTGGAAACTTCTGGGAGTGGTCTCTATGGGACCATCTGAGAGGTTTGGGGATGTGAATTTCATTAGCATACAGCTTTATGAGATTTATGAGGAAGTCTGACACTCTGAAAAAAAAATCAAGAAACAGCTGCCTGAACCCCAGTAGCTTTGCAGTGTGCACTTAGAAGAACAACTGAGAGAGACTGGGGTGCCCACAGGGCTGTGGGGTGGCTGCTATCACCAGTCTTCCTCTTTGCTCCTGGCCCTTGCTGGGTGTAGAGCTGGCTGGGTGTGCATGCCTGGCAGACTCTACCCAGTGTCTCCCCTGCAGTCCCCAAAGCTCCCAGCCAGAGGCCAGCTAGGATTTCAGAGGCACAAGCGGGCTGCTGTGCTAGCCTGCCAGGTGAGCAGAACAGAGGCACATTAACCAGCGCTGTTCTGCGGATCGGCTTTCCTTTCCCCGGCGACAGCTCAGACCCCAAGCAAATCTGTCTCTCTCCAGAGCCAGGGGTTTGAGGCTGTCATGAATGAAGGTTTTTATCCTGCAAGCTAGTAGTCTACCCTCCACGGCGCCTGATGCCCATGCCAGGGTTGGCATGAGAGGCCAGCTGGAGGAGGAGTGGGTGGCGGGGGGGGGTGTGCAAAATAAAGTTCAGTGACTCCCCCACTGCCGTGGCCACCCAGGCTGAGAGAGGGAAACAAGCTTTGGGGCTTGGAGGAGTAAGAGGAGGTGGACACTTCTGTTGATTGGATTCTTCATGGCCCACTGATGAGCTGGATTCCTGCAGCCCGAAGCCTCACCTGCAGCTTGCTGGCACAGAGCAGAGATGGAAGGGCGCACTGAAGTGAAGAGACAGGAAGAGTGGCCATTCACCTCCACCTCAAAGTGCTACTGAGCACCTTGAAGTGGGGATCAGTAAGCAAGGGATAAACTGAGAGAGAGAGAGTCCGCTTGGGCTATCATTCAGAAGGTGAGTCAGGAAGGAACAAAACTGGGACCAGAGCAGGTAGGGCCTGTAATGAGAGCTCCAGGAGAGCTAGGACAATAAGGGGACCAGGGCTGGGTGCAGGGGCAGCCTCTCTGCAGGCCAGGCAGCCGGACCCATGCCACATGGTGGCAACAGAAGGGGCCTGCCATGTCCTTAATGCTGACAGACCATCCTGTTACAACTTCTGTGCTACTTTCTGGCCCAGCACAGACAAGAAACTTGGTGCTTGCCACCTGTGGCTACAGCTATTGGGCCAAGAATGAAAACCAATGAATAACAGAGTGTGTGTGGGTGTCTAACAGTTTAGAGCACACTGTCTACACATTCTAACTCTAAAGCATGTACTTGTATCTTCTCCGGTCAAACTGCCACAGGGCTATAAGCTACAGTGAGTTGTTTTCTTCCTCTTCCTCCTCCTCCTCCTCCTCTTCCTCCTCCTCCTCCTCCTCCTCCTCCTCCTCCTCCTCCTCCTCTTCTTCTTCTTCTTCTTCTTCTTCTTCTTCTTCTTCTTCTTTTGAGACAGAGGTTTTTTTGTGTAGCCCTGGCTGTCCTAGAACTATCTTTGTAGACCAGGCTGCCCTGGAACTCACAGAAGTCCACATGCCTTCCCAAAGTGCTGAGACTACAGATATGTGCCACCACTGCCCTGCTGGATGAGTCCTTAATGTCACCATACTGAGAGTGGCTCAGATACAGTATTACCTACTAGGAGTCTGCATGGTGTCAGGCCCTGGGTAGGGGCAGTAGGCACATGGAGACACAATATCCCACCCCCATCCCCTCACTCCCTCACCCCCACCCCCAACACACACCCCTGTGCTTTGGAAGCCTATGTGCTCCCATAGTCTCTAGTCATCATGAACTTCCTGAAGTAGTCATCTCTCAAGTCCCATGCTTGGAACATTCTTAGAAGATGTCTGAACCACCATGGGATGAAATGAGCCCAAAGATACTGATTAACCCCTGCAGGGTCACACAGCAGGGGTGTATGGGAGAGCTTTTTATAGCCATTTACCTGATTCATGCCTGCCTGTTTCCTGGGGCAAGGCCACACTTTCTTTGGCAGAGGATGATGTGAAGACTCCAGGGGATAGCTTGAGCTCTTTTGAGTGGTTAATGTGGTGCACAGTGCCCAGCCACACCTGGTGAAGTGTACAGGGGACACACAAAGCCAGACAACTTCTCCACCGGTGGCAGCTCCATGGAATGTTCTCCAGTGTAGGCCAGGCCGGGCTGCTTCTCATCCTCAAGGGATGCAAAGATCCGCAGGAAATAGGTGACAAGTATATGAGAACTGATGCTCCAACCCAGGGGCAGACAAACCTCTGCCATATACTTGGCAGCGTGGCTTGGGGGAGGCTTTGTGTCCTTGTTCTTTCATCTTTCTCAACATGGCTGCCTTGCTCACATATCCAGTACCTGAAGAGAAGCCAGGATTGTGCTGTTGCCTTGAGTTACACAGTGACCTTCTGCTCCCAGAAAGCATCCTGCTTTACCAGGAAGTGGAGAAATCATGAAAAGGCTCTGGACTGGCTTTTGCAGGAGCAGCAGGGAGCTCCCTGCCACCTCCTGTGCAGGCTTCACACTTAGCGAATACTGTTGGAGGAAGTGGAAAGGGGGCTGACTCATCAGCTCCTAATGACACAAACCACCAACATGGGGCACCCCCCTCCCAGGACACCATAGGGTGGCTTGCTTTTCAAGACTCTGTCATTAGAGCCTGAGCTCTGCCTGCCAGCTGGAGTTTGTCAATCCCTGGCCTTGGGCCTTCATAGGAACACTAGCTAATGCCACCACAAAGCAAGGGGGATGTAATATTCATCTGAGGCTGGAGGCCACCACGTCCCCTAGAAAAAGTGCAGATCTACATTAAAGACACACAAGACCCAGGCAGAATTATGTGAGAGAGTATTAGACATTTCCAGGCATGCTCATGACATGTGTTCCTTCAACATGCACAGAAATATGTGCCTGAACTCATGGAGTACCTTCCCGTGTGCCCATGTACATACCCTAACGTGAAGTTGTGTGTTTACAATGCACATGCCTGCAGAACTTCACCACATATGCACACACATGAAATCACATACAGATGCACACACTGCCTGCCTCCTACACATGCATGCAGCAATCTGAGGCCACCCCTGGAGCCTTACACATATGCATAAACACACCCTTACATATGTTCTTCTCTTAACGTAACTAAAGGTAGTACCATCTCACTTGATGTTCTGGGAAAAGAGCCACCAACTGGCCCTGACTCCTGAACAATTCACCTGCTTGGGTGCCATGGAGCAAGGAAGCTCTGCTCTGTAGAACACACAGCAGACAGCGTGCTGGGGAAGTGTGACTCAGAGATGAGTTACACAACTTGGTTCTGCCCAACTGTTCAGCCCAGGATGCAGAGAGGGGGGAAGCTGAAAGTTTGCCACACTTCTGGAAGCTTCTAGGGTCTCTAGATGGAGGAGGCTGAGGTTCCGAGGGCAGCATGGGGAGGTTGTTCTGCGTCATTAACATGGATGCCTGTTCATGATGGCACAGTGCTCTTCATCAGAGGGAGGGAGGCTGAAGAACATCTCGCCCAAGCTAGAACCTCCTGACCACCTGCTCCTTCCATCTGGCATGCTGCCCAGGTACACCCTCACACCCATGAGGGGAGCTGACTGGCTCCGTGCCTTGAAGTGGGCACAGATTTGAGCTTTTATCTACTGAGGTGGCCATGTTCCTGACTGCTCTAGAAGACTGGAATGAGCTAAAAGCACATGCACTTGTACACACACACACACACACACACACACACACCACACAATACACACATAACACACATATACACAAACACTACATATAATACACACACATCACACATATACATACACCAAACACCACATACACCATAGACACACACACACACATATACACATATACACATGCATACTGTTCACATTGTTGGAACACTAGTGATTACTAACTGGTGACAGAATTGCTTGTTGCAGTCTCCCAGTCTATGAAAGAGGCAGGCAAGTATCAGGAAGCGACTCCAGCTGCTCCCTGCAGGCTACTCTCACTAATTTTGGAAGGTGAAGTAGGCTAAAGAGAGAGGTTATGTCTGTACGGGCACAGGTGGAGGTAGGAAGAAGAGTTGAATTCTGAGCAGAAAACCGGTATTCACAAATACCACATACCAGAGACCAGCTCAGAAGCTCTGTCTATTTCCTGCTTTTGAAAATAAAGCTTTATTGAAACTCAGCAATACTCATTGTTTATGTACTGCCTAGGATAAATAAGTTACTATACTGCTCGAAATACTTTCTATTTGAATCTCCGCAGAAAATGTTTGTGCCCTCCCCCCGTTCTAGACCCTTTTTAGTACACCTGGAACCCGTTGGAAAGTTTCAGAATCAAGTACAAAGTATCTAGATCCCAGGATATGAATCTAGACGGCAGCATGGTTTTCTAGAGCTCCCTGGCAGCCTAACACATGTATTATGGATTTAGAAGTTTCCAGCAAGCTTTTGCATCAATTATCCCGTTTAATCCCCCAACAAGCCTGTGTGAGGTTAATGGTAATTTTATCCCAATTTTGCAGATGAAAAACTAAGACAAAGAGAAATTAAGGGGCTTGCTGAAGACCACATGTCTGGGAGATAACTGGGCCCCAGCCACCCGAGTCGAACATTCCAGGCTCTTTCCACTGCATTATAGGGCAGATGTTTCACACATTCTGTTACTTAGTCATCCCATTGCCCCACCTCCCGTCCAGTTTTTCCTAACTCCATTCCTAACATCCCTGAAGCCACTGAGAGAGCTTTGTCCACTGTGCTGTGTCTTGGGGAGGGGGGCTGTTCCTCTCTGTGTGTTTGTCGTGTGGGCGAACCCTGGGATGTTAACGGACAGTGACAGATAATCTCTGATTGGCTAGCACTCATGAAGAGTCAGTGGACCAGGTAATTTTGACCCAGATCCTGAGAGCAACATCTAAGAGAGCTCCTGGCCACTCAGACTGGAGCCTGTTGTCTCTCCTTGGGGGGCCTGGGAGGAGTCCTCCTGTGCCCACCACCAGCCCTCCGGGGACCCAGAATGGGCACTCCGATCCCATCCCTTCTGAACACAAAGGTTGCAGAGCCCCAGCTCACTGATGTATCAGGGAGCAGTTCTTAATGCAATTACGACTCATTTATTAGAGACCAGGTTGCTGCTGTGTGATGTCAGCCCCACTCTCCAGGCACCTGCTCCCTCCCACTCATGTGAGTGCACGCACACTCATTTCTGGCAGCACCATGTGCCATTACCGGAGCTCTGTGTGCTGTGGGTAGCACATTTAGCTGGTTAAAATATAATATACGACGGGATCATATTTAACAAGGAAAACAGGGCCCGAATGGACGGAGGAGCAGTGTGGCTGGGTTGCTATGGAAACCCCTTGTTCGGAATTTCCTGACTCCTAGGAGATTACATTTTCAACCTTAATGCTGTATTAACATAAGCTTTGGCACTTAATGTGTCTGTTTTTCACCTCCCCTCTCTCTTTTGCTTACAGGCAAAGAAAGCAGGGAGGAGAGACTCCGGGGAGGAGATGAGAGAGGCTGCACTTCAGCATCCAGCTCAAACCAGCCCCTGCCAGGGCGAAGTGTTCCACACTTCCCAAAGCGCATCACATCCATTATCTCTGTGACCCAGAGACAGGCCTGCCAAGTGGGCTTGTGTGAGGTCACCATGCCCTGTGCGTGCTGCCCTCCAAAGCCTCTTTCTTCCCCTCCATCGCACCTCAGCCCTTATCAACTCTCATGGGTGAGGCAATAGGCTTCTGCCTGGCTCCCGCTCCCAGCTTGTGCCCTCTAGCCGCCTGAGTGATCATTCTGCACTACAAATTTGTTCATTCTGCAGTTGGCTGAGCAGCCTCCGTCAGCCGCCGGAGGGAGCAGAATAAAATCCTGACTTCTTTGCACCCAAGGTTGCTTTCCATCGCTCAGCAAAGTCTTTTCTAGGATTCCCACAGTATCCCCTCCCTGCCCACCCCCGCCCCCACTAGAAAGCAAAATGCACTTTTTTTTAATTGTACCAAATACTTCACAGGCTCACCCTGGCTCATACCATCCCCAGGCCTCACCATCCCATCTAACTCTTAAATGTC
Source organism: Acomys percivali (assembly GCA_907169655.1). Classification (NCBI taxonomy): domain Eukaryota; kingdom Metazoa; phylum Chordata; class Mammalia; order Rodentia; family Muridae; genus Acomys; species Acomys percivali. The sequence goes on from OU015746.1 coordinate 115,917,096, forward strand.
CTCTGTGTCATAGCACAGTACCACCTCCTTTGGGCTGTCTGTAATACCGCCTGCTTTCGGCTCCCTATCTTGGTCCTATGGTGTTTGACCCTGATGCTCTTGTGGGTAGCTCTCACCAGCCATAATATCTTGATCCCTCCATGAGCCTAGAAACATCACAAACTAAGAAATTTCACATCCCTCACACCATGTCCCTGCTGCAAAACTAAGTAGACTCTCAAACCTCATTTTTGAGATTGAGTTTCCAAGGGAGGACAATATGACTCAGTGAGATCCGCTATGTGCTCTGACATCCCAGAAACCGGCACTGCACTGGTCTCTCCTCACCCTCGCATCATCTGCCGTGTGCGTCAGCTTTGCACCACAGGAAGCTTGGGTGTGGGAGAGGCAGGTTCTGAGATCACCAGCGCCATCTTCCCATCCCCACCCCTAAGCTTCCCTCCCTCCAGGCTTAGGGGACCTTTGAAAATGAGGCTCCCCCCAAACTGATCATACAAGCAACTCAGGGTTGCATACAAGCCAGGAAGAATCCAGGGAAGTGATGATGATGACAAACTCTTTGCTCACAACTTGTGCATAGGATCGAATGGTGCCCCCCCCCATATGCAATGGTGTCTCACAGAATCTCATATGGGGCACAAGTTAAATAAAGATCTTTGTGTCATGTGATAGTTTTTGGATAAGCCCACCCCAGAGCAGGCCATCATGAATCCTTACAGGTGTCCTTACAAGGGACAGAAAGGACAAAACACTCAATGCTGTGGTCTAAAGGTGGAGGTTGAGGCTGGAGTAATTTGCTGAGAGGCAAAAGGTAGCAGGGGCTGCAGGCCCTAGGGCCCCATGCACAATGGGAGACCACTATGGAAGCTGGGAACCATGAGAGAGAGAAAGAGAGGGAGAGAGAGAGAGACAGACAGACAGACAGACAGAGAAAGATGAAAAGAAACAGAGCAAAAAGAGAAACAAGAGACAGAGACAAATGTAGACAGACAGACAGATAGTCAGGGGAGGTCTGACTCATGTGAGGTCAGCCTGCATACCCCACACAGACAGAGAGAGACACACACAGAGACAGAGACAGAGACAAACAGAGAGACAGAGACAGAGAGACAGACAGAGACAAAGACAGAGACAAAGACATAGAGAGAAATGGAGAGAGAGAGAGAGAGAAAGAAAGAGAGACAGACACACAGACAGAGATGGAGAGAGATAGAGAAAGAGAGAGAACAAGAGACAGAGAGAGACAGACAGAGGCAGGCAGGCAGGCAGGCAGACAGACAGACAGACCGACAGACAGACAGACAAACAGACAGGGGAGGCCTGACTCATGTGAGGTCAGCCTGCATGCACACCCCATACAGCCAGCCTAGCTGGCACCTTTGCTTTAGACTTCTGGCTTGTACAACAAGTGTTTAAAGCCACCCAGTGTGTGGTCATTTGTTACCTAGGCAGCACAAGGAAACAAACAGAGCCAGACAGTGTGAGAATCCGGTCAGCGCCTGCAGGGCTATGGGAACCGAGTGCATAAGGATCATCTGCCTCTGCCTCTGCCTCTGCCATCATGGGTGGGCCCTCTCTGCTTTGCTTCCCACCTTGGTACCTCTAGTTCCGTTCAGTGCATGGTCTCACTTACCTAGAGCTGCCCTCAGCTTGCCTTGTTCACCTCTCCTCACGTATCTCTGAATCAGGACCACGTTCCAAGGTCCCTGATGTCCTCCTGCTTGGTAGCCTTCTCATATCAGCTAGCCAACTCTCACTACCCTGAAGCCATCAAAACCTAAAGTTATGACTTAAGCAAACAGAAGTCATTCCAAGCAGGCAACACTCTCAGTTGAGGGCTCGTATGCAGCAGGCTCTATCTATTCCTGCTCATCCTAGGTGTGAGTCCCCTGGCAGGTCAGCTGTGTCCTAAGGTGCAAGGCTTGTCTTTTGGCATCAGCAGAAGAAACCTCAAGAGGCAGAATGACCCTGCTGGGGCAGGTTCAACCCCTGCTGGGACTCACTCTCTATGAACTTGGACAATGTCAGTAGGGAAAGAATTGTGGAATTTATTTATTTACACACTTTTATTATTTACATATGTTACCTCCCAACCACAGGTTTCCCTATCTCTACACCTCCCAGTTCTCCCTCCCCTTCCCTCCCATGCTTCACTTAAAGAAAAAGAGAGCTGGCCTCCCAGGGCTACCAACTGAACATGGCAGAACAAATTGCAATGAGACTAGTAAAAAAACCAACCAACCAACCAACCAAACAACCAACCAACCAACCAACCAAACACACCCTGAAAAACTTCATATCAAGGCAAGCTAGTAAGAGGAAAAGGATCCCAAGCACAGACAAGGAGTCGGAGCCAACCAAGAACACCAAGAACACCAAGCTACACACTCATAATGTATCTTCACGGTGCACGGTTGTCAGGTGAGTATCTGCGAGCCCCTAGAGGCCTGCATAGTTGATTCTGTGAGGCTGTCTTCTCATGGTGTCCTCAACCCTTCCAGCTCCTGGAATCCTTCCTTCCCATGGAAGAGTGGATTTTAAAACACAGAAGGGAAATTCTGTAGCCCCAAACTCTAGAGAGGGTCATTGCACCAACCAGAGGAGGGTGCTCCTGACATGTGTCTCAGAGGAGCTCATTGAGCTGGGTCAGTGTGACTCAGGACACCTGGCCTGAGTGCCCAGTGCTTAGGGACCATCCGAGATGATGGCCCTGGGTACCTGCCTCTGCTCACTGTGGCCTCAGTGCCTCTGTGCTGATGACACATGAGGTCATCTTCTCAGTCATCTTCTTGCATGCAGAGGGCTGGCCCGTTCTATTCCTGCTGCATCTGTTGGGGGCTGGTGGTGAAGGCTCAAGGTCACAGGACAACTAGTGAGTGGTGGTCAGAGGGGCCAGAGAGCTGAAAGGATGTCTCAGCGCAGAGAGACAGCTGGCATGCACTTTACAGAACAACTGTTAACATTCACGTATGAGGTCCATGCCAAAATTCTCTATTGCAAGAGCTGTACTGTGGAAAGCAGGAGAATGCCTATTTATTTTTTTTTTCTAGAAATGCACCAAGAGGTGTTTGGCTAACGGGGGACAATGTCTTGGACTCACCTCTCAAACAGCTGAGGAAGCAGGGGAAGAGGAGAAAGTTAAAGACTGCGGGAGGAGGCTGCTTAGAGGAAGCGTATTCACGATCATTCTTGCTATTTTATACACTCAAAACTATGCCACGGTCAAAATTATATAAAAAAAGAAACCTCTGAAGTCTGGGCTTTTTATTTTTTTTAAAGCTACCCTTTTTGAAGTGTGTTTGACATACAATAAACTAAAAGTGTGTGCTTTGATACGTTTTGACATCTGTCTGCAGGCAGAAATCTGTCACCGCAGTCAAGAGTGAATGTAGCCGTCACACACCAAATCTACCTTTCAGCTTCCTTATGCCTCCCTCCCGTCTGTCATCCCCACCCGGTACCCAGGGCGCACTCTGCTCCTGTAGATTGCTCGCACACCCCTCTCCCCTCTGACTGGCTTTCTTCACGTTGAATAATTATGCAGAAATTCACCCATGCTGTTTCACGTGTCAGCAGTTTGCCCCTTTTTATAGCCAAGTCCTTGAATGGATATACCACAGTCTCCCCTTTTTATAGGCGAGTCCTAGTTACTTGAATGGATATACCACAGTCTCTTTAACCATTCCTCTGTGGATGGACTTCTCTTAGGCAGTTACTAGTAAAGCTGTTGCTAACAGCTGCATATACTTTCATTTGTCTTACCAGGAACAGAGAAGCTGGCTGCTGCACTACAAAGTGAATACTTACCAGTGGTGCACGGCCACTCATTTCGCCCCCATCTCTGCCCCATGATGGAGTGGGCTGACCTCTTGCCCTTTTTGGCTGTAGTCATGTTGCAGGCTACACAATGGCATGTCAGTGTGGTTTGGATTTACACTCCCCTATGATCAGCAGTGAACCACATACCCTTTCTCTGTTTCTCTGTGGGCATTGTGCCCCTTGGCTGAACGAGGCGCATTTGGGACAGCTGCTGAGGCTCTGAAGGGCATGGCAGGAGGTGGGCCTGGGCAAAAAGCCTGCTGCTTCAGTGTGAGGACTCAGGTCACTGCAGAACAAGGTTCAAGAGCTCAGATTGCTGAGCCTACACTTTTGGTTGGGGCCCCAGCGGCCCAGCAGCCATCCCTGGGGCATTTCCAATCAGTACCCAGAACACACTGGGAGCTAACTGCAGGCCTCCATCCGGTTACTCACCAACTATCAGCTCTGAGAGATACACATGTCATTTATGAGCCATGGCCAGTCCTAGTGGCTAGGCAACCTCCAGTGGTGATATGTCTAGGGTTGCTCTTGGCCAGGTCCCTAAATCCTTCTCTGTTTTTCCATCTGAATATGTTCCAGCTACAGTAGGGTCCCAATGTCCTAGACCCACGACCCCCTTCCTGTCCCTTCACCTTCGTCTTCCCTTTGACTTTTGCCCAGGAGAGGCCTCAGCCAGCCAAAGCAGCAGCTCGCCAATGGAAATCTTCTGTATCCACAAAAGAAAACCTTAGTGACAATACTGACCGACCTTGCAAGGCTGGTGGGGCCAAACTTCCTGAGCCCAACCACACGCACCTTATATCGGTAACTCAGCCAATTTTTGGTTTGTAGCTGTATCTTTTGCTGTGACATCTGGGGACAAGTGGAGGAGGTGGCATCATTCATATGTGTTCACAAATCACCCCCAATGCCAGAGGTGATACCTGGCCCTTCCGGGAAAGGTAAATCTGTTGCTACCTGGCTCTTTATCACCTAGCAGAGTCATTATTAACCGTTACTGTGAGGTTCTCAGAAGGTAGCTGTTTAGAGATGCCAAACGCCACAAGACAGGCATTGGCTTTGCCTGCGTTTCCCCTTCCTCCCTGAATTTCTTCTTGTTGAAGCAGCACATGTGCATCTGCACAGCACATTGAGCTATTCCCACCAGAAAAGCTGCAAACCCTTCCAAGTAAATATTTAGTGTATAATCCGGTCATTTTATGTTGTGAGTTACAAAGCCTTTATCTGGGTCCCACCTTTTATTAAACTTTGGGGTCTTGCTTTGATCTCCAATGACATTATGTAGCATCAGAATTAAAAGTTTTTTTTTTTTTTTTTTTTTTTTTTTTTTTTTTTAACAGGGGGCTGTATTGTTTGTTGTAAGTCATGCTAATGTTTAAATTTTGAGTCTTTTTACTGCTGATTAAACCTCTGAAGACTAGGCAGCGTTTCCACTTCACTGCTAGGAGCAAAGATGTTGGTGTGGCTTGGGGAAGGGAGAGCGCTTGAAAAATGTACGGGAAGGTTGCTGCATTTATGAATAAAGCAGGGCATTATCATTTTTAATAGGAATTAAACAGCTAGAGGGAGAAGTCGGCGATGCCACGATCAGTGCGAAAGAAAACAATCTAACAATTTTAATTAACTGTATTTTAATAGCTTTAGTTATAATTGAATAATTTAAATACCAAGGGAAACACTTAAATCTCCTAAAAGCCTTTTTTTATTTACATTTTAAATACAGTTCACGGTGAGTAGGTGGCAGTGACTGTGCTGGGGGATCGCATGGGTGACTCTAGCAACTGGGCAAGGGTGAAAGAGGTGTGTTGGAACCCAGGGAGGGTTTCCACCACTGAGGAAGGACCGCTGGACAGTGCAGCAGGGACATCCCTGCCCACCTTGAGTTGCAGGAGACCAGGTTTGACAGCTCTCCAAGCAAGTAAGACTACATACTCACTCAGCATTCACACAATACTTACCACAGGCCTTTGTAACGGTCTGTACGATGCACCTTTTCCCCTTAAGAGCTTGCTAAGAAAGCCCCTTTGAATCTTGCAGCCATGCAGGTGCCTGAGAACCTCCATCAGGGACAGAGAATCCTGGGAGACATTTCACATGGTCAGCATCCTGGGAGGAAAAGAGATGGCAGCTGATGGGCACTGTCTGGAATCTCCATCCTCCTTCGATTGGTTCTAGGCCGCCCTGAGCTCCCTTGGGCCGCCTTGCCGAGAGAGGCTGGCTGTGCTTCAAGTGGACTCTAGCCAGCTGGGAGGAAGCTGTGCTCCTCATGAAAAGATTTGCAGACATGGAGCCAAGCAGCAGGGATCACAGTGTGAGGAGAAAACCACACCTGTCCTCAGTAGTGGCAGGGTGCCCAGCACTTGACTTTGTGTGTTCTAATTTCACTGAAAGACTAGACTGGAGATAGTTGTCCCTTCCTTACCAAAAGAAAGCCAAGAGTGGGGCCTGCACCTGGTCTTGAACTCACATGTATCACAGCATGACCTTGAACTTGAGATCCTCTTGCCCCCACCTCTAGAGTACTAGCAATACAGGCATGTTCCACTATGCCTGTTTTATGGGATGCTGAGAATCGGACTTAAGGCTTCAGGTATAGTAGCCAAGTACTAACTGAGCTGCAAACCCTGGTCCTGTATCTTAACTACTCGACCATGGACCCACTCCAAGCCCACTCCTGTCCTTGCCTGGGTATATGCAGCAGCAATCTCCCATAGATACTTAGCCAGGTTCATCCATTTCATTTTACAGAATAATTGGAGTTTCAACAATGGAAGAACCCGAATGAAGGGCTGTGCTCACTTATGTCTGGGATGCTTTAACTAGGAATCCAGGGGTAGTCAATGGCCTTGCAAAGAGGCTGCCCCAGGCCAATTTCTTCCTCACCTGGTTCTATAGATGTGGCTTCTGGGGTGGGCTACTTACCTATTAGTTGTTGGTCAAGAAGGTCCCTAAAGCTTCCAAGGCAGAAGAGTCAATTTATTACCACTGCTTTTAGTCGCCCACCACAACTCCATGGCATAGCCCTATTGCTGAAGACCCCACATACTTGGATTGCTGATACAAGAGAGATCTTGGTGGAACTGAGCTGGAAGTTTTCTCTCCACTGGCTAGCATTTAAAGTACTAGAAGATGTTATAGACGATGCTGAAGAAGAAAAATTACCAATGGTCATAACCACCTGTGGACCTTGCATACGACACTACTGGCTTGACAGGCAAGATGTGCCTACTTGTGTAATAGGGGCATGACCGTTATGGGGATAACCAACAACTTTCTGAGTAGAGTTGGAGCCTGCTCCACAGGAAAGAATTCATGCTTGGTACTGCAAACTCAGTCAAAAGCCCTTAGATGGGGAGATCATGTGATCTAGTGGAGAAGCATGTATGGTTGTTTTGTTAAATGGATATGTTGTACTATCAAACTGCTTTCTAAATATTTATGTTTCTGTTCATAGGCTAGTGCAGCTTAAAGCTTTGGCCAAAGAAGCTTGCTTTCGCAGTTGCGAACAGTTGCTATAGAACTAATAATTGGTCAAAGTGCTGAGAATACCTGACTATTAAATATTCAGCCTAAAATAGGAGAGGTGTGTGTGTGTGTGTGTGTGTGTGTGTGTGTGTGTGTGTGTGTGTGTGTGT
>OU015746.1:115928537-115953748 GCA_907169655.1 Acomys percivali
TCTCTCTCTCCAGGGCACATTCCCAGATCTTTCTACTCATGTCTATGTAACACCCCACTACAGCCACACAAGGTCCGTGCACTAGAGACAGTATGGACAGACAGGCTGGTGACAGCAGGGGCCAGTGGGAGTGGACTAGGGCAGGATGGTCCACAGAGGACCAACAGCTCCATCTTTTATGCATCGTTCTTGGCCCAGTTTTGGGGGTTTTCCTACCTACTCATTTTTCACGTTTATGATCCTAAGTATCTTAAAGGTCTAGACTGGTCCTATCTGTCTAAAATGAGAATTTTTATTTCATCCTTTAGTTCCTTAAAACCTTCTTCTGCCTGGGCAGTGTTTCTGTACTGACTTTACAATGAGGGTGCAGTTCTCTACACTCCATCACAGCCCAACTCCCATGAGAAATTTGCTCTAAAAAGGCTCTGAGAACTTGAAGCCACAGACAGGGAACTGTGGGTGTTGGTGTGTGCTAGTCAGGGACCACAGGCCAGGAGGCTACCTCTTTTGTACAGCTGCAGATATGTGGAGGCCAGGAGATGCCTTATTACCAAAACTAGCTTTGCTCTCAAGAACCAGCCAGACCAGAGTTGGGACACTGAGTCAGCCTGTAGCAAAAAGCTAGGGACAAAGGTTGAGGCTGGCCAATGCAAAGTGGGCCATATACTTATTTCCACTGAGTGGGAACTGAATATTCCCACTCCTGAGCCTGAGGCTGGGTGGTGCAGCTAACCCTCAGCCATGACACCATGGCCTCCAAGGAGAGGAGGAACAGGTGTAGGCTGCCTTCTTATGAGTCCCTTAATGGACAGAGATGATCTGTGTAGGCTGGGAGTGGTTCTCCCTTCCAGGTCAGCTTGTCTTGGGCATATGTCCTTTGTGGATTTGAGGCAGATAGACCCCAGTTTTATAATCATCTGTAGCCTTGAAGTCCTGGTGGAGGCAGGTAATAGCTTCCAATCTCTCCTGCCCAGATGTGCATGTCTCCTCATGGGAAAATGACTCGTGAGTCACTACTATTTTTTTTTTTTAAACCATCAGGAAGGGTCCCACTCCGAACATCTGAGCAATACTTGTTGGGCATTGTCTTAGGGAGTGGTGTGGGACATATGTCATCTCTCCATCGAAGGCAGCTACATACTCCAGGCTGCGTACATTGGCTCCTGGCTCCACCAGCATTCTACTGAAAGGAGGCGGGGGGGGGGGCATTCTCTCCTTTTCTAACAGTATGTGCCCCACTGTGGAAAGCATCATGAACTGTGAGGCCTGGAGGTCAGGTCCAGGGTGACACCGGCTTTCACATCTAGGTGTTGCTCTTAGCTGTGCTCAGTGTTGCCAAGGAGAAAGGTGCTGTCCTCTTATTTCCCTTTGGAAGTTGGATGGTTTTGAAGGCCTGGTGCTGGGTACCAGGAGAATCCCAGGGAGTCCCTTTAATAGATCTCATCAAGTGGACTCTGATTGAACACTGATAGGAGGTCCCATTAAGGGAGAATGTAGCCAGGACCTAGGCTGGAGCCCAGTCTTCTGTTCATATGGGTGAACACCAGAGGTCAGATAGAATCTCAATGGCAAGTCCTCTCCTCCAGGGTTCCCTAGGATAACTGGCTCCATTCTTAGGAGCTGATGGGTGTCTCCTCTCTCAGGAAAAGATGCAGATATTTAATGGTGGAGGCTACAGGGTCTTTCTGCAACATCCTTCCCTTTGTCTCTTCCCCAGTAAACACTTGCTTTTGGAGCAGCCACAACTTCAGTGAATACAGTGCTCTCAGTTTCTCCAGTGTGTTTGTGTTTGTGTGTGTGTGTTCATATGCTTGTGTTTGTGTGTGTGTGTGTGTATGTTCATATGCTTGTGTTTGTGTGTCTCCTAAAAAGTGCTATCACAGATCCTACCTGTGTTTATCCTTTCTGCTATATGCAATGGATATTTAAGTGTTGGAGATCCAGCACCTATTTTGGGTCTTGAGGTGACCTATGAAGTCACTAGGCAGTGTTGTAGGAATCCTAGGAACGACATAGGTGGGATCTGGATATATCTGAGTTCTAGCTGCAGAGTGGGGGTGAGAAACAAAGAAAAGGACCAGTAGTTATAGGTAAGGATGAGGTCAGTGAAGGCAACATGGAGGGGGGCCTAGGTGACTAGAGGTGGACAGGCTGAGGTCAGGGGAGGCCCAAGGGGGAGCTGAGAGTTGAGTGACAAGGCATTGGCAGTGCAAAGGGTGGATGAGGGAATGTACAGGGGCAGTAGGTAAGTGGTATGAGAGTTGGTCACCAGGTGTCTGTTAAGGGCTCAGGAGAGTATTGCCCAGGGTCAAAGGAAAAGCATTTGTGGTAGCAGCTGGAAAGCAGTAACCTCAAGCTCTGAGCCAGGGGTAGGCACAGAATTCTAGCACTTTCAGCCACCATTACTCCCATTTTGTCTTGCACTTCTAGACCACCCTGTGAATTCATGTGCTGAATCTAGTATTCTCTGTTAAGTACCAGACCCCACTGGCATCCAGAGTAACTGGAAGACACTATGTTTTGTGACAAATGCTAGTTGAATGGATGCATGGATGAATGGGTGGATGGATGATGTAGTTGCCTAAACTTCCCAGGCTATAACAGCCAGTCTGTCACACGCACAAGCTCTATCCCAAGCTTATCAGCCCCCAAATAAAACCTAGTCTGGAGGTAAGGGCCAGTGGTGGATGACAGGGCTGTCCTGGAAGCTGAGTTGCAAAGTACAGCTTCTGCTTAGAACTGCAGGGATCTTTGTGAGGTGTAAGCTCCATAGGTAATTAACTCAGGCACAGGGAGCCATATGCCACCATACTGTCCTTGGGCAGATCCACAGAGAAATGATTTGGCAGATGAGTGTTCCACAACCGGAGAGGGGCATGGCTATAAAGTGACATCTGAGAAAGAAGACCCAAGGGGACATTCTATAGTCTAAGAGACCAGCACCTATGACAGTGAGCTATAGGAGTGGCAAGAGTCTTGGCTGGCTTCCTCTCTAAGGGATCTTGGATCAGCCCAAGCGTCAGGAGACAAAATTAGACTTCTGGACATTGACTCCAGCACTACCTTGTCTGCAGTGTGCATTGGACACAGTGGAGCTCACATTGTTCACAGGGAATGCTTACATATTATTCCAGTGTAGATCCTCTGGAAGGCCGCTGCTGACCCAAGGATGGAGGTGTGAGTGACTTCCCAGGAGATGATCTTAAGGAGCGAGTGGAGAAGGGTGAGGGACTGGGGAAGGGAAATCAATAGCAGAGCCTCTAGTGACATTACTGATTCAGGAAGACTTCCCAAGATTTCTGGGATGCTCTGATGATCCTCTTCTGAATTGTCTGGGGGTTGGGTCCTTATATCCAGTCTGGTTTGAAGGGTATACCTGGGAGCAGTGAATCCCTGCACCTCTCTTTGCACAGGATGCATGGCTCCTTACTATGATCGGGAGGCAGAGAAGCAGGTGAGTCACTGATTGGCCTGGATGGGATATTTTATCCCCCTTTCAAGCATTTGTTCAGTTTTCTGTGTGGCAGTTTCATTAGACATATAAAGAGCTTGAAGTGTAGCTAGGGAAAACTACAAAGGCCATCTTTGTTTCCCAGCCTCTTGGACAGTTCTAGATATGTCTAGAAGGTTCTAGATATTATACAGTTCTAGATATTTTTACATCCTGAAGTTGGCCTTGGGAAAGGACTTTATGGCTCAGCTCTTTAACAAAAATCATATCTCTCTGCTGTCATAGGGGAGGACACAGTTGCCCAAGGTGATGACCTCGGCCTCCAGAAGGAATACCATTCTTGTAAGAGCACTGTGGGGTGAAGTATTGGGCACAGATGATTTTGGGCCAGTGTCCTACTGGCTTAGGAGATGGATATGAAGTCCTGATCAGCATGTCTAGGAAGGCTGACAAGTAGGTAACGGTGCCAGGATTGAGTCCCCTATGATGGTCAAACACTACTACTACCCTAGGCCTTCTCTTTCCCTATAGTGCAACTCTCGGAGTAGGGACAGGCCGTTCACTGGAAGAGGAACCCTGAAGGTGGAACCTCCTGCAGCAAAGTCCTTTGGTTGACCACTGCCATGTGTCTGTTCCCATGAGGCATTTGGAACATCTCTGATGTCCATGAGATGGTCCCTGCCTGTCTCCCAAGACTCTCCATCTTCCTTTCCACCTTCTATGAGAGGGGCCGCAGAGATCCTTTTAACAGGGCTCCACACCCCATGCCTCCATAGCTTAAAGTTGCCACTTTCTCTCCCTCTCTGTTAAAGATGTTTAAGTATGAAGTCTGCCCTATGTAATGAATGGATCAGGATTGACACCAAGATGCAACTGACCCTCAGCCTAGGCTACTCCGAAATCAAGTTCTGTGGCTCCCTAGACTATTACTCCCTGTTTCTAGCCTATTGCTTGATTTCCACACATCTGAATCTTAGAGCAGCCTATTGAGGGATATATCCTTCCATGAGGACCAGGGATGGGGTAAGGGGCCTGGGCTGGGCTGGGAATTTTCTCTGTAGAAATGCAGAGGCCGGCATATTTGCGCCTGGACTTGAGGTCCCTTCCAATAGGCATCCCTTCTTGCTATGCCAAGGATGAGCTTGGAGCCCCGAAAAGAGCGTTGGTTCTGAGACCAGCTGGCAACTTGTGGGCACAACTCAAATGCTCTACCTCAAAAAGTGGGGAATCCCAGGCCTTGGGATCCACATTACCAAGTGAGCAGACTCTGGAAAGTGGGTCATTTAATTGGGCTCCAGGGCAGAGAAAGGCACCAGGCAGGAGACAGCCAGCTGTAGCTCCAGTACCTCTGAGAACGTCCGAGGAGAAGGCGACTGTTTTTTTGTTGTCATCTTCCCATCCTCACTGATGGTGGCTGTTGCATTTCAACTCCAGGCTGCATCATGGGTGGAATGTGGGAGGCCTGGGAGAGGTAGAGGAAGAGAGAAAGCCAAGCTGTGTATGTGTGCTAAAAAATAACCTGAGGGATATGCAGGGGTCTGTGTGACCTCCGTAGCAAGGGATTCCGAAGTGGAAGGCAGAGGAAGGATCAACATAGACTGTGTAGACAGTGGGCTGGGGTCTGTGCAAGCAAACATACAGCACATGTTTTCTTCTGTCCTCTGCACACACTTGCATGGTGACTTTGATATCTTTAACTGATAGATGCCCTAGCAAGATTTAGAAAGACATTTAAGCCCTACATCTGTAATAAGTGATGAGACCAGAGTTAAAGCCGAAGTGTCAATGACCCCAAGACACACAACTCTGAAGTCTAGCTCTAGAACGCTCCCTGCACTTCCTCCCTCCCCTCAATTCCCACCCTCCAGTCGGCATAGGGCATCTCACTGTCTCTTCATAGCACTCTCCAAAATGGCTGCTAAGGCCCCACACCTTCTGAGAAAAGGTTGGTCTTCTGAGGCAGCTGGGGCAGCCGGCCTTCCCGGCAGCCTGCTGCGCTGTTCTCTTTTTGCCGCTTGTGTGATCTGCTAAGTCTCATTTTCAGCAACGGTCCCCCATCTCTTCTTCTGTTCCAAGAAGCTGCTTGAAAGCTTTGCTGCCCTTGACTAAAAGTGTTCCAGGTCAGTTCACATTCTAGAAGCATCTATGGCTGAGAGTATTTTAGGAGTGAGTGAGCCAGGCAGATCTGGAGAGCAGCCAGCTCCCTGACACTTGTCTGTGGAGAGGAGCTTGGGCTGACAGGGAGGGTGGGGAGGATAGAAGGTTTTATTATTATTATTTTTTCTTTAGAGACAGCGTACTTCCTCTGAAAAGGCATACTGGAGTGAAGGCAAGAGAAACACGCATCAAAATACCGTTATATCTGGGCGTGTTTGTGCTGCTGTTCTTTGTGGGATCCCAGCCACCAGCATCATGGGAGCTGCCTGGAAGGATGTCTCAGCCTCTCTTAAGGCCAAATCTGTTCTCTGACAAGGTCTGCAGATGATGGTATGGGCATTGTGAACTTCCAGTGGAGAAGGCCTTGTCTTCAGCAGCTGAGGGGCACATACTTGTGCTCCTACCTGCCTGGCATTGTGTCAGGAACCTCCAGTGGGGACTGCCCAATGCCAGTGATGTCCTCGCTCTGTCCAACTCACTCCACACTCTGCATTCTTGAGTCCAAAGCTGGACCTTGTCCTATTGCCAAAGACTAAACCAAAACTATTCCTCCCACTCCTTGCCTTCCATCCCCAAGTCTAGGAGTTTAAATTGCTGTACACACCACTGACTGGTACACTGTCCCCACTATGACTGTCCTATCACCTCCAGTCTCATCTCATTCTGATAGCTCTCTGCACCAAGGTTGAATTTTTCTTCTCCCCGTGTGGATTTGAGAGTCTGTTTTCCTATCCATGTCCACTTTGGATCTTTAAGGCCCTGGAAGGTGTTCTCCACCTTGGCTGGAAGGAGCTGCTCTTTCCCTTTGGGAAACCACCACCTGGCTCTCAGAAGGCTTTGTCTTTTCTCTCTGGTTACTTTGCATTTTTTTTTCTTTTTAATCATCAGCTCTAGCGATTTGATTCTGATGTGTTGTGGTTTAGTTTTTGTCTGTGTGTTGATCCCGCCTGGGTTGTTGACTCTCTGAATCAGGGAGTTTATAAATTTCATCAAGTTTAGAAATGTTTAGCCATTATTTCGTCAAATAATTTTTTTGGCTTCCCTTCACTTTATGCTTCTGCTTGGTGGTTCAGTGTTGTCCCCAGGGCTCACAGGGGCCCTGCCAGCTTTTCAATATTCCGCTTCCTGCAGGATCAACCCAGTCTCTGTCTTCAGGTTCACTGGTCTCCCTGGAGCATCTAATCCCTTGCTAATCCCATGCAGTCAAATGTGTTCTTTTTCTTCTTTGGCCCTTCTCTTTGAGACTCCCTCCCTCCCTCCCTCCCTCCTTCCCTCCATTCCTCCTCCACCTCTCCCTCTGCCTTCTCTCCCTGCTCCTCCTCCTCCTCCTCCTCCTCCTCCCTGTTTTGGGTGCAGTCCCCTAACAGCTGTGAGGCATCTGTCAACTCCACCATCTCTGCAATTTTTCATCTTCTGACTGACATTCTGTTTGTTTATGGTCCACACTGACCTACTTCTAGGTGCATCTAATGGTTTATGGTGTGTAATGGGTGGGGCACCTTTGGTTCAGTCAGGTGTCTAGACTCTGCTCTCTTCCTTTAAAGCAGTGTTTCCCAACCTGTGGGTCGAGATCCCTTTGGAGGATTAAACAAACGACCCTTTCACAAGGGGTGCCAAAGATTATCAGAAAACACAGATATTTACATTATGATTCCCAGTAGTAGTAAAATATGAAGTAGCTATGAAAATAATTTTCTGGTTAGGGGTCACCACACCATGAGGAACTGTATTAAAGGGTGGCAGCATTAGTAAGTCTGAGAACCACTGCTTTAACAGAAGTGGATTTTGCTCTGGAAACTGTTGTTACCTGTGGCTTATTTGGTCAGTTTTTGCTTGTTTCTAAGAGTTTCTGGGGAAGTCTGGAGTGGTGTTTATCAGAAAGATCCAGACTGGCCTCCGGAAGCCCCTTCCATTACTGAATGTGTAGGCAACATTGAAGATGCTCCACACTCCTTGTACAGTGTCAATATTTCCTTGTCCGGGTGCTTTGGCAACAGGCATTGTACAACCTCCCAGTTGCTCTCTGTCCAATTTTGTGGCACTTCATGCTAGGCAGGCATACCCAGTACGCATCAAAGACCTACCAAGACACCCTGCAGGTTCCTAGACATCATTTTATATAGTCTTATTTACCCAGAAGTTGGTCTTGCTCTATACAGCTACCTCTGCCTCCCAGATGTCCATCTTTTTTGCCTCAGCCAGGCTGTGACTCCACCTTGATCTCTGTCTCTTTGAGTCCATAAGCAAGAAACAGGGCAACACCAGGCTAGAGACTGGTGAGAATGGACTAGCCTAGGCACCCCGTTCTTCTCTGGGGCTCTTGCTCTGCACTGCCCACTGTCACACATGTTGGCAGCTATAGGGAAAGTTGCCCCTCATATTGCCACCTGCTGCCTGCACAGGGTGTGACAATGCTTTTCCTGGCTACATCCTCCCTGTGGGCTCTCCCACTTGACTCTCTAATCTCCCTCAGTGCCTGCCTATGTTGTCTAGTTTTATGTCAACTTGACACCAGCTAGAGTCATTTGGGAAGAAGTGGAACATTATTTGAGAAAATATTCCCACAAGATTGGCTTGGGGTGAGTCTGTGGTGTGTTTTCCTGACTGATTGATGTGGAGGGCCTGGCTCACTATGGGTGGTGCTACCCCCAGCTGGTGGTTCTGGGCGCATATAAGAAAGCAAGACGAACAGGAGTCGCATGGGTCTGTACCAGATTCTCTGCATGCGTGTCTTGTAACTTCCAATTTAGTGTTTTTATGGCGTTCCTGAGCATGCAAGTGCGTGAGTCTCTGATTCTTGTCCCTGAACTTGGGTTCTTTCTCTTCGACTTGTCTGGTCCAAGTTGGATGTGACAGTTTTTATTTTATTATATTGTATCGTATTTTATTATCACTTAGAAGCCTGTTCTTTTTAAACTAGATACAGAAAGAGAGTGGATCCAGACAGACAGAAGAGGAGAAACTGGGAGGGGAAACCCCAATCAGGACATATTATGTGAGAAAGTAAATAAAAGGAAAAAAATTTAAAAAATAGATAAAGCAGGCTGAGAAAACTACAAGGAACAAACCAGTGAGCAGTGATCCTCCACAGCCTCTGCTTCTGTTCCTGCCTCCAGGTTCCTGCTTGAGTTTCTGCCCTGACTCCCCTCAGTGATGGCGTGTAACCTGAAAGTAAAAGCAGAAGAATTATCCTTTCCGGGTTGCTTATGGTCATGGTGTTTTATCATAGTACTAGAACCCTAACTAAGACAGGCCCCTCAAAAATGTGATACTTGGGGCTGGAGAGATGGCTCAATGGTTACAAGCACTGGCTGCTCTTCCAGAGATCATGAGTTCAAGTCCCAGCAACGACATGGTGGCTCACAACCATCCACAATGAGATCTGGTGCCCTCTTCTGGCATGCAGTACATGCAGGCATAATACTTTATACATAATAAATAAATAAATAAATAAATAAATAAATAAATATTAAAAGAAAAGAATACTTTAAAAAAAGTGTGACACTTAGCTGGGTGAGGGGCAGTCTCCTTTGTTGGTGAGTTCTACCCAGTCCAAGATACCATCTGCTTCTAGGAACACATGGTTGTGACAGATGTTTATTCAAAGCTATTTCCACAAAGTTGCAAGGTGTCCAAAAACAAAAATAAAAACAACTACCACCACCACCACCACCACTACCACCACCACCACCAACAACAACAGTTCAGAGATGCTTAGAGCTTGTTCCAGGAGTTTTCAGGGGACTCATCAACTCTGGAGTCAGGAAGGACCTGATGGCACCTGGTTCTGATCTTTCACCCTGTTCTTGAGGGGGTATGTGCGACAAAGGATGCCACAGTGAGTCCTTCCCACTGGGAGCATGGAGGCCACGAATCAGAGGGGAAGAGCAGTAATAAGTAATGCATCCTGCAGAGAGGGTGGCATGGACAGGATGTCTCCTTCCTAAGAAGTCTGGCCCAGGGGTTAAGTCCCCTGTGGTAAAGGCTGGGGGGAAGTGCCTCATGTTTCTGGAATATGAGAGCCCATAACTAGGCCAAGAAGAAGGAGTTAAGGGGTTTAGAAAGAAACAAATAGAGGCATTCTTCTGTTTGTTGAGTACCCATCCCACACAAGAAATTGTGTTAGAGACCATGTTTTCCATCATCCTCACAGCGTACTACTTGAGAGAGTTTAAAGACTATTCCACATGCAATGTACACTCATTGACAGGAAAAACAGGAAGAATCCCAAACAAGCCAAACCCACCAGTGCTCACTCTGTCAGTCAGAGGCACCAATGAATCAGAATGCTGAAGAGTTTTCCGGAAAAGTTTGAGATCATCACTGTTGGGCACAACGCATTTACTAAAAAACTGGCTTACAAACACCATTGCATGAGGTTTAGAACTGTGTATGATGGGGAAAGTCCAAAGAACTCAAGCCATAGATCTCATCTACCATACCAACACTTGCTCCCGCATCCATCTTGTGACCAGGCTGACCTCACTGTGGCACACAGTCACTAAAACCTGCTCCTACCTTGGCATTTCCAGTCCTGCTGCTTAGTGCCCTTCTGACAGATGTGCACTGAAGCATCATTCTGACCTAACTCTGAAGTTATGTCCTTCAGCCCAACCGTGGTGTGTCTCTTCTCCAGTGGTTATTGGCTACTGCTGTGTAGTCTTTGGCGGGGTTCAGTTCAAATCCTTCACATCTTTTCAAAACTGCAGGTTTTCCTTTTTGTTTGAGTGTAAGCATTTTTGATATATTCTAGGTACACGCTCTTTCTCAACCAGATGCACAGCTTACAATTAGTTTCTCCCCATCTGTGGATCATCTTTTCACATTCTCAATGGTCTTAAGAAGGGCAAAGGTATTTTATTTTGATCAAAGCCAGCCTAACAATTTCCCCTTTCACTAAACTTTCTGTGTAAACACATTTGAATAGGATTGCAAAGGTGTAATCACGCTTTCTCTTGCTATTTTTAACTTGGTATGTCAATTGACTTTGAACCTAATGTTCCCAGACTACATCTTACCTAATCATACTTCATTATTCTTTTAGACACTCTTCTGAAATCTGATACATATACATATTTATTTAGAATTTTTACATATAAATTCCTTAGTGATGTTACCTTATGGATTTGGATTTTTGCATATTGTATCTGTCAGGCATAGTTATTAAAAGGATTCCAACTTGGGACTGGGAAGATGACACAGCGGGTAAAACACTTAGTGCATAAGCATGAGCATCCGGGTTTAGGTACCCAGTGCTCAACGTAAATGACACGTTACATTCTCCTTGTATTATATCCATACCTACAACTTAGTACTGGGGAAGACAGAGACAGGAGGGGCTCAGGGGCTCATTGACCAGCCAGCCTAGCTAAAACAGCACACATTGGGTTCAACAAAGAGACTGTGTTTCAGTAAATATGGTGGAGGGGTAGAAAAGTAGCTCAGTGGTTAAGAGCATTTATTGCTCTTGTGGAGGACATGGGTTTGGTTCCCAGTACCCATGTGGTGGCTCACAACCACCTGTAGATATGGTTCCAAGATCCAAAGCCCTCTTCTGGCCTCCAGTCTCTCTCTCTCTCTCTCTCCCTCGCTCCCTCTCTCTCTCTCTCTCACATACACACACACACATGAAAAGAAATATTCCAACTCATAAGATGAGTTGAATATTATTTTTATCATTTTTTGACACCCTAGAGCAGCATACAAACTTTGGAAATAGTTTACCTCTTGAGATAAATTTTTTAAAAATCCTTTTGAAGACCTACTCTCTAAAGCTATTTAAGCCTGTTTTTTTTTTTTTTAATGCAAAGTATTTAGCGTTAGTAATCCTTTAACTTTACCCTGTCCCCAATTTCTTTTGGGGTTTCATCTGATGAAATGTCCACTTTTGCAGTTAATTTTAGTAATTTATGTTTTGGTAGAGAATGCTGTTTGACTTTGATGCCAGCATCTTTCACCTCACCTCAGGGCCACAGCATGGCCCATGTCACACCAATGCTTAGTTTCCTTCTCCTATCAGCACCTTGAGCTTTCTTCTCTCTTACTTTTCTCAACTGGACCAACTTATGGCTTCCCTAGTCTATAGGTTGCCATGTTTTGTGCTCCCCAGACCGAACCCCTGGTTTTGATTATTTCTCTTAGTTTCTAAGAAAGGCTAGTTAACAGAAAAATGTAAAATAATAAGCTTCTGGAAAGCACAGCAGTCATTTCAGGGAGGTTGCACAACTGAAGGTGCCAAGTTTCAGAGCAATTCCTAAGGATGTGGTAGAGCTGGGGTTGGATGCCAGACAAACATGTCTTACAGATCACACTTCACCCTTGAGCAGTGATGAAATTGCTGGACTGAAAAACACTGACCCAAAACACCAGGAAGCAGTGTTCCTTATCTCTTGGGGTAAAAGCAACCTCAAAGCCCTTTTTTTTTTTTTTTGGCTGTTGAACCTGATGATGACCCCAGCCTTTCTTTGTAGGGCTGTGGGTGGGACACCTACATCTTAGAGTGGTGAATGTGAAAATAGGGCTCCAGAAGCTGTGCTTTTCCCCTGCATATCTCTGGTCTGAGGTAGGTGTGGGATGGGTGCATTCATATAAAGAAAACAGAAGACCAAGTTGTGTCAGCACAGCCCCGACACAAGAGGCTGAACAAGTGTCTGGCAACATCCAACAGCATGACCTCCAAAAGATGCTCTTGGGAACAGAGGGAACCATCTAGCTCTGCTGTGGTCTGTGCACGTTTGTCCCCAAAGCCTCCTCCAGTAAACACAGACTCTAGTTCAAGGGTCAAGCAGAAAGGTGTGTACTGCAGATGGCCAATCCGGTAGTTGTTGGATCCTGTCTGCCATTAACACACAGTGGTCTTTGAACTTGTAAAGGACACAGGAGGACAGCCTGTGGTTCACAGCCAGAGACTCCTGATCTTTGATTCTGATTCCTCCAGGATGCCCTCCAAAGTCTCTATGCAGGGCTGATGAGATGCCTTGGCCTCACTGGGCCTTTTTGGTTTCAACTCTCATTGACCTCCCTCAGGCCCTGTCTTATGATCATGAAGCAGGCCAGAAGGGGGCTAGGATATGTATGTCTGCGCAGCAGGTTCTTTCCTCCCCACTTTTATTCTAGCATGTGGAATGGTGCTATGAGATGGGCTGCAGTGGTGTACAAGTCAGACAGGATGTCCCTGTAGATCATAAGTGGCTATGACATGCTTATGACAGGCCCTCTTGAGAAGTAAAGGCAATATGAGTGTGAGGACATGAGGCAAAGGGAAAGGACTTGAGGGGAAAGATTGGTGAGGCAATCAGGCCAGGTCAACTAGAGGACGGACGCCTATGTCCAGTGTGGTTCTAATGCAGTGACAGAAGGAAGGATGGACAAGGGCACCAAAGTTGACGTGTACCACAAGTATTCCCTCATGTCCCTAGCACCTTGTTCATCCCTTAAGGTAGCCCTATCATCACTAAGACCAGGCCAGGTGTCCTGCCCAGCTTGGGAGTGAAGGCTCTTTCTTGAAGTAAAATAATCAATCTGAGTCACCTCCAAGCCATGAGCTTTGCTCTGTGTGGTAGTTACCTATTTGTCACCATGACCAAAATGCCTGGTACAACTAACTTAGGCAAGGGTTGTATTTTGGTCTCAGAGTTTCAGAGAGCTCTGTCCATCATGACAAGAGAGTGTGGAGAGGTGGAACAGCTCACATCATGGGGGCTAAGAACAGAGAGGGTATCTGCACTTAGCGGCTCCGTCTTTCCCCTTCTATCTGTGGTATGGTCTGAATGCCAGTGGATCTTCCCTGTAGCCAGTTAGTCCTTTCTGAGAACATCTTCAGACACCCCAGAGATCTGTTACAGTTTTCTAGGACTTTCTAAAAGCAGCCAGGTTGACAATGGAAATAAGCCATTGTAGCTTGTCTCTGACCTAGACCACAGTTACAGAACAGGAGAATGGAATACAATCCTCTCTAAGCAAATAAAAAATAAAAGAATGAAAGTCACCTTCCATCATAGAGAGAATGGGATTTTCTGAGTGGCCCCCAGGGGTCAGCCAGATGGGGAGACTATGCCAAGCACTGTCAGTCAAACAGCCCCATTGCTATGTCAAAATCTGCTCCTCTGCTCCCCAAGGACAACTATGTTTGCTTTCTAGCTCCCAGATCCCCTCAAAACTCATGGTCCTAACCAGCCTGTGAGATCTCACAGGTGAACAGATGAAAGCCTGTAGGTACTCTCTTCACCTCCTCCAACCTGGCTTCCCTTTTCCCTTGAGCTGGGGCATTAGCATGCAACTCTAGGGGGATTGTGACAAATGGTGGCTTAGTAAGTCTCTTCCTTCTTCCCCAGAGGGGAAAGACAAGGCTTTGGGGTGTTCTAAGAAGGCATAACTGATTCCTTACCCTTTGGATGTCTTCCTAGGGGACAGAAACAGAATGTGCAGCTGTAATCATGAAGGGGACAGGAATTCTACTCTTAACTTGGTGTGGCCACAGACTTGCTGGGCAGCACCCTGCGGTCATTAAGAAGATGATGGGTTTATTGGTCACCGCAGGTGAATGTATTCTGGCGGTAGGATTAAAGCAGGCAGCATTCTTGGAAGCAAACACATGTCCCTGGAGGGAGGGGCTGGTCACTGGATAGTCAAGAAAGGCAGTGAGGGTTCCCTTCCCTCCTAAGGCAAGCTTGGGAGTGGGTGTTCACTGTGAAGTGTGAACACGTGTCATTGCTACCTTTGCTATGAGCTAGTGTTCTGTTATGACAAATGCAGAGTTCACACTTCCATTAATTTTATTCAGTTTCAACAAGAGTGAACATTTCAGAGGCAAGAAGGGGAGGATGATCTCTCTCCAACACATGGGTCATTGCTGGAGACACAGGCTCACTCCTGGGGGCCACTCAGAAAATCTCATTCTCTCTATGAAGGAATGTGACCTTTGTTCTTTTATTTCTTTATTTGCTTAGAGAGGGTTATATTTCATTAGGGCATTTTTCAAACAAAATTTGTTGCTGTTGTTTCTCTCCCCCCTTCCTCCGACACTCTCCTTCCTTCTTCTTGCCCCTCCCCCACCCCCAGTAGTCTACTTTCCACCTTCCTGTACAGCAACCTTTGCCCTCACCCACCTCTCTCAATAACCCTTGTTCCCCGCTAGTGGTCTCCTGTCTAATTTTATTATCTATGCGCACTCTCACATCCCCTTACATGCACACAAACATTAAAAGTTAGGATATGCATATGAGAAAGAATAGGCAACTTCTGTCTTTCTGAGACTCATCAGAAGGTGCCTTTATAAAATAAGAAAGTAGAGTGCCCTCCCGCCCCCATTGCCTTTAGACTTTACCCTTTGGTAGAAGGGAAAATTCCAATTAAATGGCTCTTTCCCCAAGGCTAGGGAAGAGGGAAGACAACCTTATAGAAACATGGCCTTAGTGCATGGAGAAATGATCCCAGAGCCCATCCCCAGCCCTTCCCTGCCGGACGCACACCTACTCCCCATTCATTGCTGTCTTAACTAACAAATAAGGCGTGAGCAGCCAGGATGATGAGCCTCAGTCAGTAACTCTTGGGACTCTGTAGATGACAAGTTGCATACAACAACGATGATGACAACAGCAGCAGCAGCAGCAACAACAACAACAGCCAAACATGGTTTTGACTGGCTTCCTAGTAGGTCCACGCATGTCAAGAGAAGTGTCACTTGTGGAAAAGGCAATACACTGGAGGCTTAGGCCACTGCAGTGAGGTTTGTAAGAAGTTGTTCACATGCACTATCGATATTTTTTTTTTGACTGTCAGTTGTGGTTGCATAGCTATGAAGCCATTTAAATATTTCTTACAGTCCTTGAGGTTCCAGGGAACTAATGCTCCCAGAGACTTTCCTGGATTAAGACTCCTCCCTGGCTCACCAAACTGGTGACACATTTGAGACTCAAACTCGGGCCTATTTGGGTCTCAGAGCTCATGATTTCAAGCTGATGGCAGGCCCTTGGGGTCATAAAGAGAACACAGGTTTGCATTCATACTCATGATCAAAGCAACAGCGCAAGAGGCCAAGAACCTCAGGGCTCACATCCTACCTCATCCCAGCACCATGACACAGGCAGGATGTGCCTCCTTGCTGTTCTAAGCACCGGTTACCCAGCTTGCCAGATGGCAAGATTCCTTAAGGATGTCTCCTCTCCCCATTCCCGGAGGAGGCCTACAGGGCATGGAGATGATGACAGGACTATACAAACCATCTCTCTACCCAGTCATAGGGGCCAGGAAAGCTCTGGACAGTGTACCCAGGATGTCCATCTCTACTTGCCCAATTCCTCAGCAGGGCAATGGGCTAAGTCCATCGATGTTTACACCACCTTCAGAGGGGGCTGAGCAAGCTTGCTCCCTGCTGACATAGAGCATTGATGCTGTTTGACACTGACTCCCTAAATGAATGACATCTTTTTAGTTTGCCTTCCCTAAGTCCTTGCTACATGTTGGTGTCAACCGATGTATTATTCTTCCCCCAAGAGTTCTTTGCTTTGAGTCACTGGGATGCTCACTCTGTGAGAGCCCAAGACCTGATCACATTATCAGTATGTAGGACCCTAGGTCAACAGACTCAGTTGAATAGAACTTTTTTTGGAGGGAGGTGGGAAGTTGGAAGGTGGGGGAAGGCTTCTAATATGGTGTCCAATGTCTTCCATTGCTGATGGCACTTAGTGGCCATATGATGTTAGACGTAGCACCTAATATCTGTAAGTCTGGCTTGCTTCTCTGAGTAACAGTGATGGAAGGTTCTAGTCTGTTCAGATAAGGAAGTGGGAGGAGTGTGTTCATGTGTGTGCGCACACATGTGTGTTTGTCTCTGTATGTGTCTGTTTATGTGTAAATGTTTGTGTGTCTTTATATGTATGTGTGTGTGTCTGTGAGGGAATCATTGTCTGTTTGTGTGTATTCATATGTGTCATGTCCTTATGTGTCTGTGTGTTCGTTTGTGTGTTTGTCTCTATGTGTATTTTTGTATATGTGTCTCTGCATGTTTGTCTGTTGTATATATGTATGTCTCTGTGTGTTTGTGTGCACATGTGTTTATGTTTGTCTGTGGGTCTGTATATGTTTGTTTGTGTTTGTGTTTGTGTGTGTGTTTATCTCTGCATGTGTGTGTTTCAGAGATGCGTACTGTCTGGAATGGGATCCACTGAGATGGCAAGGTAGGTGCCCAGCAGGAAAGGAGCGAGCATAAACACAGCAGGTCCTCTCTCAGGTGAGGAACCCTATGTGACACAGATGAACTCACCCAGAGGGATCTGCTTCTAATGCAGAAGAGCACATCATATACAGCCCTATTGTGTGAGAGCAAAGGAATCAGACAGCATTTCTACAGACGCTCTTGTGAGCACAGAGGACAGTGTGTGGGGCCTGCTGTGGCCTGCACATTGCAGATATGGCTTGCAAAGTGAGGTCATGAGACAGAAGGAAAGAGGAATGGGGAAAGGAAGTTACCCATCCACAAGGGAAGTCATCCAAAGCAAACTGGCACACCTGCTATGGTATTTGCATGCAAATGTGTATGAAGAGATGGTTGAGAGACTTTGATAAAATGCCACTTTTCTACACAAGATGGTAATAATGTGTGTCTAAGAGGACCATCTTGAGGATCAGATAATGACACTGTGAGTCAGACTGAGGGGACCATCTGAACTCACATCTTCTGGGAGATGCAGAGTGTGGGTGCCTCTCTGCTGACACCCAGCCTGGCGTTTTTCTTGAACACTGTAGCCGCTTTGCTAAATAAGCATGAACCAGACAGAGCTGTGATTGACTTGCCAAACACATCGATTATTAGTCATTCTCGAGGGCTACAAGTGTGGATCAAAACAGATGACAACCCCCTCACTGTAGGTGGGAGACTTTCACCCTGTCAGCCACGAGCTCGGCAATCACAGAGTCAAAGCAGTCATCTCATTCTGGTTTAAAAATAACTGGAAATGCCCACTTGACGCGCACGTGTGACAAGTACAAGGCTGACGGGTGGGCCAGTGGGATGATTCTGACATTAAGCTGTCTGTGGTCAGACATGCGCAGTCATGCCCAGGAGATCTGGAAGAGCTGAGAAAATGGCTCTTTCTGTACAGAGTAACTTCACCCATGGGTAATTCCCTCTCTCCTCTCTGCTCCCTTCCTTCTGTCTCTCAACTTCACTTGCACAGAAAGTCATTCTTGCTAACACCTCCCTCAACCCCATACTGGCAGCCTTCTCATAGGTCAGGAAACTGGGGCTCAGAGATGCAAGGGAGCTTGCTCAAAGTTTGAAAGCAGGTGTGTGGTAGGGTCACGATTAAACAGCACACCACAGTGTGGCAGTGTTTGTGGGGCAGATTCCTGTAGATTGCTAAGTGTGTTTATTGCAAGTCCCTCAATGCCTACCTGGCCCCCAGTACTATATAAACCATGATGTATATATTAGAATTATTGGAATGTGATATAATTCAGTGTGGGCATCTGCAATGGGATATGTGATGTACAGGTCCTTTGGCCATTGAGATGGCTCCGGAAGTGTGCTTGCTATGTGAGCATGAGGCCCTGAGTTCCAAGCCACATGAAAAAGCTGGTCAAGGCTGCTCATACTTGTAACACCAGCACTCAGGGTACTGAGACAGGCAGATCCCAAGAACTCACTACCCAGCCAGCTGCTCCAAAAATGGTGAGGTTCTGGTTCACTGACACCGGTCAGAAGGTGATCAGGCAGAAGGCGATAGAGGGAGACATCTCATACGCTGTCCACACATGCTTTCTATGAAAGTTCCATGCTGGTAGTGTTTTTCCATGTCCCATGGAGACTCCTTGAAAAGCGATGAAAAAGCCAACTGCTCCCTCGAAGATCGTTAATGACCACCGTGAGTCAGTCTGGGCAACGGGCTAGAAGAATTCTTCCTCTTGCCCCCAGACTCAGCATTAGGAGACAGGGGATTTTAGTCTTGTTGTCACTCCCATCTCTCTGTGAAGGTACAATCCTTGAGAAAACTCCTGTGACCACTTTAGCTTCTGCTTGGATGTCTCTCTGGGTGGGCAACTCCCCACCAATAAATAGCTTCAACTGTGAGTAGCTATACTGTTGTTCCTCTGACTAAAAATATTCAAGAGCCCCAAAGAAGGAGGGTGTTTACTTCCTGGTGCTAAGTGGGACGCTTAGGCAATGGATGCTGTCCTCTGATGAGTTGAAAATAAGAATGACGAAACTTATGAATTTTCCTGTTTTCACTCTGCAGCTGATGTTTGAGCTTGTTGAAAATGGTCAGTTTTCTGGTTGGAGAGATGGCTCAGTGGTTAAGAGCACTGGTTATTATTCCAGAGGACCTGGGTTCAATTCCCAGCATCCACGTGGCAGCTCCCAACTTTCTGTAACTCCATATCCAGGTGATCTGACATGCTCACACAGACCTGGATGCAGGCAAAACACCAATGCATGTGAAATAAAAATAAACAAATAAAACAAAACAAAAAAAGTAAGAAAAAAAAGTTAAGAAAATGGTCAGTTTTCCTCCTTAATGTAAGAGCTGAGAATGATTCTAAGATTCAAGTGGAGTCCCACTAGGAGGCCCGTGAATGAGACCAGGGCTCTTTTGTCTCCTGGGAGTATGTGCTTGCTATGTCTGCAGCTAGCTTAGCAAGCCACTGCCCACTGAGTGATGTGGCCTGGCTCTCCTCCCTCTGTCTTGTTTGTCACTCCCTCTCAGCTCTCCGGAATCCATGGGCTTGATAAGGAGCTCTCTATGCCTTCATTCAAGTATTCACAAAATTTGTTTGAACAGGAGAGAGTCAAGGACAAAGGCTTATCTCGGGCCCTGGAGAGCAGCAGAACTGACAAGCTGAACGGCAACGAATTAATCAGCATGCCCAAAGCGTGGCTCTTGAAGAGACTAGATGTCCACCTTCCTGATTGTGCGCAACCTCAGCTAGAGCTCTCCTTGCTACCCTAAAAGGTAGTGTAAAGCCTTTAGAGTGCCCCGCCTGAGATCAATGCGTGTACTCAACGCACAGTCACACACCAGGGAGAGGAAGGGGAGAGGAGGGATGAAGGGAGATGGAGGAGAAGAGCGGAGGAGAGGGAGGGCAAGGCAGGGAAGGGTAAAAAGAAAGGAAAGAGAAGGAAGGGAGAGAAGGAAGAAGAGAGGAGGAAAGGAGAGAAAGAGGGGAAGGGAGGGGAAGGGTGGGTAGAGAGATGGAGGGAGGAGAGGACAGAAAAGAAAACCAGACTGCTTCCCAAGTTATTGGCGTTTGAGTAGACACCTCAGCTGAGAACACAAAGCTCTCCTGGTTTCTTGGTAGAGTGTGGCTCAGGTCCATCCCAGACACTGGCCTCTGCATGGGGTCCTTGTGTTACCCTGAAGTCAGGGGGCGAAATCTGTTCACCTTCATTCATGGCTTGGATTTTGTCAGGAGCCTGCTCTCGGCTGCTTACTGGGCCAGCAGCCAGGCACACAAGATGAGGACACAGGTCTATAAGATTCACAATGCCTGCCTCTCCATGTCTCAGTTGCTCAACACTGACAGCCAAGGACCCTTTCTGACCAGTGGCCAGAGGTCTTGACAGTCATACAAACCCCTAGGAAGTTTCTCTTTCCTTTCTGGCATTGAAAGAGCCTCATCGTGGGGCTGGAGAGATGGCTCAAGATGTTAAGAGCACTGCTTGCTCTTTGACAGGTCCTAAGTTGAATTCCCAGCAACCTCATGGTGGCTCACAACCATCTATAATGAGATCTGGTGCCTTCTTCTGGCCTCCTGGCTCACACACAGGCAGAATGCTGTATAAATAATAAATAAATCTTAAAAAAAAAAAAAAAAGAAAAGCGCCTCAACAGGGACTGGTGGTGGCAGAACAAAAGTGGTTCTGCTATCATTGCTTCATACTGTACTGAGTGTGAACAGTGGCTCCATATCTTCCTCACTGTGTGTGTGTAGGTGTGAGTGTGTGTGTATATATGTGTGTGTGAGTATGTGTGTGTGCGTGCACGTGTGCATATGTGTGTATGAGTGTGTATGAGTGTGTGTGAGTGTGTGTGAGTGTGTGTGAGTGTGAATGTGTGTGTGCCAGCACCTGTGCGCATGTGTTTAAATGTCTATGTAGCTCAGGGAACACTCTCCGATGGCTTTCTTCAGATGCCTTCTGTCTTCTCTTTGAGGTAGGATTTCTTCATAGCCTGGAACTTCACTGGGAACTTCATTCATCTCTGCCTCCCATCTCTCCATCTCTGAGATTACAGGTGTCTCTCATACTTGAATTTTTATATGGTTTCTGGGGCTCAAGCCCAGTCCCTTATAAGTTACTTGTGAAGTAATCACTTTACCAGTGGAGCCATCTTCTCAGCTCCTTCCCCACCTTACTCAGAGTGAGGGTTTTAAAATCATTTCCCCCATTCCTCCATGGTGTCCCTGTGGATGCATATCAGGAATCTGGTTTTCGTGGTGACAGAGAACCAGTTGTAAACCAGGTAAAACCAAAACAGATGAGCTCTCTGTTGGTTGCATACTGCCCTGTTCAGGGATGCTTCATTGTTCCCAGCCCCAAACTTTTGTAGTGTCTGAGCTCTCTTGTAAGTAGAACCCAACTTGGAGAGATCCAGAGGTCTCTGTGGTGCAGGAAAGATGATCCCTGGGGTGGAGGGCAACCTGGTTGATACAAACTTCTGCTTCTCAAGCTCCAGGTGCTCAGGGCTCCTTATTATGGACCGGCAGCCAGTGTGGTGTGTGGGGCACACTCTCCGGCAGCGTTCTACAGGAGTCACTCTAGTTCCAGGAGGGATTTCTGAGAGCTAGGATGCTCCGGGTGAAAGGATCAGTTAAAAGACCATCTTCACAAGACTTGAAGTGAGGAGAGAAGACGCAAACATGAGTGCTGGCCTGGGACTTGGATGGAAGGGCACATGGTAGGGTCAGGACAGCAGAGTCAGGATGGCAGGATCAGGATGGCAGGGTCAGGGTGGCAGGGTCAGAGGCAGAGAGACTTGTCAGTGGATTGGTTACAGAGCCTGAGAAAGTAAATAAAAGTGACTCCCTGCCAAGAAATGAGAGCCTCACAGAAACAGAGAGCTGTGAGGGTCTAGAACTTTCTGCGGAAGTGAGTCAGTTGTGTGCATGGAAGGGAAGGGCTGGTGGTGCCTCTGTGGAGTTGTGTGGCACATGGGAAACAGGAAGAGAGGCTGGGGCAGAAAGACAGGTGACAGCAGCCTTTCAAAACCAGAGCTGGGTGAGAGGCTAGGAAACGAGCGGCCTCTCCAAGAGAAAGAATGGCAGCTTACACATCAAGGTAACAAATCAAGGGTAGATACTGTATAGGTTAGGTTGACTGCAGAGACAGGAAATAGGAAGGCAGGTCAGAGTGGACTTGAACCATGGATACCCACCTGAGACTTCTACATTCAGCTCAGAGGCTGAGAGCTTCCAGTTTGACAGACTTTATAGGTCAACTGCTCTACCAGGGAGGGGAGTTTTTCCATCTTTCTGATCACTGAGCTCATCTGATCATGCGGTAAGTTGGCTTCAGCAGGCCCAAGCTTTACAGAAGACCTGAAGTTCTCCAGATGGGGGCAGCCACCTGGCTTCTTGTCTCTCCTCTATAATCCAAAGAGACTTTGCCCCAGGAGCCCCTTACCGCACATGTCTAACCCCAACATCACAGCTGGTGATGGAAGTCAATATTCCATGGCAGACCCTATGTTCTCCAAGGGTGGCCATGGACCAACAACATGCCCTCTCCAGTCCTACTGGATCAGAATTTCTGGAGTTCAGGCCCAATCTCTGTTCAAATAAGCCTTCCCGGGGTTGTGGTGGTGGTGGTGGTTCTGAATCAGGTTCAAGTCCATGGACCTTTCAAGCCAGCAAACAAAAAGCCCAGGTTGGATGGTGGTTACAGGGCTTGGTGTTAAAAGCTCAGAGAGGGCCAAGGAGAGAAGTGGCTCAGTGGTTAATGTGCTAGGCACATGGGCCTCACAGGTTCAGTCATGGTTTGCGTCTGTAACCTCAACACTCCTGGAGGACATCAAAGGTGGAGACAGGTAAATTCATTAGAAGTTGGCTAATGAAGCTTGCCCTTAGCCTGGAACACGCAGTGGCAGAAACAAGAGAGATCCTGCTTCAAAGTTTTTGAAGATGAGACCTGGCACTCAAAAGTTTCCTCTGACCTCCATTTGCACACTGTGGTACATGTGACCTTATACACACATACTCTCTCTTGGCCCCTTTTCTCTGTCTCTCTTTATCTCATTCACACACATTAAATAAATAAGTTAAAAATTAAAAATCGAAATATAAGATGAGTTAAAATTTATGAAGAAGACATAGTGTGTCTTCTCTCAAGAGTCTTTCCAGCCGCAGCTGGTCTGTCAGCTCTTTCCCTGGCCACATAGAGCTAGGATTGAGCTTGGTTTTATGCCTCTGAATTCTTGGGCAGTGGCAAATGTCTTCTTTGTGAAGTTATAATTGAGCAGGCTCTTTTATGGCACCATGATGAGTCTCCTTGTCCTGAATTCAGCTTCAGGGACAGACACATGTCCATTCTGGTAAGCCCTATCCATCTGCTTCCAGAGAACAGAAAGTCCTAAATGCACTATGCAAAGTGCCACATGCTAAGTAGTCACTAGAGAGCACTGGCCAAGAGTTTCCATGTAAACACCAGGCAAACCCTTGCTTGCATCTGGCTTTGCCTAGGGGTGACCTGTGTCACTGGACAAATGATCTAATGTCACCAAGCTCCTGTGGGCTCATCTATAAAACCAGAATTTTGCTAGCACTATTGTCATTATCTTTACATGAGGCAAGGTGCCTAGAATGTGAGGCTCTGTACTTGCCACACAGCAGGGCTCTGGCCTACCAGCATCTCCTCTTTTAGGATCATTTGCTGAGTATCACACACTAACCCCTGAAATAGGCAATTTAAACATAATTGCTCAGATGTCCCTACACCCAAAGCAAACACTCAGCTTCTACTTCCCTTGTTCTTTCCCTGTCCCTTGTTCTTGTCCCAAATGTAACCACCTCCCCCATGGGGGTGCTTCCTTGTTGACATCTGCTGCCAACAATAGATTAGGTTCTCCCAAGGCTAACCCAGGGCCTGGCACCCAGGGGAAGCCCAGCCACTGCTCTCTTCTGTTCTCTGGGGTGCTCTATTTCTTTGGAGAAATCTTTCCCTCCCTACACATGACCTCCCCGCCAGGAGGATGATGCTAATGATTCTTTCTTGGTTCTCGATTCATCAATTCTGGATGGAGAATGAGAGGCCTGAGGGTCAAAGAATGGCTGAGGATGAGTGGGTTGAAGGGACTTATAGAGAGGCAGCTAGGGAGACAACCAGCAAGAGTGAAAAGGCCATGAGATCATGGCCTTTGGCTTCTCGCTTCTGCCAAGATACTCCAGGCTCTGTGTAAAAGAGGCATCTAGTACTGTGACTGGAGCCCAGGTCGTCAGCAGAGGACCATGAGCATAGTCACAGAATAAGCATCTTTTAGTGATGGGCTGGGGTGGTAGCCTGTCATTTTACTCCTGTACTATGGTCACCAATGCACTCGTAGTGCTGCACAGCCAGCAGGAGGCAGAGGCTGTTGAGTGTCGGGTTTGGCCGTGTCAGCTCTTTGTCCTCCTGGCTTGGAAAGAGGGAAGAAGGTATATCAGGATCAAGTGTCTTAAAGTGGCTATCAAACCAGCCCCAGTCTTCTGGGCCCCACCTTTTCCTTGAACACTGCTAAATTACCCAGAAGGCCAGGGGCATGCACTACCTTGCAGACCAAGCCAACCAAACAGGAAGACTGCCCATGCCATCTTTCTTGTTAATGCAAGCTTCCCATGATGCATTGTGTGTGTATTCTGAGAAGGGGTCTCAGAGGCCAGCCTTTGTAGTCCTGATCCTTCCTTCCATTGAGTGGGCCCTTTGAGAAAGCTCCTTGGTGTATTTTAGCAGAACTACTTAGGGTTCTCTCAGCACAGCATGTGTTCATGTGAAAATCTTTCTTTGAGAACATTTAAAAATTTTTTTAAATTAAAAAAAAATTTTTTAGCCAACCAGGTGTTTCCAGAAGCTTTGAGCTTGTCTGGGATCAGATTTCCTTTAAAAGAAGGAAATTTCTTTTAACATTTTAAATTTATTTATTTAAAAAAGGGGGGGGGGACTGCAGAGATGACTCAGTTGGTCTTACAGTGTGAAGTCTTGAGATTGGATCCCCAGAAGCCAAGTAAAATTTAGGAGTGGTGATATGTGCTTGTAATACCAGAGATGATGAGATGGGGGTGGAGCCTGATGGAACCCTGCAAGCAAGGCCAGCTAGACAGCCCACGTGATGAACTGCCAAGTCAGTGTTTGCCTGGAACAAAAGATAGATGTCACCTGAGAAATAACAACTGAGGTTGTCCTCTGACCTCCAGGAGCCAGAAACATACAGGCTTGTGTGCACCCCCCTACACACACATGCACACAGCAGGAACTTAGTATGTCTACACATTACTAGATAATGAAAGGAGCCCTATCTGGTTCTCAGGGTAATAAAATCACTTACCCATAAGCCACCAAAATGAGGAGCGACCTTTCTGCTTACTGAGTTTTTCTTTCTTTCTTTCTTTCTTTCTTTCTTTCTTTCTTTCTTTCTTT
>OU015746.1:115956596-115968946 GCA_907169655.1 Acomys percivali
ACACACACACACACACACACACACACACACACACACACACACACACAAAAGATCAATTGTCTATAAGCATAGATAGATAGATACATAGATAGATAGATGATAGACAGACAGATAGATGATAGCTAGTCTCTCTTCCACGTCACAGTGCATGTCATTCCCTGCTCAGTGGAATAGTATTTAACCCTGTGTGTTTGCAGGAGTCAGTTCTTATTTTTCTAACAGGTGAGTCCTGGGGATTGCACTAGTCACCAGGCTTGTTGTTAGGCATCTCTACCCAATGAGCCATCTCTCTGTGCCTATAAAAATATTATTAATGTAAACATTAATGAACATCATGCATTAAACTATCTGGGTCTATGAAGAGAAGTGGGGCTGCTGCTGTTGCTATTTGAACATTTTGAACGGCTGCTAACGTGCTTGCACTCTCTTCTCACTCACTGATGCAGGGAGGTCCCTGTTTGTCCACATCCTGACAGTGCTTGTCAACTTTCTTCTTTATGTAAACCATACCAGCAGTTGTGAACTGGTATCTTGTTGTGGCTTTGATCTGCATTTCCTACTAAGTAACCATTTTGATCATTTTTTTTCACTATTGTGTATCTTCTCTAGAGAAACATTTCTCAAGTTCTTTGCCCATTCTAAAGTGTATACTGATTTTCTATTTGTTATTGCTTTTAAGAGATTCAGAGTATACAGAGAAAGAGAGGATTCTAGAATCTTTTTAAAAATATATTTCATTAATTTATTCATATTACATCTCAATTGTTGTCCCATCCCTTGTATCCTCCCATTCCTCCCTCCCTCCCATTTCCCCCTTACTCCCCTATGGCTGTGACTGAGGGGGACCTCCTCCCCCTGTATATGCTCATAGGATATAAGTCTCTTCTTGGTAGGGATTCTAGAATCTTATTGTGATGAAACCTAGTCTGTTTTTCTCTTTGCTGCTTGTATTTCACCCCAGATATAAGAAATCAGTGCCAAATCTGAGGCTGAACCTTTTCTCTTGTGTTTTCCTCTAAGAATTTTTACACGTTCAGACATTCCTTTGCATGCGGCTGTGAGGTAGGGATCTGACTGCATTCTTTTGTTTGTGCATATTCAATTGTTCCAGCAACATTTGCTCTTTAGCCTGCTCTTCCTTGTTGCATTGTCTTGGCATGCTTGTCAAAAGCAACTGACCACAAGTGGGGATATGGCTAGGTGATGAAATTGCTGGGCATGTAAGCAAGGGGACCAGAGGTCAGATCCCTGGAACCCATGTATACGCTGGGTGGGCATGGTACCCTTAGAGGTGGAAACAGGAAATCCTGGATCAAACTGGCTGGTGAGATCAGATGTATTAGCAAGAGATGGCACCTCAAAAATAATAAAGTAGAAGAACAGTTGAGGAAGACTCCTGACACCAACCTCTAGCTTCTACATTTATGCACACACATGAGCAAAGGCACTCACCCACACATGTGTGCCTACACACATGAGAACACAGATACAAACATGCATGCATACATACACACCACATATACAAACACGGGAAAAAAGAAAGAGGGGGGGAAGCTATTAATCAACTGTAGACCTACAGACTTTATTTATGGACTCTGAGATCTAGTTCTTGGATCTACCAGTCTATTCTCATGTCAGCACCACACAGTCTCTGTAGTAAAATTTGACATCAACAAGTGGGAATTCTCCTTGCTTCTGTCTGGGGATCTCTTTTGGCTCTGTCGAGTGCCTTGCGATTCTATATGAGTCTGAAGATCAGCTTGTCAATTTCCACCCTAAAAGGCGCATGTGATTTTGAGAGGGGTTTGCTGAAGGCAAACATCTGTTTGCTGGGGACTGCCAGCCTGTTAACAAATGATGGCTATGCCGATGATGTCGAACCCTGTGGCTTTTTCTGAGCTGTAAGTGAGCGCCTTCTTTGCCTGGCAAGAGTGGTGTAGCTCCGTGGAATGCCGGGGCGGGCTCGGAAATTACTTCTATTGGGGACGACGTATTAGGGCACAACAGCAGCTCCCCCGAGGCCAGTTCTCAGCCGCTCCGCACACCACGCGGCTTCTATTACTTAGTCCAGCACAGCTTTAAATACCTCCGGGCACCCCCTCCACCACTTCCTGTGGAATACTATTTCACAGCCTAATAGATCTTCCTAGGGGAATTTTCTCTCTTAGCCACATTTCTTTTCTACGTTCAAGCCCAGTGCTTCTTCAGGACTGTACCATTCTAGATGGATCTGCCTGCTTGGGGCCCCCATGTTTCACAGCCTCGGAGCAGCCTCTTTCTGAGTTGTTGTGCAAACTCTGGGGGTCACCGATAAAGACTAAGGAAGCCCTTGACGATTCAAACACAGCCGGTGCAAGCAAACCCTGACTCAAAGGGGCTCCT
Source organism: Acomys percivali (assembly GCA_907169655.1). Lineage (NCBI taxonomy): Eukaryota > Metazoa > Chordata > Mammalia > Rodentia > Muridae > Acomys > Acomys percivali. The sequence goes on from OU015746.1 coordinate 115,958,979, forward strand.
TGTCAGTTTCCGCCCTAAAAGGCAGATGTGATTTTGAGAGGGCTTTCTGTAGTTTGGGATGAATGGCTTGCTCCCAATTTATGTTATATGGAAAAGGGCCAGGGATATGGATTTTTCTCAGGTGCTAGTAAGAAGGTCAAGATGTCGCACACCAGTGCCGGGACTGCTTAGTAAGCTCCCAGGATCTCCAGGGCTGAGGACTGTTCACAGGTTACTCTGGAGAAAGCCTTAGGTGTGTTTGCGTGTGACTCAGAGGAGACAGATGGAGCTTGGACAATGTCTTCAGAGCCTGGGAACTGTGCCACGGGCTTGGACTTCCGTTGTCTTTAAGAGTTGAGATTCTATGTGGAGGATCATATACAGTGAAAACAGCCCAGGCTGAGCTACGAGGCACAGACAGCAGGGCAGGAGCTTGAGCCCTCTCTGGTCTCTCTGGTAAGCAGCTGAGCCTGTTTTGTTTGTTTGTTTGTTTGTTTGTTTGTTTTTTGTTTTTGTTTTCATCTGCGAGATGGAGTGGACACATTACAGAGCTTCGGAGACTTGGGTAGGCAACTCTAGGTGGGCAAAATCTCACTCCATAAATGTTACATTGCTTCAGTTCTCTCTGCTCCTGGATGGCTGATCAGGGCCATTTCTCCAAGCAATTTAGTAAGGCAACTGTCTGCAGTCCCTCTCCTCCCGGCCTCCTGCCCCGCACTGATAAGTTTTATTAGCAAAGAGGGAAGGGATTTTCGATGACTAAATTTCTTCTGGGCTTTTCGAGAGATATTGATGGAGCTGCCTGGCTCCTCAGCAGGTACAACAGCCTGCTAGGATGGCATAGTGTCCTCTGGGATGGGGCCAAGGGTAGCAACCTTGCTAGCTGGGGAGCGAGGGCCAGTGATGTTAGTCTTCTGAAGAGGAAAGCCATGTTTTGGCTTTATGTACCCTGGGTTCTGGGAAAACAGTTGGAATTTGCTTGGAAACTACAGTAACTGCTTGTTTGTTTGTTAATAGGTGTCTGGGACCAGGGCTGCCTTTGATGGACCCTCACCGGCCTTTCTGTTCTGTATAATAGAAACCAGTTATGTGGCCTCCTAGTGCTCTAGTGACCTGGTCTAGGATGGGATTGTGTGTGAATGGGGAGGTGCATACAAGTGTGTATATGACCTTGTGGATATGTATGTATGTATGTATATATGTACATATGTATGTATCTATGTATGTATGTTCTTGTCTGTGGGAATGTGTGTGTACACATATGGAGGCATATGTTTATGCATGTATATATTTACATGGATATGAGTATAGGTATGATTTCTGTGTGTGAATTTTGGGGGAACACACTCGTGTGTGTATATACACGTGTGTGTATGTGATCATGTGGGGGCATATGTAATTCTATATACATGTATACATACAAGTGCATATATAGAAGCATATGTGTGAGTGTACGGGCATCTGTGTATGTGTTTGGACACAGTATATGTGAGTTTCAGAGTGCATTGACCCTAGATTTTTTTTCATGTGTATATGTGTGCATGTACATGTTTGTGTGCGTATGTGCTTGTTTCCACTTCCTTTTGTGCTAGATCAGGCACCTCGTGGCGTTAAAGCTTCAGAAGTAGGAGGGACACATATGTGGCTGCCACATTCAAGCAGCAGCCCACCCCCAATGGGTGGGTACACTGCGACCTGGATTCTGACTCCTCTGTGTCACAAGTTGTCTGTTCACCCCAAGAAGCCTGCAGTTTATACTCTTAGCCCATGCCTGAAATGGAGCTCTTTCTCCAGGTTTTAGTCAGGGTCAGTGCCATGGACTCCATCACTGCCTGGCACAGGTGCTGTCTTCATACTTGTGTCTCTCACCAGGACCAGCATGTGGTTGGTCTCCCTCTGTCTTCCAGGGCCTTGTGCTCTCAGGAACCTCATGAGGACTCTGCGCATGTCTGTTGGGGAAGCCAACACACAGCATCCTTGGTGTCTTCATGTTCTCATGTGGGAATTGGAGGTAAAAATGCCCCTCTGAGTGCTGGGAGACAACACAAAGTGCCAAGTGGCATATCCATCCTACTCTCTGGGGTCTGCAGGTATGGAGACCTCTGATGGCCCCTTACCTGCTGTGAGGGCAGAAGGCAGTCATGAGGGGCAGGGTGGTCAGAAAGTTCTGCTTGGAATCTCACTTCCACCCCGGTGAAGCACTTCACACCCAGGCGTCATCTCCCTAACTGTGGGAGAGCTCCTAAGTGCTAGGCCCAGTCCCACAGAGTGTGCCGCATACCAGGTTCCACTTAAAATTAGTCAGACAGGGAGACCTGATCACTGACCAGGGTCTGTGTGTGTGCAGGGCAGGCCTAGAGATGGAGCCTGGGAACCCGGAGCTGTGGCTGAACCTGTTGGGAGAAGAGAGAAGCCCAAGAACTTGGTATGGCATTAGCATTCTGCTGATGCCTACCACACTGTCAGAAGCCTAGTGAGTCAAGACAGTCCTCACCTGTTAGCAGTGGAAGCTACAGGGCACATTCTGTGGAGGATTTAGCTGGAGTCTCCACTCAGGGCTTAATGAGGCTGGAATGCAACCAATGGCCAGGAACCTATAGGTAGATTCGTCATGTGTCACCTTTCCCACCCCTCAACACAACTGCCTCTTCTTCCTCTTCAAGAAACACTGTCACTATTGATCAGGCCTTCCCTGACTAAGCTATGTAAGTAAATATAAATAAAAATATAAAAATTATAAAATATAAATATAATATAATATAAATATAAAATATAATATATATATATAAATAAGTAAGTTATGTAAGTAAAATTCTTTTGCCTTTGCCCAAATGTGCCCTAACCATGTCAACTACAGTGCTTCATAGGCCCGGGTTCCACTTGGCTCACAGGAAGATGATTTGGCCAGGCTTATGCAGCGAGGATGCTAGGAAGCTGTCATGATTCTGTGCAGCAGTGAGGAAGTTGTCATGACTGGCTGTGAGCTTCCGGTGGATCCAGCTGGGAGGCAACTGTGTTGTAACCAGGGCTAAAGAAGCAGTAGTATCTTTTCAGAGTACACCAGAATGTTCTAGAAGAGGGAGGTTGGAAGCAGATAAACTGGGGCAAATGGGCAACATCCTTGAGTCTCTCAAGCATGGAGGAGGAGTGGCGATCCTCCTACCAGAGGCTCCAGTAAGCACCAGGTAAACACTTTGGATTCTGTGTCTCTCAGGAACTCAGAGGTTAACCTTGGCCAGTCTAAGGTCACAGCACCAGGAAGTCGAGGAGTAAGCTGGAGTTTAGACAGCCCTACCATGCCTCCCAGCTATCTCACCTGCTCAGAAGGGCATCGTCTCAGCAGCGCTCTGCCTAATTCAAGACCATTGGTTCCTGTTTGCAGTGACATTTTGTTTTTCCCGATTGAGACATGCCAAGCTACAAGGCAGACTTCCATAGATGTGATTGCCCTGTCTCAGTGCTAGGACCTGTTCTGTGAGGATGACCCACTAGTTCCCAAGCTCTGAACGCCCTCCTAAGAATGAAGCAAACAGGCTCCTCAGATCCCAAGTAGAACCCAAATGTCAGCCCTATCGGAGTAGAATTCACATCTGGTTCATGGCCAGACTACCAAGTTTGGAGATGCTCCCAGGTAGTACATGATACTCACTAAATATTTGGTCAAAAGATGAGGGAATAAACCATTGACTCGGGGGAAACTTAACTCTAATATCAAAGCCAACTCATCTCTTTGAAAGTGCATGCCCCACAAAGCATCCGCGGAGCCCAGGATGCCTCTACCTGCTTCCATCAACGGTTTTCTTACATGCCTGGGCTGTGAAGGTGAAATGATTCACATTTACAATAATGGCTAACAACATCCGTGCACGTGACTCCTCCACGTCTGAGAGTGAATTAACCCATAACCACTGCAATCAACCCACAGGTGAGGTTCGGTAAAGACTCGGCTGGTCTTCTAACCCCCACACGCAGCGGTGGGTGCTGGGCTTGTGCTGGCTCGGGAGCCTGCGTGCTTTGTGCAGGAGCCTTGGTGAAGCGGGCTGGTGGGAGGGAGCTCTTCTCCAGGCAGTGATGGTGCTGATTGCCGGCTCACCTTCACACTCATACAGGAAGCTCTGATTGTAGTCAGAGACTGACTAAAGGCTAGCCTTCCTGCCCTGCTGCAAGGGGGTGGAGGATGTCTCATGGCATTCGCCACAGCATCCCTTCTGATTAATCAGACTGCTCCAATCTGTGAGGGAGAACAGCTCCGGGAAGGAAAATCTGCCCAGAACAGTCATTCTGTGTCCCATCTCTGTGCAAGTGAACTCAAAGCAGAAGGAGCCCCCCCTTCCCCCCCCGCCGTGAGGACTCTCAGGATGGGGGCACTCCTGGCAAGGACAAAGCAACAAATACATGCACAGGGAATTTTACTTCCCAGGGGTTCTCAGGAGTCAGGAGACGCAGGGACCAGCTTTTGTGCTTTTCTTTTGAGGAAGATTTTTTTTTTAAGACAAAAACAAAACCAAAAACCCCACAAAAAACCAAAAACAAAGAAAATCTCACTAAATAGGTCCAAGCTATTTTTCAATTGATGATCTGCCTGCCTTTACCTCCTAAATGTTGGGGTGTCATCTCTGTACCATCCCATTTGACACCAGGGTGATTTTACGGAAGGGCAAACATCTAACCTTTGGGCTCTCTTAGGTCCCTGTTTGGCACTATTTCTACCACTTATTAGGTTGTGAAGTTGGGAGAGCTATGAGTGCTTTATGATTCCTCCCCCTCCCCTGAGGAACTCTGTGGAGCATGACTGGGTCCCTTAGTGAGTTTTGGATGACTAGCACAATATCCCCTCATTGACCAAACCCAAACAATAGTAACAAAGGGCAGTGTGGGCCTGATCCCACATCATGTATTGCCAATGTGATTACTCCACACAGCTATGGGAGTGTGCCCAATCTATGAAGGTTACTCCCCATTTGTGGATGGGTTCATGCCCATTCTAAAGGGACATGAGGACACAAGGCAGACCATTGGTTTCCTCTCATTATGTGAGGCCCTGAGCTACATTCTAGTGCAGCAAGTGGGGCCTTACCAGATGCAGCCCGCCATCTTCAGGTTGGCTGGCCTCCATGAGCTTAAGACATAGATCTCTGTTCCTCACACTTGACCTGGTCTGGAGTGTTCTGTTATAGTGGCAGACAGGGCCTAGGGTGTGTCCTATAAACAAGCTCTTCAAATGGTTGCAAATGTTTATATGGGGGAAATCCTACAGAGATATTCCAGACAACCAGCAGTGAACTTGCTAGCTTTATCAAAGATTATGGAGATACACAGAGAATCCTAGCATCCAGGCCATGCCTAGAGAGAAAGTTCCAGCATTGCCGTCATTGTAGAGGAGCTGGATTTGAGCAGAGCCAGAACTTGGTCAGGAAAGCTGGTGGCTGCAGGGGAGAGGGCACAGACAGAGCAGGGCTACTGTCCTGCCCCCCACTGATTCCTAACTTCATGTCACTTGTACCATGCATGACTTTCTGCTTCTTCCCTTACATTTGCACTTGCCTCACTGACCTGGATCTCATCCTTCCTTCCAGTTGAGGTACTGCTGCCTCTGGTCCTTTAGGAGTTTTTCTTACTGTTCTGGACCAAATCATTAAGACACTGAATCTTTCTGGGGAAATGATTTAAAAAGAGAACGCCATTCTTTACATCAACCATGGGCCAATAACCCTTCTCTCTCCAGAAGTTGGATAAAGCACAGATCCAAAATCCAAAGGACCCAGGGAGACAGAGGCTCTGTGAGATGCAAGGTCCCTCCTGGCCTCGGAACGTTTGTAGCAAACCACCCAGAAGCCTGCCAAGCAACTGAGGAGTTTTTAATCATTGTTTCTCTCTTCTGGGGAGAAAAAAAAAAAGAGTCATTTGTAGCCTGGCAACAAAGATCTGTGTGTTCTTCCTCCATGCCAAGCCGTAAACACCACTTCCCTCAGCTCAGCATAATGATGCTCATATGCCACAACCAGGATGTCTTGGGGGGGGCACAAGAGGGCCACAGACGTCAGCAATGCCAGCAGGCTGGGGTACATGCCACAGAAAGTGGCAGAGCAACGGGACCCATGGGCTTTTGGTGCAAACCCAAGAACCTATCAGAGTCCCATACTTCACCCAGCACAAGGGCTCCCTGCAGGCACAAGGCAGTGTTTCTTATTAGGCAGCTGTGGGCTTGGGAGCCCGGGTGGCATAGGTGTGCTGTGGAGAGGGCTGTGGGTGTCTCTGGGATGGAGGGAGCGTCTTCTCCCTACTGCTCAAGCCATGCTTTCCCTCTCACCCTCTCTTTTTGTTATTCCTTGGTGCAGGTAAACACCTTCTTCTCACGAGCCATCATGGACTCAACTGGTTGCAAGAAAAATGCTTTGGCAGTAACAGAAGAAACAGACTGGAAGTATTCATGGAAGTGAGTGTGCCCCCACTACTCAGCACCCCCATATCATGTCGCAGTTGGATGGAGTAAAGGTTAAGGATGTGGACCTGAGATCTGATTTCCTGGTGAACAGTGAGTACCAATAGAGTGGCTGTGGCAAGATAATTCCCATCCCAAACTTATATGTCCTAAGGCCAGGAAGTCTTGTCTTTAGTGCTAAAATGGTGACAGCTATTATTATTATTGTTATTATCATTATTATTATTATTATTACTCTTTCTAAAATATCTGTCAGCAGGCAAGCAACATTCTTATTATAGCTATTACTTCAGAAGAACGTGGTTGTGGTCAAGTCATACATTTCTTTAGCTTCCTTCCCTCAGGTAAGCTGAAAAGTTTAGCTGAGCTACTACATCGAATCCACTTAGCTGGCTTTTTCTGGGACAATGTTAGTTCTACATCCTAAAGAGTGGGGCTGTGACTCCATGACAGAGCATTGGCCCGGCACACGTGACAGAGCATTGGCTCCATCCTCAGAACTGCAAACTTGCGAGCTGTTGTACAGGGCAGGTACTTGGGAAGACGTGTATGGGGTCTAAGAGTGTCGGCTCCTCATAAATGACTCCCTCAGCATAAAGGGAGGAAAAAGCAAGCAGGCATGATTATCCAGGGAGGATGCAAACAGGAGCAGCCCGAGGACAAGCCGACACCATGAGCTCCTTGTGAAACTGCACCCAGCGGGATTCAAGTGTGTGCTGTGAGATTCCTGGCAGAAAACTGGAACCTGGGAAGTAGATGAGGGGCCGTCTACAGAATACCTGTCTGTGCAGGGAACGGCCAGGGAAGAGACAAAGGAAAGACTGAAGATGAGCCAGAGACCAGAGGAGACCACAGAGGCATGGCACCTGAACACAGCGTGTAGGGCTGGGCCAACTGACCAGACTCAGGACTGGGAAAAATGGGTGCAACCAAAATACTTGGACAATAGGTAAAACTAGAATATGGTGTGTAACCTCGTCCATGTCAGTATATTATTGCTTTAGTTTTTAAATTAGGGCACTGATCTGTGCTCGAACCACTGATCTATGTTTACATTGTGAACAGCTCTAGTCTTAGGAAATGTATATCAGCACAGTATACTTGGATCTATGCTTACATATTTAGGGGGAAATGAAGGCTTCAAATTCTCAAATGCTTCAAAATTGTATATCACATACAATTATGTGCAAATGTGTATAATGTTCTGAACTATATTAATTCAAAATATATTATACCGATGTGTTGACATTTTATGATCATGTATACACCCTTTTCCTGAAATGCATGTGTATGTAAACACACAAACACACAGTGAGTGAGAAGGAGATGAAAAGAATGTCTCCGCTCTGTTGTTATGTCAAGGTAATACAGCTGCTCTCATTCTGGCCCTTTACAGGTTTGTCCATTTGCGGACATTAACTGAAACCTCGCAGACTGTATTTCTTGGCTCAGCGTACCATCCTGAGACTCATGCATGTTTCTGGGTAGAGAAGTGGTTTGCTCATTTTCATGGTTCCATAGAATTCTGTTGCTCCTGTACCCACTCGCATGCATGTGGGTTGTTTCCTCTTTAAAAAAACTTTAAATATAGCAGAGAACATACATACATTGAGTGTTGGTTCATAGAATGCGTTGTTGGCTTATCTAGCATGCAAATATCCCATATTAATGGATCCTGACAACTTCCCAAAATGGTTGGGGCCATTTTTTTTTAAACTTCCCACAGCAACACTGAAGCATTCCAGTTGCTCTGTTCCCTTGCCAACACTTGGTCTTGTCAGTCCTTGGAGTTTAACCATCCTACAATGTATCTGGTAGTATCTTATCATGGACTTAATTGACATTTCTCTAATGACTATTGAAGCTGAGTTCTTTCTGTCTGTTGGCTATTCAGATACATGGTTCTGTAAAGTGACCCTTCAAGCCTTTCGTCCAGCTTCCTGTGAACTGTCATGGCTTATTGATTTGGAAGGCTCTTTACATATCCTGGGTAGAAGTCTTTGTCAACCACACACACTGGGAATGCACTCTTGTTCTGTGACTTGCTTTTCCAGTCCTTCATGATACTTTCAGGGCATACAAATTATCAGCTCCCCTCACCCTCAGAATCCTTCAGTTTAACCTTTATAATACTCTTAAAAGATTAAACCAAAGAAATCATGAAGTATAAATTCAGATGGATCCTAATTCTAGATTCCAATTAAAAAGGTCCTGGCCAGAGAGTCTACAGTCAAATTCCTTCCTACTTGGGGACATGCTTGGGGACACTGTGGGAGAGGTATGTCTACTCTTGCACCTAGGAGTCTGAAGTCAAGCCTTCTCTGCTGAGTCTTGTCCCAGGGTTAGAGGGTGCTTGGTCCAGGGGCAGATACAATCCTGAACAGAGTGTTCTGTGGGACAGAGATGCAGACATGAAAACGGTATTTCAGTTCAGGTCATAAGGCAGCTGCAAAGGTGAATGCTGAGGGTGACAATCACTCTGGAATGAGAGGAAGTCAGCAACGGCTTCCCAGAGGAGGTGGCTGTTAAAATGGATTCTGTTGGCTGCATAGGAGCCTTCTACGCAGACAAGGTATAGAAAAGCACTTCAGATAGACAATACCCAGGGACCAGCAGGAGCTGGAAGACACAGTAAAGTGCTATGTAGAATGAGATGTGAGAAAAGAACCAGCCACTTCTCACCCCAAACTCCCCACCTAAAAGCAAGAGGCTTGAATTGGCAAAGTCCTGGCCTATATGTCCTGGTGCTGGTGCTGGTTCACAGACCCTGTCCCTGTCACACTGAGAGATAGGGGGAAGGGTGAGGCAAGCAGTCCTGGAAGGTCCCACAGAGGAGGTGGCCCTGAGGCTGGCTAGGAATACCTCTGCCTTTCAGCTGCTGTTTCTGGGTAAGCATGGCCCTGCACAACCCTAGGTTTCTCACATGTGGAGAAAATGGTGTGGAGCATCTAGCGAGCCAGACCCACAAAGTGACCTTAACGGAATTTAATTTCAATTGTAGATTTTCAAGCAGCTCTGAGAATTAGGAAGCAAGACTACTTCTGGGGAGGCAAGAAAGAGCCCAGAAGATTCCTTATCTCTGACCCAGACTTCCACACTCCAGCCATTGGGGGTCGGTGGATCTGTGTGGCCAGTGATGTGCTGTCTCCTAAAGAGGCAGGGGAGGAGAGTGACACCCTTTGGGCTCTTTGAGCTCAGTCTTCTACTCTCAGAAGTTTAAAGTTGTCCTCTGAACCTGAGACACCCAGGGACAGGCCTCCTCTGCTCCTCTGGGATCTCTCAGGTTCCACACACAGTTGGGGGGCAGGGGGCAGGGGGCAGGGTGGGATAGAGACAGACACATGAAAGAGACACATGCACATAGAGAGACAGACAGACAGACAGACAGACACAGACACACACACACAAAGGGTAACGTAGACACATTCACAGATACACACACACACAGGGTAACACAGACACATTCACAGACACACACACACGCATACACACACACACATACACACACACACACACACACACACACACACACACACACACACACACA
>OU015746.1:115973723-116000373 GCA_907169655.1 Acomys percivali
AGAGAGAGAGAGAGAGAGAGAGAGAGAGAGAGAGAGAGAGAGAGAGAGGAGCAGGACCATGTGGAAGCCAGCAGTCGAAGTCAGGTGTCCTCGCTATTGCTCTCCACCTAATCTTGTGAGATAAGGTCTTTCACCGAATTTGGAGTTCACCAACTTGCCTAAGGCTACTGGACTCCAGGGAGCCTCCTGTCTCCACTTGCCCTGTGCTGGGCTTACAGGTACACACTCACAGCAAACAGCCTTTTACATGTGTGCTGGAATTTGAACTCAGGCCCTCTTGCTTGCGCAAGTGCTTACTGACCCAGCCATCTCCCCAGCCCCTTGCCATGTGTTCTTTAAATATTTAGATGTATGTGTTTCTATGCAAAGAACGTGGCAATAGATGCTAGATAATTGAGCCAGCTGAGGCTCAGAGAGGCAGAGCATCTCACCAGGCTCACACAGCCTCTACCTGCCTGTGCTTTTGCTAGATCCCCACCCCTGCCCGCAGAGGTGAGCCAGCATCAGTTCTTCACAATCTACCCAGGCCATGGCTGAAGTGTGAACAACAGGAAAGAAGGCCCTGCTAGCCAGCCATGGCATAGCACCATACTGACACACAGAAGAGGTTTGCTTTCACCTCTGCCATGTAACATTGGGTACACATTTTCCTCTTTCTGCCTCTCTGTCCGTATCTATAAAGTGTGTTCAGTACCTTCCCTCTAGGGATGTGAAGTACTAGTTGTTTTTTTTTCCAAGCCCCCTAAATGATCTTTCTGGAAATTCCCACCCCTGCACACCCCATCCCCCTTTTACCACTGCCCACACTCACTTTCGCATTAGTATTGGACCACCCTGCCCGGCAGACCTCCACACAGTAGGATATTAAATGCTCCGTGCCCTTTTGTAAGAAGCACCTCTACAGCAGCACACCCAACTCCCCACCTTGAATGTGGCTACTGGGTTTCAGGAGCAGTGGGAGGATTCCCCAAAAAGACAGAGCTAAAGCGGGGAGGTGATGGATGGTCAGAAACAAAAACAAGTGCCAGTGCAGTGGAGGCAGCAGACGCAGTGCAGGCTGGGCTGGGGACAGTATCAGAAACATCTGGGTTTTTTTTGGGGGGGGGCAGGGAGAGGGAAGCTGACAAGGGATCACCCCCTGCAAGGAGAAGGTGGTGGATTCCAGCGTGGAGACTAGTGGGACATTCACGATCCTGGTCCCCAGTTGAGGATCTCAGGGATGCCTCTGCTTTGCAGCCTCCATCCCTGAGCCTGGATCCTGCCAATGTTTATCTACAGCAGTCTCACAGCGACTGCTGAGCAAACAAAGGCAGAGGTGCTGCTGTAGACAGTGCACCGTGGCTGGGAAACAGGGGCTGTCTGTACCTTTCGGTGCTGTCATCTCATTAATCTTGTACCTCTGCAGCCCTTCTGAAGACTGCACTCACAGCGGCCCATTCATTATGGCTCTAATAACAGCGGCGGGCATGAAAGTGCCAGGCTGTGGAGGAGCCGGCCTCTGTAGCTGCACAAAGCCAATACTTTTTAAATACATTTACACAGCAATAAATAAAAGCGGTCTCAGTTTACCTCGGCATTAAACTCTATTTGCACGTCAGAGTTAAGGGCCGCATTTGTGTCTCGCTATTCAAATTTATTCTTGTGCAGCTCTGAGTCTGACTGCATTTATTTCATCCTGTAGGAATGGTGGCTGAAGCTTAAGGGGCCTTTCATCACCAAGTCCTCATTAAGGACTCTGCTCCAGGCTCCTGGGCTCAATTCGGCCACCAGGAAGACCACCCCCATTAACCAGAGGGAAGGGCAAGGCAGTGAACTGGACTGACAGGCCTTCATTAGCCTTCCCTGGCAGCTGGCTGGCCAGGAGCCAGGGACTTAGTAAGGTCCCTGTCCCCCAAACTCTGGCACAGAGAGACGATTTCCAAACAGTGGTGATGCATCTTCCACCCACCCTTCCCCCATCCGCGATATTGAGTTCTGCAGGTATACGAGAGGGCCTGAGGCTCTGAGAAGTCAAGGAGCTATTCAAGACCATTCTGACTTTGGATGGCTCATTTCAAGGCATGGGCATTCTGCAGGTCTGTTTGGGGGAATTTCCACCCTCGGGGGTAGTTAAGTGCACCACTGTGGACTATTTCCTGCTTCCACAGGTAGCTCCGGGTTCAGCAGGCCCCTCTGTGGCTAGGAATAAAAAATACACCATAGATCTTCAAGAAAAGTGGTTGGCAACAAAATATCTGGCCTACAGCTTGCGGAGATAATGTCCAAAGGTCTTCTGACCCAAAGCTCCAGAGCTTCAAAGCTTTAAACATTGTCCTTGGGTGAAGGCTAAGACAAGTGGGCACCTGGGGCATGCTAGATGAAGTGGGACTCTTTGTGTAGGTGATAAGCACAGGGTTTATGTATGTGTTGGGGGGAGGGGTGGTGTGCCCATGGAGGCCAGAGGTCATCTCAGGAGCCCTCTTTCCTGTGTCTTTGAAACAGAGCCTCCCATGTACTTGAAGCTTTACCATTTCAGCTATGCCAACTGGCCATGGAGCCCCAGGGACTTCCCTGTCCCTCCCAATGTTGGAATCATAAGCTCATGCCACCATAACCCATTCTCACGGGTGCTAGGGATCCAAAGCCAGGTCCCCAAGCTTGTATAGCAAGCACTTCAGTGACAAGTACAGGGTTTTGCAACAGCAAATGAATAGAGCCTCAAGAAGGTGTCCTGAGTGTGCCTGGCTGTGCAGATCCCATTTCCTGTTTCAAACAGTGATGTCTTATTTCTAAGCAAGATCTAGCTCTCAGTGACCCATTCACCTGGGTGCTCTTTCTACATCGTCTCATTTGCACCCAGCCCCGGGAGACATACTAGGAAGATGTACCTCCTCTGGAATGGCATAGCTTCAAGGAAACAGAAAGGTTGTCCCTACACATGAAGGAAAAGGGAAGCACAGAGAAGCTGTCTGTCTTGCCAAAGGCCACACAGCTGCTCAGTATTGCAGCTTAGAAACTCCATTTTGGCTCTTTATCGTTCCATGGCAGAAGTTGGCCTCCAGACTTTCCAGGCAGTCTTGCCGGAGGAATTGAGGGGTCCTCTATATGCTAATAGGTTAATGGGAGTCCCAGTGTCCTGAACCTAATAATGGCTCCAAATTTTGCCAGATATGGTAGTGTTTCTCTGTATGGTACCTTTCTCCATGCATCTCTATCACATTCTGGGCACAGAAAGAATGGCAGGTGCCTGGGAGGGAGGGCTCTGACTTCTGAGTGCAAAGCTTTGGATGCATCTTGTCACCTGTGAAAGACTGTTGGAGTCAAACATGAGCCTACGTCTCCTGCCAGTATTGTAGACCCTGGGTGCGGTGACTTCTTAAGACAACAGAGCCCAGGTGCAAGTCTCAGGTTGGTCAAAGATCCTAGCTTCCTATCTCACATCTATATCACTCTGGGCCAATTGTGTCACTTCGGTGGGCCTTACTAAAAAAAAAAAAAAGAGCTGAGAAATATATACTCCTCATACCACACCGGGACTTTGTAATGACTGGGCACACAGGAGGTGCTCAGTCCTTTGCAGACAGCAGGTATATGGCTTGTACAATAAATACAGGCATCTAGTTTCCTTCCTTCTTTGGTTCCTGGGCAGTAGGGAGTATATGAACCAGTTTTCTGTATCTGTCACCAAATACTTGAGACACTAGTCTGTCAAGAGAAAAAGGTTATTTTGGCTCAGGGTTTTGGAGGTCTTGGGCCATGATCGTTTGGTCCTACTGCTCTGAGCCTGTGGGAGGACAGTTCATAGTGGGCCTGCATGACACACAGTAAGTGGTCCACCTTATGGCTGGGAGGGCATTACCTCAATGACCTAGGAATCTCCCACTAGACCCCATCTCTCAAAGGTTCCACTACCTCCCAGCATCTGCAAAAGAGGCAGCCAACCCATTGGCTGACAGCACCAGATTTCTACTGTGATCCAGCCATGCCAACAAAAGTGCTGCCACCAATTGCATGGCCAGAGAGCCTGGTTTGCTCAGTTCTCATATCTTTCTGACACTAGGGCAGTAAGCAGAGCAGACGCACTCATCAGCTGGCCAGCGTTTACTTCCAAGCTTCTTGCTCCTGTGTGTCTGTGTGTCTTGGAGATCAAAGTCTTGGCTTTTCCAAGTTCTAGATGGTTAGTGGAGCAAGTTTGGGCAATGGGGCATGGATAATTTCTTTTTCCAATCTGCAGGTGGACAGTGTACTTCTGGAAGAGATTTTTGTAGGGATAATTGATCTCTGGACTGTCTTGACTGAGGACTTAATCAAGGTTGATCAGATCATGCACTTTAAATAGGTGCAATTTGTTATATGCCACTTCTACCTTGGAGATGTTTCTAAACATTGCCAGGGGTTCCCGGGAGAGATTGACTTTCCCAACAAGAGCTTCCTCCTCCATGGGAGGTGCCTGCTCTAGTCTCTCTTCCTGTAGGGAGGCAGGTGGATGTCTGCAGCCTGGGTGGCCATTTAACTATCTCAAAGAACAAGTGAGTCCTGATGAAGTGCGTTCTAAACCCAACCTGAAGTCACCTTCCTGAAATAGGAAGAAAATGAGTTTTATGTTGACATCTCTGTTAGTGAGGCTTCTGGTTCCTTGAAGCCTAAAGACTTCCCACATAAACCTGGGTGTTTGATCTGTGTTTATTGGCTAAGCCTCTAAGCTGGAAGGGAGGCCAGGTCTCCACGGCTGGAGGCCAGGGAGGCTTTTCATGTGAAGTACACTGAGAGTGGGTGGGGTTAAGATTTTGCTCATTCTGAGCAGGGAGGACCATGCATGGAAAAGGCACAGGAATGAGAGTCATAATGACATGTCATCTGGACAAGCCCACTATCCCACGTGGAGGCAGCCTTTCATCCGCCCTCCATCTTGGCTAATAAGCTAGCTCATATTTTGTTTTCCTCCCCACATTATCCCCCCCCCACCCCCCGCCAGTGACAGAAAATCACAGCTGGCAAGTGGCAATTGATCTTGCCACATTATTTTGAAGCAATTATACTGAAATGGGAAACAATGCTTGCAGGAAAACGGCCGGTAGAAGACCAGCACACAAAGCTTTCTCCAAGACAGGGGAAGCCAATTTGTCCCACATTGAAACTGACCAAATTTTCTTCCCCTGAAATTACATTTAATTACTGCCTGGAAAATCTTCAAAGATAACTCCTGTTTCAACCCAAGGTGCAGAGGACAGGCTAGAGTCCTTGGGTGCCCTCTAGAGGGTCTGGGGGCCCTGGTCTTGCCAGGATCCCTCCAACAGGTAATCTTTGAATGCCTATACACCAAGAAGTAGGTGAAATACAAGTCGACTTCTGCAGGAAGCATGGTGTGGCAATCCTACAAACTCGGGGATTGACAGAAGATTCCCATAGCTCCCTAGCATGGGCGTCAATGATCATAGTGGAACATTGTTTAAACTTCTACAAAGCTATAGCTTGACGTCTGCTTACTTTCCTCTGATGAGACACCAAAACATTATTGTAGGTTTATTGCTAGTTTGTTTGTTCTTGAGACAGTCTGAAGTACACCAGACTGTCTCTAGCCTTGAACTTCCGATCCTCACACCCCCACCTCCCCAGTGCTGGGATTATAAGCTTGTGGCACCACAAGCGATTTACACGGTGCTGAGAATCAAACCCGGAGCCTCAGGCATATGGGCAAGCACTCTACCAGCTGAGCAGCGTTCACGGCTCATTTAAACACGAGGCTTAAAGCAAAAGTGAATGCGCTGTGTAACGTCAGTGGCAGAACACTGCCTTTGCTTTGTGCAGGTGTACTTGTGATCCAGGTAGGATGACAGCTGGCATGGAACAGCCTCACTGTGAATCTTTTGCTTCTCCCACGACAATGGGATTTGGCAGTTTCCCATTAGGTCTTGCCTCTGGAAGCCCATGAGGGCTACATGACTGGACTTGCCCCTGCCTGTAGGCCTATAGCTTGTGTATAAAGCCAAAAGGATATATGACAATGTGGTCACTATGGGGAAAAGAATGAGCTACTGTCACAGTCCTTATCTTCTGTGGTCCACTGGGATCTCAAGAGGAAATGTGAAAAATGTTCATACTCAGGCCCCCCTTACACCCAGGGAACTAAATCCAGTGTGGAGAGACCAGGATCTAAGCCAGCTTTTTAAACCTGGACTTACATCAGAAGCCTGTGGTGAATCTGGGCGGGCCAAACATAGACGGCCCACCCTAGCAGCTCCTAAGTTTAATGGTTCATAGGTGGGCACAGGAAGCAGTAACCCTCACTGGCATCTCCTGTTCCTGCTGTCGGGACCCCATTTCAGGAATCAACAACACCAATGATCTGGATGTCTAGAGAATGCATCCGGAGCCTCAGGAGGAGACACACCCGTGGAGTGGACTCTGCGTGGGTCTCACATCCCCCATCTCCTCCCTTTGCTGTGGCAGCCTCTGGCCAGTCAGTCATTAGTCCCTATGAATCCCATTTCTCTCAGAGAGTGCTCCTCAAGTGCAGGGAAGCACAACCCAGGAGTTTACTAAGTGATCAGATGGCTTGGCTTTGGGGCAAGTTGTACCACTGGCCTGCTGTGTGAGCCCAGCCAAGACCTTTATCTGCATCTTGAAGATGAGAATAAGGCTGTCTAAGCATGGCTGGCAGCCTCCTTATGAGGTCTGAACATATGCTAAGACACTTTACAACCTTGCAAATGTGCGAATGATTTGCTGTCTCCATTGAAACTTAAGTCCAGGATAAGGATGCCTGGGAAACACTGGCCAAGAGAAGCAGCCATGTGTCCATTTCTTCTGTCCATAGCAGGTGGATGTCCTGCAAGCCACCCTCTGGGAAACAGGCCCCTGACTGCACAAAGCTGAAAGATGATCTGAATTCCTAAGATGAATGTTAGTGGGTGGCCCAGAGGAGAGGATCTATTCGGCCTCCCAGCCTTCACTCTCAAGGGAAGCAGGATGGATGACTGTCTCTCTGTTGTCTTCTGCCTTTCTGAGGAAGCTCAGCATTCAGTTGGCCCTCCAGATGCTAAGGGGATATAAGATTGAGGCAGGGAAAAGGAATATAGGTCAGTGTGTTAGTTCGCTTTCTGTTGCTGTGATGAAACACCATGATCAAAGCAACCTGGGGAGGAAAAGATCTGTTTCATCCCCCATGTCACAGTCTATCATTGAGGGGAGTCAGGGCAGGGACTCAAGCAGGGCAGGAAGCTGGAAGCATGAACTGGAGCGGAGACTACGGAGAAACTCTGCTTGCTGACTTGTTCTCTGTGGCTTGACCATCCTGTTTTCTTATATACTCCAGGGCTATTGGCCTCAGGATGGCACCGCCCAAAATGGGCTGAGCCCTCCCACATCAATCATTAATCAAGAAAATGCCCCACATACTTGCCTGCAGGCCAATCTGATGGAGGCATTTTCTCAATTGAGGTTCCCTTTTCCCAGATGATCCTAGCTTGTGTCAAGTTGCCAAAAATCTAATCAGCATATTCATGCAAAGTCTTCCCAGGACAGACCACCAGCCACACTTTCTCTATTTTTCAACCACCCCTTGTCACCTCTGTCACAGTCCTCAGCCAAAATGGTAACAGTGATATGTAAAGTGAGATCCTGTCCTTGTACCTGATTGGTGACTGATGGGCATACAGGCTGAAGGAACATTTGAGTGATGGAGACATCAATTGGGGAGGCCGAGATAGTCCTGCAGAGTTTGGCTAACTCTCAGCCATGGCCTGGCACTCCAAGGGGGCAACCAAGGTGAAACAGCCAAGGAGCAAGTAGTTTGATGAGGAAACTAAGAAGGGCCTTGGAAAAACCAAGCCATTGAGTAATGTGATGAAGTGGTCAATATGACCTCTAGTGCTCATGGGATAGCTCCATGATGGCATGACTCTTTGGGTTGTATGTAACACACTTCAAAAAGTGGCCTCTCCTGGTGACATGGAATACAACCAGAACAGGCTTGTTAAGGAGGGCTGCATAGTATGTCCACACATTGTTGCGGAAGTACTTGATTGGATATGAAGAGGAAATTCAATTTCTAAAGGACCTTGCTGGAACAATCCAAGTGAGATGAATGCTGAGGCCTACAAGGTTCCAGAAAGGTGGTAACCCATACATGGTATACAACTATCTCAACCTCATGGTTACATAAAGAACAGGCATTAGCAGAGCCCTTATTTTACAAGGTGTCTTTGATTAATTGCTGTGAGATGTGCATCTGGCTTGGTAGTGGAACCAAAGGGAACATATTTTTCTTGTTATAATCACATGACCATCTGTGTGTGGCAGCCATATTGTAGGTACCCTGTGGGAGTCATAGCATACAGAGTTGGTCCTAAGGGAAGCATGACTTGCCTGTGGGGATGGTTTAAAGTTTTTCAGTCAAAGCCAAGCATGCAGTATAAACCTGCAATTCTAGTACCTAGGGGGCAGAGGCAGGTGGATCCCCCCACAAATGTAAGGACAGGCTGGACTGCAGAGAGATGCTATGTCTCAAAACATTTTTTTTTTCAGTCAGAAAGATGAATCTGGGTACACAGAAATGATGCGTCATGATCAGGAGGGTCCTAAGGCCATTCCTTTCACCTGTGTTCCTCAGTTCACATGGGAGAAGCTGGGACCAAGATGGCTGATGATGTCTCAGTGGTCCCTAGTGAGAGAGAACACTACTCACATACAGGGTACCAGCCCAGGGGCTTCTTACGTAGACACGTAGTTCCATGTTTTCTAGGATATACCATCTAAGGATCTCTCTGGTAACCCCTTTAAGAGGTAATTTGATGGAAATGATGTATATTGTTCACTGTACTGTCTCAAAGCCTATAGCACCCTCCATACCCTGAGAAGTGAGCCTCACTCTCCTTCTGAAAGTATGGTCAGGGTCACATCGCATCTTTCAAATCACATAAATCCAGGTAACAGTGTCAGTGCGACAAGTGGCAGGCTAAGCACACGAGGGCAGGAAGTCACTCCGGGTCCCTTTGAGCACTCCTCTAGCAAGAGCACTCTTGTGCCCAGCCCCTGGCCTCCTGGAAGAGGCAGCTTCAGTGCCCTTCAGGAGACAATTAGAGTCATCTCAAGGAAAGCTGAATTAGAGGCAACGAGCCTCCGTGGACGCAAGAGTGTCTTTACTCCTTATGTGCCTCATAATGGATCCTTTCTTTAAACATTACACCCCTCAATTAACCCATAATTGCTGTCCATGCCCTATGAATTATGCATTGTGTGAGGCAAATACAGGTTCCCTGGCACTGGACAAATCACAAGCTGTTAAAGAAGCTGGGGTAATTACCAAAACAGTCCTGGGACTCTGGGGAAGGGCTGCATTTTTTGCCTCTCTTCCCTGCCTTTCTCCTCTTGTGCCGGTGTTCACCCTCACCCCACCTGGCTTCAGTCAGCAGTCTCTAGGTTCAACGCCTGTACCCTGTGCTGAGCAGGATGCTGATGGTCATCCTGCTTTCGGGTTCTTACTGGCCGCAGCCTTGTCATCCAGGCCTCCTCTGCTGCATAGTGCATACTTGGCTGGAAGCACCTGCTCCCTCTGGAGTTTGTGGCTTTCATAGGGATGAGTCTGGGTAAGAATCACCTTTGTGGCAAAACGCACAAGGTGGCTTGTTCAGCAAGTGACAAATGTCATGAGAATGGATGGCTTAAAGCTATTAAAAAAAAAAAAAGGACAAAGAAGCCACTTGGGAAGCACTCTGTGTTAATTACAAGGAAAATTACATTTATTGAAACTCCTCAAAAGCTCCAAGAGCGGGTTAAGATATATATTCAAAAGCATTAAAATAGCAGACCTTCCCTTATGCTCAAATTCGCCCATGCTGGCTCTCTACCATCTACCCTTTCATACAGTGTCTTGAGTCATTCGGCTAGTGCTATTCATGCATGTGTGTGTGTGTGTGTGTGTGTGTGTGTGTGTGTGTGTGTGTGTGTATGTGCCCACACACTAATCTTATACTGAGTTGATGGTAAGCAGAGGGTAACTGTCTCCCTGTGGTTCCCACCATTGTTCCTAGATATTAATTTAAAGAATAACAAATCATTACAATTACCCTTTTATCCAGACAATTTTAATAAAATGTCTATAGATTTTCAAAGCTTTTACTGTAAAACAAATTAGTTCTTACAAGTTTATTCAGCTTAAAGAAGTGAACATTTATCTCTAGATTCTATGTATTTTGATCTCTCTGTCTCTTTCTCTCTGTGTGCGTGCATGTGCGTGTGCGCACGCGTGTGTGTGTTTGTGTGTGTGTGTGTGTGTGTGTGTCTGTCGGTCTGTCCCTCCCTCCCTTGGGATCGATCCTAAGATCTGGTACATACCAGGTAAACACTTTAGCATTGAGCTATATCCTTGTAACTTTTTTTGTTATTAATTTTGAAAGAGTTCTAAAAAGTTGCCCAGGCTGGCCTTGAACATATTCCACAGCCCAGGCTGCTCTTGAACTTGTGATTCCTCAGACCTTCACGCCTCTCTGACTTCTTCACCTCACACATCTTTCATGGGATTCATACTGAGCCGACTGCTATACCAAGCTTTTGATATTTCCGTCATTCATCTAGCTACTCTTTAAATGTTTATTTAGGGCTTATTATGTGCCATTGTATTGAGCTAGGAACTGGAGTTGCCAAAAGGAAGTCGTGGTCCTTGCTTTTAAATAGCTCATGCTCGTGCAGAGGAGACAGATGGCCTTCTGAGCTGATTAGGCTGAGCTTAGGCTCTGTAAAGCAAACAAAGGATCAAGGGCTGAGCTTAAACCTTGACACCTCTGCTTCATGGTCATTGTGGAGCTCAGTTTCTTCATCTGTAAACTGGAAGGAGGTAACAATACAAGTAAGCAATGCTATGAACATTCTCTTCATAGAATTTTAGAATCCATTTATACTTTTCTAACTAAAGTCAGGCATGCTTTGGTTTGAAATTTTACTTAGATATAAATCCCAACCAAGTAGGTGCCATTTTGAAACTAATACTGCTACATTCTTCATGGGATAAAAGATACAATTGCGCAAATGACCTTTGATATAGCCTTGATATAAAAAGTCAATTACTTGTAGGTTACAAATTGTGCCTCCTGTGGTGCTCTCACTGGCAGGTAACATGGCTGAGCCTGTGGGGCTGGGAAGCAGGGGGGAGGGGATGGACGGGATGGATTGGGGGGGGCCCTTATCTAGTGGCTTAGAGTTAGTGGGATCTGGGTTTAGGCTATGGGAGGAAGATCAAATTTAAATGAAGACACAGGTCAAAGTTGATAGGAAAGGACTGAGCTCAGCCACACAAGGCTACTTCATAACACAATTCCTTCCTTAGCTCACTCAACCAAGTGTTCTTTAGCACCAGTCAGGGCAAGTGCTGGCTACACAGAGTGACCCCTGTCTTTGGGAGGTTTGTGGTTTAGTCATTGGGCCTTTCAAAGGAACCACTTAAATGTGTAACCACCAAAGGTGACAACAGCTTGGAGATGAGTCACCATTGTCATAGAAACAAACAAACAAACAAAAGTGAACCAGATCTGGCCTGAAGTCAGGAATGCTATATGTGAACAAGTGACAGTAGAGCTGTGCTACAGAGGGAAGGGCTGCCAGGGAGTAAGGAAGTCCCTACACACACATGGAGCCAACTGACTTGAAGAAGCTGAGGAACAGCATGAACAGACTGCAAGAACCTTGAGCCACCATTTTTTGTTTTTTGTTTTTTTTTGTTTTTTTGGTGAGAGTGGGTATTTTCCGACTTTCAGTGGAAGAACGAGACAGCCCTTAGGAGAAAGACCGAACCAGAAAAGTGACAATGTCTGTGTTCTTCTGTGAGTGGGTTTGTATACAAATATACAGTGAACATGAAGATACTTCAACTGTAGGATTTCAGAGCAGCTTCGGGGCATCAGGCTCTTCTAGAAGGGTTGCCATGGGAGCCTAGGCTTGTGCTTGTCAGGAGTAAACCATGTGTGAGCCTTAAGAGCTCCTGGAAGCAGAACTTAAGCATAGGCATCAGTTGGTCTTCAGCAGGCCTTCTCCTGGCTCCCACTGCTGACCCCATGTTCTTCCTGAGGACTGCTGGTCCTCTGTTCACAAGAAAAGGAAGGAAGACAGGAAATAAAGGAAGTGAGGACCCATGAATTACAGCCACTGCTATTATTCTAGTACCTTCACCAAATGCCAGTCAGTGTTGTGTGGGGATACAAAAGGGGGTTGAGAAGTCAGTCAGTCTGAGAAAGAGATTAAATAACTACTCAAACTTTTATTGTACACCTTATCAGAGTACTTGATGCTTGCAATGTGTGCTGTAAGTCTCTAACTGGGAACACAATTAGGAATATTTTCCAAATACATCTGACCTCAAAGCATGTTTTTTCTAGGCATCCTGGGCAGACTGTGTTTCAGAATTTGTTTTTGGTAGTTGTTTCTTAAGTACGTGACTAAAACCCACTGACCTCACTCCACCTTGCTGTTGTTACTGCTCACACAGCTCTTACACTGGATACTCTGGTGCTGTGGGAGAGAACATGCTTCTAAGGAAAAATGAACCCTACACAGCAAGGTGGGTGTGACTGTCAGCACATGCTTGCTCTGTTTGAATACCTGTTCAGCAAGTACTAAGCATCTGGGGTACTGAGGACTCAACACTACCTAACAAGCACCTGGCTCATCAGCAGCACTTGGAAGCATTGCCAGCTAGCCCGCTTCCCACCTTTAGATGCACACACCCTGCTTTATACAACTAATTCTGTGCAAGTATTTGCTGCAGGATATGCAAATACTTATGGCACTCTCTATATTGTTGGGTTTTAGTCTCATTTCTAAGGAAACCTACCGAAATTAAGGGCCAGGAGATGCAGTTTATTCTATTCTGCTGGTGCACTGACTTTCCAGAAGGATTTGATCATATAAACCCGTGTTAATTTCATTAAGAACAAATGTTCTAGAGTTTATTGTTCTTTAGAAAAACCCAGCCTTCATAATTAGAGTGTTGTAAAATTTGGGCCCATTTGTGTGTGTGTGTGTGTGTGTGTGTGTGTTTGTGTGTGACTGTGTGTGTGTGTGTGTGTGTGTGTGTGTGTGTGTACGAATGGATGTGTGTTTGTTTGTGTGTGGTGAGTATGGGTGCACATGTACTGGAAGCCAGAGACTAATGCTGAGTGTCCTTCTCAATCCCTTTCCAACTTACATTTTTGAGGCAGGATCTCTCACTGAACTTGGAGCTCACTGCATCTGCTAGGTCAGCGAATCCCTGGGATTCTCCCATCTGTGCCTCTTCAGAGCTGGCCTCTTGCAAGCATGTATCAATGCATCTAGCTTTTGTGTGGGGTCTGAGGCTGGAACTCAGTACTTGCCACTTGCACAGACGCTCTTTGCAGGCTGAGCCATCTCATGGGCTCCCCTTAACATTTTAGGGAAGTTGGTTCTATGAGGGGAGGCAACTTGCCCAGAGTTCCTACAAAAGTCAGTAGTCCTGGCCCCACAGAGGTTGGTTCTGTCCAGCTTTGGGCATCCCTCCCCATCAGTGGCACTTAATACTTTATTGTGGACTCTGGGAAGATGTTTGTTGAAGAGATAAATAATAAATGGTAGAGAGGGTTACCCTAAGCCTTTTGGAGGCTCATAGGCATTGGGAAGTGAGACACCAGTGGCTCCTAAGGATCCTTGAAGGATCCTGATCCACAGTGTTGGTCTATGAGGGACTCCTAACACACTAGTGGATCCAAGGCTAGGGCAGTGACTGCCTCTCTTCTTTACGAAAGTCTCCTGAGGTGACCCTGTCCCCCCATATTTCCTTATAGTTACACCAACCTGATTGATTGCTGTTGCTGCTTGAGGCTATCATGGGATGGTCTGATTGGCCCTTCAATAGTATAAAGGCTTATACACTGCACAATTAAGTTAGATCTGGTCCTTGAGTCTGGTCTCTCCGGAGTCTGATTCCTGGGATTCTGCATGGACTCCCTTGCCACTCATCCCTCTTCCCCCACTTCCTGATCCCCACAGGAAACCTTCAGCCATCAGGCTCAGCTGAGTCCAGCTCGGCTCTTTTGGACACTTTTCCATAAGCAGCCACAAAGGAAAGTGCTGGACTCCAAGAGCTAGCCTCCTTCTGCCTTGTCCCCTGGGGGAGCAGGTGCCAGACCACAGCCCAGACAGTTATGCAAATCAGATATGCAGACTGTAAAAACAACAACAAAGGGCAGTAAACCCCTCTGAAAGTGCATTTTAGGCAGCAGTAAGTGAGGACTGAGGATGACAAGGTTTGTTGTCCCTCTCTCATACTGCTCCAGGGCACAGCTGGGGCAGCATTACAGATGGGACAAAGGCAGACTGTGACTGTGGCTCTGGGGTCTCCTGTTCCTCCTTCTGCTTCTTGGTTGTGTGTTTGCTTGTGTAAATTGTGTAAGTGGGTGTGTCTCCTGGTAGGTCTCAGGTCCTCCCTCCAACTGCGATGAGGGGTCTTCAGGCAGCCATTGGGGTAAAGCCATGCTGGACTTAACACAGGGACTGCTGAGTGATGCTCCTGGCCTAGTAGGCAGGTTGAGAAATGTCCTAACTACTTCTACGATTGCCTAACTTGACCTTTGTTGGTCTTCTCTGAGCTCAAATGGTTCTATTGTCACCCAAAGAATACCTAAAATTATTGAGTAAAATCTTAAGGTGAGGGCAGACCCAACAGAGGCAGCGCAGCAAGCGTGGGCATTAGTTATCACCCAGTCCATCCGTGACGTTACAGACAAGTGAAGAGAGGGACGCAGGAGGCTTTCAAGAAAATTTGCTGTTAATAGTAGGGCAGATTCTGCAATCCAAGTGCTTTCTGGACCCCGGGGCAGCCTGGGAATGGTCAAACCTAGGCTAAGCTTATTCTAAGCAGCAGCTGATAGAGGGGCACTCTGGCACACAGTGGGGCTCAGAGAACGTTCTGGCAAGAACACATTAACAGGCATTAACTTCTCACTATGGGCCCTCAAGGAAACCAAATAGTATGAAGGCTGAGTGTCTCCGCCTTCATCTCGTGTCTACATCCTTTATATCGGGTGCCTTGCCTGTTTAATTGCAGACCTATTTTAATTCAAAATTCAAACACTGGAGGCACACAGCCTCTCTCATCTCCCTTCAAGTCTGAAGGGACGAAGAATGACTGAGACACCTAACTGTCAGCTTTCCCAGTATCCTTTTCCTTGTCCTAAATCTACAATTAAGTTGGACTCCAGGAATGGAAAAGGCCTCACAACAGGCCACCTCACCATGATCTTCAAAACTGGAGCAATCAACTCATGGGAACCAGCTTGTCCCCTCAAGTGATAAGACCTTCTGTAAACCTGAGGTGAGGTGACACCTAACTCTGAATACCCCGCCCTCATTTCAGTTGCCCTGTTTAAACCTAGAGCTTGTAAGTATTCCAAAGACAGACTTGGGGGCCACTGAACCCCCTTCCTTGTGGCTGCATCTCTTAGCTCTTTAGATACTGACTGGGGTCTGTGGCCAGGCCTTGATTTGGATGCTGGAGCTTGACCCTAAAAGTCTGATGAATAGCATTTCTTCCCTTGACTAGAAAGTGACTTGAAAAAGTCATGTCAAACCCAAGGCTAGAAGCTTAGCCCTGTTTTCCTGTATTTTTGCTCTGTAGCAGCCTCTCTCCCCAGCTCCTCCTGGTCTCTGAGAGGTCTGGAAAAGTGACGTGGTTCAAGATGAAGGCTAATAAATTGTTTCCAAAACTGGTCTGTAAGTTTGCTAATCCTACTGGAACCACAGAAGCACAATTAACTGCCTGGTCCTCAGAGAGGACACTGGCGGGGTAGCTTCTATATAGCAAAGGAATGCGACTAAGGGGAGAGAATAGAGTGTTTTTAAACCAGAGAAATGTACCACATAACCTCTGCAGACATTTATCAAGCACCTACTATGAGCACCAGAAAGGCACCATCCCAGACAGCCAATCAGGGCCATCTTAACACAGGCTTCTTCCTGGATGTCAGCTGTCCAATTCTGGGCTTTGTGCTCTCTCTCTCTCTCTCTCTCTCTCTCTCTCTCTCTCTCTCTCTCTCTCTCTCTCTCTCTCTCTCTCTCTCTCTCTTTCTTAAGCCACCAACAAGACTCTGACCTCTTCTGGAACACACAATGCAGGCAGTCACTCATGCATTAACAACCACCGGGCCCCAAAGGTCGTTTCTATGACAACCCCGGGGTCCTTAATGACCCTGGCAGGCCAATGATTTTGTTTTGTTTGAGAGTGAAGGAATAATAAGTCAGGCTGGCTGGCTCAGGCGCTCACTCGCCCTCTCCCCCTTGCCCCCCTCTCCACGGCGCTGATATACTGTTCATTATCTGACTGCTGCACCAGCCCCAGAGACAGCAGCAGCTAGCTCTGAAAGACGAGAGCCTGACTGCAGACAAAGAGCTGTAAAGGAACCAGAGTGTGCCCCGCATCCAGGGCTATCCAAGCTTCATTAATTCCATGGCCAGCTGCTGGGAAGTAAAAGCCTGGACTTTGGGGTCCCCAGCTCTTGGAGTCCAGTGGTGTTCAGGTGAACCCCAAGTCCCCCCCATCAGACAGGGTCCTGCCGGGAGACCTTTCCATCAGGAGGTGTGCCTGACTCACAGACAGCTAGCGCTGCTCGGAGACCAAGACCTATCATTTTAATGATGGGATGAATAAGGCGATTGAAGATCAGCCTCACTAGCCTCTGTGTGAAGGTTCAGTAACTGAGGAGGCCGGGCCTGACTGCGAAGACAAAGGCAGCTGCCAGGTTCGCAGCTGACTCTTGTCCGGGTCCCGGGGTGGGGCCCTGCCCCCTTGCTTCCCCAGTTCCGGGTCTCTTCAGCTACCTTGAGACACATCCTGGGGAGGAAGCTTTCATTGTCTTCTGATCTTAGGGCAAACGGGCCTCTAGCTTGCCACATTAATTTTCAAACGACGTTCAGCAGCCTGGGATTTTGCTAGCAGACACTTGGAATGATTTTTTTTTTTGTTGTGTGTGCACAGCTAAAATCCCCGAGAATAAGTCATTATCCTCTAACAGGAAAAAAAAAAAAAAAAAAAAAAAATCAGCTCCTACTGGCTGCCCCGTGGCCCAATCAGCTGACTCATTCTCCATGCTTCCCTGAAGTAATTAGCGTTTTCATTTTTCCCAACCTGCCTATTAGATAAACTCCAGGTTCTCCTTCAGTTGAAGCACATTTGTATGTGTGTGTGTGTGTGTGTGTGTGTGTGTGTGTGTGTGTGTGTGTGAGTTGGTGTGCCCAGCCTCTCTCCTCAAGAAACAAAAGAAGATACCCAGAAAAGAAGAGGACAAAGAAGTGGGTGATTCTGTCTTCTGTGTTCCTACCTGGAGTGTTTTGTACCACCACAGAGCTGAGTCTAGAGCAGCATGGCTCTATTCAGGACCCCGCAGCTCACTCTGCTCACTCCAGTGTTAGCTGGACAAAGGGTATTTTGCATCCTGAGCACCCACACGTCCAGCGGTGCTGTGGTGGTTAGCCTTAGTTCAACTCGACACAACCTAGAATTATCTGGAAAGAGAGCTCCAGTAAGGGTTGTTCTACATTGGGTCAGACTACGGGCGTGTCTGAGGAACTGTCTCAGCTAAGTTAATTGATGTGGGAAGAACCACAACACCAAGGCGGGGGTGGGGGGCTGGGGGAGGCTGGAGGGTGGGGGTGGGTACCATTCCCTGGGCAGGGAACTGAGTAAAAGTGGAGAACCAGAGCTGAGCACAAGCAAGCAAGCAAACAAGCGAGCAAGCAAGCATGCATCTCTTTGGCACTGACTGTGAATGTGGTCTGACTGGTTTCATGTTCCAGCCTTGATGGTACCACTCCCCTGATGATGGACAGTGACCTGGAATTATAAGCAGAATAAACCCTTTCTTGCCTAAGCTGTGTTTTGGTGGGGGTATTTCCCCACGGCCACGGACATGAAACCAGGACGGACACAGTACAGGGCAGCGCCTGCATCCCATCTCATGCCATCTATTCCTTTTGTCTCTTTTGTCCAGTGAGGGCTAACTGAGGGGCAGGAATGCTCAGGGAGATTGCAGAGCCCAAGGTTGCATCAGCGAGGAGGTTGAACTGTTCTGGGGCTGAGTCCTTTGCTGAATGGATGAGGAGTGTCTCCCCTGTCCCAGATGGACAACTGTGGCTATGCTCTTGCATAGCATCTCTTCTGGATGATAGATGCTACCACCAAAACCCCAGAGGTTCTTGAGAGAAGATAGAACATGGAATCTTTTTAATACAAAAGTTTTAGATTTTTCAAATATGTCAACCAACTCTAGTGTTCCAGGACTTGGTTCCAGTTTAAAACAAAACCAAAACCAAAACACCTTTCCGAGAGATTCCAGGGACCATCAGTTTGTGTTCCCTGGTAGAGGCCCTTGTGCGGATGACCTGTGGCTGGATAATCAGACATTTGACATTCCTTGCTAACTCTCAGAAATGATGCTCTGGCCCTGACCTACATGTCTGCATCAGGTGCAGGTGGTCCCTATACTACGGTGTAGGAGATTACAACGGGGGCTGATTGCTCAGGGTTGTGACATTGGCTGGGATGTTCTGCGCCATTTCTCCTAAGCACAGGTTGCTCTTTGTACCTCCCTTTACACCTTTTACTACATTGCAGAGTGTAATAATGGCCACTGGGAGTGCAGGAGGCCAGATGCTTAGACTCATCCTAAGGCTGTGGAGGCTGCCTGGTCCACAGCACTCCCCTGTGGATAGGAGAGGGTTCCGTTGTCTTGCACAGAGTGAGGAGGATGGTTTGCTCTTCTCATAATACAACTGTGTTTTTTCATTCTCTCTTTCCAGAATCCACATCATCGCTCTTGTCTCCTGACACTGTGGTCTCAAGTGGTCCCCCAATCTGGCACCAGCATGGCCTGAGTCCCATTGTTCTAAAGCTTTTGGCTTTGGTGTGCATTTCTTTCTTTTCTTTTTTCTTTTTTAAAATTCACAATCTAGGTGTGGCTGAACCCAGGGCTCTGTCTTCTCCTGTCTCCAACTGAGCGAGTTCCTTGGAACCCCAAAACCTTCAGCTCTGACAGACACGGACATCTTGCCAACTGTATGGCGTCACTTTGGGTTCAGAAAATCTGGAACGACTATTTTATCTTTGTCCCAAACTCAGTCTGCTCTTTGCTGCAGGATCACTTCTAATGACCTCATCTCTTGGGCTCAAATTGGGCAGCAGCCTTGAATGTAAGAAAGGAACAAAGTCTTGCGTGCAGTGTAACTAATGCTTCGCTTCCAACTACACATCCTCACCCACAAGGTGGGACTGCTTAGGGATAAGCGATTTAGAAGGTGGCAGAAGCGAAATGGTTTTGTGCATGTATCTTGTTACAGCTGACATCTATTTCCCGGTCTCCTCTCGCTCACATTGTATAGCTACAAAATTCAGTGGATCTGCACTCTGGGATCTCTCTTGCCACCTCCCCTCTCCATTGCCCTGGGCTGCAGCCTTATTGATGTAACTGCTGTAGTTCCCCTATATTGTTGTAGCCACCCTGTAGTTGGGCCTCATCCATGACCCCTTGGTCTCTCTGCCAAAGCACAAGACTCAACGCAACTTGTCAAAGCCCAGGAACTTGGGGCACAACTCCATGTTTGTACCCCGACTTTCAAAGGCCTTTACGTCATGAGCCTCAGCAGGCCTCAGACTTGCTTTCCCACTGCCTCCGGAGTCCCTGCTAGTTCCTTCAGCTGGAATGTTTCCTCACTATCAATCTCCCTAAAATCTAAGTGTTTCCAGGTGTTTCCAGGCTCAGTCAGGGTCTCTGCCTTCTGTAACCAGTTCTAGCATCTCAGTTGGCAGGCACCCTGCGTTCTCCCTCAATGGCAAGCTTCTGGTAGTGGTAGGTGTCAGCTCAGGGTGCTTTAGCAAATATCACAGTGATGGGGGGCAGGGGGCTCCAATATCACATACCGATTCCTGCACCATCCCGGAAGGTAGGAGTCAGAGATGAAGGTTCTCATTAGTTGGGGTCCTGGCTCATTCCTATGTCCTCACATAACCTTTCTTTGGTGTTTTCTGAGGGGGGGGGGTTCTCAGGTTCACTAATCCTATGGAACTAAAGTCTCACTGTGGTAACCTCCTTGTTTGTTTGTTTGTCTGTTTGTTTGTTTTTTGAGACAGAGTTCTCTGTGTAGCCTCATCTGTCCTGGACTCACTTTATAGACTATGCTGGCCTGAACTCACAGAGATCCACCTGCCTTTGCCTCCCTGCGTGCTGGGATCATAGGAGCGTGCCACCATGCCCACCTCCTTATGACCCCCCCCCTTTTTGTTTTTTCAAGACAAGGTTTCTTTGTGTAGCCTTGGCTATCCTGGACTCACTTTGTAGACCAGGCTGGTCTCGAACTCACAGAGATCCACCTGCCTCTGCCTCCCGAGTGCTGAGATTAAAGGCGTGCGCCACCACGCCTGGCTGTTATGGCCCCTTTTAATCCCAGTTCCTTAGTGGCTTTGTCTCCAACTCCATTGAAGGTTAGGGCTTCCACAAATGGTGTTGTCGAAAAGTGAGAGTGGACATATAAACCTTCCTTCTGTAGAAGATGCCTTGTTCTGTTTGATTAAATACATCGCTCCTTTTCCTCCCCTTCCTGCCTTGAACCCAAGGTAGGCAAGCACTCTGTCTCTGAGCTGCATCCCCAGGCCCCAGGTTCACACCTTATTTTCCCCTGTAAGCCAGAAGTTTCCTTGGAACTGGGTCTACATCTTTACTATTCTGGTACCCTCTGGGTGATAAGTGCCTAGATCATATTTGTAGGTGAGCTTATCCAATTCTTCTGTTAGTCTACTGAGGCCTGGCAAGAGCTTCCACCCTGACTACTGTGCATGTGCACTAACATAGCCTATAGCTCAGGTCCTAGCCTCGCAGTGCCCTGCTCATGGGAACTGTTTATTTACTGCTGGCCCACTGTTGGTGCTAGAAGCTTAACTGTATTGCCACTTCCATGCACAGTCCCTAAGTGAGTTTCTGGAGGGCAGAGTCTATACCCTGCCTCTGACGGGTGGCTTGATAGCCAATAATAGTACAATTAAACATTACCGAATGAAGGAATAAGTAAAAACAGTAACTTTCAACATTCTCTATCATTCCAATACCTGAAATGGGGATTTAAAGGCAAATGTTGTAATGATTCAGAGAATGGCTTCACGTGGATGTTCACAGCACAGTCTCATCTTGGAGACTCAATAATGGGGTGACAAGATTAGTCTACAAAGGAGATGAAAGGCCAGAATTTGGAGCTCTGTGTCATATCAAGCTCTATGTTTAATTTGAAAAGAGAATTTCTCTACAACCGTAGTTTCTTGCCATTCATTAGAAATAGTTATAAAACATCACAAACATCAGTTGCAGCTATTTCAGTAGAGCATGTGGTTTCCATGTGAGAGGGTGAGTCTTCTAGCACCGTGGAGGAATGCCCTGGACACTGGTAGAGCCCAGGAGCCCCGTGGAGTACTGTAAATTTGTTCCCCTGAAATTTGTGCAGCAATTATAGAAGCCCAAAAGATTATTACCATTTGACAGCTCAAAAAAACTAAGAACCAAAGAAGACACATAACCTGTATGTGTCTACTACAGAATATGAAGCATATATGCATACACACACACACACACACACACACACACACACACACACCAGTGACCAATAGGCCATTTATTTCGGATATAAGAATTATTTCAGGGGCAATACTGGGAAAGTCACTCAGTAAATGTCAATATTTGATGCCAGAGCTTCTGCTATTAAATATCATTAGATACTTGTTTATTAAAGAGTTCAGCTATGGTGCTTACAAAGGAGGATATGAAGTTTGAGGTGGTCCATTTAAAAGTGTCCCTGAAAGGTGTCTGTAAGGTGTGTGGATGACATTCTGAGACTGGAAGCCTCCTCGCCCCAAAACAGCAACTTGATCTCATCTCTCTTTCTTTACCCCCTGGGCTCATGATGAGTCTTTGCAGAGAAAGTGTCCAGAAAGAGCCAGTCCCACCACCAAAGGACACAAATCAGTTAAGTGATGATGTGGCTTTCCACGTGCCACACTCCATTTTGGTTATTCACACCTCAGCTCCTCTGTTGACACCATCAGGTCACAGCTCCCCAGTGCCTGCCTTCAGCTTCATAGCTTTCCTGTGACCTGAAGAACATGTGATCCAAAGCATCATTCTCTCTCTCTCTCTCTCTCTCTCTCTCTCTCTCTCTCTCTCTCTCTTTCTCTCTCTCTCTCCCTCTTTCTCTCTTTGTGTGTGTATGTGTGTGTGTGTGTGTGTGTGTGTGTGTATCTGTCTTCAACACTGTCCTATTTCACTCAAGTCCAAGCTGCCCATTTGTGCTGAAGAGGCAGGGCCTTCATACACAGGAGCATACACATACACACACATGTATATATGTACACACACACACACACACACACACACACACACACACACACCTGTCTACTCCCCTCCTCAGCCTTTCTGTTTATTTTCTGTGCCAAAAATCTTAATTACAATTGCTGATCCATATGCAGCTCAGCGGATGATGGTATCTTTACATTTTCCTTAATTTAGGAGTTTATGTGAAGGATTCATCAATGTTCTATCTTTAATACCCATTGCTTCTTCTTCCATGGGAGCAGAGTGTTGTCAGGGTATATGACTGCCCTCCCTTGAGACTGCATTCCCCACCTGCCTTTAAACCACTGCTGCATTTTGATTGTGAGTCACATTTTAATCCCAGGTAACATAGCTGAGTCTGTGGCCATGAGACTAAGCTGACTAAGCTCTGTCCAGTTGGCTATGAACAGAAGTGTTTACCTAGAATAGGTCTGAGGACTTCTATGAAGAGACCAGATATGTACGCCACCCTGTGTGTGTGTGTGTGCATGTGCACACAACTACATGTATATGCGTGTCACAACTCTTGGGGAAGTAGAAAACAATCTCGAGTGACAGTCTTCATCCTCTACCTCCTTTGTTCTCCCATCTCTGCAGTGTTAACACCAAAACCAAGCGATGCAGGGTCCCTCTGCTGGTCCACTGCTTACACCTTATGTGGATCAGGTCTGCTGGTCCATGGGCTTCTGGTGATGCATCTGATGTCTCCGGCTACCATCTTGATGTAAGAACAGCGAGATTATAGACTCATGTTACCACATCTGGCTTCACATTGGTTCTGGGAACCAGAACTCAGTTCCTCACGCTTGGGTAGCAAGTGCTTTGCACAGTGAGTCATCCCCAGCTCCTATCCAGATTTATATATTATTAAGCTTCTAACGTATTTAAACCACTGCTGTATTTTGAGGGGTTTTGGGTCAGTCTCAATTTAATCCCAGCTAACATAGCTGAGAAGGATTATGTTGCTGTTGGGGTGACACATGTCAGCTGGGGCTCACTCTCACTCTGAAAGTCAGGCAGCGCTTGGTTTTGGTGTTAACACTGCAGAGACGGGAGAGCAAAAGGCGGTGGGATTGTCAGCTTTCTGGCCTTGGTTTGGCATCATCTCCTCATCTTTAGTCCCCCATCACTGCCTGGCACTAGAATGCTCACTCTGGGATTTTACTGCGGTACAGATGGGTCTTCATCTGAGATTACACAGTTTATGGTGAAAGTGAGCACTTTCCCCACCCGATGATGTCTTTTTCTCTGGCTTTCCTGTCCCGGCCAATCAGCTTGCTGACCACTGGAAGCAGGAAGAGTGAATTCCGTTGAGTACCTCAGACTTCTTCTAGCTGAGCACCACTGTGTTCTGGACAGTTGCACTCTGTGGCCCTCCAAAGCACACTACATCAGAAAGAAGCATTTCCTTGCTGCCTAATTTCTCATACTCCCCTTCAAGTGACTTCTAGGGGAAAACGTACCGTGAAAAGCGTTCCTCAGTTTGCAGGAGAACATCCCTGTCCTCTGTCCCCAGATCAAAGTGGGATGGGATCTCTGTCCTGGGTCCCCTACAAGAACCAGGTACAGGGGACAGCAGCCTAGCCTGAAGCAGCACCAGGTTCCCGTGTAGCTAGCTGAAAACGTGTGTCCTCATGTGGGCCCTCCTGTACCTCCTATGTCCTTTCATCTCTCCAGTTTGTACTGCCTCTTACCCTTTGTAAGATAAAACCTATATTAGCTTTCCCCAGCAGTTTATTATATAAAACACTCCACATGACAGCTCAGAGTTGCCCTGGCTCTCCCATTTCCGGCAACCCCTTAAAGATCTTTCTTAATGTCCTTGCTCTATAATCCATTAATTTCTATTTTACGACTAGAAACTTCCCTTGATATTTCTTTGCTCTAGTCATTTTTCCTCCTCTTCTTAATCCACCCCACCAACCCCACCCCCCCGCCCACCCCCCACCCCCACCCATCCTTGGCAGTTTTTCTCAGCAAGCTCTTCTCAGTTTTGATCCAAACCTCTTTTGTTTTTAGTGAGGTCTGTTTTCTAACATTTCACTTTTCGAGTATAGGGAAACCAATTGTTAGGGCAGCTTTCTGTTTTGGTTGGCACTCTGTTGCTATGACAGAATACCTGAGGAAAACAGTGTCAGGGAAGAAAGGGGCTGAGGAGACAGGGCAGCTGTCAAAGTGCTTGCTGCAGGAAGTTGAGGACCTGAATATGCAACTCTCACAAGGCACAACTCTCGCAAGGCAACCTCTGGCCTCCTCACTATTTGCACACTTAGTCCCCACCCCCCCACACACACACAGAGGGGGGGGCACAGAGAGCTGAAAAGAAAGAAAGAAGCAAAACGAAATGAGTTATAGAGATTTTAGTCCACAGTGCCTAGGTCCTGTGGTAGCTTGGTGCGTGACGACTAGACTTCCCCCATGGTGTGGAGAGTCCGCTTCATGTGTCTGGGAAGTGAAGGAGAGATGGAACAAAAGGCTGGGGTCCTAATATCCTCTGGAAAGGCACAGGCCTGGTAGCCTAAAAGCCTTCCACTAGCACCACCTCCTGAGGATTCCTTCAGCGCCTCATGGGAACAGAGGTTGACAATGGAGCCATCAGTGGAGGCATTTTAAACCCAAAGCCTTTCTCTGGGAGCCCCATCACCCTCTGCTCTCCTATGACAACACTGGTAATGTTCATGCCATCTCTAGTCCCCTCTCCTCTACTGTCTATGGACTGAAATCAGGCACTGAACCTCATACTCTTTTTCTCTTTGAGGCCAGACAGTATCTGTCATACAGGAGGTTTGCATTCCCAGGCACACAGTAGGTTCTCATTCCCCAAACATACAGTCTGTTCTTAGTTCTTTGGCACACAGTAGGTTCTCATTCTCCAATACACAGTCTGTTCTTAGTCCTTGGCACACAGAAGGTTCTCATTCTCCAATACACTGTCTGTTCTTAGTTCTTAGCATACAGCAGGTTCTTAGTACCTGGCACACAGTAGGTTCTCATTTCCCCAATACACAGTAGGTTCTTAGTTTAAGGAACATAGTAGGCTCTCAGTCCCTTACACACAGTAAGTTCTCAGTTCTTGTGGCATAGTAGGTTCTTGGCTCTCAACACATAATGGGTTCTTTATGAATACTGACTGATGGTCACCAGAAGCTTTCTTTGTTTTCTATGTTTCAATGAATTCATATGCCATTTTAAGAAAACCAATGGATGTCCTGACCACCACACAAATGAACACCTTCTGCTTTTCAAAAGGCACCATTGACAGGATGAAAACACAAGCTACACTCTGCGTGAAAATAAAGAACTCATATCCAAATATTTAAGGAACTTTCAAAAAATCAATCTTAAGGAAACAGCACAATAAAAAAAAAGTGAGCAAAAGACTTGAATAGAAGCTTTACAAAAGGTGGTATTCGTATGGGAAACCACATGAAAAGATGCTCATCCGCATTAGTAATTAGGGGAATGCAAATTAGAAGCACAATAGCACTCTACTGTCAGAACAGGTAAAACTTAAAACACTGCTGGTAAGGGTGGGAAGGAAGCAGAACTCTCACGTAGCTGCTGGGTATGTGAAAGAACCTAGCCACACTGCTAAATATTGTTTCTTAAAAAGTTAACTCTCTACTTCCTGTAAGACTGAACCTTTCCATGCTCACTGTTTATCCAGAAGAAAAAGAAAACACGCCCAGTTACAGCTGTTTCACAGCAGCTGTGCTCAAACCGGAAACAGCCCAAATGCCTATTAACTGAGAAGGAAGAAACAATCTATAGTATATCCTTCCAAAAGAGTATCATTCAGCCAAAAAACAAACAAACAAACAAACAACAACAACAACTGGTGTATACTACGACATCGATGAATCTAAAATAATAACAAAGGCAAAAGAAACAAGACTCTTCAGTGAGTCTTTTCCCATGGAAGCTAGAATGTGCGAGTCTATAGTCACAAAAAGGAGAGTAGTGATTGGGGCTGGGGACCTGGAGTTGTAGAGCAGTAGGGAAGAGCTACCAACAAAAGAGCCTTTGTGGCAGGAAGGCTCACTGTTGTGCGGTGTCAGTGGGTATACGATGAACTGTATGGAAGTGTGTAGCTTGAATATGTACAGTTTTCTGTGTGCCACTTTGTCTCAAAAAAAAAAGCTATTAAATCAACAAATAGATAAGTAAAGCAGTAAGCAAATGCTTTTAATTACATGTCTTCAGTTCTCTGCCATGCAGCCACCTCCCCTGAAAATAAGAAACTCTTCATAGAGTTAGAGTCCAGAGACAGACTTGGCCAAGATCAGGGCATGTTAATAGTT
>OU015746.1:116000473-116042349 GCA_907169655.1 Acomys percivali
GAGGAACAAGGGAGAAGCCTGCAGCGAGGGCTCACTCAGAGACTATGTTCAGCAGAGGATGCAAGAGGATTTACCTAACTAGAGTTGGCAACGGAGGAAGAGTCCAGAGCCTGTGCACACTGCAGAATGCAAGGGGAGCTTGCTGTACAATGTGGTGGACACTTGGGTGCTTGGATATAGCACATACTGCTGGTTATCTGCAGAGCTCACCATCCTGATTTAATATGGGGGTACAGTGTGGCTCAAGGCTCAGTCTTCCTCAACATCCCCCCCTGCAGTGGAAATGTGCTCAGAGCAGAGCCTGGGAAAGCCACCCACAAAAGTCAGCGCAGATGCCTTGATAGTGGGAATGGGGTTGATAAAGGCTAACCAGGATTAGGAGCAGACACACTGAAGTAGACCACACACTGCAGCAATGAGCCATGTGATAGTGGACCTTGGTGAGAGGTGTGGGGTGACTGGAAAGGATATGGGGTACAGAAGGGGAAAGGGATTCTTTGTAGACCCTAGGGGTGAGAGATCTCTCTGCCAGTGCATAGGAGAAGCCTTTTCTTTGCTGGAGGCCTCCCTATTGGGTCACAATGCCAAAGCCACTCAAAGCCACTTCACAGGCAACTACTCCTGTCCTTGGCACTTGACTGCCTAGGCACTGGCATCACATAGGCGACAGACGGAAGTCCATGTGCACTGGAAAGCATTCGTTAGGCAAACAGCTGTGTATGTCTGAACTAGAGTCTGTGTCCGGTGGTCTTTGGTCCCAGGTACCCATAGAAAATCTCTCCAAGAGGTTCCATGAAAGCTGTCCCCAGCCTCAGCTCCTCTTACAACTTTGTACCTGAAGTCAGGATGCTGCAGAGACCTCAGTTCCTCGGATGTCTGTTGCCACCAGCACAGGCCCATGAAAGCATCAACCTGTGCTCATGGCAGCAGAGGTCAATGGGTGAAATGGGAGCTTGAGAAAGATCAAAACCCAGCTGTTGCACTGCTTTGTGAAGCTCCTGGTGGCCAGCTTCTTCTCCTCTCCATGTTCTGCTCCTACCCCTTGGTAGGAAATCAGTCAACATTAGTTACTTTCCCGGATGCTGACAAAATACCTACTAAAAGCATGGCAAGGAGAAAGGGGGTGCTTTTGGCTCACGGTTTGAGGGTACAGACCATTATGGCAGGGGCATCATAGTGGCAGGAGCCAGGAGTTTGAGGCAGCTGGTCACTTTGTGTCCCCAGCCAGGAAGCAAAAGGAGATGAATTTTGGCCCTCAGGCCTTTTCTCCTTTATATAGTCAGGGACCTCAACCATGGAATGGAGGAGTCTTTAGCCATCCATTAACCTAATCTAAACTCTCCCTCATGGATCTGCCCAGAGCCTTTCTCCTAGGTGACTAGAGGTTCTGACAAGCTCAACCATTAGTAACCATTGCAGAATCATGGAGCCTGTCAGGGCTGGCTCCTGCTAACTCAATAGGTGGCACAGGCTTGGCAGGTGTCATGCATGGGCTCAGCAAGAAAGTCCACACCTCTCTTCAGGTGGGAATGTTGTTAGAAGCCCTGAATGTGGCCATGTGGACAAAAAGGTAGAAAGAAGAGAAGTCTGAGAAGACAGGTGGGATGTTGGCTCAGCTTGGAATGGCCAAGCATGGCCCACTACCCAACTCCCTGATGAGTGAGCAGTGAACAAACAGAAGAACAAAGCCAGGACACCCATCGCTAGACACCTCTGGCACTGCACTGAGAGTAGCTCTGGCTCTTACTGAGCCCACCCCATGTCCTATCCGTGACCTTGACCTTCTGGGAAATAAGAATCTTTGCAGACATAATTGATCTAGGTAAGGTTTGATGTCCAGTGACACATGTCCTTATATTAAAAAAAAAAGATGGAAAGAAGACATAGATACACAGAAGCAGGAAGCAGAGACTGGAGTTCAAAACTGCTGCTGAAGGATGCCAACAATTACAAGCCAATGGCAAGAGTGGTCCAGAGCAGTGTTCCCTTAATTCCCTGAGAACATCCAGCCTTGTTGAAACCTTGATCACGCAACATTATGGCCTGTAGGGCTACAGGAAGACACATTTCTACCATTTTAGACTGCCTAGTTTATGGTAACTTGTCACAGTGGTCCCCCAAAATTAACGCACATGCCATTTTGTGCTGCGTGGAAAGCAGGGAGCCACAGACAGTGCCTGAGTAACTGTGGGGCAGACAGATCTCAGAATTTGAATGGGTTGGAGTCTCAGAGTGACAAAGTCTGGTGACATCACAGCTATAATCTTTCCATCTCTCCAGGCCCAGATCGGGGGTCTTAATGCCCATACTGAAAAAAAAAAACCCATAGCATAAACAGTGCAGAACAGGTATAAAGACAAGGCAG
The DNA here is from genome assembly GCA_907169655.1 of Acomys percivali. Classification (NCBI taxonomy): domain Eukaryota; kingdom Metazoa; phylum Chordata; class Mammalia; order Rodentia; family Muridae; genus Acomys; species Acomys percivali. The sequence goes on from OU015746.1 coordinate 116,002,839, forward strand.
AAGCCAGCCATCTCCCGCTCTCTTTCCCTCAGCCTCTGAGTTGCTGAAACTACATCCTTGGCAGCAGGCCTGTTCCCAGGGAACAGCTGTGAAAGAGGCCCTGAGAGCAGGTGACCGACTGAGGGAAAGGAGATGCCCTCATCTCTAGCTGCCTTTCTGTCACTTGCACTTTCCAGAATTTGTTAATGACCTGAAGACACAGATGTACCCATGCACAGCCCTCAGCTCCTGTAGGGGTTTGGTTGGTTTGCTTTTGCAGCTTCTTTGCCCTGGTTCTATGATGCTGCAGCCTGTCTCATGACAATGTTCATATGAGTGTCCCTGCTGACATCAGTGATGATCAGCGCCTCTAGATTCCGCAGAGTTAGAACACACGAGGCCAGTCAGATACCACTGAGATGCACCGAGAATGGTGTGAGAGGCCCCTACGGGCAAACTCCTGTCTATTCTTCAAAAGCTTATCTGCGCATTCTTTCATGATTATTACTTTATGGTTTGTGGGGCCTTGGAGAAGTATAGCAGTGGGTTTCTGCCAGTGTAATTTTAAAACAAAACAAAACACCACCCAAAAAGCATTTGTTAGGTATTTGCTATTGGAATTCAGTGGGTAGAAGCCAGGGAGGGTTTTAACCATCTGTGGGGGTCTGAATAGGTATGGCCCCATAGATGCACGTGTTTGAGTGCATTGCCTATAGGGAGTGGCACTATTAGGAGATGTGGCCTTGTTAAAGTAGGTATTGCCTTGTTGGAGGAAGTGTGTCACTGTGGAGGCGGGCTTTGAGGTCTCCTATGCTCAAGCTATAGTCAATGTGGCACACGGTCTCCTTCTGCTGCCTGTGGATTGAGATGTAGAACCCTTAGTTCTTTCTTAGCACTATCTCTGCCTACAAGCCACCAAGTCTCCCACCATGATGATAATGGACTAAACCTCTGAAACTGTAGGGCCAGCCCCAGTTAAATGTTTTCCTCTCTAAGAGTTGCCATAGTTTTTTAAATTTTATTAATTTATTCTTGCTACATCTCAATGGTTATCCCATCCCTTGTATCCTCCCATTCTTCCCTCGCTCCCATTTTCCCCTTATTCCTCTCCCCTATGACTGTTCCTGAGAGGGATTACCTCCCCCTGTATATGCTCATAGGGTATCAAGTCTCTTCTCGGTGACCTGCTGTCATTCCTCTGAGTGCCACCTGGTCTCCCCCTCCAGGGGACATAGTCAAATGTGACTTGAATACATACATACATATATATACATACATACACATATATGTGTGTATATATATGCATATATATATAATTCATTTCTAAAAAAAAAAAAGAGTTGCCATAGTTATGATGTCTCTTCACAGGAATAAAACCCAAACTAAGACACCATCCTATATTGCACAAGATGTCCCCCTCATGGAGTCACCAGCCTTTAATGCTAATTGAGGAAGTTGAGCAACCTGGTCATCCAGTGGACAAAGGTAGAACATGTAGTGAGACCTCACGTGATCACAGACTGGAGATAAAAATTCCAACCCCCCACCCACTTCAGACACAGGACTGAAGTCAGCCAACTCTGCAGAAGAGAAATGGTGGTTGAGAGCAGAAAGGGCAACAGTTACTTGCAAACACAATTGAGAAGAAATTAATTATGAGCAGTGCCACTGTCTGTGTGTGTCTCCAAAGCCCATACTGACGGTTAATTGTCAATACAGTCTTCAGAGGGAGGACCTTTTAGGAGGCAATTACCTCATGAATGGGGTGTATGACCTTATAAGAGTGGCCAAGGGAACTGGACACCCTTTTACCCTACCATACCTTCCACTGTGTGAGAATACAACATGCAATCTCTTGAGAAGACAAAGTAATGAGCTTCCATCTTAGAAGCAGAAAACCCAAGCCAACTTTCATTGGACTCAGCCTACTGGAGCCTGGAGCATGGCTTTGCCAATCTCTAAACTGTGAGCAATGGACTTCTATTCTTTATGAACTACTCAGTCTATGGTATTTTGTTACAGCAGCAGGCAAGTATGTAGACAGCCAGCATCCATAGATAAAATGTCTCCTAAAAATAATTAGTACCTGCATAGTACTTTATAGAATTTTTAAATTTTTTATTTCTTTTTTATACATTTATTTTATTACACATGAATAAAACAAACTACATACCACAGGGAGAAACATGAGACAATCGTTAGTTATATAAATGTTACATTCATAGTGATTTGGCTATTTGCATTTGTCAAACTTGAAGTGATCATCTTTCCTATCTTGTTGGGTCTAAATTTTTAAAAATATTTTTATTTTATTACACATGTATAAACAAACTATGTACAGCAGGGAGAACCATGTGACAATCATGAGAATAATGAGTTCTATATGTGTTACATTCATAGTGAATTGGCCATTTGCATTCAATCCATTTGAAGTAAATGTCTTTCCTGTCTTGTTGGGTCTAAATTTCAGAATGAGATTCAATATCTATCCTATCTCAACTCTAATAGTTTAACTTCTTTATCTTGATCTAAAACAATCTTGTTCCCTAACCAACTAAGCTTGGTTGTAAAACTATACTATCTTGTCTTCAATGCCCCTCAGAGACGTGAGAAGGAATAAAACTTAAATTCCTAAGTGAACCAGCAGTGCAGGTTAGCAGCTTCCAAAATGTACAAATTGACTTAAGACAGTTTACTGCCTGACCAGTCACCCAATACACTTTATAACATTGGAGCCTCATCTTCAGCTTTTTGGCCTAATATTTCTGCCAGACTTGTTCACAGGGCAGGAACTATTGAGGACTTGCTAACCCTGACTTGGCAGAGTGTGGCTGTCGACTCTGCCTACATCCAAGTTGCCCATTTTTAGGCAGATTCTATTTGTGGCAGGAACAAGAACATTTTGCCCAGTGGCTATTTTGCCACCTTTGAAGCCATGTCCATATGGAGGCTCTTTGATGCTCATCATCTTCTCTGAGGTCAGCTGGGTATTGTCAGGAGTTAACTTGTCTTGTTGTCAAGGAAATTTAGGATTCTAAGAACAACTTTAAATGCCATATTCTGTGTGTCTCTGAGGCTTTTGAAGACCTTTATTCAACTAATTTACCACAAATATTGATAGATTCATATCTATCTGTTAGACTTAGGATATATATTCTTGTGTTAAAATCTGCCAAGTTTTGACATGCCCATGTTTTGTATCAGTATACTAAATTCTATAGCAATGACTTAGACATAACCTTCATTATAAGGAACAATTAAGGCCTTGAGTTAAGGAGTAGGTTCAGTCATCTTGCTTTTGTTCTATCTTCTCTCTATGTTCCTAAATCTCCCTTTCTTTCCTTTCAGCTCCCATCTCCTTGCCTATGTATGCAAGATAAAGGCAAAGAGAGATGTTCCTGTGTTTCCCCTAATTTTTTCTCTGTATAAAACCTATAATGACTTATGACCACCCCCTATGAGAATAAGCATTTGTAGATCAAGTGAGCAAACAGCAACCTATACAACACCCCCGCTCCCATTTATAGAATTTACAAAGTACTTTCCCCAATCCGATCAAAACCAATGAAACACTTTCTAACAGAACAGTCAAAAAAATGAACCCTCGGGCTAAGAGGTGCGAGTTTGGTTAGATTTAGCTGGATCATAACTCAGAGGAATGAAGTAACTATTTTGGAGTTTTATGCATTTTGAGTGGTGAGAATGATTTTCTAAAAATCATTTTGTCTAGATGAGAAACTTTTCTTTATTTGTTGCCTCTAGTTTTAGTGACTGGCAGAGGATCTTAATGAAGATGCCACACAATGCTTGCAAGAGAAACAAACTACCCAATAGGCCCATTTAGGTTCCCTGTCTGGAGATAAAGCTATACACATTTTTGTGGATAAAGGTTGGTTTCTTTTTTTTAAATTATACATGTATATTGCACCATATTCTGGCATACATACTTGATAATGTACGACCACCTGACTAAAGATTTGAGACAATATCAGTTTTGTTGTTGATATGGCCAGAGGCCGAACCCAGCCTTCCATACCATGGTGTAGAGACTTGCCACTGTCTTAGCTAGTAAGAATATGAGAATCTGTGATAGGAAGGTTTCTGATGATGTCATTTTGTCTTCTGAACTATATCTCCAGTTTAAGTACATCTCAAATACCTCCAGTGTCCCTCTCTGTCACTGGATGGGAGGGCTTGTTGGTAGGGGTTAATGTCATGTGTCAGCCTGGCCAGACCCCAGTGTGTGGTCAGTCATTATTCTAGATGTTTCTGGGAAGGTGCTTTTCCATGATGTTCACCTTTAAACTAGTAGACTCAGAGCAAACAGCCTTTTGTATGTGATGAGTGGTCCTTATACAATCCACTGAACGTACCAAACAGAATGAAAACTGACCTCTCCTAGTTTGGGGACATTTACTAAAAGGCTGCCTTGGGCTCTTTCGCTCTTTCTGCAATCCCAAATCTCCAGCTTGTCCAGTCAACCTCCTGTCTTCTCTCTCTCTCCTCCCTTCCCCCCCCTCTCTCTGTGTATTATGTATGTGGCCTTGTGAGTGCACTTGTGGAGACCAGAGGTTAACACTGGGTGTCTTGCTCAATCAATCTCTACCATATTTTTGAGGCAGGGTCTCTCACTGGACCTGGAGCTCACTGATCTGTCAAGACACAGTGGCTAATGACTCCCTAGGATCCTTCTGTCTCTTCCCCCAGCACTTGGAGTACAGGTGTGTATCAACACGCCCGGCAGTTTTGTGTGAGTGCGAGGAATCAAGCTGAGGTCCTCATGCCTTTGTGGCAGGCTCTTTACTAACAACCATCTCTCCAGCTCTCAGTCAGATTTTTAAATCACATTTTCTGATTTCTTTCTCTTTAAAAAAATTTTATTTTTAATTTATTCACTTTACATCCCAATTGTAGCCCCCTCCCTCATCTCCTCCCAGTCCCACCCTCCCTTTTTTTAACCCTCAGAGGGGGGAGCCCTCCTCCCCTAACATCTGACCCCAGTGTACCATGTCTCATCTGGACTGCCTGCATCCTTTCCTTCTGTGGCCTGGCAAGGCAGCCCCTGCTAGAGGCAAGTGGTCAAGGAGTGGGCAGCAAAGTCCATATAAGAGGCAGGCTCTACTCCCCAAATTATGGGAATCACATGGAGACTGTGCTGCCTATTGACTACTTCTGAGCAGAGGGTCTCAGTCCTTTCCATGCATGGTCCTTGGTTGGTGTATCAGTCTCTGAAGGTCCCCTGGGACCCAGATTGTTGTTCTTGTGGTGCTCATGTCCCCTTCAGGTCCTTCTATCCTCCAACTTTTTCATAAGTCTGCATATTCTCATTTCTTAACATAAACTTCTGTACACATGCATGCTATTGGCTCAGCTTGTCTGGAGAATGTTAAGGGATTGGATGGCGGCCCCTTTGCTCGTCCTTAGTTGCAGCATGACTCCAAGAAAGAGTGGACCCATGTGCCCCATGTTTCTGGGAATGTCACCCAAAGGGCAAATACATCTCACTTTCAATTGGAGCAGTGGAGAACTGGCATCAGTCATCACTAATGTACAATCAGCTGCAGCCTAGTGTTCTGGTCTCACTTGGATGACATCATGTTCCTTAGAGTAAGTGGATTCTATATTCCCTAGTGGTGAACAAGCTGGAGAGTGAAGTGACTGTGGGTACCAGCCTGTCCCCAAGCTTGCCCATGAGTCTGCATGCCATACCAGGCTTGGCAGGGCCTTTGAGAAGGGTTGGTTTCTCCTGAGGCAGGCATAGAGGGAAGGGCCAGCATATGATGAGCCAGAAATTGGCTGCATGAAGACAGTTGCAAAGTCAGGGCCGTTTGACTTGAAGACAAGAGACAGCGAAAGAGACGGTGTCTTTATGAGCTCTTTATGAAAGAGGCTTTTAAAGTAGATGTAGCAGGCAGAGATGGGAGCAGAAAAGAAGGGTGAGGCAGATTTCAGCTCATTGCCAGCTGTTTGGAACAGGTAATGGGTTCCTTGTGACAGAAGACATGTAAGGGAGACAGATGCAGAAAGAAAAAAAAGTCTATGTTATACAAGATTGTCCTTTCATGCTGTCCCACCCCAGCAAAGGGACATGCTAGAGAATCCTGTGTGTAGATAAGGATGTTCCTCCCTAATAGATCTAGATTATGGATGAGAAACCAGCAACCCTGGAAAGTGTTTGAAATAACCTACCTCTGTTTCTTAGGCAGGCAGGCTTATTTTAACTTGAGGCTCACTAGGATTCTGGCTCTGGTCTTCTGGGACATGGACCTCTACTACACAAAGATCCTGACCATGAACTTGGCAAACAAGGCTGTGTTCAGCTTGTAATCCAAATGTCTCACTCCAGCACTTTGTGAATCTGTAGGTGCCCACAGTCTAGGAACATGTACAGTTGCTACTGATCTCTGTTCAGATAATTGATGATGAGGTTGTGAATATGAGGGATGAACTGAGCAAACTCCTTCCTGCACTGGGCTTATCCCAGCTCAACTGCCAGCTGCAGCAGGTCCTAAGAGGACCCATCAATCCAGGGACAAGAGGCTCTAAGGCCAAATGTGCTCAACCAAGTGGACACAGCATGGCACAGCCCTCAACACCCAGGAATCACTGAGCATCTGAGAAACGTTGTTTCAGCCACTGCTGCCGTCTGCACTGCTGCTCTGTGTAAGCTCCCCTCATGGAGGGTTGGTATCTAGAGCACAGGATGAGTGCTCTGTCATTGCCAGAGATCAAACCTCTTGAGTCATCCACACTGGTTACAGCAAGGATGGTGACAGCCCTCCACTGCAGAGGACCAATATTGAAAATGGGAAAATATGAGCATTTTGGGGCCCCTGGGTTGGTCACAGTGACTTCTGCTTACTAGTCAGGTCCCATGGATGATGGTAAATCAATGTGCCTAACCTGGGGATGCAAGAAGGAGCAAAGACCTGTGGCCAAGAATGTGGTCCACCATGTAGCCATGATGGGTGGAACAGCAAGCATATGAGTGAATAAGGATGTTGCTTCATTTTGAGACTAATTGTTCCAGCAGTAGGAAACCTGTGCTCCAAGGAGTGTGGAAAGCTTTGCTGGGAACAGCTCACCCCTTGGTTTTTATGCTGGAAATTGGTAACTTACTTAGAGAAGAGTCCCAGGCACCATCCAATCTAAATTTCATCTCACATCTCACTGTGAGAACGCAAGGCCATAGTGGAGATGACTTGTGTACCTTGCCTGCTCAAAGCTAGTCTCCCTGTGATGGCTTCTTTTCTTTTTGGCAAGAGGGCTTTCTGGGCTTCTGAGGAGGGCCTGGCTACAAGGGTCAAAGACATCATGTGTGTGTTCAGCTCAGAACAACCACTGAGGCTTCTGGGTGCATCTGACAGCAACTTCAGCTATAAACTTCCTGGCGAGTAGTGCCAACGTGGATCAGTAAAGAGCCATGTGCACTGAGGGACAGAAAAGGCAGCATGGGATGGGGAGCAGAGACTGAGCCTGGCACTGAATGCCTCCCCCTGCCAAGAGTTAGATGGTATGTATGCACTGGTGTTTAGGTCCTCCATAGCATCACATGGCATCTTCTACCTTCTTGTAGCATGGCTGCAGTCAGGTGTTATCCTGTACAGAAGGAGATGGATTGCCTGAAGTGGAGGGGCTGAGATGCCAAGGTAGCCTGGCAGTGCAGCTAGACCTAGCAGGCTGTGAGAGTGCAGCCCACTCCATGGTACCCTGCCCATTTGTTATCTTCCTAGAGAAGGCATAATCCCACAATCCCCGTGGGCCACACACAGCCATGGTCTCTTCTGGGAAACAATGAATTCTTGCTTCCCAGACCTTCCCAATGGGTCCCAGAACATCTCAGCTCCTTTGCATGTTGGGAGTGGGAATGTGGAATACAGTCTTGCACAGCCACAGTCTGGCGAGGCAGAGAAAACTCCCCAGCAATGAAGAGAACCAAATGTCCACTGGGCTGTGAGGACCCAGAGAACAGATTTGTTTATTTCACTTCACTCCTTAAGTTTCTCCACAGCACCCAGCAGGCCGGCTAGTCCACAGAAGGCACTTAATAAATGATGTGGGAGAGCTAAGTGACAGATTAGTCTGGAGCATCACTGACGTCTTCCTAGGAGCTAGAGCAGGCAGAGGGTACATGAAATTAGAATCCATGACGGTTAGTTCCTCAGGAGACTGCTTTGCTTTCCCTGCCGAAAGCACCCTATGTGGACTTCAGTGGATGCTGGCCAGATGACTTGTCCTATTGCAAATGATGTGCAACCATGGGTCAGACCAATGGAATCGGCTATGGTCTCATCATGTTTCTTAAAGCAACTGGCAGTTCCTGGCAGAGTACAGGCATGGCTCCCATGCTAGGATCCATCTTCTAAAGTCCAGCTTCTCAAACGGTGGCTCACAACACTGTATCTCCAGGTTTATGTAACTGATGATCATGAAAATTTTGGCTACAGTAAAAGTTTACTGAAGGCACACAAAGACCAAAACTCGATTCCAAGCCAAGGGCTTAATGAATGTGAGGTGTTTCTGGAACCCTCACCCAAGTTGCATTGAATGACTTTACTGCACCTTGGTTCTAAATACACAGCACATCACTTTGCAGCAAGCATGTTGTCATAAACTCAATGCTAAAGAATGCATCATGAAACAAGGTTTTCTGTTCTTGTAGAAATCTAATGGTTTAATTACAGAAAACTCTTTTCCTACGGTCATTCCTCAGTATGTAAATATTAAATTAGTATATCCTTGTATTGTGTTTTAACATTTGTTTGTTTGTTTTTTCTCCTTAATTGCAGCTTTGGTTGTTGACTGCAGCTTCATTGTAAAAAAATATCATTAAATAAATTTTCAATTGGGAATTAGGTTAAATTTTCTAACAATTTCTGGAGTAGCCCTAGGCACAATTCTACCATTTTGTACTATGCATTTATGCCAAGTGGCATTTGTGGCATTGATGATTATAAAATCAAAATATCGATCAACCCTGAAAACTGTTGACAATGCTCTACACACTGCAGTATCAAGTATCCAGCCAAGATTTAATTCTTTAACTGAACAAGTGTATCCACTTCATTAGTATGCAAATTTGCTTTCATCTTTAGTGAATGCTAAAATCATATGTATAGCAAAGAATTGTTTTAAAATAACATTATCCATGATTTATTAACAGTACATGTTTGGTTTGCTTATGTGTTTTGTACACCTATGTTGTATGACTTTTCCTGGGGAGAAATGAACAAATGTCAATTCTCTCCAAATAGGGCACTGACAGATGAACACACTATTTTATCCAAGGTGAGGTTAGTGAACCAGCAAGTTTATTGGGGTTACCTATAGGAGTGTGAGTGAGGGGTTACTCACAAGGGCATGCAGACTCAAAGACAGCAGCATACCATGAGCGAGCGTGCCTCAGGATCGATAATGACTCAGGAAAGCTGCATCCTTGGGGCTCCATTCAGCACTGGCTGGCAGCTCCATCACTGGGCTGGAGGGAATGCTCTCCTAGCAATTGTTACTGCTCCTGTGACATTGGGAGGGAGCCCTGTGATGTTTCCGGAGCTTTCTGAGACTTCTACTTTTGGCTGACTCTCCTGAACCTTTATGGAAGGTTTTGATTTGAAGTTAATATCTAGTTAACAACCTACAATCTCGGGATTGTATAAAATTTCTCAGATGCAGAAGGGCTGTGGGTATAGAATGTTTAAGAAGCCCCTCTCTAAGTCAGCAGCATCCAGTCTGGGGTGCTTCTGCCACTGACTGTCCTGAGATCAAGAACGGAAACAAGGATGGTACTTGCACTGCTCCCTGAGCTGTTCTTCATACAAGGCTTGCTTCTAGTCTCATGGTCTAGCCTAGAGGCCTCAGTCCCAGAGGGAAGGTTGTTTCAGTCAGGGCACATAAGCCTCCATGTATGGAGCTGGGTGTTAGATTGCCGCCTGGCCACCTCAGGCTCATCCTGTCTGCATCAGCAGAGGACAAAAGAGCTGGGGTGACATGCCCAGCTCTCTGGGAGGTGAGGAAGAGTGTGGCTTAAACACTGCACTTCCCTTAGGCTCTTACACTTTCTATGTCCTGTGGCCCTGTGAGGAAAAACATAGTAGACTATGGGTATATTATGGGATGGGGCACAGACCAAAGAGTACAGGCAAGTGAAGAAGCTTACTCCATCCAGTTAAGTCATGACAGTGAAAACCTCGAGGTAGCTAATAGCTGGATTGAGTGACTTCATGTTTTAGACTGCAATGGCAGACCGAGGGCCATGGCTCAGTGCTGTGGGCATTGAAGGCACTGAAGGCCTGTTCAGTGGCACAGACTAAGAACAAGCTAGACTTCATAAAGATGCTGCAGGCTTTCTAGCCATAGTGGGCTAGATCCACGCCAAGCTGAACACTTATAGAGAGTCCTTTCATTGGTTCTGTTCGTGAAGGAGACAGAAATGCCTGTGCATGGTTTTTTAACTGAAACCCACTGACAGGAAGTAATTTGAGCATCTCTGAGAAGACGAATGGAGGTGCAGGAATAATAGCACCACTGAGCCAGAAAGGAGACAGAGGTGGGTGGACTTCGGCACTTTACCTGGCAGATTGGATCCTGGCCCCCCAGTTCTTCCCTGGATGAGAGCATGCTACTTTCGTCAGGAGCTGAGGGCATCTCTTCCTTGCAAAAATGGGTGCATTTCCCAGACCCATTGGATATGGTATCTCTGTTTGGCCAATAGTGTATAGGAGGAAGCAAAGACAGGATGTTTCCAGCTGAGGCCTCCAAAGGCACCACACTTCTATCAAAAGCTTCACCTAGGAAGCTGCCATCCCTATGCTTGGCCTAGACTGAATATATATTGAGCCACAGAGAACCCAAGCTCAGGCTAGAGTCAAGCTCACCCACCCCACATCCCCAAAATCCGTGGATCCAATGAGCATGATATCGCACCCTTGTAGGCAGAAATAGTTACTGTTGGCAATGCGTTCATCATTCCATGGCATTGCATTGGTAATTACTGCCTAATACACTCAGTCCATTGCAGGAAGACAGAGAGTCCACTCCACCAATGTGATGTACTCTGCCATAGCTTGGACTGTTTTAATGACTCATAAACTCATGATATAGAGGAAGAATCTACACAGACATGGATCAGAGTTCAGTGTGGGGTTTGAGAATCTGAGGGTAAGTGGGACAAATGCCCTACAGGAAGCCAGGAGATGCACATTCTAGACCAGATTGCTGGTGATTCTTTGCACAGCTTATGTCTGACCATTTTGCTTCTCTGAGCCTCAGTTTCCTCATCTATGACTCACTATGGTCATATACACACCTCTGGGTAGTAATAACTCCCTCTCCAGGGCAAACAGAAGCTCTCATTTTTTGCATGGTTATTTTAGATGCTATGGTGTATCTAAGGTGAACGCCTATGCAGTAGCAGATAAAAACTTGGGGCTTCCCTTTCAGACTCCAGAGCTGCCCAGAAAAAAAAAAGCCCAAGTCTGTATGCAAGCTTGGTAAGGTGGGTTCCATGGTCAGTCCTCTTCTTCAGTAGGGGAGAGATGGAAGTCCTGTGGTCATGCCTCCCCCACCCCACCCCTGCATGGATCATCTCCCGACTGGGAAAGGTTTATACAGTGCTAGGCCACAGCAGTGCTGGAAGCTGTCCACCTAGACTTGGGGTGCTGGTCTTCAGCTGCAGATCCACTGACATCTTGAAGCACATGCATACGCAGTGTGAGCTGTTCCCTTGGGGTCCAGGGAAGGCACGTGGGAAATGGGCTGTGTGTCTTGTAGCTTTAAGTCCCCTGTGGGATACCACTAGCCACTCTTTTCCAAGACCTGCCAAAACAAGGGAGGTGGGCAAGCTCTCACCAGGGACTTGGGAGAGTGGTGCAGCTCCCCCCACCCCAGGAGATAGTTGGTCCCAGCCCGAAGCTCCCCGTGGGGTCCCAGGAGGACCACAAACCTTCTTAAAAGATCATGGTCTTTTGTCTCTAAATTGTTCTTATGTGGCCCAAGTGGACTGAGACTCCAGGGTTCCTCAGGGCCCCAAAATGTTCAGTTCCTGTAGAAAGGAGCCAAGGATAAGAGATGATTTAGTAGTTTTACTAAGGGGGACTATGCTAACTAGAATGACAGAAAACCTAAACCAAACTGGCTTATGAGAGAAAAGCATTTTGGCTCCCTGTCTGTTTCAGGCTGCAATAATGACAACAACAATAAATCAGAGGCGGGATAGTCTATAAACAAAAGGTTATGTAGCTCAGTCTTTTAGAGGCTAAAATTCAAGACTGGGTGAATCCATCTGTTGGAGTGTCTGGTGACAGTCTCATGCCTGGCATCACCGTGACAGCAGGTGGCAAAAGAGTGATGGAGAAGATACAGTAGAGGACACATGATCAGACAAAAGTTGAGTACTCAGACCAGGGTGGAGTGTGTGCGTGTATGTGTGTGTGTCTGTGTGTGTGTGTGTGTGTGTGTGTGTGTGTGAGAGAGAGAGAGAGAGAGAGACAGAGAGAGAGAGACAGAGAGAGAGAGACAGACAGACAGACAGACAGACAGACAGATAGAATGAGTATGTGAGTGTGTTTGTGAGCATGTGTGTATGCATGAGAATGTATGCCTGAGTGTATGTGAGTGTGTGTGATGTACCTTTGTGTGTATGTAGGTGCATATTGAATAAATGTATGCACATGTGTCCAGGCTAGAGAGCAACATCAGTGCTTTCATCTCTTCATTAATTGTTTTCCACATTTTTTTTTTGAGACAGAATCTTTCTCTGAATCTGGAGCTTTCAAGTCCAGCTGGGCTGGCTGACCAATGAGCTCCCGATCCCCAGTGCTAGAGTAATGGATGTACACCAATCACCACACTTAGCTTTTACACAGACTCTGAATCTGAACTTGGGTCCTTATGTTTGAGTGGCAAGCACTTTACCAACTGAACAATTTCCCCAGCTGTGGGCTCACTCACTTAATAACAACCAGCTACTGTAGGAACTAACCAGAAGGGAATAGCTTTAACCTTTCCAAGAGCAGCAACCTCCATGGACCTAGTCGCTTCTCACTTGGCCCCACCTCTTAAGGGTTCTATTGCTTCTGAATGGCACTGCACTAAGAACAAGATCCCAGCACAAACATCTGCAGCGGGAAAGCCACACCCAAACCGGAACACACAGAACCAGAAGGCATAGAAAGGGTCACAGCTCCAACTGGACCCAGGATTCCAAAACCTTTCCAAATAATGCTTCTACTGAGACAAAGACCCTGTCCTAGTCTCAAAAGAATATCGGGGGAAGGCCTTCCTGTCTCCCCTTTATTTCTCAGCTGGCAAAGGTGCCAGGCTGTACTTCATTGGCCGATATCTTCTTTCCATTTTCAGTAAGCACCAACCGCACCATGGCCAGCAGGGAGGCCTAGTCTTAGGTCAGTGTTCACACCATTTCTAAATACACGGACAGAGAGTGAAGCTGTGAAATGAGGGGGAAATAGCTGCTGGTAAGACTAGCAGAGCTGTGCGTACTGACAGAGAGGCCTCTGGGCTTCCCACCTAGGAGCTGGGCCTGGCCAGGAGGATTCACGAGGTCATGCAAACCTACAGACAGAAAAATAGGCAGTTCATGGCCAGCTAGTGTATGTGTGAGTGGGTGGCACCCATGGGCTCAGCATGGTGCTAGGCAACTTACAGAAGAATAATATTAAAAGCAGCCCTAAGTGGGGCTGGAGAGATGGCTTAGAGGTAGAGAGCACTTGCTGTTCTTGCAGGAGACCTGGGCTCAGTTCCCAGCACCCACACGTTGCCTTACAATTATCTATAATTCCAGTTCCAGGGGATCTGGTCGCCTCTTTTAGCCTCTTCAGTCACCGAGCATGGCAAAGAGACACATATGCAGGAAACACTTGTATACATAAAATAAATAAATCTAAAAAGAAAAAAAGGTGTCACACAGCGAGCGAGATTCCAGTCCTTGGGACATGCAGTGGAGTTGGGGAGTTAAAATGAAGTCAGAAAACAGGGTCACCTGCTTGGCCTTCGCAGTGTTTGACTCCCACTATGCTCCTGGCAGTGAACGAGCCTGAGGATTATGGTGCCCTGAACAATAAATAAGGACAAAGGGCCCGTGGGGAAGCTGCTTGGACAAACACAGAAGGGGAAGGGTGGGTGTTCTGGCTTGGGGTTGGATGTTGGCAGTTGTCAGGGTGACTCACAGGAGTACATCATGGAGGCAGCAAGGAGCAGGCCGAGCAGATGGAGGACAGGCAGGGTGGCCACAAGAGGGCAAAACGCTAAAGAATGCAGGCTCCAGGTAAAACATTATCACCTCCGAAACTCAGGGACCATCTTGCAAGGAGGGAAGACAGAATGTGAGAGCCAGAGGAAGCGAGGGAGAGCGTGGAACACTCATCCCAGGCAGCGCGCGGTTGTCACATTCCTAACACTCACTGCAGCTGTTCACGTGCACGAGGTGGCTTGTACAAGACACCATCATTCTGTAGTGAAAGAGAAGAGGCTCGTGAGGTCTGCCTCTCCTTGAGGACATGCAGCCAGGTAGCAGCTGCCGCAGGGAGAGATTGTCTTCAGTGGTGTAGCAGTTGCCTGTGCTCCTGAAAATAACCCTTTCTTGGAAGAAAGCCTCAGTAAACGTATCATGCCACATACACACATAAAGGAAGACGTGGAAGGAGAAAAGGAACAGGCTAAGAAGAGAAATCAGTGAACACTATCAAATACTGCATATGCATTATGAAAACATAATGAAACCGAGTACTGTGTCTAATTAATATGTGCTAATAGTTTTTTAGAAAGAGGTCAGGTGGTAGGGAGCCATGGAAGGCTTTGGAGTAGGGGTGAGATGTGTCACTGAGGTTATTCTTACTTCCATCTCTTGTGTCTTGGTGCAGTGGTTGACACCCCCAAGGACTAGAGATGCCCATATTAAAGGTGTACATGCTTAAAGTATCCACAGAAATGCACAACGCTAAACACTGTATGAGCTAAACATGGAAAGTGTATGCGTATGATATAGGAGTGCACACACACACACACACACACACACACACATTAAGATATCAGCTCCAATGTAGTGAGGGAGTTCTGAGCATTCCCAGCATGCACTGCCCAGCATTCCTGGTTAATTAGTCCTTGTCCTGTAACAAACATAATGTTCCTCTCTCATGGCTCAAGGAGCATGTCAACAAGGCATAAGCAAGTAGCAGAGGCAGACACAACACCAGTGCATTTAAGTTGAAGTGTTAGCTGTGATTATGGCTCAGTGGGTGAGTGGGTGGCAGAGATGCTGCCATTTCTACTTATCTGTCCTTTGCAAGTCATCTATGATGGATATACGCTACTTATGATAGGAAAAGCAAACATATACATTTAACAATTTCCCCTAGTCTCTATACTGAGGGACCAGAGAAGTGATTCCACAAGATACCACCTTGGTCCCCAAGCTGCAGTGTGAACAAAGCCTGCTGGAAGCTGGGAGATGCCACTTTCTGGGGGTTTGCAATTATAAATATTGTCACAACACTCAGCTCCCATTTTGCCATTTCCTTCCATTTTTAAATTAATCTTAACTACATAAATAAATGTAACTGTGGACTCTTGCTTCTTAGAAAGCATTGTAACTAAGTCAAAACTCTTGTCCAGCAGCTGCCACTCCTGTCCCCTGGCCACCGAGAGACAATGACGGGGAGTGGTCAGAATGAGGGCTTTTAGACCAGAGAGTCTTTGCTTGTTTATTAGTTTACCTGCAGCTCTGTGCCCCAGAGCGTCTGTATGTTCCTCACATTCCTGTATGTGCCCTCAGAGGCCCAAACAGGATACTGGATCCCCTGGAACTGAAGTTAGAAGTAATTATGAGCCACTGGATGTGGTTGCTAAGAACCAAAACCTGGTCCTTTTGAAGACTGCCAAGTGTTTTTTAAGTCCTGTCCAGACACCTGTCCAGGTGATGACCACCAGTTTCTGAAACCGAGTTTAGACCTTGTGCGGGGCCTGTATGGGAGTGTAGAGTTGAGACAAAAGTTAGGAGACAAGACAGGCTTCTGAATACTGATGACAAAACACTAATTCAGAAGCAGGCATGAAATAGATACACAGCATAACTGATACCCATGGCCCTGCAGCTGTAGTCACCTCAAAAGAAACAGAACCCTTGGCTAGAGAAAACGGGAAATGGTGGCTGATTTGCAGGGGCTGAGGGAAACATCTTAACAAGTTTAAGTACTAGCAGAAACAGACCCCCAGGGACAGGATTTTGAACTTTCAGTAACCTTTGGGAGATGCTTAGTCCTTTTCTTGCACCACCAGATTTGACCACTCTTCCCTGGTGGGTCCTATTTTTCATCCAGTTTTATGACCACATTTAGCCAATCAGGGTCTAGCTGGCACCAGTAGGCAACTCTATGAACCTAGACTTGAAAGTGCAACGTGCATTAGAATTCAAAAAAGAAGGAAGAAGTCAACAATCAAACTCACCCAGTGACAGAGACAGAGGAGCTTGTGGGATGTAGCCTCCCTGAAGACAGAGGACTCTGTACCTGAGGCGCTTGCCTTTGTAAGAGGCTAGAGAGCTGACTGGAGCTAGCCTCTAGTATTCTGGTTGCAGACCAAGGGGACTCAGCCAGGCAGGCTCTAAGGTTAAGTAAGTATTGGTTACATTTCTGTTGCTGTGATAAAACACCACGATCGGGGCAACTTATAGAAAGAAGGGTTTATTTGGGCTTATGGTTCCAGAGGAATAAGACTCCATCCCAACAGGGAAGCATGGCAGCAACTAGCAGGCATCGCAGTAGAAGCAGAAAACTGAGAGCAAACATTCTAAACCACAAGCATGAAGCGCAGGACGCACTGGAAGTGGTGTAGATTGTTTTAAGTCCCAAAGAACACCTCCAGTAAGATATTTCCTCCTGGGGCTGGAGAGATGGCACAGAGGCTAAGAGCACTGAATGCTCTTCCGGAGGTCCCGAGTTCAAGTCTCAGCTGCCACATGGTGGCTCACAACCATCTATAATGTGATCTGATGCCCTCTTCTGGCCTGCAGGTGTACACGCAGGCAGAACACTGTGTACATAATAATAAATAAATAAAACCTTTTAAAAATGGTATTTAAAAAAAGATATTTCCTCTTACAAGGCCACACTTTCTGATCTGCACCCAAACAGCGCCACCAGCTGATGACCAACTGTTCAAACATCTGATCCTTTGGGGGACATTCTCATTTAAACCACTACAGACTACAATATTTCAGGCTTCTGTTGCCAAGGGAAATCCCTTCCTTTGACAGTTTCCAGACTCCAGACATCAAGACCACCTAGCACTTCAGAGACTTGTCACTCAGGAAGTATGTAAGAGTTGAGGCACTTCTCAGAGCTGCAGGTTTGCTCTGCAAGAGACAGCAGTTGGCTGACACCCTGAGGTCTTCAAGAGCTTTGAGCCATAACACTTCTCAGAGCTGTATCAGCTCTCAGCTAGCATCCTGCTGCTACCAAGAGTTCAAACGTGTTTTAACCAAATCCCACAGGGTAATCTGTTTTAAGTTTTTAGTTTTTTGGCTTTTTTTTTTTTCCTTTAAGGTTGTTAATTCCAATTTGAAAATAAAGTGCCTCTTGCTTGTTTGCTGTTCACTCTATTCCTGGAGAAGGAGGAGGAGGAGGAGGAAGAGGAGGAAGAGGAGGAGGAGGAGATAAGAACCCAGCAGGGGACAGGAAATAGTCTCAAATGATAGCCTTTCTCTGACTTCTACATTTGTGTATGGCACAGAAGTGCCCTACTACACATACACTTACAACAAATAAATAAACATAATGATAGAAGTGTCAATTAAACCTAAAAATGTTAAATATTTAGCTACAATTTAATTTCTTATGTAAAACTAAGCAAATATATCCATTTTATTAGTATGCAAATTTTCTTTCATCTTTAAAAAGGGGTAAAATTGTATGCATACCAAGGAATTGTGTTAAGATAAATCTCTTTATGATTTATTATCCATTGTTTGATTTGTACACCTATTTTACATATATAACTGGGCTTGTATAAAAATTTATTGGATAAAAAAGGGTTTAAGAAGCCCTGTTCTAGACCTTTCTCTGTCTATTTGCATATGTTAATGCAGACTCAGAACATATGGTGTGATGGCACATGTACTCAATGCACTTATTTTCTCTTTTGCAGAGTTATTGTAGCTACTGCTTCGTTTCTGAAATAAAATACAGACTAAAGCAATGGGAGGACTGAGGGGTCGTGTTCAGAGGAGGTTGGGCATGGTGAGGAAGGCATGGTGGCAGCAGCAGGAGGCTGCTGGCCACAGTGCTGTGTCCAAGCACAGCAAGATGAATCTGGTGTTCAGGCCCCTTTCGCCTTTCCCTTCAGTCCAGTGCCTGGCCCGTACGCTGCTGCTGCTCACACTCAAAGTGACTCTTCCCACTTCAGCTAACCTAACGCAGATATCGTCCCTCACAGGCATGCCCGGACCTCTGTCTCCTAGGTGATTTTAGAGTTTGTCAAGTTGACAAGCAAATTAACTATGACAATAGTGATAGGCAACCTGCTGCTTCCTGTGATGATCTGCATACGGATGGCCCCCCGTGGACTCATCTGTTTGAATGCTTGGCCCATAGGAGGGGCACTTTAGGAGGTGTGGCCTTGTGGGAGGAAGTATGTCACTGCGGGGATGGGGTGGGCTTTGAGTTCAAGAAGTAGAACTCCCAGCTCCTTCTCCTGCACCATGTCTGCCTGCGTGCCGACATACTTTCCGCCATGATGATAATGGACTAAACCTCTGAAACTGTGAGCCAGGCCCAGTTAAATGTTTTCCTCTATGAGAGTAGCCGCGATCATGGTGTCTTTTCACAGCAATAGAAACCCCAAGACACTTCCTTTGGTGGGGCTGTCTCACTCGCCATGCAGCACTGAGCTGAACCACAAGACGTCACACAGTCATATTGTGTGGAGTCCAGCTGGAAAAAGAATGCTCAGAAGGAGTCTCACTGTCTGCTTTGTGCTGCCTCTGAAGTGTCCGCCACTTGGGGGGCTGTCACCCCCAGTGAGGGGGTGGCAGTGAGCTGAGCTGAGAGTCACAAACACCTTGTGAAGAGCACAAGCGCCACCACTCACTCCTCCTGACAAACTAGAAGCCTGGAGTCAAAGACCTGGCTTAGAACCATAGACATGGAGCTGAGGGCCAGCTCATCAATGCAGGGTGTCGGGAGGTGAGGGTGGAGGTGGGAGGGGTGGCCTGCAAATTATGCCTTTCCTGGAAGGATGTGATACAGCCATGGTAAAGACACCAACATGGTGGGGGTAAGAACAGTCGTAAGGATGAGGACTATAGCGTATGTGTGGGGTAGTCACCATTCCATCACGGCTCTTCCTGAACCAGGGACCAGAGGGAAAGGGGGTTCCATGAAATGAACATTGCACTTCTCTCGTACTGCATGAGATGGAACCTTGCTGGACACTGTTACAGAGGAAAATGCAATTGACTTGCATTCGCAAAGTCATGGTTACATGCACACTTCCTTTTTGTGTTTTCTGGAAGAGTCTGGACTAGCCAAAGGATGACCGTGAACTGGATGCTCACTCATTCTTGAGGGTTATGCACAGGAGAATCCAGAAACCTCACAAGTATGTCATTAAATGGGGACTTCTCAAAGGGACCTGAATCAATGCAGGGAGCCCCGAGGGTATCCTGGAGCAAGTTACTGCTGAGAAAGGCAAAGAGGGCCACATTTAAATAGTTCCACTGAGGTACAGGCCCTTCCTCAAAGGACCCGATCATGGGATCATTTGCACCTTTACTTGTGCTTCCCTGGTTTAACCAGGCCCACTGTGACAGACAAGCATGGAGTGTGGATACACAGCTGTGTCCCGCTCAAGTCAGGCTGTCTTTGCTCATGGTGCGGTGGCTCTCCAGCAGCAGCCTCAGTTTTCCTACTATGTAAACAGGAAATGATCACATTCACCTGATGCTCCACTCAGATGCGCACTTGGGACTAATGTCAATACGCAAAGGATGCAGGCATCCCTCACTTGGTCCTCTGTCCCATATGACTTCTCAGCCCCTTACCTGAGGTCTTGCATGGGACACAGGACTACTTGATCCTGGGGAACCACCTGCCTGCTTGCTGTCTCAGGCCTGTCCTTCTCAAAACCCTGCATGTTGACGGGACAGCTGGAGGAGATGACAGAAGCTTCTGGAAAGGAGGCAATCCCTGTCTCTAAAGAGAAAAAATGCCCTGTTGCTCCGTCCCCACTGGGTTGGAGGGTGGACGTGGTTATTTATTGTGAGATGCTGAGAGCCAGTGCCTGGTGGGATCACTTAGGGTGATTTTGTTTGTGTGGCTCATACTGTTACTGAGCAATGGGTCCTTGAGGACCAGCCGTGTGCTCACAGGGGCCCATTGTCACTGGAGGTGATATGCATCATTCAAATGCCTCTCGAGGGTCTCGCTGTGCTAAATTTCTGGAATGGTGACTTACACCCAGTTAACTCGCCCGAATGTTTGCACAGCTGTGGAGGCCGGAAACCACATTGACTGTCAAGAGCCCTTGGAAAGATAGCTGGGAAGGTCCTTTCCTAGAGCTTAATTCTTTTCACTTGGCTCCACCCTTGTTAGAGGTACCCGCCATCCTGAATCCTTTCCTCACGTCACATAACACAGAATGGGCTGCTCCATTTTAGTTCCCAAGTTCTCTGCCCCCCCCTCTGTGTGTGTGTGTGTGTGTGTGTGTGTGTGTGTGTGTGTGTCCTTTCTGCACCGTCTTTCTCCCTAGGCCTCATAGGCTTATATCTGACTCATCTCTATGACAAGGTACCAAGCACATGCCTGAAGCAAGGTCTAGGATAGTAGAAGACAGTAGATTTAAAATGAATAATTAAAAATTGCTTGTATGTGTGTGGTATATGGTGGTGCATGCATGCTTATGTGAGTATGCATGTATGCATGAGGAGGGCTGGCTCTCATGTGCATGAGGATGAGCATGCACGCATGTAAGCGGGGTTGAAGTTTAGTGTCTTCCTCAGTCACTTTCTACCTTAGTTTTTGAGCTGGAGTCTCTCTTTATGAAGGTGGAGCTCATGAATTCAGCAGAGCTGGTTAGTGATCTTCTGACTTAACAGTCTTCTGGGCCTCTCTCCCTTCAAGCCCAGAAACCTGTCCAGGGGCTAGAAAAGCTTCCATATTGTTATAAATCCAGTGCATAAAAACAAAACAAAAGAACAGTAACAAAACAAACAAATAAAACCCCATCTCCTGGGATCAAAGCTTCTCAGTTGTCAGGAACAGTTTAGACTGTAAAGTGCTTGTTCTGCAAGCTCAAAATGACTGGAGTTTGATCCAGAATCCATGTGAAACCCCTGACATAGGGGTGTGCTCTTATAGTTCCTGTTATGGCTAGAGGTGGGAACAGGCAGACTGTGGAAGCTCATTGGCCAGCTAACCTAGACTATTTGATGTTCAGGCAGACCAAGAGACCTTATCTCAGAAAGTATAAGGTGCCTGGGAAATGACAATAAAAGTCTGCTGTCCTCTACATGTGCACATATGTGGATGGACACACACACACACACACACACACAGACATACACACACACACACACACATACATACACACACTACCACCACCAGTGATGCTTTCTAGTTAATTCCTTTCTTACATCAAAGTCCATGAGAGACTAGCTTACATGTTGAACTAGGCTTCGGCTAGTGGTCCATGGGAAAAAAGCTTCAGAACTCTTTTTTTTTTTTTTAAATCCAGAGATCCCAGTTCAACATACCACAGATAAACCTTTCACAAGGGCAGTCATCTTGAGTGTAATGAGCAGATGTCTCTGGCCTTAGGACTCTAGAGCACTGTTGCTGTGCTAACAGGCCTCCTGTCCTGAGCCTGAGTGAGTCCCAGGGACAAAGCAGAGATGGAAGCCCTGGGTGTGTCTGGCTGTGCAGATCGAATCTGTAGCTTCCTTCAGGGTGCTTAGCTGCTCAGAGGACAGACTCTGCAGCTTGTTCTGGGGCTGTAAGAAGTGTGAGACTGATGGCACAGGGGGGCCACCCTGCAGTTCTGGACTTTACCATACAGACTTTGGCAGAGTGGTGAAGTTGGGGTGTTCCTTAGCCATCTTTCCCACACTGTGTGAGAAGCGTGATGGAAAAAGGAAGTTAGAAGGTGTGGTCGTAATTTTTACTGGATGAAACTAAAAGAGACAGCAGAGAGAAGTGTGTGACCATGCTTAGAACTTGGTCTCAATGTAAACTCTTGTCAACAGCCTGAAACTTGTAAGGCCCTGGGTGCTGAGGAGAGCCAAGGCAGGCTAGGGGCAGGGTGTGGGAAGGTATAGCTCCGAGGGCCGAGGGAAGGGAGGGTCGAGGCTGTGCAAGAGGAATGTGGGAGCAGGGCCTGGCTTCCCTGTGGCCTTCATAAGCCCAGCTCACAGAGGTCACTAGCTGATAGAGGGAGGCTCCACAAACAGGGGATGCTGTGCTCTGATGCATGACAAACAGGACAGGCATCTCTCCGCCTTAGTGGTCCCTCCTGGGGTCTCAGGCAGGTCTTTTCCCTTTTGCCAGTCTCAGTTTCCATGTTTTACTAGTGACCTTTAAGAATTTGTCTCTGGTTACTGTCCTGGTTAGGAGGGAAAGTAGAGGGGGAAGCCAATTGTAGGGGTGCTGAGGAGGGAGGGCAGAGGGAAAGGCAACTAAATAATTCTCTACTTATTCTCTGTACACCTGTGTATGTCAGCTCCCTCCTAGGGGCCCCTGTCTCTGAGCAGGGAAACCTTACGGTCTTCAGTCCCGGAACCAGTTGTGGCCTCCACACCTGTGCTCAGCCTGGGTGGCTCAGAGTCTGTGGAGCTAGAGGTCACATGCCTGACGAAGACAGGAAACAAGGACAACAAAACAGAACGGAAACAACAGAGCTCCTTCACAGCAGAGAGGCATCCACATGTGTTCCCTGTGAGGAAGCTGGGCTTCTCAAGCAAGGCCTCTCCAATTGTGTCAGGCAGCTTCCTGTCACTGTGACAAGTTACCCAACACGGTCAACTCAAAGGAGTAAAGAGCTGACTGGGTTTATGGTTTCTGAGATTTTAGTCCATGCTTGTCCAGTCCTGTTGTTTTTTTACTTTGGGCATCACAGGACCTCAAGATGAGCATGGTGGCAAACAGTCTGAGGCCTGTTTCCTTCTGGGAAACAAAACAAGATGAGAGGGGCCAGATTCCAATATACCTTCAAAGACACATTCCCAGTGACCTCACTTTCTTCTGTTGGGCCCCCACATTTTAAAGGTTTTATCAGTTCCCTATGATACCACAGACTGGGAATCACATGGTCAACTCACAGGCCTTTGAGGAACATTTATCATCCAAAGCATGACAGTCATTTGCTCCAGGTCAGGGATGAGCGTGTGACATGTCAAAGCGTCCATGGGGCCCTGGTGACTCTGCCTTGCTAACTCAGACCTACACACACAGCACTTTCTCCTTCCCCAAGGGTTTAGCTCCTGCCCAGGATGTAGCTGCCATGCTGCCTCTCCCAGGAAGCCTTCCAGCTTGCGCCAGAGCACACACTGTTTCTCCAATTCCTTTTCCCTCTGTCATGATACCTGTCACCCAGTTTTTCTCCCATCCTCCCCCATACACTGTGCTACTTGTCTGGGCACCTTCCATGACCACATCCTAACTCTACCCACCATCTGCCGTAGGAGGGGATGGTTGAGAGCTGCCAACATGCAAGGAGAAGAGTCCAGTCTTCCCTGTACTGGCTGCTTGTGATCTAGTGTCTTCATGGAGACACTTGGGGGTGCGGGTGGGGTTGCAGATGGAAAAACTGAAGCTCAGAGAGACATGTCCTCTCCCCAAGGTCTACCTGAGGCTGTTGTACATCAAGTCAGTGATGGGGCTGGGCCAAGAGCCTACCGCACTGCAGCCTCCATCTCAGCCAATTCTGAGTCTTGTCGGGAACCTTTTTGACAGATGGCTTCCCTCTGCATGACTGCTTCTAGTTCCTGGGAGCCCAGCCCTGTAGAAGGCAGCTTCTGTGCTTCTGGGCAGAGCCTCAGCTCCTTCCACCCAGCAAAATGTTGCCACCTTCCACTGACACAGCTTACCTTTCTTTTTCTCTTTTTCTTTTTTTTTCTTGCATTGTTCATTTATTCATTCATTCTTTCAATCACCTGCCTGTGTCCAGAGAATTATATGAGCCCCTCTCGCCTCTCAGAGCTGAGATAACACTGTGGGGAACAGCCCACATAGTGTGGAACTGAGTTCTGCTTTGGGTTGGCAGTAATTGCACCTGTTTTCTCTCCTGCATCTTCAGGACCACCACGACAAAGGTGCCTACATAACGAATAGGATATTTTCATTGTGAAGGATATGAATGAGCTGATGTGGAACAGGAAGAAGATGCTCAGGGGTGGCGGAAACAGACAACACAACCAGTTCCACTGGGGTGGAGCTTTCCTGAGTATATGGGAATTAGGTGAGGGGGGAGGTGAGGTGGAGCAGAGGCAGAGCCATGACAGACAATGGGCATGAT
Source organism: Acomys percivali (assembly GCA_907169655.1). NCBI lineage: Eukaryota > Metazoa > Chordata > Mammalia > Rodentia > Muridae > Acomys > Acomys percivali. Next base: position 116,027,334 of record OU015746.1, read on the forward strand.
GCAATGGAGGCACACGTCCCAAAGCCTGCATGGTGCAGTTGCAGGGGAGAATGGGGAACACGAAATGAGGCAACAGGAGACCACTGAGCCACAAAAGGCTTTGAACCCTAAATACAGCTGCTGGGTATTTCTATAAGGCAAGAGGATTTCTATGAGAGGGACAGGTTTCAAGTGATGCCCTGTGATGAAACTTCCCCTCTATGCATCCATCTATCTATCTATCTATCTATCTATCTATCTATCTATCTATCTCCTCTCCCCTACCCTCTGTATGTGTGTGTGTGTGTGTGTGTGTGTGTGTGTGTGTGTGTGTGTGCGTGCCTACATTGTGTTCCTCTTTGTGTGTGTGACTGGGAGCATAAATCTGCATTTGTATGTGTGTGTCTCTGTGTGTCCTTAAGCATGTGTCTGTGTGTCTCTGTGTGAAATGCACCAGCTGGCTCCCGTAGAACCCCACCAGGAAGCCTCCCAGTCATTCAGGTGAGGAGTGATCACAGGGCAGCCGAATGGTCCAATCATTTCCCAGCTGAATGGTAATCGGACATTCGGACTCTGAGGTCTCAGTACACTCACCTACAGCTTCGTCGGCTCTGTGGCACTGCAGACTCACCATGCGAGAGTGACTTAAACTACATATGGGTAATCCTGCTCCAGCTCTCAGGCCTGTTCACCCAGCACAGCTGCCAGCCCATCAGTGGGCAGAGCTGGACTTCTGCACGAAGACACTGATGGCTTCTTCCTTATCCCTTTACATCTTGGGTTGTCACCAGCCTCTGCTCAGACCTGAAGCCACACCATGGGACCCCAGCACATCATCCCTCATCCTTCTCCTGCAAGTCTGGGGCTGACAACATCCTCACCCAAATTGGTTTCCCTAGTTCCCTGGCCCAAATTGATTAATCATCAGGCACTTTCAGCTATCAGCCCTGCTGCAATTGGCATATTTATTTCTAATCAGCTCTTAAAAATGGCATCATTCAGAGGTGCTTAACCACATTACTTAATTCTCAGCCTGTATTGCTATTGATTTCAAATATTCTCCTTCAGATATGGCTCATCATTTAATGCAGAAGTCTGTTTATATAATAATCTTATCTGGTTACTAAAATCTGTGAAATCTCTTCAATTGCCTCTAATGCAAGATTGGAGGCTGGTTGCTAAATGAGTCAATTTTACTTTAATTTGGTTTATTTACAGTACATGTTTTAATGCTGCACATTCCCGGCTTCCGCAGCAAAGCTGAAAAGAAAGGCAAATACAGGCGCGGAGAGAGACATGTGCTTTTCTCAGTCTGCAGGGATGGAGGCACAGTTGGCAGGGTTCCCTGAATGACACTAAACTTCTGGCCTCTGGTGACCAGTGAGAAAGGCCTTCCAAGGCCCTCAGGGCCCACGGCCATTGGTGCAGTTCTGTCAAGAGTACCCAAGGGGAGTCACATGGTCTCAGATCTTCCATTCTGAACAGATGCACCGGTTGCTCACAACAGAGCCTACGTCATCTGAGAGATGGGCACAATGTAACGTTCTCCAGGTGCCTTGGGAAGACACCACCACAAGACTCCAAGGTTGATGAGCCTGTAGCAAAGGTTCTGCGTGCTGTTTCTCTGCTGTTTCAGCGCTGATGGTCAGGTCTCCACAAGCACCTTCCCCCACTGCACCCACATCTCATCTCTGAGGTTGACTGAAGACTCTCAGGAGAGGTCTTTCAAGCTATGGAGGCCCTTTGTGCTGCAAAGGACAGAGGCTGACACAGTCCTATGTTTGCTGAGTTTACTAAGCTTTAAACTCTAAACTTTAGAGTGAGGCACAGCCAGATCAAAGCCCGATCCTGAGCCACAAAGTCCGTCCTGTGAGGCTCAGACCCTACACTTTGCCTCGAAGTGTCCTTCCAGCATGTCTGCTCTTTGCCAAGTGTTCCCGTGTCGGTCTCCTGTCCCCGTGCGCCATCTTTGCCACAGGCTTGTTCTTGCTCATGCTCCTTCTGCCTCTGCCTTCCGCTTTGTAGCCACTGCGGAGGACAGGCTCTCCTGTCATTGATGAGTGGTGGCCTGCAGACCATGTCCCTTGGAGCAGATGTCCATCCCTGGTCCTGTCTGTGATAGAGAACCTGGCTGCACTGCAAATGCAAAGCTGGTAACAGCAGCATCTGCAGAAGACTGTGGGAGTGCAAGGCCCTGGCTCTGAGTCACCCTTGTCTTCCAGAGACACAAAGAACACATGAATCTGGATGCTGCCTCCTGGTGAGTGGATCCCACCAGGCTGGGGGAAGTGACAGTGGAATGCCGAGTGAATTGGACACCTTTTTCTGTCCTTTCCACCTCTAATGAAATGAGAAGAGTGGAAAGCTGAAGTCTGTCTGTCTGTCTGTCTCCTTTACCCGGACAGTGTGCCGGATTGTTCTGCTTATAGCAGATGAGGCCTAGCCTGCCCAGACCACCACAGCTCTCTCTTGGTCAGGTGTGAAAGCTGCTATTTCATGCTTATCTTCCCCAATTAACAACAGCTGGTCCCCTATAAAACCAACTGGTAAGATGGTTTGTTATCAGAAGACAATGCAACATCATTAGGCTTTAATGGCTACAGCCCCGTTTACTGTGCTGAGTTCGCAGGGTTAATGTGGCGAGATGTTGGGTCCCACCCTGCTGGGCTGCTGGGCTGCTGGGCTGCTGGGGCTCTTTGCTATTTTTAGGCATCTTCTTCAAGCCTCATTTTCTGAATCATGGAGCCAGGAGGTATCGGGGAGGTGGATGAGGGTCTTGATTTCCTGAAAGGGAAATTATTCAGGAGGTGGTTGAAGCCATACTTAGAAGAAACAGATCATCAAGTGAAATCATTTTAAATTAAAATTTTTAATAAAAAAAAATGAAGAAAGAAAGAAAGACCAAACCTGGTTTTTTTCCCCTTTGTGCTTGCAGAATCAAATAACCAGGTAAGCGGAAACGAATGCTGCCCCTTCTACCCCACTCCCCTGTCTCTCCCACTGATCCCCTCCATGTCTCACTGAGGGTTCTTGTCTTGCTTCAGGGTTGAGAACTGTGCTCACTGAAGGGCATGTTCCTGGCAATCGAAGGACTGAGCGCTTGCCTGAGAGAGATAATCCTGGATTGGCTGTGAATTAGAAGTCATACTCACCGAATTTGGCACTGGCAACAACCGTACTGCTTGTGGTTCAAAATGGCTTCCTATGTGACAGTGTCACCCTGGGACTTAAAAAACGGAAGCTGGAGTCTGCGTATTGATCTTGGTGACTCACAAGGCTGCGGGAGAGATGCGCTGTTAGGCAAACAGGTGGGAAATATCCATTCTATCCATTCCTTCATTCAGCAAGCAGGACCGACAGCTCCTGTGGATGCCAGGTGCCACTGGCAAGCATGTCTGCCTGGGCAAATCATACATAAAATACCAGAGAGAATGTAGGTTTTGTTAAAAGTAAGCTTTTGTTAAAAGCTCTCTTCTCCTCTCCTTCCTACCCTCCTTTTTCTTCCCTTTCCCTCTATCTTCCTCCTTTCCCTCTGCCCTTCTCTTTCCCCATTTCCCTTGTCCTTTTCCTTCCCTTCTCCTCTTTTCCTTTTCTGCCTTTCTTCTTTCATTCAGGCCCCTCTTCTCCCATAGAACTTACATAAGCATTTTACTTGACATGTGATGTCATGATTTAAGTTTTGTGTTAAAGGAACCAGGATCTTTTTGCACGGCAGTCAAGTGGTATTCCTACCAAGAAGAAGCTCCAGAGCCAGGCACATAAGCTCAGCAATGCTGTCTTGGGGCCCATGGACAGGTAGTTTCCAGCATGAGGCTGGGGCCAAGCCTGGAGGGTGAGGCTAGCAGTGGCCAGACAAGGCTGACACAATGATTCTCTCTCCTGTGTTTGCTGCCCTGTTTCCCCTGTGTTGATACCGTGGCTATTAAGTTTGATTCCTACTCTGCTAAAGGGAGTGAGCATTGAGAGGTGGCATCCATCCCTGGCCAGAGCCATATCAAGAGGAGATCCATGTAGCCATCCTGTCCAGCAACTGCCCCAGGAGGAACTCTGGAAGCCCCCACCATGGAGCATTTAATTAAGTTCTGTGAAGAGTCTGAAGTGAAGTCACAGCCCTCCTGGGTGTCATGTTAATGCAGAGGGGCAGGTCTGCTCTTACATCCTGGATGGGAGTAGATTAAAAGAATTTACTGTCTGCCCCACTCCTGAGGCACTTCATCAAATAGAGCCACCAGCACTCACTTCCGCTTCTCTTCCATGCTTACTAACCTTCCATGGGAGTAAGTCTTAAGTGTTAGAGAGTTGGCCTCCACCAGAGGAAGGCAGTTAGATCTATATTCAATTTTGTGTGTTTTTTTTTAATAAAATAAGTACTTACTTAGTGTATGGCTATAGCCTGTGTGAATTTATGTAGACCATGTTCATGAAGGGGCCCTTGAGGCCATAAACAGCACTGGATTTCCTAAAACTGGAGTTACAGATAGTTGGGAGCAACCATGTGAGTATTGGGAACTAAACCAGGGTTCTCTGTAAGAGCAGTCAGTGCACTTAACCACTGAGCTGTCTCTTCATCTTAAACGCTGTTTTTTCTGATTCCGAGGGAGGATACATTTGTTCTAATATGGATTTTAGGTGAGGGGCTCATAAGACCACACCACAAGCCGAGGAACTCTTTTAGCAGCTAGTGGCTGCTTTGTTTTGGTGGTATAGCCATGTAAAAGTTGTCCATGCTCCAGTAAATAACCCCACACCAATGCTCATTCACCCAGCCATAATCAAGCTAAGTGGATCATGAAGTTGGGGAACACTTGATGGGAAGGTTTCTAGAGAGATTGGGAGGGGCATGAGAAAGGGTAGTAGAGCTGTGTAAATATGATGAAAATATATTGTATATATGTATAGACTTGGCAACAAATGAAACCAATTTATATTAGGGCATGAGTTTGAGAAAACAGTTTTTGTGCCTTTTTGGAGTATGCGTTCATAACCTAAAAAAATCAGTAGGTTAAATGCCAGTGGTAACGGTATTGACAGAAGTCAAGTGACTTAATGTTGACTTAGAATGTCTTTTTAGCTCTTTATTTTACATAGGTGCCGTGAGCCCTCACACATACACAACACACACACAAATTCTACCTCTCTTAGGTGTCAAGATCTTACTTGAAGGCAAACAATATCCAGGTGACTGAGTCATAATTCACTGGCTCATTCACCCTCAGCATCTCACCTAGAAGCCTAAGCCCAGGAGCCTAACCAGATAGCCAATAGTTCTCAGCAGATAGCCAATGAAAGAATGGGAGACATACTCCAAACACACCCCCTACCTAGGCTTTCTGTAGTAGGACTTTGGGAAAATCTTGTTAGGCACAGTTTTGAATGCATGCTGGCTTCCTGCAAACCAGCTGACCTGTATTTACAGTCTCCACATTTGTTTTGGAAGAAATCCAAATGTCCACTTAACTGGGCTGGAGGCCAGCATAATCTTCCTGTATTGTTTGTAACCACGAGATTAATGGTGGGCCTTGCTCTGAGCATTGTGGTGACATCATTCACCTTGGGGTGTCTCTTCAGTGCAGATTACAATAATGGATTGGTCTTCACTGGGGCTGTCGGCTCTGCTCGAGGAGCCTCAGCTTCTGCAGAGAAGCAGCCTAGGAAATAGGTTGCATCATATCGGAGATGGACTGTGGTGACCCTGACATGAGGATCATGCCAGGCTCAGTTGGGGAACATACCTGATCTCTCTCTCTCTCTCTCTCTTTCTCTCTCTCTCTCTCTCTCTCTCTCTCTCTCTCTCTCTCTGTGTGTGTGTGTGTGTGTGTGTGTCTGTGTCTGTATGTCTCTCTCTGTCTGTGTGTGTGTGTGTCTGTCTTTCTGTCTTTGTGTGTCTGTCTGTCTGCCTATCTTTCAGTCTGTCTGTCTGTCTGTCTCTCTGCCCCCTCCCCCCAGGCATGTGCACACACACACACACACACACACACACACACACACACACACACACGCACCAAAGCCTTACAGACTTTTTACTGTGAAGGTAAATAAAATGCTTAGCATGCGCCTATGTCCCAGCAATTAACACACACATTTATATCACTTGTGGAAAGATGAATCAATTCATCTGATGCTAAAATATGACACAGGTTATAACTCAGCAACAGTGAAAAACAATCCCATTAACTGGACAAAAAAGAACCTGATGGACATTCCTCCAAAGAAGATCGACAAAGGCCCAGTAAGGACATGCTGAGACGCTCACTATTCCTAATCACTAGAGAAACACACATTAAAAGCACAGCGAAGGCAAAGGAGATAGCTCAGTGGTTAAAGTGCTTGCTGCAAAAGCATGGGGACCTGGGTTCAAATCCCTAGCACCCATATAAAAAGCTGAGTGTGGTAGTCCAGGCCTGTAATCCTGATGATAAGGAACATCTTAGGGGCTTGATGGCCAGCCAATCTAGCCATTCAGGGAGCTCAGGTTCAGTAAAAGACACTCCTCCCCACACACACCTAAAAACTAAGGTGGAGAATGACTGAGGAACAGACCTGATGTTGACATCTGGCCTCCATATGCACAGGCAAGGAACTGTGCTTGCAGGAAGCACCTACTGTCTGGTCCTGTCCTGAAATACAGCATTAAGGAAGGGACTTGATTCAGAGACACAGGTTCACACAAGCACAAACACCCAAGCACACATACAGACTGAGGCAGAGGCATGGTGACAGAAACGTCTGGAGTGCTGGTGGGCAGGCATATGGGAATCATCTGTGAGACCTTTTGCCCTGAAGCTACTGAATGTCCTGGCAAAAGCTGAGAGGTCCCTGCACTGGGACTGCTGTCAACCTGTGTCCCTCATTCCTAGCCTGGGGACAGGTAGTAATGAGCGGTGTTCCAAAGGGGTGTCCCAGTCATGAGTCTCTTTCCAGCCACAGCAGTGACCAGCTGTGCAGCCTGGGGCAAGCAACTTCCTCTCAATGCGTCTTGGGTTCTTCCACATTGGGCATAGATGCTTTGGATGGCATTGAGAGCTGCAGGGAGGAGCCAGGGAGTGGAAAGCAAGCCAAGGGCCCAGCTCCTTGCCTGATGCCTGCAACTGTGCCATTCTACACCTGGAGGCACCAGCGTGTCTGCCTGCAAATCTCTTCCATTGCCACCACGGCTCTGCCCCTCTGTGACCCTTTTCTCACCCGAGCCTTGAAGCAGGAGTGGATGGTTTGATGTTAACTGGCCTGGATGAAATGCCTTCTGCTAGCAATTGCCTTCATTGCCTGCTGTAAAATTACGTCTATATTTAAATATGCTGAGATAATTCTTAAGTTTTATTAGTCCTTAAATATTTTGGCATGTTTATTTCTCCTGAAACAATTATGGAGGTTTCATTGTTTTACTTGAAAAAAAAAAAAAAAAAAGAGGCTAAGTCTTCTCTCACAATAAACCCCTGACAGGCTGGGTTCCGTGCTAACTAGCTTCAGTGTACCCCATTATCAGCTAGTCAGCTCAGCAGAATGTGATAGGAAGGAGCTGGCCTTCCTGCTATAATGTAGTTGCCCTCTGCAGCTCTCCCTGCCTCTGTCATGTGACTCCTCCTCCTCATAATCATAATAGCGCTCTCTCCAGTCACAGAAGCACTCTGCACTGTCCCCAGGGTTTGGTCCCACCCTTGTCAACAGCCCCTTTGGACTTCTCCTTGACAGGTCTGGGCAGGCCAGCTGTTTCCTATGAGGTTCTGGGGGAGGGAGGGGTGGTTGGGGGAGGGAGGATTAGGACACACTGAGGCTTTGTTTGGAAGTATTAGCATTGTGGCTAATGTTAATAACAACTGGGAGAGTGGAGGGGACAGGGCTGCCTTCCCTCACTTTAAAGGTCTAAGAGAGGTTGCCTGACATGCCCAAAGTCACACAGCTGATAAGCAAAGTAAAAGGCCTCAGCTGCCAGAGGGTCCACACCCTACCCCTCCTCCGTACCCTCTACCCCCCTGCTTGCTACTCCCCCCCATCCCCATACTGGCAGTGGGAGTCAAGCTGCTTGACGCCACATAGAAAAATGCTGCTTTTAGCTTTCAGTTGCTGCGCATTTGTTTCATGGCTGCCCCTCCTGTGCTGAAGGAGTCTGGCAGGGAAGCATAGCAGGCCCCTGATAGCAGGGAGACCCAGGACCAGGCCCTGTGGTAGACATGTGGCTTGGGGTAAGTTACGTCCTCTCTGCATGGAGGGTTGATACCTACATAGAAGGAGTCCAGCAAGCACTTAGGCCCTGAGATGTGCACTGCAAGAATCAAAGAATGCATGTGCAGTGTTCACCTGAGGCGGCAGCTGTGGTCATTGTCCCATTTGGCAGATGCAGAAGCCAAAGCACTGACAAGACCAAAGGACCCTCTCCCATCCCATGGCTGGCTCCAGGCTCAGAGCCCACATGATGCCCAGGGCAGAAGGCTTGGAGAGCTTGAGCTCCAGATCCACACAGCATGGGGACCTTACAGCTGGGGAGGCGAGGCCAGATCAGAACAAATACCACACTCAGCACAGTCATGGCAGCCACATTTCTCTCCTCTGATTCAGATCTAGCCTGGGTGCCATCAGTTCCTACAATCCACTTCTCCCAGGAAGCTACTCTGGCTTTCTTTTCCCGAAGGACTACTGCCCCTCCTCACCCCCCAAAATCTGGTATTGAGGGGACCCTGGGCCTTGCACCCAGCATGAATATATCTCACTTTCCCAGAACAAAGCAGGAATCAAGCAGGTGTAACCTTTGTAGTGAGCTCCCTGTTTTATAGAGGAGTCAGCCCTCAGCTGTCCCAGGTGAACAGTAACGACAGTTTTGTTAAGACTGGGGAGCCAGGCTGTGTGACAGAACAATGTGCTGGCTAAGGGGTTACCTGCTCTAGGGTTATGCCCCCCAGATGCAAGGTTTTGGGTCAACTCTGCTCCCTCTGAACTTTACCACTCTTACCTGTGAGATGGGTCTTGTCAGTAATGACATCTACTGAGCTATTAGGAAGACTGGGGACTCTAATGGGTCAGAACTGATGGCAGCCACATACTCCATGGTGGCTATAATGACACATGCCAGGATGATCATCAGGGGCCAGACAGAAATGCTCACACAGCCTCACAGAGGAGGCTTAGTAACCAGCAGCGCCCCTCCCCTCTTATTTGTATATTTCAAGAGCTCTGCTTTCCTCCGGGTTGTGACATTTTCAACATTTCAATCCTTTGCAGCATATGGTGGAAATTTCATTACTGCAGCTCTAGGTGCAGGGAAAATGCCAACCACTGTGCAGGGAGATGTGCTTCAATCCTTCAGACACTGGCTAAGCACATCTCTCTGTGCAGAGCTCCTGGGGCAGGCCAAGGCGCTCAGCAGCCTCTATTCTAGAGGAGACCTCTTAGACCCACAGGTCAGTACCTGCCCAACTCAAGGCAAACCATACCAGCACAGAAGGCTGAGCAGGGCAGTAGAGCAGAGGCCAGGCTGGGGTATAGGTGCTGAGCCCATTTTCCAAGCCAGGTAACCACAACCCCCTGCACACTGACTTATCACCTATGGATTGATTGGGGGATACTGATGTTTCTCTACAGGAGCAGCCACCACAGTCTCCTCTTCTGAAGACCCCCAGATAGCCCAGGAGGATGAAGGAGAAAGACTTGCTTCCTCCTGGGTGGTCTGCAAAGACTCCTTAAGGAGAGACAGCTGCCTTAAGGGAAAAGGGTGGCGAGGATGGAAAGAGCCTTTCTGTAAGAATGTTATGTTAGAATCTGAAGCAGACAGCTGCTCAGGCCACAGTATCTGCAGCAGCCTGTTTCCGCACCCCCTAACAGATACCCCCTACTGAGGATGCACTTGAGAACTACAAGAGACTTCCAGGTGCTGGGATTTCTCACCTGGGGAAGTTAAGTATACATCAAAGCCAGGCATTAATGGCCACACATCCTGCTCCTCGCTGCCCTTCCCTGCCTCCTTGCCTGAGTAGAGCCTGGCAACAAACCTACTGTGAAATCACCCCCCACACACACACACACTCAGCCCCTCCAATCCTGCTCTCAGAAGAAGAGGCCCCCTCTTCTGTCAAAGGATCCTGATTTCTCTTTTCCATGCTGTTGTCTTCCTGTCTGTCTGTCTGTCTGCTCATGGCATTAGTAAGTCTGGATAAACTCCTTAACTCCAACGTTCTGTTTCTGCATCTCCTTGAGCCCCACATCAGAGACCTTTGAAGTTGGAGGGGAGAAAAGATGCACACATGGAGGAATGAATGTGCAGGCTCCAGGGAGGCCCCTGAGTAAGGGAGCCCAGTCCTCAGAGCCTGTGGACACAGCTGTCACCTTGTAGCGTTTACTGAATCGATCATTTGTGCCATTGGTGCAGGTGGGTGGCTTCCAAGTACAGAGTGTTATACCATAGTAGGTATGAGCAAGTCACAGCAGAAGCTTCCAGCCCTCACAGCAACGGAGGAGGTGATGTTGAGGAAGGAGAGGAAGACCAGGGGCCCCAGTGAGGGCAAAGGATGGAGCATGCTCACCCATGGGGACCAGAAAACTCTGCCAAGTGGAGAACCTGGACCAAGGCCCCTCTCAGTCTCACTCCCACTTTCACTGGGTGAAAGGCTTTTTTCTTTTTCCTCTCTGGGCCAATCAGAGGGGAAATGGGGGAGATGAGGTGAAGGGCTCTTGATGTTGGGGCTGCACTGACAGACTGGAGGTCAGCCTCAGCCCTAGTGTAATATAACGTACATTATTTTGGTGAATACTTTTGTGCTGTTGAGGCTGAGAAGTGGGCTCTGGAAGTGAGCCTGCCCCCTCCTGTATCAGAACTCAAGATCTATTATGTCAAATGTCCTCCAGAACCTCGCCTCCTGGGCCAAAGTGCCCCCCCTTCCCCTCTGTAATAAAGAAAGAAAAACAAGCAAGCAGGTCTATTAAAACCATTGCGACCTTGAGAACAGCTAGATGGAAAACTATAATATAAAGTGCCTGCCATGGGAAAGAGGACCTGGAAGCTCATCCCCAGCAGAATTCTCTGCCCTGCTCCAAGCTTTCCCCAAAACAGCGCCAGTAAGGGGATTTTTTTTTTTTTTTTAGCAGGATTCCTCCAGTTGGTTTTTACAACATGCTGACTTCTCAAGATATATTTATTTTATGTGCACTGGTGTTTTGCCTGCATTTATGTCTATAAGAGGGTGCCAGATCCCCTGGAACTGGAGTTACAGACAGTTGTGAGCTGCCAAGTGGGTGCTGGGAACTGAACCTGGGTCTTCTGGAAGAGCAACCACTGCTCCCCCAACTGCTGAGCCATCTCTCCAGCCCGGATTATGTTATCTTTATCTGCTGCCATTTCTTCTCTTCACTCACCCCGACAATGCCTTGCTCGGGGCCAGATATCAGGAAGTCTGGCTGGCTGCCCCAATCCCCCTACTTCAGTCATCTCTGGATCTCTGGGTATTTTGAACACTGGGTTTGATTAATGTCTTTTGATCTATCCGCTGCACTCTCTGTCTACTGTTTGCTATTTGGTCTTTCATTTTTGCTTGTTATATGCTTAATAAACTCACTCATTCAAAACCAAAAGCAAAGCTATAGTAGGCCGTCTTCAGGACTATACAAAACATCTGGTCAGGTGTTTTAAGGCCAGTTACAGCTCTTTGGCTCCAACTCTTAGAAATTAAGTAAGCCTCACTGTAGAAAGGTTGGAAAGAAACATCTGTGGGCTTCCTTTGCCAATGGAAATCCAAGCTCCACTATTCCTCCACTTTAGACAGAGCAGGGAAGAAAGGCTGAACAACTCTCATCTTCATAAGCTTGCCAGGCTCCATTCTACCAAGGTGTCCATTAGAACAAAGTCAAGCTGGGCTACTGCATAGAAACTAGTGAACTCTAGGCCCAAGAACTTGGCTCCTGGAGAAGGCTGTAACCCCACTCTGTACCCCTCTGAGTGAAAAGAACGGCTCCTGGGTACGGTTGATGATAAGGTGTTTATTGGAGATAGGAGGGAGGTAACAGGCAGAGTCAGAGGCATCTGGAAAAGTCTGGACTGAACATGACCAGCAGACTAGACCAGGCCATGAGAGGATGGGGGTGTTGGGGGGAGGGGAAGGAAAGAAAGAGGGGAGAGAGCACATGGGAACCAAGAGAGTCTGCCCCAAATGGCTGGATTATGTAAGAAAAATGAAACCGGGGGAGGGGAAGGGAAGTCCAGCTCCTAAGAGGGAAAGGTTTAGGATAGGGATGGGGTGAGAAGTGCTGGGAGGAGCCACGGGTCCTGAGTGAGACTTGTCCTGGAGTTCATTTGAGACCTAACACCCTCCCAGTGCAATACTTAATTCTGAGCACAGTGGTAAGGAGTGTGGCCTCACACTTAGCCTGTACTCAGGGTGTGTGGGGTCACTGAGACCTGGCTATGAGGCCCCAGGACATCCATTTCACAGATGGCAATACTAGGGCCATCCAGAGCAAAGAGAGCAGAGCCTGTTATTGCTAAGCCCTCTCTCCTGGGTGGCTCCACTCTAGATGATGTCAGTAAAAGGCTCTGCTCAGAATACCCTTCATGGGCTGTTGTCACCCTCAGGAACACCCCGTGTTAAGAGTCAGCTCATTTTTGTTTTCTGGAAGGGAGACTGGTCTCCAGTACAGGTTGTATTTTTATTTGTTTGTTTGTTTTTGTTTTTCAAGACAGGGTTTCTCTGTGTAGTCTTGGCTATCCTGGACCAGGCTGGCCTTGAACTCACAGAGATCCACCTGCCTCTGCCTCCCAAGTGCTGGGATTAAAGGCGTGTGCCACCACCACCCAGCTCAGGATGTATTTTTGTCCTGCAAAGTTTCTTAAGGAAAATATTCACTGCAGAGCAGGGAGGCCTCGCTCCCCAGATTCTGGCTTAGTAATGGTCTTCTGCATCTGGGCCACTGCAGTGTGGGTCTCTGGCCTGCTTTCCTGGGACCGAGTACTAACTCTTGCTTAATCTCATCTCCTTCAAGTTTAGACTGCATATGACTGCCAAAGTCCCAGAGCCTGGGAACCAGGGGTGGGGCAAATGCCAAAACACCACGGCTACCCTTCTGAAGCCTTGCATTCACATCGATTCTAAAGGCAGCCTGTGAGCAAGCTGCCGGTTTCAGCAGGGTCTTTCCTCTCTCTTTATAGCCTCTGTTGTATAACACTGAAGTTGAATGCTTCTGCTGGGCTTGCCGAGCTAAGTGCCTCTCCCGGGAGGCAGACTATTGTTCACAGCAGTGCTGGCTGCCCACCTGACTGGTAAGCATTGGACCAAACACAGATGGGCTTCCTACCTTGGGTCTGTAATCCCAGCACTCAGGGAGGCAGAGGCAGAAGGATCTCTGTGAGTTCGAGGCCAGCCTGATCTACAAAGTGAGTCCAGGACAGCCAGGCCGACACGGAGAAACCCTGTCTCAAAAAACAAAACAAAACAAAACAAAACAAAAACAAAACAAAACAAAACAACACCAAAATAAAATGAAATGAAAATGAAAAATACTGACAAAGGCTGATTTTCTGTTTGCCATCCTCCATGCTGTTTACATGGAAGTGAAATTAGCATAAGCTTAACGGGCTTTTGCTTATAAACAGTGTCTGCTTATGGAGGTAACAATCTAGGGTAAATTTGCTGTGTGACTCTGAAAAACTCTCTTTACCTCTCAGGTTCAATCTGCTCCATAAAACAAGGCTAGCATCACTACACCACCCTAGGATATGGTAAGTGAAATGAGAAAAGCAAGAGCCGGTTTTCTGTGGTATCTTTGATCTCCCCTGTCAGCCTGTTTTAATTTGCAGCCCCTTTGGAGCCACTCAGCACTGGAAGCCCTGATGGAAGTAGAACCACAGCGCTGAGATGAGGGGTCACTTCCTGCCACCTTGTGCTCACAGGGACACCCAGTTCCAAAGACCCGAGAAATGGTCTCCCTGACAGAGGGCCCAAAGGGGGGCCAAGGAAGTTTCTACACTCCAGTAGCAAGCTTTCTCCACCTCCTACATCCAAGGCTTGTACAATTTTTGAGGGGCCCAGAGTTTCTTCCCGGGTTGGGGATAAAAGAAACAATAAGGAGGTTTACCTTCAAAAGCCCACCCTGGCTCCTGTGGCCGCCTCCCTCTACTGCAGCGCTCCTGTGAATTATGCATGAGGATCTGGTGGGAGCTGTGTGCTTTCTCAAATATTTCTCTAATTGATGAGCGGGGCTTTGATGAATGTCTGTAGAACCCGGAGCATCTGATCACAGGAACTCTGTCTTGTTCCTCCTTGACAGATGTTTATTTGACGTAAAGGGGGGTGGGGGGGTGGTGCAAGGTCCAAGGAGCTGCCTCTCTTTATTGTCAACAGAAATCCTACAGTTTTGTTCTTAAATCCTAACAAGGACCGTTCTCTGAGATGTGAGGTCTGATACCCATCAGTCAGGTGAACCAGCCTGGGGCAGACAGCTCAAGTGTACAGCCCCCACCCAGGCTGAGTCCTTGTTTTATCTAGAGTGTTCTTCCATCTATTGAGGAATGCTTTCTGGACTTTATCTGTGAAGAGACATAGAACCCTCTAGAATTGGGGTCCACAGCCATCAGGATGAACACCAGAAGCAGGGACTGAGAGACCACGCATCCCCTCTACTGGACTGAGTGTGATGGGGTCCCAAGGCCCCAAAGGCGGCACTAGGATGCTGAGATGGGAACTGAGCCCTGATCAGCCCTGTGTGTGGCTGATCAGTATGATACCTGAATACTTCCCTAGTTTCTCCTCCCAAAGAAGGGAAGGGCTTCACTTTCCAGCCACCATCAGAAGCCTTCTTCCTCTCACTCCAGCTCAGCTCTCCCCTCCTATAGCTCCCCTCTGCCCAAGATCCCAGAGTTCTAGTCCCTTTGGTGCCCTATCCATTACACCCTATTGTAACATGGCACTGTCGTAATTGTCTGATCTAGGGTTTAATGTGCTATGTTGGACTCATCATGACATTAGGTCTAGTACAAGAGATTGATTGGGTTCTTGCTCTCACCTGTTACTTCAGGCCATAAGACCAACTCTCTCTCTCTCTCTCTCTCTCTCTCTCTCTC
>OU015746.1:116042449-116065283 GCA_907169655.1 Acomys percivali
TCTCTCTCTCTCTCTCTCTCTTCTCTCTCTCTCTCTCTCTCTCCTCTCTCTCTCTCTCTCTCTCTCTCTCTCTCTTTCATTTACTTATTTATTTATTAAGTTACTGGAGTATATAGTTCATGTTCATTTGCCAAAATTTCTTTCTGGAAGGGAGTCTCCTTTCTCTGTCTTCCTGCTTTTCAGCTGAGAGACCTCTGCCTGTACACCGTACCTGCATTATCTGCACCCTACATGTCTGGTGTGGAATAGGGAAAGAGCTATGCAAGGACTTACTCTTTCCATTGTTTAGTTTTCATTGTCTGCTGGTCACAAACCTAGAGTCGCCTGGGAAGAAGGAAACTCAACTGAAGAGTTGCTTAAATCAGACTGGCTACCAGGCATTCTGTGGGATTTCTTGTTTTATAACTGACACAGAAAGGTCCAGGCCACCATAGGCAGTATCATCCTTACGAAGGTGAGTCTGAAGTATATAAGAATGCTGTCTGAGCAAATCAGAGAGAACAATACAGGAAGCAGAATTCCCCTGTGGTTTCTGTTCTGTTTCAAGCTCCTGCCTTGAGTTCCTGTCTTGGCTTCCTGTAAGGATGGACTGTCTGCTATGAAATAAAGAAAACCCTTTGTATTCTAGTTGCTTTTGATTATAGTGTTTCTCACAGCAACAGAAGGCAAGCTGGAACATAGCCTCCCTCTTTTTGCTTTGGGACCCACGATGCACAGCAAACAATAAGCCACTGATCCGCAGAAGCTGCCTGGGAGAAGGGAGCCAGTGTCACTCAGGGTGACCAAGACTTCTGGATAGTTTAGTCTTCATTTCCCAGTGTGCAAATAGATTCACACTGGGAATTGGTGAGGCATAACTGTTGGTTTCTTTTTGTGAAGTTGCTTCCACAGAGGGTTAGCCGAGGTGGAAAGACCCATCTTTAATGTGGGGTGCTCCAAGCCATCACCAGGACCCCTTCTCTCTGCTTCCTGCCTACCATGATGTGAACTACTCTGCTCAACCATGCCTCCCATAGTGAGCCTGCCAGGACCCTTAGGAAAAGAATTAGTTAACTGATTGATTTGTTCTCTGGAGTTGCTTCAGGTATTTTAATGACAGTGAATAAAAGTAACCAGTAGGGATTCAATAGATAAACACATCAGGATGTTTAAGGAACCTTGCTGACTAGACCGAAGCTGTATCTCCCAAGGTGGCTTTATCAGTGTTTAGTGTTTCCAACCTGGTGTTGTGAGGTAAGCCCACCAGAAAACACTAATGGACACTCTTAAAGTGAAAAAGAAAATCTTTATCATTGGCCACAGGCTGTATGGTGAACATGCCCAAATCATGCAGTTCTTTGTCTTTTACACACAAAGCCACATCCCGGTTGACACATTTCAGTTAGCAAGAACAGTCAGCAAGAAGCAGGGCTACAGAAGCAAAAGAGCAAGGCCAGTGGTTCATGGAGGGACTGTCCCGGGTCCTGGAGGTATGGACCAGGTCTTTGGTAGGTTAGGTCTTTGTTCCCATGTTGGCATGTGTTGCGGTCAAAATGGTGCCACTGTCAGTTGTGCTAAGTTCTGGGGACCTGTTTCCCTGGGCAGAGGAGAGTAGGCAGAGATGCCACAGTTAATAGTCCTCCAGACCCCAAGGTCACAGAGTCTGTAGATACCAAAGGACACTAAAGAAGCTCTCCAATTGGTTCTCTGCAGATACATTTGATAACTCAAGTGAAACAGAGCACTCAGTTTAGAAATGTGTTAAAAACTCTCTCAGGAAAATAACAGACACTCTGAATAGTTCTACATCTATTAAAGAAATTGCTTCTAGTTTAAAAAGAAAATCTCCCAGAAAGGAAAACTCCAGGTCAAGGTGGTTGCATGGACATATTCTGTCAAATATTTAAGGAAGAAATAACACCAATTCTGTGCAACTCCTTCCAGAGGTAAAAGAGGAAACAGTTCTCAACACACCTTAGAAGGCTACTACTACTTTGAAGTCAAAACCATTCAAAAATCATACAAAAAGAAAAACTCTAAGCAAATATTCCTTGTGAACACAAATAGAACACAAAGAAAGTTACCAAGTTGAATTAAAAAAAAAACGCACACACATGATGCATTGCAATCCATGTAAAAGAAGGAAGCAAAGCTGGGGTGGTTATGACTATTTGGGAATTAAGGAATCTGTAGGGCTTGCACTACATGGTTTTAAAGCTTCTCCATGCAGGATCCAAGAGTCCAGGGAGATGATGAAATGAGCAACATGGAGAGCAGTGGACCACAACAGACTCCCAGATGCAGACAGAGCAGAAAACACATCATGGTTTTTTACAAACTCATTGAAAGTGTGATGATCTTTCCAGCAAACACCAATTGTGATGATAAAAGGTCTATAGACAAACAAAGGCAGACATGGAGAATTAAAAGCTTCTCGTGTCTTCCATGAAACCAGGTATAGATCTAGATGTAAATGGTAAACCTGATGGGATAGACACAAAGCCTTCGTCGTGAGGCAAACGGCTCTTAGATATGACACCTGTGGCAATGTTCACAAAAGGCACAGAATGTATATATTGAACTCTATCAAAATAAAAACTATTTCCCCACAAGAAATACTGTTGAGAGAATAACAAGACAATTCCCAGCCTGAAAGAGAAGGCTTATTAACCACACATCCAACAAAGTGCTTGTGTCCAATATAAACAAAATTTGTTCAACTTCAACAGAAGAAATACAAGGACCCAATAACCAAGCGGGCAAGCAATCTGAGTAGATTCTTTCTTGAAGAAACACAGGCAGTAAAGAAGTTCATGAAATTCAAAATAGAATAAAGCTACCTCAAGAGAGCGTGAGGCTATGTAAGAACTGTGTTCCAGTTTTGTTTCTGTGGCTGTGATGAAACACCCTGACACAAAGCAACCTGGTAGCGGTGGAGGTGGGTGGGGCTATTTTAACCCTTAGCTCTAGGCCATAGTTCATCGTAGTAGGGAAGTTAAGGAAGCAGGAAGTTAAAACAGCTGCTTACATAGTCAGGAACAGAGAGAAATAAAGGCATCCATGCTGGTGCTTGGCTTGCCTTCTTTTTTGTCCGGTTCTAAGCCCAGGAACTCATGCTGTCCACTTTTGGGCTGGGCTTTTGCACATTAATTAACATGTAACCAAGACTGCCCCCCCCAACACACACAAACACACACACACACACACACACACACACACACGCCCACAGGCCAACCTGATCTAGAGAGTTCCTCACTGAGGCTCCCTCTCCAGGTAATTCAAGGTTGTATCTAGTCGATAATTAAATTAACCATTGCAAATATAATAGATATATATTTCTTAAAATTAACAAAAAGATCTGGCGATTGCACAGAGCAACTGGAACTCCATGTTGTTGTAGTTAAACAGACTAGAAACACCTTGCATATTCCTTCAGGAGTGAGTGAGGCAATCAGATATGGTGTCCTGGTTGCCAGTAACATGACTGAGGAGGACTCAGTCAATAATCCTTACCTGCCAAACAGGTCTAAGCCAAGATTGTCCTCAGAGAGTCATTGGCAGGAGGAGCAGGAAGGGACTCTGAAGAGTGAACAGTCAGTGTCTTCCAAGGCATTAGCAGGCACAGGCAAGAGCTGGATGGGGAAAGAGAGAGAAGACATATGCCAGGGTGCCTGCAGTGCTTGACTTTGGGGTCACCTTGTTTTTGCCCTAGCCTTATTTCTTCCTCAGCCATAAGGATATTCTGTCCCCAGATTTCCAGTGTCTCTTCCTTCAGGAGGGCAATCGGAGTGCAAACTCAGCTGCTTCGGTCTGGCGTCATCCGTGTCACTGCTTCTCCTCTATCCTGGCTTGTGGCTGCTCCCTCCTTTCTCTACACAGGCTGCCATCTTGCCTTGGCCTCCTAAACTCAATCTCTACATCATCAACCCATAGGCAAGTGGCCACTTTTCTCTTGTTTTTATGAATCATAACAATCTTCCCAAATCAGTATGGTCTTTCTTCATCGCCCATGCCCACCTGACCCCTGAGAAGGTTGTCAGAGACCTTCTTAACACAACACCGGAGGCAGACCCTCCCTGACTCATACTGCCTGATGATGTCCACTGCTTGAGGTTGGGGACATGGCCAGTTGTGCCACTTTTCCCCACTCATTCTCTTTTCCAATGCCACTTGCTTCTCACCAAATGTGGCACGTTTCTGCCTGTCTCACAGCCTTTGAGCCCGCTGTGGTCTCTGCCAAGACAGCCTCCCCCTCCCAGCCCCCCACCCCCCATCTCTGTCTCTCATTTATCTCCACAAACCTTTCTTGCCCTCAGCTTCTCAATTCACCTCATTTGTTTCCCATTAAGTTGTGTTTTCCTTCCTCACTTTTGCCTTACTTGTATTTCCCTGCTCATCGGCACGCTTGTCTTTCTGACAATGGTTACCTGTTCACTCTGCTGCCCACACAGCCCAGCCCTAGGCACTACCTGGTGTATGGAGGAGCCCCTTGAAAGAAATGAGTGAATTTACAGCTACCATAGATGTTAACTGGCCCAGCATTGACTCTTTGTTCTGGAGAACTACCAAATACCTTTCTTTAGTCACCTTCATCTCCAGCCACTTTTAGGGTGTCACACTGACATGTGCACACATCACACTATCACTTTTTTTATGAACAACCCTGTATCACAATGTTTTCTTTCCATTTTGGAGACAGGGATCACCCCAAGCATCACAGGATGACTTTGCCGTCTGTATAGCCAAGGGAAATCTTGAACTTCTAATCTTCTTGCCTCTGCACCTCAAGTTCTGGGATTATAGGCATGCACCACCGTACCTTGTTTGTATGGTACTGGGGGTTGAACCTGGGACCTCATGTATGCATGCACCACATCCCCAGCCTGCTTGCAGTGCTTTTGAGTAATCTTTTCCATGTTTCACCAGACACTCAGAATAGGGCCAAAACACCTCCTGGGGCCAACCAGAGCCAACCGGAGCCTTATGAAGGGAGCCCCTGGAGAGGAGGCCCCAAGCATGCTAATGGCACTTGACACCTTATTCTGAGTTTGCAGAATCCTTGTGATCAGCAGGAGAGGAGTGTGGCACCATAGATCAAGAGATGCTAGGACAGCCACACAGAGCTCTGTTCCAGACCCTCAAAGATCCTATCTGCTGAGCCTGGCTGGTCTGATAGGAAGAGGAAAGGCTCTGGGGCTTGGGTTAGGTTCGCCATGGGAGGCCACTGTTACTGAAATGGCAGAGCCCAAGCTCCCAGCTTTTAAATCAGATGCCTCTTTCAATTATCGACTCCCCCGGGATGTCTTAAATAGCTTCTCTCTTGATGGAGTTTCAGCAGAGGAGTGAGTGAGAATGCCAGTGCCTCCAGGGGAGCCAAGAGAAGAGAGGTCCAGTGGCACAGCATGCAATGGGAGATAAGAGCCCGGAGGTGCAGGCACCGTGTGGGATTGGAACGGAATGGCCAGGAAGAGCCCCTTGGTGCTCTAGGTTCCGCATCACCTTGCCTTTCTTCCAGGGAAGCTGCACAGACCCTTGCTGGCTGCTGTCTTCCTTGTCTGCATCTTGGAGAGGTTTCAGCTTCCAGTCAGGTTTATACAAACTCTGAGCAAAACCAGCTTACTCTGTGACAGTGATTTATCCTGTCCTATGCCTGGGCTTCAGTCCCTCATTTCCCAGATAGGAGGGAGGGACTCTGAGACGTCCAGCGCTTTTCTTCACAGCAGGCTTCCAGAGCTGAATGACCCTGGCTGGGCTTTGGACAATAGACCAGGAAATCACATTTCTCTTCCTTGGTCACCTGATGATCAAGGGGGAGTGGTCACGTGCAGTCGTGTCACAAGCCTGAGTTCAAATCCTGTTGGGCCTCGTCCAAGCCTTGAGCTAGGTACGTAGCTTCTCAGAACTGCAGTGCGAATCTGCAAAAAACAGACAGTATCTTAGTCCTGCACTTAGCCGGTGGTCACTCAGGGCAATGCCCACACATTGCTCCAACCAGCAGGAGGCGTACCCATTCCACAGGCATGAGCTTCTCTGGGAGTTGTGGCCACCTCGGTATCATTCAGCCAGCAGCAAGGTAACCAGAGGCACAGATACTTTTGGTGAAGCAATCCAGAGAGAAGCTCTGTCTACCAGTGTGAGGTGCATCCTCCCCCATACCCTGCCGCCGCCCCCTCCTGGGATTGGGCTAAGGAGCATGCTGCCTTCTACACAAGCACTAAACCCACAGCCCCAGAGATGCCTCAGTCCCTCAAGCGCGAGGAAGGCTTCCTTTGAAGGCCACCTACAGCGCACACAGCCCCAAACACAAAGGGAAGTCTAATGAGGAGAGAGGACAGTAGTGTTTGCCAACAAGTCCGGAAGCAGAAATTCTCACCTGAGAAGAATGAATGCTTAAAAGTTAGGGGGAACATTTCTGAGGCAAGCATGTGACCCTGTTCATCTGTCACCACCAAGGAGAGGGAATAGTCTATGACAGGCAGCTAGAGGGCTCCCAGACCCTGAGCTTGTAACAGAGTGACATGGACCCTGTTTTCATTGTCTGCACCAGGGGTCTATTGCTGAGTCTGCTCATCAACCAGGGCCATAGGGAGGATGAAACAGATTCAGGACAGCAACAGTGACCTCTGGCCAGAGCTCTTTCCAGTGACAGAACTGGAGAAGCAGCCCCTGGGTGTTAGCATATAAGCAGTTTCATACACCTGCCTCCAGGCTGCCTAGCAACCTATGATGTCATTGCAGGCTGCCCACCACCAGATGTGTGCCCCTGCCTAGGCTATACAAGGGCAAACCCATCTTGTCTCTTTCTTGTTCTTTCTTGTTCTCTTTGTCTGTCTCTCTATCTCTATCTCTTTCTGTCCCCCTGGTGTGCCCATTTCCTCCTCTCCCATGTTTCTACAATAAATCTTATACCATGCATGTTGCGTGGCACATATTTCATATTTAACCCTGGGCTTGGGTTCTGATGCCAACACTGGCTTCACAGTCTAGATGTGGGATTCTGAGTACTGATGGAATCTTCTTAATGTTCTGTTTCCTTTTTGGCAGAGAGCAAAATGCATGATGATGCCTGCCTGAGATAGTTGTCCAGCAATTCAGTGGCATAAAGTCTGTGAAAGTACTTCCCCCGGTGGCTCAGAGGTTCAAAATAGTTCACCTGATGACATGGCTGAGTGACAAGAGCCAGGCAGGCACACCAATGGACTTCCTCTCAAAAGAGCAGGGAGGCATCAAATGAGATGCCAACCTTGACCCTTAAATGTGTCTTTTTTTTGTCTTCTCTGTGGAAGGTCAGCATTTACCAACATGGCTGCCAGGGCCCCTTCACAGGGAGTGCAGAGAGGAACCATTGAGCTTGGCTGCTTTGTGAAACCGGACCCCTCCTCCAGCCTCAGGCCAGGCATGACTTAATGAAATCCTGTTTACCCCTGGCCAGAGCAGCAGCTTTCAAGATTTTCTTGAAAACACAACCCAGATGGCCCAGGCACTCACTTCCTGTGCAGCAGGAGCGAGGTGCACGTCCCTCCCAGGTGGCTGCCCCATGCCAGGGACAATCAGGGCCTCACAGCTCATAGGAGCTCTGAGTTCTAATGCTTTCTCCTTGCCCTGTGCCTTGTTGACAACGCTGTCAGTCCTGATTCTGGGGGTCACAGAGAGGATGTCTATGCAAACAGCCCTTCGATATGGAGAGGCGAGCTTTAGACCCTCAGTGGCAGAGGCAGATGTGCAAAGCCAGCAGCTGTTCTCGCCTGTGTGGGGCCCCCTGGGCTGCTGCTCCAGGAAGTGGCATTTCAGGTGCTCGGTGGTGTTCTGGATCACACGTTGGTTTACACCTTTCTCTCTATCTCTGTGTCCTCCCTCTATACCTTGTGTATGCAGATGAACAAGTCCCAATGTCCTAGTACACTGACATGAGAGAACTTTTCAGTGTCATCCTCCAGTACCACAGGCAGATAAAGTGGGCCACTGAGAAGATGGAAATGTTGAGACCACAGTGAGAGAAAGAGAAGAGGAGAAGAAGAAGAAGAAGAAGAAGAAGAAGAAGAAGAAGAAGAAGAAGAAGAAGAAGAAGAAGAAGAAGAAGAAGAAGGGGAGGAGGAGGGGAGGAGGAGGGGAGGGAGGAAGGAAGAGAGAAAGAATGAAAGAGAAAAGAGGAGGGAGGAAGAAAGACATAAAGTAGGGAAAGAGGGAGAGAAGGAGAGGGAGGGAGGGAGGGAGGGAGGGAGGGAGAGAGAGAGAGAGAGAGAGAGAGAGAGAGAGAGAGAGAGAGAGAGAGAGAGAGAGAGAGAACACCAGAGCAAAAAAGAAATCTCAACTGTCCAGGACTCTAAGATCAGAGGTCCTGTCCACTCCACTGTAGAGAAGCATCACACACTCCTTCCAGGTCCAGCTAGAACAAAAAGGCAGATCAGGAAAGAATTTCCTGGGACATGGAAACTACAGGTTCTTAGATCTCCCCTCCCCCTGCTCCTTGCTCCAGACTGAAGGGGTGGGCCGGAGTGGAAGGGCAGAGGGTCGCATGGCTTCTTGGCCTCCTTAGTCATGTGCACCGGTGCCCCTAACAAACCTCTTCTTCCCCTTTCTGTATAGGCCGCTGCTGTTTCCCGGGAGAAAACAGACTGATTTGGCACTGAGAAGAAAGTAGAATGTAGGTTAAATAAAAAACGATCATGTAGGAACACTGCTCCATAAGCTGTATGCAAGGACTCAGCACAAAATCCTCCAAGAGTGGGATCGTAGTAGGTGTTCAATGACTGTCACATCCCCTTCCACTTTTCTCCTCAGATTTGTTAGAAAAATGGAGCTTTATTTTATTTAAAGGCTTTTAAGAAACTACAAGCTGTTTTCCAAGGCAGTTAAAGAAATGTAATCAGTCGCATGGTGTCAAGTGACAGATGGAAAGGAAAAACCACGAAAGAACAAAGATTGGAAAGTCTCAGACAGAAACGCTAGCGCTGGAAGGAGGCAACGCCATTACCTTCTTCAGGCTCCCTGTCACCAAGGGGACACACTGTGCCAGGACGGCCAGGGACGTGGCTGAAGTGAGCAGTGGATGAGACATCACAGGAAACTTCCCCTGGTTTGCAGAAAGCGACCCAAGGAACAGGAGGGTTTCCAGAGTCACCTGAAGAGCCAAGAGCAGGAAGTGGCTTCAGATGAATGTGGCCTGGAGTGAGAGTGTGTGTTCCTATATACGTAGGCAAATGGAGAGACACATGAACATGTGCAGGTCTGTGTGAGGGCTCAAAGTCAAGGCTCCGTGGCTTCCTTAATCACTTTCTACCTTACATATTGATGTGGGGTTCCTTGAGCCCAGAACTCACCTTTCCAACTGGTCCAGCTAGCCAATGTGCCTCGGCCCTGGGATGATGACAGGCAAGCCACTGCTCTCATCCAGATTTTACATGAGCTCTGGGCATCTGAACTTCAGGACTCACATTTGCAGGCCAAGCAGTTTTACCAAGTGAGACACCTTCCCAGCCCACAGACTTTCTTATGAAGCTGAGCATGTACCCATTGAATACCCCAGTCTACCCACTCTCAGTTATTCATCTCTGTGAAATATATAAATATATATATATATTAAAGACTTGCACAAAGATGTTCAAAGAGCTTTAGTGATAGTGGCTCCAAATTAGGAAACAGTCAAATGACCAGAAACTAACAAACGAAGTTGTACTGCAATGGAATAGTACCCGGCAACAAAAAAGGGCAAACATGGATACATGCAAATTATGGATGAATCTTGAAAATATGATTTGAACAAAGAGGTCCAGAGTGAGAGGAAAACAGTGACATTTGGGAAATAAAAATGAGAGATGGATTCTATTGGCATGTGAAGTTTTTTTGAGCTGCTCATAATCCTTGCAGCACTCTTGTTTGTGCTTTATGAGTCCTGTTCTCTATGAGTAGATCATGTATCTACCCAGCCTCCTTCAGGGCTTGGCACAATCCTGATACCTCACCCATCATATGTGCCTGTTGGAGAGCTGGGTCCACATGGATCTCCAAAACTGGATGGAAGAAGCCAGAACAGGACCTGCTTGCTGGCGTGGTCAGAGCTGTCGGGATGGCACTGGTGTGTTCGGGTACAGAAAAGATAGCAGCTATAACAAGTGACAAAAATAATCTCCTGCTCCAAAACCTCACTTCTGATCTGAATTCTCAGTGCTCCTGGGCTAATCACTTTTCTTCCTGCTTGCATACTGTCTACTTGCCTGGCCTCAAAACTACAGGCAGAAAAGACATTCTAGAACCATCTGTCTCACCGTACAGTGACTCTCCACTTTATTCAGAGTCCATGCCTGTGTCTGGATGACTGCAAACCTCCCACACATGTGATATGACAACTGATCACGATGCTATGTATTTTTAAAATGCATCATGAATATGTAGGATTTGTTCCTGAAATGTGAGGGACATCTATGCACGTGATTGAGAATATTAATGATAGAGAGGTGAAAACCATTGCACCAATCAGTGTTGAAATACCATCTAAAGTTCAACGATAATTTTTAGTTAAAAATGGTTTTATAAAGGGGAATAGATGCAAAGATCCTTGATTTTGGCAAAGGTTGCATGCTAAGTCGGCCAAGGGGAGCATTGTACTTGAGAGCAATTTTCTTTCAGGTCAGGAATATGACAGCAGAGCTGGATTCATTATTATTGTGCGGCTGATGCTACAGGTTCTTGTTGATGAGAAAGAAAAGGAAATGGAGATGGGGAAAAACAGAGATGCCTTTCCCATCATTCATGGATGACTTGATGATTTGCATAGAAAATCCAAATAATCAGGAAATTCTAAGAACTAAAAAGATAAAAAACAAAAAAACCCAAAAAGCTTTGCCATGTATAAAATCAACATGTTGAATAGCCACGTTCTTCTTCATTAACTAAGACACCATGACAGAGAATTAGACACAACAAAGACAACAATCAGCAATGGACATATTAACATTGATGAGTGCACAAACTGAAGCCCAAGGAAAAGACATATAATACGTTTTCACGACTGGGGAATGGTACAAAGACCTCAGTCTCCCAACCCCCAACTTAGCCTATACATTCCAAATAATCCCAATCAAACTGAGATATGATTTTAGGGACACCTCAACAAATCAATTCCAAATTAACTTTTATGAAGAAATGAAGGTCAAGAAATAAAGAAGCTGACATTGACAGAGGCCAAAGTTTTACCCTATTAGACATAAGACTCCTAATAAAATCATGACAATTAAAATAGTGGTGGTATTTAATAAAGGGTACAAAAAAAGTAAAGAGTCCCAGTTACATGTGAGAACTCAAGACTGTCTGAACTAGTTAGAGCCGGACACACTATGTAACCTGTAGGCCACCAAGTAAGTCGGCCACATGTCCATGGCTGTTGAAAAAAGCAATGAGCCCCCTGGATCCAAGAAGAGATGGTTTATTACTCTTATCAGTAGCAGAGGTCAGAGCATCCAGCCTTTGCTCCATATGTCTCCGTCCATGCATGGTGGCTTGGAGGGCTCTGGGCAGCACCTTGTGTAGCACAATGATTGACAGGGTCTCTCTTACACACAGTCAGCTCAAGGAACCCAAATCCCCACACATGGCAGTATTAGCCTTTGTCCCCAAGAGAAGGGGTGTCTTGTTTATACTCTAGGAACTAGTGAAATTTGTCTCTTTCTCTGCATGGGGACCATGTCTCATGTCTCTCTTTCTACACATATTTACCATACAGAACACTTTTGAAAAAATAGTTGTGAATTGTTTGTCTTAGTGTCTATTCTGATGATGTACAAAACAGCCAGCGGCTCATAAGAATTATCTTCCCAATATGTAGTACAGCCTCCATCACAAACCAGTAAAGAAAGGGTGGGCTGCTCTGTAGAATTTATTAAGAAAAGTGATTTCCTGTGCAAAGAAAACTGAGTCAAGTTTTTGCCTTATTCTTGCTACAGAAATAAAGTCCAAATGATTTAAACACTCAGATGTGGACATTACAACTAAGAATGGTATGCTATGCTGCTGTAGTTTTTGCTTTGGAGTCTTGGGTTATTTTTTTAAACATTTTCATTTTATGTTGTATAGTTGTATGGGTGTTTTGCCTGAATGTATGCTTGCACACTGCATACATATATGGCCCCCACAGAGGCCGAAAGAGGATTCCAGATGCCTTGAAACTGGAGTTTCGGGTGGGTGTGAGCCTCCATGTAAGTGCTGGGAATTGAACCCAGGTCCTCTGGAAGAGTAGCCATTGCTCTCACTACTGAACCAGCACTCTGTACTACTCATGAACTATCTTTTAAAAACAAGGCTTCCCCACCACAAAGTTTAAACCACATAAGGAGAAAATGGATGAATAAGTTTGCGTCAGAATTAAAGAAAAAAATTATGCTCATCAAAATGTACTGTCCTAGAAGCTGATGAGCTAGCCCAGTTGGCAGAGTGCTTGCCAAGCATGGAGGGGCTCACAGGGTCTGTCTTCTTTCCTCTTAAACCAGAGTGTAGCGCAGTATACCTGTAACCCCAGGACTTGAGAAGTCAAACCGCGAGGAAAGCACAGAAATGCAGATGGGGATATGAACCACTTTATTTACAATTGACTGGCAAACACTGCAACTATGGAGAACATCTGTTCCAATAGAAGAAAGGAAAGGTCCTGGCGAACAGTTATAGGAATCTCTGTTACAGTTGCTTGAGGATTCAGATACAGCTAGTTTGTGAAATTCAGGTATCTGCCCTGTGTCATCAGGCCAGAAGAGTGGCTCAGTGACGAAGTGTTTTCTTCACAAGCCTGACGACCAGAGTTTAGACGCTTTGCATCGACATAAAAGCCATGGGTGAAAGCGGGTATCCTCAGCTCTTGGGAGGGCAGGCAGGCAAAGCCCAGGGGTGTCCTCTCTAATTTGGTGTGTTAGGTTCAGTGAGAGGCGCTTTCCCAAATGATGTGGAGAAAAAGATCAAACAGCAGCTTCTGGTCTCTAAGAGTGGGTACTTATGTACAATATGCCTATAACACCACACACACACACACACACACACACACACACACACACACACACACACTGTCTCTCTTCGAATTTGCATGAGGGTATGCACCTCAGATATAACAACATCCCATGAGAGCATAAAAACCCACGTTCTGTGCCTTTGCATGCCCTCTGTCCCTCTGCTGTCTTTTCCAGCCTTCCATTTCACTCACAGAGCATAACTGTCAGCTGGACCCTCCACAAGTCTCTTCCTCTCTCCTGACTAGTTGGTTCTGTGAGTCTCCAGGACTCCCTGCACGCTGCACACTCACTCCTCACACTGTCTGTTAGTAGTAGGTGTGGATGGATCACAACTCTTCGTTACAGCTCTGAGTGGACTGTATTCATCCTGCTGGGAGTGCCTGGCGTGGTACCTGGCACAGAGACGCCTTTGGCTGTGTGGAATGAGCTCATCAGTCAAGTGCTGGGTCCACATCTGGGGCCGGTATGTGTAAGGCAGAATTTTGCCCTGTGTTCAGAGTGTTCAGGTCACACCCTGCCTCCTGCTATCTTGGCTGGTCTGTTAAAGACAGGGAAGGAGGCTTCAGTCTTGGGACCCCCTGTAACAGCAGAAATTATACTCATCCACTCCTGGCGTGTCCTTTTGGTGAGTCTACTCAAATTATATGTCATTTCGAGGGAACAGATGCCTTCTCGGCCAGGATGGGATGCGTGTGAGCACAGCTGGGGTTCCTCAGCCACTTAGCTTCCTTTCCTCCTGGTCTCTGTGCTCAGGAATGTGGGGCAGAGCTCCCTCTGGGCTCCAAAAATGCCTCGGGCTGGATCCTGTGAAATTCTAACCCTTCCTCTGGCCCCTATTCCCTCAGCACCACCACCTTCATCGTAAAATAATTTATACAAGTGGAAAGGGGGAAAAAACTCCAAGGCAGAAATACCATATGTAGAACAACATTGTGAAGTCGTCTTAATGTCCCCAAAGCCATTTGCAAGATGCATTAGCTAGATAAGTATTAACAGAAGGGCCTATGGCAGAGCTGTTACCCAAACTACCACCTTTTATTAAGCCCCCAGGAAAACTTAAACCAGTCCATTACACTCATGTCTGTGATGGGCCTATTTTTTCCAGCTAAGGCAAGCTTAAATATTCCTGAAAAGGGACATGGACTAACCATAGGTACAACCAGACACCAGGAACTTCATGTCTAAGCTGGCGTAGAGGGAAGCTGCAAGCTTCATGGTCAGTCTGGTGTTCAAAGACAGGCTGGGTTTATGGAGCGTTTCCTGGTCAGGAGAACGGTAGCTAGGACCATTGTCATGCCACACAGTGCTTCATGCCTCATACTGCTCTGTGCCATACGCTACTTCACAGCCCACACTGCAGCGTGCTCCACACAGCTTCCTGCTCCACATGGCTTCATGCTGCACACGGCTTCCTGCTCCACACGGCTTCATGCTCCACACGGCTTCGTGCTCCGCATGGCTTCCTGCTCCACACGGCTTCATGCTGCACACGGCTTCCTGCTCCACACGGCTTCGTGCTCCGCATGGCTTCGTGCTCCGCATGGCTTCATGTTATACACGGCTTCATGCTGCACATGGCTTCATGCTCCACAATGGCGTCATACTCCACAATGGCGTCATGCTCCACACGGTTTCATGCTCCACGTGGCTTCCTGCTCCACACGGCTTCCCGCTCCACATGGCCTCCCGATCCACATGGCTTCATGCTCCACATGGCTTCCTGTTGCACACGGCTTCGTGCTATATGCGGCTTCATGTTGCATGTGGCTTCATTCTGCACACAGCTGCATGCTCCACATGGCTTCCTGCTCCACATGGCTTCCTGCTCCACATGACTTTATGCTCAGCATGGCTTCATGCTATACACAGCTTCATGCTGCACATGGCTTCATGCTATACACAGCTTCATGCTGCACATGGCTTCATGCTGCACACGGCTTCATGCTCTACACGGCTTCATGCTGCACATGGCTTCACGTTCCACACGGCTTCCTGCTATGCAGTGCTTCCCATTACACACTGCTTCACATCCCAGATTCCCTCATGACCCACATTGCTTCACGTAATGCTGGTTCCCACCACACCCACCACATGCTACACAGCTTCACAGGAGATATTGCCTTATGAATCTAATGCTTCACTCATCCATCTTCCTTTAGAAACCAGTGTCTCCAAGAGACACAAGGACCCACTTCCCCCTGTCTCCTCATTTGCTGTGTGACCTTGGTCAGTTATTTGGGCTCTCTGGGTTCTAGATTTGTCATCTGTGCAAAGGAAAGTGTGCCAACTAACACCTACATAACCTTTCCAAAAATGCAATTTCATAATACTGGGTGTGGCTCTAGAAGAGATCAGCTGTTGAGTCCTTTGCATTTTCAACTTATGGACTGGTCGCCTTCAATCACTTCATTATGTCTCATAGGATCAGACTCTGTGTCCAGAAGATAGAGAAATTACCTCCTGAATTTTAGTGACGATGAACTAAAACTTCATACGGAGTGTGCTCAAAACAGCTCCCAGGGCACGGACAATGTTCAATGCACATTGGAGCCATGGTTATCACCACTTAGATCCAGTTTTAAATACCTTCCAAAATGGACTCCAGTTGTTCTTACTTCCTAGTACTCAGCCCCGGTGCAATGCTCTTCCTTGAACCCAGCCTGGACCTAGTAACTTGTTTCTCACAAATACAATACAGAGATATACAGGAGTACCATACCCATAAGAAGTGTATATGGTCCATTGGGACACACTCATTACCTCTGCTCAAAGAAGCCGCTGTCGGTGGAAGCCATTCTACCCTGAGGTCTGTGCAGCCACGAACTGAGGACGACTTTCAGGGCGACAATTAGAGAAGGACTGAGCCCCGTGGTTCCAACAAGCCCCTCAATAAGCCCTTACAACAACTTCCGTGTGTGCTTGGGAGAGCAGAAGGCCTGCCTCAGTCATGTCAGCATCAAATCACATCGCATCCTCATCTTTTGTGCATCCGGAGAGCCCAGGAGACAATGCAGGCTCACTGTTCTGATCTGTGTGTTTGGAGTCATTTGTTGTACAGCTCATTTCCCCTCTCATGATGTACAGAGGCTGAACGGGTACTGGGTGAGCTAAGAGGTTATTGCACACGTGAGATGGTCTCAGCCTGACCCTCATTGGCATCCTTTCCAGGAGGATGACAAGGATGTGTGTGACCTCATTTTTTTGTGTATGTGACCTCATTTTTTAAGGTACTGGCTATTTAGGCCTTTGCAGGTAGAGAAAGCAAAGACAAGGGTTGTTTTTTTGTTTTGTTTTGTTTTCTGTTTTTCTTTTTGGTCAGCCTTATCAACTGCTCTGATCCCGGAACATCCCCTAGTGTCTGCATGCAGAAAGTACTCAGCAGCTTTCAGCTGGAGAGAGCAGTGTGGGCTGAGCTGGAGGGACCAAACGCAGCTGGCAAGAGCCCTGAAGATCAGAAAGCTGTCCCATGGCATGCTCAGCTCCTAAGCCACTCTAGCTTCCTGGCTCTATATTTCACTCAGGGAAGGAAAGATGCAGACTCTGAGACTTCTCTGAGTCTCCAATATCCTGGTCAAATTTTAGGAGACTTTCAAACAGAGGGAAAGAAACAACTTTCAGGCTGGTTTTTAAAGTTTGTATTTTGGTTTTATTTTTGCAACACTGAAGAAGCCCTGCAGTTGCGTGATCCCTCTCAAAAGGGAGTTGTGGGAAGGTGGAGGAGCAGGGGGAGCAATCTTACAAAGCTGAAACCTTCTGGTGCTTGTTAAAAACAACAGAACAGCCATCTCCCCTCCCCCAGGGCCTGGCTGGCTTGACCCTCCCCTTCCAGAATCTCTGGTTTTATTTTATAATCTGACTCGGCTGCAAACTCCCCAGCTATGCAGCTGACTTTTTACAGCCCTGGCTGGGGAATGACTTCATCTCGGTGAATTTATGGGTCATGGCAGAGGACGGAGCAGAGGAACCTGGAGGGGAGACTGCAGCCCATCCTGCCCCCACCCTGCCTGATGATCTCCCCAGCCATGGCCTTGCAAAGCCAGTTCTTGCCCTGCTGCGGGTGTTACGAGTTGGGGTGTCTCGCCAGAATCCCCTGCCGATGTCTGACATGCTTGTGAACTTTCAGCAGAACACAGGAGCCAGAAAGTGAGCCTTAGGGGTGGGTGGCCCTGCATATTTCAAAACCCAGGGATGGGTACGGGGCACCTGGGAGGCAGTTCTACTCTCTCAGGCTGGGGGACGTGGTTGCTCCAGAGGCAGTGTGTTGGCACTGCTTGTCCCTTGGCTGAGAGGGACGGGACTGGCAGGCTTCCAGGTACCAGTCTATCTACTGGCATCTTCCCTCCTCCTGCTGCTTTCTTAAAAACAAGGCTCCTGGAGCAAGTGGTAGCCTTTCTGCCTTTATCTTTTCCCTAGGTGTTTCCTTGTTTCTCCTTGGCTAATGACAGGAACTCCCAGAAGTCTTGACAACCTGTCATTGAGGGTCATGGAGCCTGCTCTTGATGGCCTGAGGCCAGGTGGTCTGTGTATGCGCTAACTTTGGGAATCACTACCAGGGACAGAATCTTTTTACCTTCCTGTGATTCTGTCTGTCTTCTGCCCCAAACACATGACACAGAGATAAGCTTTGAACCAGGAGACATTCCTAAAACCCATGGGACAAACAAACTCCCCTTGGCCAGTGTGCCCCACTCCATGCAGGTGTGTGTGTATGTGCATGCGTGCGTGTGTGTGTGTGTGTGTCTGTGTGTGTGTGTCTGTGTGTGTGTGTGTGTGTGTGTGTGTGTGTGTGTGTGTGTCTACAATGGTCAGAACTAGGGTGCTGAGGTTGGTGAGGATGTGTTCACCCAGAAGGTGGTGTAAAGCGGGGCCAGCGCCTGCTGGAGTCTCGCTGTAAGAATGAGTTCCTCTTCAGAGTTCATGTCTCTCCCTTCTCATCCTAGCCCCCCCTCCCATCTCTGGAGGGTCATCAAAAACAAAACTTGAATATTAACTTGTGCTTGTGCCTGTGTGCCTCTGTGTGTGTGTGTGTGTGTGTGTGTGTGTGTGTGTGTGTGTGCATGCTGTATCCTGAGAACTGTGACTTTTCCTGAGGTTGGACTGTAGGCAGTTAAGGCTCAGGATCAAGCTGAAAGCTCCACCCATGGGATTCGGGGACAGCAATGCATGTCCTGAGATACAGTTATTTCTGTCTGGTGGCACATAAAACCACCCTTTCTGTCCCACCAAGAATGGATAAGAGAAGCAGCTAAGGGTGTCCTGGAAAGTGTTTTTGAAGCTGAGGATGACCTTTGGTTCTTTCTCATAGCTCACTGTGAGCCAAGTCTTGTGACAAGTATAAAGGGAGCAAGCCACAGTGGCCACCCTCCATATTCTTGCAGCCAAGGAGGCGAAGCAGCCAGGAAGACCTCCAACTCCCCGACTTGGTGCTTTTATACACAGATGTAGACAATCACGAGAGAACACTGAAGCCTGAATTGGAAGGGGGACATGAACATAAGGGGTTAAGAAGTCCTTGCAGGACCTGGAGAGGTGGCTCAGTGGTTGAGAGCACTGGCTTCTTTCACACAGGACTGCAGTTCAGTTCTCAGCACCTGCATGGTGGCTCACAATTAACTTAACTCCAGTTCCAGGGGATCTGACCTCCTCAGGTACCAGGCATGTATGTGGTGCATAGACACATATGGAAAAAAAACCTCATTAAGTAAATCTAATAAAAATTTAAATATTAAAAAAGGTCTCGCTTGATGACATCTGAACTTTGGGAAGGAAGTTTTCAGATGGACATGGAGGAAGACAAAAGAGTGGGTTGGAGAAGAGTGACTATTACGGTCTGGATGTGTTCCTAAGTGTTCATATGCTGGAAACATATTATATATATACATACACACACACACACACACACACACACACACACACACACACACATATATATATTTGGAGGTGGGCTTTTGGGAAGTGCTTGGAATAGGCAAGGTAATGAGGATGCGGCCCCCATGATAGTATTAGTGGCTTTATAAGATAAGAAAGAGAGATTTGGGCTAGCACATTTGCTCTGTCTCATTATGTGATAGCATCTGCCATGTAATGATGTAGCAAGAGGACCCTCAATAGATATAGTATGATACCCTTACATTTTCCAGCCTCTAGAACCACGAAGCTAAGTGAATCTTATCTCTTTATAAATCACCTAGTCTCAAGCACTTTGTTATAGGAACAAAAATTAGACTAAACAGTAAAGTGAGTAGAGTCAGAGAAAACTGAAAGAAAAGAATAAAGGTAAAAGAATCACTGAAAAAACAGACAATCAATTGTACTATATACACCTACACAGTGGGTGTATATAAATGTGTGTGACAGTATATACAGTGGGCATTGTTGGGGGAAATAGAATTTGAATATTTGATACACTGGGTGAGATTTAAATGTGGAAGCGAATTATGAATTATACATGGGATTGTTGGGGTTCTTTGGCCTGGGGTGACTTGGGTGGAAAGTTGGTCAGTTGGACCAGTGATGTCAAGGCTGTTTGAGTCAATCTCAAGGATGTTAGAATAAACCATTACCAATGGCCCTGGCCCCAAGGCCTGGGACACCTGTGATGGAGCCCAGTCTTCCCAGGAGAGTGGTCAAGTCCAGGGCTGGCTTCATTACTTCCCATGCTGTTAAAACAAAAGGAACTTTGAGGAGAAGGGTTTATTGTGACTCCCAGCTCCTTCGAGAGTGCGGTTCCTAGTTGGGGAAGTGATGACTGCAAGGGCTTGAGGCAGCGAATCACGGTGCGTCTGAAGCCAGGAGGTAGAGAACAGTGAGTCCTCTTGCCTAGCTCATGGCTCTCCTTTTTATTCCTTCCAGAATCTAACCCTAGGGAGGAGTGGCACTCATTTTTTAGGATGGGTCTCCTCATCTCAACCTAATCGAAATAATCCCTCCCAGGTGTGCCCTGAGGAGTGTCCACTAGGTGATCCCAGATCCTATCTAGTCAGTGGACATTATGAACCATCACAAGGGCCCTCTGGGGGCTGAGTGACCTGGAGGGTATGGCTAGTCTTCCCTCCTTCCTCTCCTGTTTCCTCCACTTCAGTACCTCCCTTAAGCAGTGTCCAGAGAAACCTCTATTGTTGGCAGCCTAGAAAGTTTTGCTCCCTTATTTGTGAATCCTAGTCTTCTGCCTCCTGAGCTCTGGGTGCCTCAAATCCCTTCTCTGCCTTCCCTATCCCTTTGGAATAATCAGGTCAAGAGAACCCTGTTCCCCCGTCCTTCAGCCATGGGGATGCAAGAGCTCTTCCTGCTCTTGGGCTCGTTGGTCATCCTCCCCTTCTTGCAGACTGTTAGGGAAACTGGAATCAACCTCAAAGCTGTTATGGGCTTAATGTTCTAAAGACAAGCATGTACCTCCAAGTGGGACCGGGGCTGCTGCTCTTTGATAATCTATTCAACTCATTTGGTTCCATCGTTAATAGACAGCTGTGTATTCTGTGATGATTACAATATACATTAATCAAAGGCACGTTGTGCTGAGAGTTGAAAATTACACTTCCCTTTTTTTCCCCTCTCTGCAGAAAAAAGAAAAAAGAAAAGAAAAATGGTCTGCCATTCAGTGCTGAGGAGAGAAGTACTCAGCTCTTCAGAAACCAGGCAACAAGCCTCCTTGGGAAAGCAAGTTCTGGAAACAATGAAAAGGCGTCTCCAAGTGTCATGCTGTCATTAATTGTCAAGTGAAGGCATGGGGATCAGGGGTGACCTAGATACCTTGAAAACTTCCAGAAATTCCTGGGTAAGTGATTTGCAGAGTTTCTATTGGCCTTAACCAGGTAAAAATTCCCATTTAATCAGCTCCGCAGACTTGTCAAAGTCACAAAGCCAACAGAGACTGTAGTGAGAATTCTGGTGTCTTAAACATGTAAACACGCTTTTGTTTCAATCACAGGTGTGGGATCTGGGGCTGCTTCAGACTGTCCACGGGAGCAGACTGTTTGCCTTGTGTGTGCTCTGGCAGAGGCTTGGTTCTGCCAGCTGAAGATGCTTTAATTCTAGGGACTCTAGAGAGGGTATAAGAAGACCAGAGCCCCAACAGAGGGGCGTGGCAGTTCCTCCTGCTGGTTCCTGCTCCTGCTGCTGCTGGTTTGTCAAATGGTTGAGAGAAAAGAGACAAGAAGAATGAGTTGGCGACATCCTGACCAGATGAAGATTGGACTTGCCCCCAAGGAATTCAACGTCCCTAACCAGCAGGAAGTAGTCTAAAAAGATGTCTACATCCTCTTTCCACTCTAACCTTCCTTCTCTCCTATCTGGTGTTGGGGTGTTACAAGGGACAAGAGTTGGAAGGGATGTAGAGGCTTAAGAACTGCAATAAAAGTAGATTTAAAAATATACGCCTACAAGAGACCTGTTGCATACTTTGTCACAGAGTGGTCAATTGCGATGGAAAATGCGGTGCCTTTCTGTGTCTCTGAACAGGCCTGGGCATTTATAATTACAGACTGACACAGGGAAGCAGGCAAGCAAGAAGCCACACCTGTTTGTCTCTGAGGGTTCCGACAAGGGAGGAAACCACTGACCTCTAAGCCCCAGAATCATGTCTCCTGTCTCAAGAGTCTTCAACATCATCATGTGATAGGAATAACAATGTGACCAAGCAGAGTGTGGAGGAGATTAAGGAGGTGCTCCTGGAAACAGGTCTGTGCTCCTGAAAGCAAGCAGGACAGAACTCACCGGGGCTTCACAAACAAAGACAAGAAACAAAAGCCATGAAAGTAGAAAGGGCCCAAGCTGGGAAGAAAAAGAAAATTAGAGAGCAGGGAAAGAACGAAAGAGGGTAAAGAGTGGGGATGATCAAAACATGCCATATATATATATGTCTGGAAATGCCTAATAAAATCCATTATATATAATGAATATAGGCTGATTAAAAAATAATGAGCAAAATTTTAAAACGTGCTGCCCAGTGTGGATCATTCCCATGCCATGGAAACACGTGGTCTCATTCCAACAAGAACTAGACTGTAGGAGAGTTCCAGGTCCAAGCATAGAGCCTGAGCCAGAGGCTGGGGCTCTGAGTGGTACTGCTGACATCCTACCACAACAAACTGTCCACTGTTTCTTATTCCTCAGTTTCTTCAAATGTAGTGAAAATAACAGGGTCTCAGGCCAGTCACAGGCCATTTCATGACTTAACATATATAAATCAGTTATACCATGCATGCACCTACATAAACACTCAGTGCTTGTGATTGCCACTGTTTAAAAATCATCAAGGAAATAAAATAATATGTACATAAAAGCTCATCATCGGAAGTTCTTCTGGTATAGCAAAACCCACCTGTGTCTGTTGAACCATCCCCACGGTGTTCAGCATGATGCCAGAACATAAGTGAAGAGCTGAAACCAAACCAAAACATCCTAGGTGCAAGAGTGTCAAAAGCAGAACATTGCTCCTGGTGGCTGGAGCAAGGACAGAGACGTGGACACTCATACTAGTTTCACTGAGTGACATCCATGTTGTCACATGCCCTTTTCCTGGCAGCAGTTCCTTTTCCTTCCTTTATTTTTTTTTCCAGTTTGATTTCTCCGAAACCTATGATTCAGGCATATGGTGTCTTCAACAATAGGCTCTTGCCACCATGTTCTGGAGGGTAACCAAGAGCAATAGCAGTAGCTTGTATTGTTTTGAGGATTTATGAGACTTCACTGAGCAACAACTCAAAGAGAGGTAGCCCGTACCTTGTATTTTTTATTTGATAGCCCATGACATTGGTGAGAAGTATTATTCCTCCCACCTTCATATAGGGTAACTCCATTTAAACTTAAAAGTGTGTGTGTGTGTGTGTGTGTGTGTGTGTGTGTGTGTGTGTGTGTGTGTGTGT
>OU015746.1:116065293-116084543 GCA_907169655.1 Acomys percivali
TGTGTGTGTGTGTGTGTGTGTGTGTGTGTGTGTGTGTGTGTGTGTGTATACACATGGAAATTCTAAAACAGCAGTTTTCCATATGTCTTTTTCCAAGGTCTTTGTGATAGTTTACTATCGATTTTTTTTTTTTTTTTTTTTTTTTTTTTTTTTTTTTTTTTAGAGAATGTATCGCATGGGTCTTTTGTCAGTGCCAAACCCACCCTCTATAAGACTTAAGCAGCTGAACATACAGGAATGTTCTTCATCTGACCTGGAATGACAGATGGACTATAACATTAAATTACATCTCAGAGCAAGACCTACATAACTAAGGTCAGGCCATCTCCTTAATATAAGGATCAAAGTGAACCACTCTTACAGTGCTTAACCTGTTGTGGAGTCAGAGGTCTTTTCAGAGAGTTTGTTCAAAAAACAAAAAATAATATAAAGAGGACGAAGAAAAGAAAAACTATCTCCTAGAAAAATTAGCTGGCACCCAACATTCTGCATAGAGCTGTGGATATATAAAGGTTTGTGGACACTCTAAGTCTCACTTACTGATCATTTAGCCCTCTTCCCAGGACCTCTACACACTACAAAACAAGAGCCAGTCAAAGAGGTGGCTGGTGACTTCCCTGTAGATGGCACATGTGGAAACCACCTTCAGCTAAGCATCAAGTAAAGTCTCCAACAGTTCCTTCATTGTCTGGGAGGGCTTGGGGATAGTAGCTGGCTCATGTTGAGCTCTTTGGAAAGAATTTGCAATGTGGACAGCCGGTAGTATTGATCGAAGTGACCAGGTAGTTTCTTATCTAAATAGAAAAGTTGCTTGGACAACCTCCCTTTCCATCACCTTGGCAGGGAAATGGCTCTGAGTGTAGTCACCCTGATGTTACTAGCACCCTCAAGGACCAGAGCTGGGTAGTTTTCTTGAGCTCTGGGGGACTGGGAAGCTTGTCAAAGCCTTTCTCAGGGCAGGACATCTTTAGCAGCAGTGTCTCTGGTCTCCCTTCCCTCTCCCCAGAACATCTCTGGGAAGATTTATCTGACTCTGCTCATAGCTCTGGCACAAGAGCTAACCTGAGTATGGGTGTGGTACCCGTGGCTATTCCTGATCAGTGTTCGGTGGGGTGAGGATGCTACTTTGGGTCCTCTCTGGAGTATTGGGAACATTGTCACAGCATAGAGCTGCTCATCGAAAGGTTAAGAGAGTATCATTTGGCTTTGTTAGCACTCCTCCTGTGTTCTAACTACACCCAGCCTGCCCTTACTTCAGCTGTAAGAATGCAAAGTGGTTTTGTGCTGGATGGGTGGCACTATTGTTACCCTTAAAACCGCTCTCAGGTAGGACCCTTGCTGGCAAGGCTGTCGGAGTTGAAGCGTGGTCCACATCTGCTACCAGCATTGATCCCTTAGACACAAGGCAAGCTGTGGCCCCCATCAGAGAGCTGTTGTGAGGACAGTGTTCATAACTATTGAGAAATGCTCGGAAGTCGAGACTGTGCTTCTTTAAAGTGCCCCAGTGTGCTTTCAAACCCTTCTCTTGGTGAACTGTCCTTTCAGCTCTCTCAGAATGACATTATTCATACCGTAGTGGACCCGAGCCACCTAGCGGGAATGACTTGCCCAAGGGAGGAGGTGATCATCTTAAAGGCTCTTGTCTGTCATCACAGCACCTAGTCCTGGACTGGTGGAACCCCAAAGGCAGGATGCAAAGGAGGCAGACTCTAAACAGGAGTGGGGGGTCCCCAAATTGCCTACGTTAAGTCAGAGAGAGCTGTGGCAGCCTTCCTCCCACCCACCTTCTCTGTGATGCATTGTTATGGTAATTCTCGGAGGAGTCTGGTGACAATCCTGACCACAGAAGTGTGACAGGACCCATCAGCAAGTGACAATGTTAGAAGATTCATTCCCTAGGAAGGGACATTCCATCTAACTTGAGTGGCCAAAGACACAATAGAGTGATCTGAAGGAGTATGGGCTACCCTCCATTGAAGGAGGCCTGCTTCAGACAGGCAGTGTGGATGCTCTTTTCAGAATGCATGGGGCAGTGGCACCAGGGCCATTCAGATTCTGCTTCAGAAAATGAGGTCCAGCCTTATTTTTGAAAACCAGAGCCCACCCATCTTGCTGCATCCAGGGGTCTTAGCTCTGGTGACAGGCTGCTCTGTTTCTTTTTGAACCTGAGAAGGTTGATTTTAGCATTAGTGTCTGGGGGAGGTTGATGCCCAGCCTAGGGCTCAACGGCCAATGATATCCACCTATCTATCTATCTATCTATCTATCTATCTATCTATCTATCTATCTACTTACATTGGATTCTACTTTATCTATTATTTTAGTTGGTATTTCATGAGGCATGAGTTGGACCAAGGGACCAAATTAAACAACCTCTCATACTCCAGCTCAGGGGCTGTGGTGAGATAGGATGAAACACAGGCAATGTGGTTTCAAACCTCTAAACCATTTTCATACCTAGGAGTGTATGTGTGTGTGGAAGGGAGGGGTGTGTATGTGTTGTACGCATGTACGTAGAGGCCAGTAGTCAATATCATCTGTCTTCTGGGATCACGGTTGGCCAGAGTTTTTGAGACACAAGCTCTCACTGAACCAGGAGTCCAGCAATTCAACTAGGCTGGCTAGCTAGTGAGCTACAGAGCTCTGTCTTTGTTTTCCCCAGGGGTGGGGTTATAGATGCCACAATGCTCAGAGTTTGTGTGGGTATTGGATTTGAACTCAGATCCTCATGCTTGAATGGCAGGCACTTTACTAACTAAGCCATTCCCACAGTCCCCTTAACCAGGCTCTCTTGAGTCTAAATCCACACCCATGTGCTGATCAGGTCATGGGTACTGCCCACTCACAGGATAAGAAAATGAAGATGTAAGGGGAAAAAGACTTCCCCCAGATCTTAGAGTAATTAGAAAAATGAGCAATTTGTCCTCATCTAGGATTCCTCCACCAAGGACTTGTGAGGTGGCTAATGACACTGCGGATGTCATGCAGGAGCAGGGGGAGCAGCCTAGGGACAGGCGGTAAGACAAGTACAGGCTGGTCCTGCCTTAGTGCTCTGGAGCTCACCGGAGGGCTAGATGAAGACTGGGGATAGAATCGTGCTCTGCAAGCCACCCAGCAAGAGTGGGTGAGTGGCAGGCTGCTCTCCTCACCCAGGCTCCTACCCACACTGGAGCCTGTGTCTGGCTGGAGCTGAGGTAGCTTGAATATGGCTCTCCCCCTCTGAAACCCACATGAAGTTTGGTTACCATGTGGCAGCATCGGAAGGCGGAGCTTTGAAGACAAGATGGAGTCTGCATCATTTGAAGCAAGAGTTAGGCCGTTCTTCTGCCAGTGGGTTAATTCCCACTGGAGTGGATTAGTTACCCACAGAGAGAAGGTTGCTATAAGCCAAGGCACCTTTCCTGTTGTGTCCCTTTGGCCAACGCAGCTGCTTGTCTACGTCTTATTTATGATGAGGCCCTTGTCACGTGCTGCTGCCTAGTCTTTTATTCCCAGCTCCGGAACCACGAAGGCTCCAAGTGAACTTCCATTCTTTAGAAATAACCCAGCCGCAGGTGTTTTCGGTGTATCAACAGCACAGAGACAGAAACAGGTGCTGTCCAGCTTCTGTCCCTGTGGAAGGGATGCATACATGGGATTACAGTGGTGAGAGCGTGTCCTGACCTACTCAGGTGCCATTGATTCTTAGTTATTATATAGCCTACCTCGTAGCTTTCCAAACACCCACATGTACTTTATAGGGTTGCATAATTCTCATGTGCGGACAATCACAAGTTCTGTGCGTGACATGGGCAACATCTCCAAAGTGATCATAGCATTGGGGTTCAAATGGCCAGTCCTTCCCCAGCATCCACTGCCAAACCAGGCTGGATTTGCCAGGTTGCTCCATGGCCACTTCTCTTTGGGATGTGCACGTACATATGAACATGCTCAGCTACCTTGGATCAACCAGGGGGAAGCTTGCGGCTGGGGACGAGTTTAGCTGATCTGTTGATGTGACATTCATCTCATCCCCATGTCATCCCATTAGTGTTATTGCCTCAGGGGCTCTGGCAGTTGGTATGTGCCTAAGAACAGAGGGTCACCAACGGGGTGCAGACATCTTCTTTACCAAAACCTATGAGCCCACGCTTTCTTCCCCTATAGCTCTATGCTGCATGGAGCTTTTCCTCTAAGCCAGAAATGAATGCCCCGACACAGCGACGTACCTCTTTACCTTTGGGCTTGAAGTGTGTACATCTGCAGCACGTGGTCCTAAGTTCCCTGAATCACCAGGACTGAAAAACAGAACAAGGGCACAGGGTAGTGACATGGTTATGGGTGACTAGGCCTGCTTGGTGCCAGTGAGAGTCTTTCTAAGGGACAGTGAGTCAAGAGGTCATCCAATCCAAGATCTCAACCAGGGTGCCTAGGGACACTGCTCACCAAGAAACATAGGACGCTGTTTGTCCCAGGGCTTAGCCAATCATAAAATCACCCACCCCACATACCGCTGTTCCCTCTCCTGCCACCCCCGCTGAGCACTTAAGAGCAAGTGGGGGCAGCAGCTCACTCTCCACCAGCTGAGACCCAGAATGCAATTAGACATGATGACCCAGACCAGTGTCTTAGGGCTTGGGAGTCTAAAGAGGAATAGCATGTGCTGGCCGGAGCAGTGCTGGGAAATTGTTGCTGGCATACAGAGCCTATTGCCTTGTCTTTATAATCTACCACATCTGGGCTTGGGGGGAAGAACGCCACCAGATGTTCAGAAAGCCATTTTCTTCATTCTTTCTAAAGCACAACAATGTACTGTGGTCAAATGCAAATGCGTGTGCGTGTTCAAAGCGTGTGCTCTTGGTGTTTAAAGGATGTTACATTCTATATGATGACACTTAGGGCCATAAATCACACTCACAGCGGTGCAGGGTGGAGGACAAGACACTGTACTTCTCTTCCCTCTGCCTGCTGTCTCGGTCCCCATGGTTTCCCTGTCTCTTTCCAAGCTGCGTCATGTTGGAACCTTTTCGATAAACAGAATCCAGGGGTGCCCTTCCTGAACCCCATCTATGGGGAACAGGTTCGAAGCATAGATCATGCACAGCCCTGGGCATGATGTTTTTCTCTGCCTCCAATGATGGTTAATTTATAAATCAGGCCTCATAAGAGATGAATCTCAATAACTAATAACCAGTTGGAGCAGTTATAACAATAACACGTTACGTGACTGTGCCGTTTCCCTTTTGCTCCTTCCCAAAATATTTTATTATGCTGCATTTAAACATGAGCCTTCATAAGACAATTGGCCCGATAACTGAGAAGACTATGAAATGACGAATGGTTGGGTAGCGGATGCTACATGTATTCACCGGCTTTAGGAATGATTCATGACCTGGGCAACACAAGATTTCATCTTGCGACTCCTAACGGCACGGCATATATTTAAAGCCCCTACAAGCTGTTCCTTTCTGCACCTTTTCATTTAGTGTTTTCAGGTTGTGATTGGCCAACTGCAAGCTAACTTGCCAAGACAAGTGAAGCCACGGACAACAGGGTCTTTTGCACTTAAGTTAGAGTCTTAGCTCAGCAACCTGGCATCTGGGTGACCTTGGGTAAAGTACCTACAGGCCACCACTCTATTCCTTCCTTCCTTTCCAGGATGAAAAGCAAAGGCCTGCTGGTAGGACCACTATCCAACATGACCCGACTCACCTGAGATGGGCATTATCCTCAGATGACCTTCATAGTCAGGACGAAAACTGTTGATTGCTTTTCCCAGAGATATGATCTCACTGGAACACCACCTCACTGCCCTAAACCCTGGAGCAGTCCTGTTACTCAAAGGACAGAGTCCCCAGGGCTGAAGGATTCAAGGGAACCATTGTCAGGTCCTCCATCCCACTGTGCTCTAGAAGATGCTCCCCCACCTCCTCCCATGCCAAGACTGCGTGCCCTGACCTGGAGGCCATGGACAAGGCTGTTCTCTCTGTTCTGCCTCCGCTTGGCACTTGCTCATCTTCTAATCCTAGCAGAAATCCCAGCTTATGTGTCAGCTCCTCTGGCTGCCTTCCCCACTCCAGGTTAAGATCAT
The DNA here is from genome assembly GCA_907169655.1 of Acomys percivali. Taxonomy (NCBI): domain Eukaryota; kingdom Metazoa; phylum Chordata; class Mammalia; order Rodentia; family Muridae; genus Acomys; species Acomys percivali. The sequence goes on from OU015746.1 coordinate 116,071,364, forward strand.
GCCATTTCTGCTCAGTTTGTCTGTCCTTGCCTCTATTTACCTGCTGTGCCTAACACATACAGGAGAACCCTTTTGTATAATGACACCTGGTGGTTGAACTTGAGATCCCTGATGTATCCTCTATGTCTCTTTGCCGTGTATGTGTGTGTGTGTGTGTGTGTGTGTGTGTGTGTGTGTGTGTATGTGTGTGTGTCTATGCGCGCACACACGAGCATGCGCGTGTGTTGGGGGTGTTAGGTGCTGATGGTGGTTGGCATGCAGAATTACAGAGCCAGTCTATGAATCTGGGAGCCCAGCCTAGGGGAGAGACTCACCTGTGTGGCACACAGCACCCTGCACTCGGCTCCTGAGTATAATCCTTGAACTTGGGCTGAACCCTGCCCATGAGCATCACCATGGGAAAAGAAACTGCATTTGCATTGATCCTCTGCACAGCCATTCTCTTTAAGACCATACATTGTTCCTTCTTGACATGGGACTTGGGTAACAGCAGTACCCTCCTTCTCCCCCTTGCTTGCTATGTAAATATGGGCTCCTTGAAGGATATTTATTGGCCTGCAGAAAAGATGCGGGGGAATTCTGTTCTCTAGGTGAGTGATAAAAAAGAGCAGCCAGCGGATATGCTCGCCAGCTTATTTACCACAAATCTCTTATTTATGGCCTCATAACCTTCTGATGGCCTGGTTCCCCTCCCCATCCACCTGGTTTTCTTCCCAGATGGAGAAATGTGCTGAGCTGAGAACTATTTGTCCAAGCTTCCTTTCTGCTTCTTGTTTCGACAGCTGGAGCCAGACCGATTGATTTCCCTGGGACTACGTGGATGCTGATGAGGGCTGGGGCATGATTTTCTTGCTGTGGAATGTGGCTTAATATGGTCCGACAGATGGTGTTTGGGGGGTACAACCTCTACTGAGCACCCTCTGGCTGGGTACCGTGCAGACCACATATGTGCTTTAGTCAGTTCTTAGTAGTCCCACGAGGATGCAACGTGTCCCCAAACTTAAGAATTCCTCTTTCTCTATTATCTAGCCACTAGGGTCTGTATCATCACTCATATGCCCTTAGCTGGGTGGCCTCCTTGGATCTCTCACTCACTCACACAAGAGGCAACTGATGCTCTGCTGATAGCAGCCCTCTCCTCTCCTTCCATTCCCTAGGTTGCATGCTGGGATGGCCTTTGCCCAGCCCCACTCCTAAAGTCTCATGCTACAAATCCTTGACCACAGTCCTTAGACTTCTGGGAGAACCCGGAGCACTCTCTGTGTGGAGCAGGACTATCATGGCATCAGCCATCAGTAGGCCTATGGCTACATGACACTGGATCCCATATGGTCCTCTACTTTCTCCTCGTTTGTAGCCTGACTCTTGGCAGAGCTGCTGCTTGTTTCTCCTGAACCTCTCTTACCTTTGCTCCTTCTTCCTCCTAGCTTCTGTCTCTGACCTCAAAACTCGCTCCCTAAGTCACCTCTTTCCATGTCTTGAAGCCAACATCCCAAACGTTGGGCCAAACACTTGCTTTGCTTTCTTTAGATTAAATAGCAGAGATTTCTTTCTCTACCATTCAGAGGCCCAAAGGGTGAAACCAAGGTGTTGACCATTTTGGCTCTTCCAGGGGCTGTGAGAAGAATGCATACCCATCTCTCTCCTAGACTGCAGGCTCTTCGTTCCTACACCAGCCTCCGCCATCTCATGGGCTGTCTTCCCCCTGGTTCTGCCTCTGCACTCTATCTCCTACAAGAAGGTGTATCACTGGTTATTACAGAATGACATCATTTCAAAAAGCTTTGGGTTAATTGCATTTGCAAAGATCCTCTCTCTAAATATGACTGAGTAAGGTCCCATTCATGGTACTAGGCATACATCTGGGGACCATGCTTTTCTACTGAGCTTCCACACATCAAAGGACATTCCTTCTTGGTTTCTTTTCTTGCCATGAAGGTGATCCTCGAATTCTCTAGCATGAAGTTTCGGTGAGCTGGCACATGACTTGTCTGCCTCAGCACCTAGCACTAGGCATGACTCATGGATACACACAAATAACAGAAGGACGGTGCACACATTGGATGTTTCTTTCTCATTGTGCCAAAAAAAAAAAAAAAAGTGCAATAAATTGTGGTGACCAGAACTGGTTACTGATATGTTGGTCACTGCTTAGGGATTCTGTGGAAAGTGTTTCTACAGACTCTATTGTGCCAAGACTGACCAACCAGGTGGCCACCACTGTGGGAGGGGGCACCATTGTGCAATGTGCACACAGCTTCTTGAAGTATTGTCTATCCAGTAGGGACTTGCTTCTTGCCTAGTTCTTTCAGATCCCAGGGAGAGGGCCATTTGTGCTTGCTGGTCATGCCCTCATGCAAGCCCTAGATATAAATACTAGCTACATTTCACAGGAGAGGAGTGTGGAGCTCAGGAATACAAGCATGTGGCCCAGATAACAGTGAGATCACAAAGCCAAGGCCAACTAGAGCCATCTAGACCCCTGCCCTCTGAGGAATGTCTGTGGGGAAGAGCAGCCTTGCTTTGGAGTAATCTGGCTGGGCTGTTACCTCAGGGTGAGAAGGGATCTCCCAAGTCTACACCCTCCAGCTTCCTTTCTTGTGATTTGCCTTTGCCTAAGACACTGTCTGCTTTGTGGGCATTATGAAAGCTAGCCACAGGACTAAAAGCATGCCTGCCCTCTATCCCACAGATTTCTCTAGCTTGCTGGAACCTCTATCCTGCGTCTCCAAGGAGGGCTTCCCTTGATCTCCTTATTAGGTAGGTGAGAGAAACTGGAGGTGTCCTGAGCTGGTCCTATCTGATGGCTGCATGTCCCTGCAAATACACTTGAGCTTCTTGTAGCAGTCCCCCAACAGGAAAAACCAGAGTAGCAACATCAACTTCACTGGAGCACCAAGAGAAGGGAACAGAATGACATGTGTCGCTGTGGGAGTGTCACCACCCTCAGTGAACAAAAGGAACCTCTGTCCAAAATACTCTGCAGGATGCCCCCTCAGACAGTCCTTCCACAACCTGCGATGAACTGGTAGGCTCTCCAGCTGTCTTATAGGGGATGAAACGGAGGTCCAGAATGGCTAAGGATCCACCCAAGGGTCTACAGCTTTTAAGCGGAAGAGTCAGGATGCTCTTGTTCTTTCTTGTCAATTATGCCTTCCACTCCATTCTAGGGTCCAGATGCATGCACTGTGCTAGCCGAGTGCAGTTTTCCATGTGGGTGTGGTAACCTGTGGAGGAGATAACTAGGACAGTGCTGCTGGTTCCTCATGGTCCCCTGGCACTGGACACAGGTCTAATTACTGGCATGGTGGTGATGGGGTGCGCAGGACAGGGAATCCCCAAAGGTGGAAATACTTGACTTGAGGAGATTTGAGATAGGTGAGCCAAGTAGACAGGTCAGGGGGAAAGCTAGCTGCTCCAATGAGAGGAGCTGTGTAAGCTCAGGAGCTGGGCTATCACCCAGAGTCCCAAGTGTCTGCAATGAGAAGAAGAAGGTTTGCCTGGAACCCTGAGCATCAGCAGGGTGAGGACCACACTGTGCAGATGGTGAGATGGAAGGAGAAGGTGCCAGACCCTGGAAGGCTGCAGGACAGCCTGGGAGCACGGATCGTAGGCAAGCGGGAGAATAGAGTGGGTTTAAGCAGGAGGGATATGTTCACATTTATTTTTAAAGGATTATTCTGCAAGCTTCATGTGGATCAGGGCCAGGTTTGGGGAGGTGAGAGGTGGTAAGGACTTAGAAAATGTAGAAACTGGCAGAGGTGCCAGAATAAAGTCGGAAGCTTAGTTGGGGGGATAAAAACAGCAGGAACTATCAAATCTGGGAAGGAAATGCAGGCGCTATAGGTACAGGATGGCTCCCAGGACACCTGCTTGGTACTGGCACAATAATGAGAGGACCGGAACACAAGGCAATCAGCTCTCCACCACTGACGTGGAGGCCTGGGGCTGTCCACACTGGACGTATCCAGTGGGGCCCTGGTCTATCACTCAGGGAAAGGAGTGGGATCAGCAGTTTGAGGTTGATGTATTGGAAGGGACAAGGAAGAAGCAAAGGGAAAACCTAGATAACAAAGGTACTAAGGAGCTCGAGAGATGCCTCAGTGGTTAAGATCACTGTTTCTCTTGCAGAGGACCAGGGTTCTGTTCCCAGTATCCACCTGGTGGCTCACAACCATCCATAGCCCCAGTTCCAGCATAGATAACAGGCATGCACACTAAGTACACTCATCACACATGCATGCAGCCAAAAGATCCATATACATAAAATAAATGAATAAATATTTTAAAAACTTAAATATGGTTTAAAAGAAATAAGTGAAGATACTAAAGGAAGGCCATGGAGGGGAACCCAGTAAGGAAGTGGGCAAGAAAGATGCAGGACTAGTTTCAGGAGCAGGTAATGCCAAAGGGCCCAGTGTCAGTGACCTTATGACACTCAGCTCACTACAGTTGTTGAACCCTGATACAAATGCGGTGGAAGCAGACACTAAAGCAAGGACAGAGCAATGGTGGGGAGTGGATGTGGAATCCCGCAGTAGAAACTCCTTCCGAGGGTTGAAGGAGAGAGGAAGCACAATCCATGAATCGGGTGCAGAGTGGTCCTTTTCTTTTAAAGTCATCACTAGCTCCCTGGAGGAAGCTTGCATAGGGATGCTTGCCTTGCTCAATCCTCAGCAAGACATGGCCTGAAGCTCATGAAGGCTTGCTCAGAGGGCAGGGTGGGCGTAGGACCTCTCCGCCCTCTTTGTCAGAGAAGCTTGCCTAGCAGTTGTGATCCAGCTTGAAACTTGGGTTTCCCTTCTGGCGTCTGGCTTCTCCTACCATCTTTCTCAGTCTGAGGCATTCCACTAATGGTCACCTGATCATTCATTTCCCTAGGACAATAGTTCCAGGGTGGTCAGACTTATTCAAGCTCCAGAGTCAGCACATGAAACAGCTGCTGGCACACAGTAGGACTGAATTTGCCCTAGGCTCTGGAGACCACTAATGGTTAATTACCACATGTCCTCTGGTTTCTGTTGCTGTGATTAAACATCCTGGCCTAAAGCAACTCATAGGGGAAAGCATTCATTATGTCTTATAGGTTAGAGTCCACCACCAAGGAAGCCAGGACGAGAGCTCAAACAGGAACTGGAAGGCAAGGAACCGAAGCAGAGACCATAGAACACTTTGTACTGGCTTGCTCTTCATGCTTTGCTCTGCTTTGTCTCTTCTGCAACCTAGGACCACCTGACCAAGGGTGGCACTACCTAGTTTCCACAGGATCCCCCTACTCCAATGATTAATCAAGAAAACGCCTCCCAGATATGTCCACACACCCATCTGATAGCGACAGTTCCTCAGATGAGGTTCTCTTTCCAGGTGATTCTAGTTTGTGTCAAGGTCACAAAAAACTGCCTGGCACCCCAGGATATGCTATCCGTCTTCACGTTCTATGGGAGCTCTCTGGCAGAAGAATGGAGCCAGGTAGGAAGATGACTATGAAGAAGAGAAGAGGCTGAAGGACTTGGGGCCAACTGATGGATTGCTGGAGTCTGAGTTGTCCATTTCATCTTCTAGCCCTTCCTTCAGGGACGTCAGCGACACCACCACAGGCAGGTTGGTTGACCTCAGGGCTACAGAATCAGCAAATGCTCCAAGCTGAAGTTCCAGCTTACACCCCGCTGGAAGGCTCAGTGAAGCACGAGCAGAATGTCAACACCGCTAGCCCCAGTGGACTTGACCAACAAAGTTTTCATCTCACCTTTTTTTTCTTTTTCCTTAGAAACAGATTAAAATGTCCTCTTCCTAATTTGGAGCTCAGGGTCTGGCCTGTGGACCTTCCTAGAGCCAAGACAATAAGAACAGGCTGAGAGGGCAAAGGGGCCTCCGAGACCTAAAATGGGCTCTGTTTCGCTTTGCTCTGTTTCCAGGCCTCCAAGATCCCTGGCATTTAGGAAGAAAAATTGCAGAGCCCGGTGGTATCTCCATGTTTCCTCTTTGGGTTGCATTTGGAGCCAGATCACCTGATTCAATGGTGCAGAACAGAAAGGGGCTGAGCTAGAAAGCTGATTCTCCCTGCCTCACCATCCAAGTCCTGTCCTCCCCGACCAGAAGGAGGGACCACAAACCAGAGACAATCTCCTAGCTTTTCCTCACCTGCCTGCCTTGAAGGCCCAATGGCTGTATTTCTAGGAAAACACACAACTGTGTCTCTCCGGGGTGAAAAAAAAGGATTTGCAGCTGTTAACAGCTCACAGCAGAGAGAGGCATAGAGTCCAAATGGTCACAGATTTGGGGCACTGTTGACCATAGCCAGCAAATTCTGTGACTGGTCCATACTCTCTGGCAAAGATCCCCTGTTTGAAGTGCATGTGTGTTTCCGTGTACACATGTATACACAATCAGGCCATACCAAAACCATGCCAGGGTGTCTGCATCAAAGAAAATATGCTCTCCGCTTTGCATTTTGTGTTGTACCCTCTCAGATCTCCTCCTCATACCCATGCTGTGCGGGATGGCCATTTCTACTCTGTATGTTCTAGAAATTAAGTGACAGAGGTGTACTCTTGCTCCACTCTCTTCCTTTTAACGAACTTGATTCTCTGCTCCAGGGCCCTCCCTCTTCCCCAGTCTCTGTCTTCTTTCTACGCTTTACCACCCCCTCCCCCCACCCCACCCCTACCCCTGCCCGCGCAGTCTCCCTCCCCCCAGCTGCCTCTGGCGCCTTCCTTCCTCTCCTTTTTCTCCTTGGCAGCTCCTTTTCCCTTTTCAGACTCTTCCTCTGGCTTCTCTGGGCCTCTCTCCTGTCTCCTTTCTCTCTCTCTCTCTTCTAGCAAATCCCTGCCTCCCAAGGTCAACAAGCAACTGAGCTGAGGCCTGCACTCACTTGGCTTTAATTAGGATCCCTTCAGAAACCTTGACCCCAGAGAGAGCTCTCAGCACTCAATTGCTAATTTCCTTAGCTCTAGCTCATCGCTTTAAGAGCAAAAAGCCAATAAAAGAGATTTAGAATGGACATGTGGACAAGGAAAGGCCTCTTCTTCCCACTCACAGATGAGAAAAGTGAGGCTCCACTCTGGCAGGAACCTGCTAGCTCCATCTCAGGAAGCCAGCCAAAGGATGCTGTTCTCAGGCCCGGGCACCCTAGCCTTCCCCCCTCAGGTGCTCCAGGAAGGACCTGGCCACAAAAGGACTCTGAATTTGGAGAACACCTCAAGGACTGGACTGCTTCGCAGCTAAGTGCTGACATTTTTTCCAGACGTGCCCCAAGGCATCTTGGGAAGAAGCTACAAAGTTTAAACAGAAACAAACGGTGAACTCAGTAATTGCACGCACTCCTATTTTCTTAAGAAACCAACTGGATCTCATTACGGTAGGCTCCTGAACGTAGACAGAGAAAACCTTGTCGTCACCCGTTAAATATGTCTAATTTTACACACTGTCATGTAGTGCTCCATCCAGCTGGCTCTCTTCGAGGAGGAGGAATGAATGATAGCCGCTTGGCCTGTTTCTCAGCACGTAGGTATTTTTTTTTTAAAGGGAGGGCGGAGTGATGCTTTGTCTCCTGTTGGTCTTACTGCCTGCCTGACATTTGCAGTAGACTTTTAATTAATCAAAACCAGAAACTGTTAGTCTAAGGCTAATAAGCCATTTTGTCTTACCCAAGTCCCACCACTTAGCCAGTCCTCAGTTTCCCCAACTGTATTATGAGGGCCATCTAATGTTTCCCAGGGCCTCTGTGGTGCTAAGCATTGCTGCTGCTCAGACCCACTCTGTGCTTGCCAAGACCTTAATTGCATCAAAATGCTGAGCAGAGTCTGGCTTTTGTTAAGGCTTTTGCTTACAGAACCGTCTTCCAAATCGAGAACCTTCCTGATGCTTTTTAATAAGCCTAGACCTTAAGGAAAAATGAAAATTGCAATATGGAGCCTCTGAGTGCACTCAGCTCCCCATAATGAAATGTGCACAGAGGACACACATCCGGTTCAAGGACTTTATACAAACTTATCATAACTTAGCAGTCATAAGCTAATAGTCAAAGGGAATTAATAATAGGGATGTGGCCATTTGAACAGTGAGATGGGCCCGTGTCATGGAATTTTTGCAGCTAAACCCTCTTGAGTTTCTGTACGCTAATAGCAATTAGCTCCTGAGTTAATGGCAGCTGTGGTCATAATGAGATTGGAATTGATCATTTGGAAGCAGGCTCCCATAAGCTGGCCTTATGAGCCATTTCAGCCTCACAGCACTGCCTTGACCCCTTCTCCTCATACCTTCCATCATGACCCCATCTTCAGGGCTCCCTGGAGTCAGCATACAGGCTCTTTCCACATACAGCCTGCTGTGCCTGCATGGGGGCAGGACGCAGGACAAAAGCACAAAAGTAGGTTGCACTGCAACCTGTGCAGCAGGGATTCCCAGCCCTGAAAGGTAAATTCCAGATGGATTCTCTTCACCAGCCCTGTCCTGGACCCTTTCTCATTGGCAGCTCCAGTCCCTCTACCTTACTCCATTAGCTCGGGACAATGAGCTGGCCATTCTCCATCTCACCAGCCTTGGCGGTAAGAGCATGTTCCCTCCCAAGTGGGCTTGTAGTAAGGGTTAAATAAACAGCTCTATTGTGAAGGTGTACAGTAAACGTCCATCTTTGTGTGTCAGTTAGCCTTTTCTGTGTAACAAATCACTCTCCAAATTAATAGTTTTCAATAGCAATCGTTCTGTCTAGCTCAGACTTACAGGACTCTGCTGCGTGTTTTCCCTGGATGCTCTCATACTTCTGTGGTTGCTTGATGTGCGAGCTGACAGCTAAATGGTCTAAATATGATCCACACACCCTCGTGCTTAGCAAAGTTTCAGTCTGAGTCATGGGAGTAACTGGGCCCTGTGAATGGCATCTTCCAACAGGCTAGCTTGGGCTCACTCACACAGCAGGCTCAGGATCTCTACGCTCAGAGAGGAAAGGCAGGTTTCAATAACAAGGGCTTCCTAAGTCTCCCTTGTCACACTTGCTATTGTGTCATGGGACAACAAAAATCACATGGATTTCCTAGCTACACCGCCCCTCGCCCCCCTCCCATTGGAAAAGGGCTCATATCCAGAGCTGGAAAGGGGTCTGTGTTCATCTTTCTGATCTCTCACACCTAACTTTCCTTTTATTAGTTGTATCCATCTGCAAGACACTAGGCATTTCAGAAATGACTACTGATGCATGAAGAGTGAGTTATAAAAAGTAGTTTCCAATTGTTCGTAATAAAATTGAGGAACCAGGGGTGGGGATGGCTCAGTGGATAAAGTATCTGCTGTGAAAACATCAGGACTTAAGTGTAGATTCAGGCCCCCACAAAATCAGCTGGGCCTGGTGATGCATGCCTGGAACCCTGGCACCAGACGACAAAGATGGAGGATCTTTAGGCTCGCCCAGTTACCATTTGAACTGGACCAGCAAGCTCCTGGTTTAGTGTCTATGTCCCTAAAAATAATATAGGGAGTGACTGAGTCTACCTCTGGCCTCCACATGGGCATGCAAAGTGGCACACATCCATAGGCACATGCATATACTCAATTAAAAAAATAACTTAGCTTAAAAAATAAAATTAAGAATCCATGATTGGCTTGGATGTCATAGCACATGGGCAGTGGTGGTGGCAGGACACACTCCTCTCCTTGCTTCCTGAAGGAAACAGTTAACATAAGAGACTTGAACCTTCCGTCAAAAACATAAGTCGTCCCTGATCCCCCATGCTTCAGAGATCTGCCTGTTGTGTGGTTTATATACCCATATTCTAAGGCCTGGGGTCCCATGCCCCCCACACACACTATCTGGGATACTTTGGAAGATGACATGGCCCAGACACTTAATGTACCTCCCTGTAAAGTGGGGGCTGTGGAGGAGAAGGTCCCACAACCTCTGCATCTCCCTTTGTCTTTGTCTTCCTGGAGCTTCAGTCCATGAGTCAATATGTAGGTAATGAGAGTGCCAGCTTTGCATTGTCTGAACAAAAGGTGATTAAATTACTCAGGAATCAATTCTGGGGCTGTTTTCCCTTTCTTATTTAAAGAGCACAAACTATTTCCTCCTAAGGATAAAAATCAATGTTTAAGAGAAAAATTGGGCCTCCTACCATCCCTACCAGAGGCCTTTCATGGCTGAGGGAAGTGTGGGGAGACACTAACTTTCCCTTCCCAGTTGGAAGACAGTGAGGGCAGCAGAAGGAAAATTGGAGAACCAAGCTCCTGACCCACTAGGTTTACCTGCATTTGCTTCCTCTCCCCATGTGTCATGAGAGTTTTGATCTGTAAGAACCATCTGCCTTAGCAGCACCCAGCCTTCCTGCCATGTTAGATGTATCAGTCAGCGTAGGCTAAATTGTACAATGCAGTAACAAATGAGTCCCAGTGGCCTACAACAACAAGGCCTTCCTCCTTGCTCGCGTTCCGTATCTCTTCTCATAAGTCTCAGCTCTATTCTGTTCCATCTGCATTCCAGCCCAGAGCTGAGAGAACAGCATCTCTCCCAGGCATCTTGAGGCTCATGGTTGAGGGAAAACAGAATAGAAGTCAATAGCTCTCAGCTTCTGTTCAGAAGCACCACAGTTCACTTCTGCTCACATTTCATTGGTTAAATCGAATCAAATGGCCAAGCCTAATGGGGTAGGGAGGAATAATCTTCCATGGAAAAGGCCAGCGAATATTTTAAACAATAATATAATCTAACACATATGGCCTCTACTTGGGTCTGCTCAGGGCTGGTGTTTAGACAAGGGTGTGAGTTTTCCAGGGCTGGAATAAGACTCAGGGGTACTGTGGGGGATGTTGGGGGGCCCACTGGCTCTGCCTCTGTCTGCTTCAGTCTCCAACACAGGAAATGTTAACAAGCCCTTCTGTGAAGCCATTTGCTTATGAGCTTCACAAGTTCCCAGACATTTCAGCTTGAAGCGGTCCCAAGAATGGCTGGAGTAAAGCCAAGAGCCTGGGCTGTCTAGTCCTATTCTGAAGAGCAAACTGTCCCCTCTTCTAAAGGTCACACAGTCCCGGGGTGCTGTGATGGGGCCAAGCACCCCTGTAAGAACATTGGGTATACCTCAAGTCCATGGTAATTCAGACCCTGGGTTCCATACAGCAAGTATCAGAAAGCTCAGACTCAGTCGGCTTCTTCACTTTGTCAGCCACATGGCTTTTGACGGTCTGTCATCCTCTTGCGTGTCATTGTTACCGGCAACAAACTAGGACAAATGCCTTCAAAGCAGTCTTCATTCACCAAGAGCAGCAATGTTCTCAGTAAAGAGTTGCCTGTGGCTTCCCAGGAGTCTAATAAAGACCGTGTATGTGAGGTCTGTGGTCACCCAACGTCTTGGGAGGCCATGTAAAGGGTGAAGATAGATCCTCTAAGATCTCTAACAGGTGGCTGTGGCACACTGAGAGTGGTTAGCTCAGTTGAGTATAATATCTTTCTAATGGGAGAGCCAAGAGGTGGAACAATATGAAATAATGATTCCCCACCACAGAAAGGGAATTGATATCTGCCTCCCGAGGGTGCTCAGAATGATGATTAGCATGGGGATCGGGGGTGCACAAGAATCAAAGACTCTTAGTATTGCACCAGATCTAGCTAATCTGGGGGTTTAGTAGGTGTGGTCTCATGGGCAACACCAGGAAAACCACATGTCCTTCAGAGTAGCACACACTATCTTTCTAGACCTTGCTTTGTGTCTTTGAAGACCCTCTGACAGCTTAGAAGGTTTTGATTGTAATTCATATCTCTCCATCCCACTGCCATTTCTTACAGTGTTCCCACAAGTGAAGCATTGGCTACAGGGCTGGGGGTCCACTCAAGAAGACAGGATATGGCTCTTGAGCTCTGTCCAGGGACATGAGAGATTTTTCATGACTCACTGTGGTGATCCCTTGATAACCAAGGAGCACTAGTACATAGATACCCAAGGCATAGACTGTCCCCAGGGGAAGTCAGGAGCAGACTCTGAGTTTGCTATAAGTGCAAGAGCAGGGGCTGCACTTTGGACACCAACCATTTTCTTAGCCTTGAACAGTGTAGTTTTCCCCCCTCCTCTTTGCTTGCTTGACTCTATCATCTTCTCTTTCCTTAAATTGAGAATGACTGGGCACAGCCTAAGGGCTTCCAGGTTCCTAATCTGGCTCCATCTGGTTCTCCTGCTGGCCTTCGGAGGCAGTCAAGACCATCTGAGAATGGATACAACCATAGCCCAAGGGAAAGAGAGGTGTGACAGTCACTTACTCCAACACTGTCCTGTACCAGACTGTAAGCAGGTCTAGCTGCTGTAGGGCAGTGTCCTGCCAAGTTCCTGTCCCGGCTGCACTGCTCCTGCTTGGCCACGAGTGGCGCTGCTGTCCATATCTGACAGCAACAGCCTGGTGAATGGTAAGCACCCAAGGCTCCATGAATTGGGCACTGTGTGTTGCTTGGCTTCCATAGTATTTCTGGGAAAGGGTATAGATGAGGAAAGTGAGATGCAGCACAGGACCCAAGGATCGACGAACATTGTCCCTTCCTCTGATGGGGGACCAACTTCAGTAGCCCCTCACCATGGTCCTCTCTAGAGCTACCAATGCCATAGACCTGAACACATTGGACCCCAGTACTCACCTGCCCTCTGGAGTGGGACCTGAGACCTCCTTGCAATCAGCTCCTTCAGGCTATGCTCACACAGCTGAGGGCTGGGGCTATCTAAGTCTTATATACCCTGTCAGGCTGGCCTGCCCACTGGATAGAACTAGCCATGACAAACATGGCCCCTCTAAATACAGGGTTTGAGGGCAGATAGAACTGAGTAGAGTGGCCTCTGTTGAAAACAGATCTGTGCATTCAGGGAGATGGAAATAGCAAAGCTTTCTTCTATGATAGCATCCAACTTGCTATATAGGCTTGAATAAGTCATTCTGTGTGCCTCAGTTTCCCTAACCTATAAACTGGGTATGAGGGACTCTAGGCTAACATCTATGAGGTTGAAATACCTGCACATCTGTTTCACAACCCCAGAATGAGGAGGACCTTAGCAGCCAGCGAGCTATATCATAGGCAAGAAATAAATGCCAGTAGCTCTCTCTGCTCAGGCTGCTTGGGTGGGTCCATATGTCTTGAGCTCTGCTGCCTCTCTCTCTCTCTCTCTCTCTCTCTCTCTCTCTCTCTCTCTCTCTCTCTCTCTCTCTCTCTCTCTCT
>OU015746.1:116098057-116128497 GCA_907169655.1 Acomys percivali
AAAAAATGGAGGCTTAGAGACACAAAGCTGCTTGGCAGAGGCAGAACGTCTCATCACTGGCAGAGCCTGGGTTTCAGCCCAGACGTGAACAACTTTCAAAAGTAGGCACCCTACTTCCTCCTCTGTTATTCATTCCACTTTCACCCATGAACAGCAGCCTTCCACTACAGTTCAGTAGGAAGCTGCCTGGTCAAGTTAGTGGGGTGCCATAGAAGAAAAGCAAAAGAGGAAGAGAAAGGAGGGTAGAAAGGAGATGATTTTTTTAAAAAAAGAAGGGCTGAAGAGATTTAGTTGCACAAGCGTTTCAGGATATTTGATCATAGTGTGAAGCCCAAGAGTATGTACTAAAAAAAACTGTTTCTAGGTGTGGTGTGGCTCAATCCTAGCACACACCTTTAATCCAAGAGCTTTCTGTAAACAGGATAAAATAAAACCAACCATAGGTCAAGAAGTGTAGCAAGCAACCAGGTGACAGGAAGTGAGCGTGGGGGGTGGGGAACATAGAGAGTGAGAGGAAGTCCAGAGGACAGATAGAGAGACACACAGGAAGTGAAAAAGAGGGGACATTCTGCTTAAAGGATTTTTAAGACATTTGTGGAGAAGGGTCTTTTTCCTCCTGGGACATCAGCTGAGGTGGAAAGTCGGCTGGGTGCTTTCTCTGACTCTCTGAGCTAGCAGGCTTTCACCCCAGCATCTGGCTGCTGAGTCTTTACTGGTAGGGTTAGTGGTTAAGAGCACTGTCGGCTCTTCCAAAGGACCCTGGTTCAATTCCCAGCACCCACATGGCAGATCACAACTGTCTGTAACTCCAAGACCTGACACCCCTACACTAACATATGCACATAAATTAAAAAATTAAATAAAATATTTTTTTAAAAAATCGAACATTTGGGATTTTGTTTAAAAACAACATACAGCACTTGCCTTAAAAGCCCGAGGACCTAAGTTTGGAGCCTTAAAACTCATGTAAAAAGCCAGGCATGGTGGCCTATACCTGCAACCATGGCAATTGCAAAATGAGAGCTGGAGATAGGAGGGTTCCTGGAGGTTTGGGCAGGCCGGCTGGCCATCCTGACCTAGCTGGCGAGACTCCAGGCCAGTGAGAGGCCCAACTCAAGCAAAAGATGCAAAGCATAAGGAAAGCAGCACAAAGGGTTGTCTTCTGACCTCGACACGAATACTGTACTGTGCACATGTACCTGCACCCACATTTGAACCCCCCCAACTACACACATACATAAAGTAAATAAAATGGCAGCCTTCCTTCCCGAACGCTCTGGGGTCCAGTGCCAGCAATGTAATATATGCATTGTAATATATACCCTTCCTCCCTAGCGATGGAAAACACTCCTAACCCTTCCTCCAAACTTTTGCTCACAGACTCTTGACAGTTGCACCTGCTCTGCTACTCCTATGTGCAAAGAAATAGAGCTTTTAATAGGCATTGCTTTCCTTAAAGAAGGAAGCCGAACATGGTGTTCGGGAAGAGCATGGGTGTAAGGCATGTGTGGCAGCAACCCCAGCTCCTGGCTGTCCCATCCTGGCTGAGGAGCTCAGGCTGTCCCCTCAGTTCTGCAGATGCAGTGTGGAAAGGGCCCTTACTCTCTTTAGTTCTTAGTTCAGATGAAAGGCTATGTCTGGGACAGGCCTTTGGACTCTACAGGCAGCATACAGGAAGCTGAGCTTATGGGCTCCGGGCTAAAAGACAGGAGTCATAGTCTTCTCTCTATCACCCTGAGAACGTGCCCCTCTCTGCGCTTGCCACCCATGTCCCATGAGAGACACAAGACTCTTCATCTGGTGTCAGATGCTAACTTGACCAAGGGTTTTGTTTTGTTTGTTTTTATTTTTATATGTTTATTTATTTTGTGTGTGTGCTCCCCACCCCCCCCACATCTTTGTGACTCTGTGTATATGACCCATGTCCCCCCCTTCTCTCTCTCTCTCTCTCTGTGTGTGTGTGTGTGTGTGTGTGTGTGTGTGTGTGTGTGTGTCCCTCCTGCCAATCTAGCACTTAGTGTTTTGGGGTGGAGAAATAGTCCCAAAGCACAGTGCTGTATTTAGCATGATGACTATAGCATAAGACTCCATAAAAATATGGGTGCCTAACCTTCCGAGGGTCATGACCCCTCCTAGGCAAGTGAGAGAACCAGAGTTTTGACCCTCAGAACTTATGCTTAAAAGGGGGACGTACAGAGCTGGCTCCGCACTTACAGTGCTGATAGCTCTTGAAGAGGACCCAGGCCTGGTGCCCAGCTCCCACACGATGGCTCACAACCATCAGGTACTCCTGTTGCAGGGGACCTGATGCCACACTCTTCTGAACGCCACAGACTGGCTGGTACACACACTTGCATGCAGGCAAAAACACTCAAATAAAATAAATCTATTTTAGAAGCCAGGAATGGTAGCACATACCTATAACCCCAGTGCTGAGAGGTAGACACAGGAGAATTCTGGGGGGTTCATTTGCCAGTTGGTCTAGGAAATCAGTAAGCTCCAGGTTTAGTTGGAGACTCTGTCTCAAAAAAAAAAAAAAAAAAAAAAAAAAAAAGAAAGAAAGAAAGAAAGAAAGAAAAAAACAAGACAGAAAGAGCTACCCAATGTCAGTCTCTAGCCTCCATAAGCACATGCGCAGGCATACAAACATGTATGTCAAAGTATACCAGAGAGAAAGAGGTGCAGAGGTTGGGGCAGGTTGGGGCACAGATCTGAAAAATGAATAGGGACCATGTCTAAGTGCAGGAATGAATTAAAAAAAAAACAACAGCAGTGAATAGAAGGCACGTGGCTCAGTGGTTAGCTGAGCAACTGGGCTTGGGAAGGTGAGCCATACATGAAAGGTGGGGTAGCTGGAGAGTTTTAGAGGGCACACCCTGTATAGCTTGTGTTGGCTGCCTTGACTTGTATCGGGAGGTCCAAGAAATACCAGGTGAGAACAGGACAGAGTTGTCTGAGAGGCTTACGGGGCTTCACCCACAATGCATTTGGAAAATGACCCTACAGTCATGCTCATGCTCCGGTAGTGCCTTCCTAGCCTCCCTGAGGCCCCAGGAACTGGATCCTGGCTGAATGTGAGTCTCCAACCCCAGGGTGGAGGCTGCAGTGGGGCTTAATACTGCCTGAAACTGCCCAAAGCCATAGTGTGTGTGTGTGTGTGTGTGTGTGTGTGTGTGTGGTGTATGTGTGTGTGTGTGTGTGTGTGTGGTGTGGTGTGTGTGTGTGTGTGTGTGTGTGTGTGTGTGGTGTGTGTGTGTATGTGTGTATGTGTGTGTGTGTGTTCCTATAATCACGAGGGCCTGTTTCTGAGCCGCTGGGAAGCTAACTCTAGGCGATGTCAGGGTAATTATCCAAGCTGCCTGAACTTTATTCACAGCCTGACAAGGTACACTCCTGGGACTTGTCACTGTGGTTAGTTGGGGGGCGGGGACCTGACATAAGGCTGATTAGGGAGTGTTTTACACAGCAAGAATCTCTCTGATCTTTAGCCGAGCCCCCCCCCCCCCATCTCATAGGAAAGATGCCTGCAAGGTTGAGAATAAAGAGCAGCTGGTCCAGCCCTCTTGTTTTCAGAAAAGAGCGCCGTTCAGGGCTCGCCATGCTTGCTCCAAGGCCATGCTCGGTGTTTGTCCAGGAGAGGAGATGCCTGCCAGAGCCTCATGACTCTGTAGGAGACTTTTCTCCATTACACCAAGCCCACTATTTCCAGTCTGAGAGCCTTAAACTTCTTATTTGTTTCATGATTACCAGGGAGCTGCTTGGAAAATACAAATTCCGATTCACAGGACTGTGGACAGTGGAGGCTCTCTGTATCCCATAAGCCCCAGGTGATGTCATTGTTGCTTACCATCTTGCAAGCACAAAGGAGTGCCGAGGCCCTTCCTCAGAGGCCACCTTCATCCCCAGAGAGCTGTCAATGTGTTGTTCACTGTTGAGGACAGTTGCCCACCAGGTCCAGCTGACCATGAAGCAGGATGCTTATGAAATCAGAGTGAGTTGAGCTAAAAAAAAAAAAAAAAAAAAAAAAAAAAGGCTCACAGAAGTCACAATCTGAAGCTCCCATAGGTACCTGCACGCCCTTGTTCCAGTGAGATTTCTCCTATTTCCACAAGCCAATGCACTTTACCTTGATAAAATGAGGGTTGGTCGGGCAGCTCCCTTGAGCCATCTGTTCTTCACCTTCTATGAACTATCTGTGTTGCTGGTGTACTGGTCAGCTTTCTATCTCTCTAACAAAATGCTGCAGACAATTAACTTACAAAGAGCAAAGGTGCATTTTGGTGCACTGTTTTAGAGACTCCAGCCTGTGGTCGGCTCTATTGCCTTTGGACCAGGGGTGAGGCAGGCAATACACTGTAGTGGAAGCGGTGGCAGAGCAGAACTCACCTTATGGATGGGAAGAAAACCAAGAGGAAGAAGAGGCCAGGGTCTCCTTCCTGGGAACCACCCCCGCCTGCCCCGAAAGATTTAAAGACCTTTCATTTAGATCCATTTCTTAAAGGTTCTACTATTTCCCAATTGTGTCCTTTCAGCATGAACCTCTGTATTTAAGATGGAAACATCACTATCTATTCATCCTAGCAAATAAATAATAAAAAACAACTGTCACTCAAGACCCAGAAGGTTATGTGGCTTTCAGGCTCAGATGCCTATTACAAGCAGCCCCTTTCATTTGAACATTCTGGAACAAGGAACACAATTTACAGTTTGTACATCTGATCTCTTCTCCTCTGGGGATAAGAAGTCCTCATGATAAAACAGGAAGATTTGGTTATGTGGTCATTCTGGCATCCACATGTCTATAGCATAAAGGTGCATTGGAACCCCAGACCTTAAAAATATACCTGTGCTTTTGGAATTGGGAATGCTATATGCACAAAATGGTGTCATTCAGGGCTGCTCGCTCCAAATTGCAAACAACAAAACACATAGAAGAAAATTCAGTTTTTATATTTCATTTGCTCAAGGCATCCCATGATTGCAATCCACAGCAGGGGGCATCCTAGCATGAGTAGGAAGAGAGTGCATCCTCAGCAAGGCTGTGTGGGCATCTGACCGAGGCACTGAAGGGCTGTCTTGTTCATTGCCTCTGTGGTAGGTTCTCAGATCTAGTACTCAATTCTAATCTGATTATCATTTTCTTCTAAGTTCTAAATCTGTCGAGTGAAGGGATCCTCCAGAGCTCTTTCACTCTTTTGGTGTGTGCATGTACATGTGTGTGCAGGATATGTGCACATACACGCAGAGGCCAGAGGACAACCTCGGATGCCATTCCTTAGATGTTGTCCACCTTTGTTTTGAGACAGGTTCTCTCATGGGCCTAGAGCTTTCTAATAGGGTAAGTTGGATGTCTAGTGAGCCCTGGGGGTCCACCTGTCTTTGCTTCTTTGGTAACAGGAGTATAAGAATCCACCACCACTGTTTTTGTTATGTGGGTTCTGGGTACCAAACAGAACCTTGTAAGCTATCCACATACATTGAGCTATCTTCCTGGCCCTCACTCCCACTTCTGTTTGTGAGGACATGTAACTCAGCAGTCTGCATAAAAAAAAGACAGCCCTCACCACAAGCCAGTTATATTGGTATTCTGAACTCAGGCTTCCAGCTTTTGTTCCATGAAAAAGGCGTTTCTCATCTGTATCAGTCACCTCATGTGAGGTGTATTTGCTAGTGTCTGAATGGACTCAAATAGTGGACTGCTTCAGGACAGCTTCTTTCATTCCTACCAGCCCTGTAACACCCAGTCTGGCCTGAGGGGCTGGAGCCCTGGCCCTAGTATTCCATATGTATAAAGGTACTGCTCTCATTAAATGACCTCTGTCTATCCCAGTCTGGCAGGCGTGGACTAAGCCTGGGAGCACATGGTCGGCCTATGGAGGGAGCCAAGCCCAGCAGGGTCTGCTCTGCACAGACTGACTTAGCATTTAAACCAGAACAACCAACAGCTGAGATCGGCTTTGGCCAGACACTGTGGTGTGGGCCTTGGCTTACAGTGGGGAACTGCACACAGCAGGCTCCCCAAACTAGTGCAAAGACGACCAGACGGAGGTGTGCTGCGGCTCCAGTCTGCCTTGCAGTGACAAAGGCCTTTAGGCTTTGCCTTTTGTTTCTTTGCCCAGTCACAGCTAGCAGTGTATGGGAGACCCAGAGTGTTGGTTCTGAGTCCCGTATCTGTGCACTGCTGCTTGAGGACAAGTCCCCTGAGGCCACAGATCTGGATCTCAATTTGCCTGTCTGGGACACAGAGGAAGGAAACTGATTACACACTTTCTGCTTCTGGCCTGAGTGTGTTCTGATTCTACACAAAGAAGGAAGAGACAAGATCAGAAGCCTCCTTCTAGCGTTCTGCTCCTTCAGGGTCTGGTCTGAGCCGGTTACCCAATACCAGGTGGTCCCTTGCCACCGCCTCCTTAGGTATCAAAGCCCGGCCTGTGTGGCAGGTCACACAGCTGGCCTTGTGTTCTGCACTTGAGGGCTCTTGAGTTTCTGCTCCCCAGAAAGATCAGTTTCTTGCCAATGTCATCACTTTTAGCCAGCAGAGACCTATCAGCAACTCCATCAAGCTGTGTCCCCCCCTCCCTTATCCCCCCTCCCACCTCAACTTTAAGTCTGAGCCCTGGGAACACTGGGGAAACTTAATTCTCCGACACCTTAATTCAAAGAACCACTGTTCTGCACAAACGATGCTGGACCCTGTGTTTCAGCAGCTTTCAGGTGGGTTTCCCACCCAGACATCGATAGGACGCAGAATGCCTGTGAATGTGTTGACCCGGCTTCAACCACAGCTCAGTTTCAAAGAGTTGGCTGTGGTCTCAGCAGGCCCTTTCCACCCGAGGCTTTATCCCTCTCCTTCGAGCCCAGGTCTGTGTCTCAGTTACTGGGAAGGGTGTCTCTGCCTGTGGGTTCCTAGTCTCCCCTCCCGACAATGAGCCACTTTTTTTTTTTTTTTTTTTTTTTTTTGGTGGCAGGACGCCCACCACTTAGGGGAAACAGCCTCAGTTCTGGGAATGTCTTGGTTCATCCTCCCAGTTCCTGCCAGGGTTGATATGGAGGGACACCGGCGCTTCCACAAGAACAGGGTAAACAGGATGAAAGCTTCCCATGACCTTCTCATGCCCCTGTGCCACCCCGACAGCTCATCCATCCCTAGTGGAGCTCAAATCCTCCCTGGGCAAAGCAGAGCTGGTTTGGAACAAACACATACTTTGCAGAAGCACTTCACCACACCGCTCACCAGCCCATTTCACAAGGCCAGGGACGTTTACTGCTTTCCTTCTTTGCCACTGAGAAATTAGCAGGCACAGATTGTCAAAAAAAAAAAAAAAAAAAAAAAAAAAAAAGCCGGGTCTTTGTAATTACAAATGTGCACACATCCCACCGAGCATCATTTTCAAAAGGCATATTAAGCAGCAGAGACCACAGGGGGGACCCGTGTAAACAGGCTTCCTCAGATCCTGGCAGAAAAGGCTTGGAGAATGCAGTTGTCCCCAGGAGTTGTTGGCTGTTCCCACTCTTCCACCCCCGCCTCCCTCCCTGCCCAGCAGCTGAGTGTTTCAATGCCTGGGAGCAGGGTTGCAGATCCCAGCAAGAGAGCATGGTGACAGGGCTGCTCTGCAACTGCCTTCAAGGTCCCAGTGTCCTCAGGTTTGATGCTTTCCTGAATCTCATGCTATAGTCCCCCTAACAGCTGTGGATGCCCCCCATGCCAGTGTTCTCTCATGTCACCCTTGCAGCAGTCCATACAGAATGTTGCCTCTGGTTGACCCTAAGGGTGCTGCAGTCCCATGAAAGATAGGTATGGGTGAGAGGCACGTTTAAGCAGGAGATTTATGTCAGGACTTGAGGTCACAGGTCCAGAGTTCTTGTTAGCCTCCACTACTCCCTATCCTATTGAGTGTACAGTCAAAACCCTGATGGAGTGGGCAGCAAAGAGCAACAGCCAAATACACAGCATTTAATTAAAGAGCCCTGTGGTAGACATCCCTGGACATCGAGTCACCTTGATTATATAGTGACTAGATCAATGCTATATGTTAGCAAGGATGGCAGATATAAAGACTTTGATGGTGAGAGACAAGAGGGGCACCCTGGGCTTCTCTGAGAAGTGTGTGTGTCTGAGTGAGTGAGTGTGTGTGTGTGTGTGTGTGTGTGTGTGTCTGAGTGTTTGTGTGTGTGTGTGTGTATGTTAAGGGAGTGGTCCCTGCTTCCTTTGATGGCAACCTCCCACATAGGCAGCTTGATAAGCCACCTTCCCATACACAAAGCAAAGAGTCTCAGTGGTGGTGATGGGGCCAAAGGGAGTTTCTGTCTAGACTATTCAGGAAGCCACCAGTATTCAAGGTGCAGCACCACCGCCGTCATTGGTGCAGGAACAAGAGAAGGAGAATATAATTCAAAACTAGATTGCTTAATGGAAAGCTTCCTAGCTGACGGACAGGAGTGTGAAGATTAATTCTGAAGCAGGAATAGATGTTATTTAGGAAAGGAAGGGCATTCAAGACAGAGACGAGGTGAAAGACAGCATCGATCATTTCACTGGCGATGAATGCTTGAATCTGGCTGCAGTACAAAATGAAAGAGCTGGGGGAGGCAGAGCAGGAGAAGAGGGGGCACTCAGGCCAGGTCACCATGCTTGCTTCAGTTTGACCCTGAAGCGGGGAGGGTTAAGGAGAGGGTTGTTGTTACTTGTCCCCACCAGCATGTGCACACGTGTTGGGGCAGGCAGGTGCTGGGGCGTCTGTGTGGAGCCTGAAGACAGCTTTTCAGAGTTAAGTTCTGTCTTTCCACAGTGGATTCTGGGGATAAAACTCAGGTCACCAGGCTTGTGTACCGAGTGAGCCATAATTTGCCCAAGAGAGTTTTAAATAGTATGCTCAGGTCCCAAGAAGATGGACCCATGGACAGGTGGGCGGTGTTAGTCCCTGTATAGGTTCTAGGAGTCAATCTTGGTTCTGGAAAGAGTCCCCCTAATGTAGTGCTCACTGCAAACTGGTCACCCACTTTCTGGCCCTTGCAGCTGGCCAAATGCAGCTATTCCGAGGACATATGGGTATTGCTTATGGACAGGGCTGGCCTGTCTTCCCAGAAACCTATGGTACACAAATGTCACTTGGACTCGCCTGGACAAACCAGCTTTCTGGATTTCTGTCTAGAGGTAAAATCCCCAACAGGGTGATGGTGGTAGAGATGGCTGGAAAGATAGTTTATTGGTTAAGAGCACTAGCTACTCTTCCTGAGGATCTGGGTTCAATTCCCAGCACCCACTCAGCTCACAACTATCAGTAACTCCAATTCCAGAGGATCTGATGCCCTCTTCTGGCCTTCATAGGTACTTCACCCACATTGTGCATATACATACACAGGCAAAACACCCATACACATAAAATAAAATAAACACAACAAATTTCATTTTTTAAAAATCCCCAAGAAGGGAGGCTAGGCTTTTCAAAACAACCTGCCTGAATCCACTGATACTCCAGGGGACTGGCAAGTCCCTACTCAGAAGGGCAGTTGGTAGAGGTTTCGATGACTGTTTCAAAAGTGAAATATGTGGTCATTTCATAAAAAGACTTGCTTCTCTTGCTGTCTCTAGACACACTGGAGATGTGTAGAGTGATATAAGTGGAAGGAAGGGTGATGCTAAGATGACAGTGAGTGGATGGGGTGGAGAGAGTGATGAATGAAGCTGCTGCTGGGAGAACCAGCCCCCAGGAAGGTCCACTTCTGGAGCTGCCGAGAACTGTGCGCACAGAGAGCTTCAGCAGGTTGGCTGCAGATCTTAGGAGGGGATGGGAGCCTCTACAGTTGATGTGAAGAGGACCAGCCAAGCTTCCTCAGACCAGGCTGTCCCATTTGTAACTCATAAGAAACTCTCTCCTTTGGATTCCCAAGAGAAAAGCCTAGCCGCCACATCCCCGTGTCTCTGGTCTTTTCCTTGATGGGACAAGAAGTCGAAGTACAGTTGTCTGTGGCTTAATGACAAGGTGACTTTCTGGAAAACACATATTATCTGCTGGCTGACACTCTGGCATGACTTACACAGTCATTGGATGTGGCGTTTTGCTGTAACTCAGTGGAGACTATAGACACATGGGAGATATGTAGAGTAATGCAGGATGGAAGGTGACACTGAGATGACAGCATAAGAAAGACACAAAACCCCTAACATAGCTGGTTTCTTGATGTTGATTGTGTGGGCCTAAACTCATAAAGCTGGTGTGCCAGTTTTCTTTATATCAATGTCATCATACACTTGAGTTGTGTTACACGATGTTATAACAGTTGTAACATTGCTGGGCTACAGGAGTCTTTCAGCCCTTATGCTCACCCTAAGAAGCACCTATGTACTGCAATCTGTCATTGACTGGAAGGTGGCTGTGTCCTGTGAGATGCTGTGTGTGGAAGATATGTGGCCTCCACTTTTGACCTTGGGATCCCAATTCCTGGCGTCTTGACTTATAATGTAATTTCTTCCCTCAGGCTTGTCTCCGTGACTGACCAATGGCATCCAACACAAGTGGTGGCTTGTCACTTCTCTGAACAAGGTGTTTTCTCTCTATCTCATGCCCTTTGTTCAGGGGCAGTGGGCTGCCAGAAAAGAACAGCACTGTGGAATGCTGGAATTATGAAGAATGGCAGCTTCCCTCACAGGAGCAGAGCTGCCCCAGAAAGCTTTTAGTTGATTGAGAGCTTGGCCTACAAGTGACTGTAGCTGCATGAAGACATGACCTGGAATAGCTCAACTCTTGGACTCTATGGTCCTGAGTTTCCTATTTTCAGGATAATTGCTTCAATAGTTACGGACAGAAAACAGGCTATGGGATAGTCCTGACTATGTAGAACCATGAATGCAGAAGATAAGTGAGGGTTAGGCCCGCCCCAACCTTGGCACGGTGGCCAGGCCTCTGGACCTCAATGACTGGGTCATCCCATTCCTGAGATGAAAGAGTCACAGCACCTGCCTCGGAGGCTACAAGGTTTAGGTCAGTGAATGGTGCAATGCAGGAAGCACCAGGTTACGCATGCTTTGTGTTCACAGAACAGGTCTGAATACCATCGCCCTGTTTCAGCCTCTTCTTCCAATTACAGCAAGTCTCCCATAGATGGGAAAACTTACCTCCTACCCACTTTCCCAGCTTCAGGATTCCCTCCCCACCTTCATGGCTGCTCCTTCTGGAAACTGCCCATCTCTGCACCTGTTACCCTTACCCACCCAGGTCATGGCAGTTCCCGTGAGAGCGATGGCTGCTCCTTTGGACTCCTCTGTCCTTCTGCTTCATGTCAGGTTTTATTGCCATTTTTCTGGGGTCCTTGTGTTTTCAAGGGTTCACACGCAGTAGTGAGGGAATAGGTATGTGCTCTCGGTCTAGTCCTAGAAGGCCTGTGGGTGTGGGGGTAGTCTGATCCCAGCAGTTGAGACAGCTGTCAATCAAATCCTACTCCATTTGTGTTCTTCTTGTTGCTTTTGGCCACCACTGGTGGCTTTTACTATCCCATTCCCTCTGAAGTACTTTCTTCTTCTTCTCCTCCTCCTCCTCCTTCTGTTTCATCTCTTTATGATTTCTTCTCTGCTTTTAGTCCTGTATTTTGAGTAAAAGATTGGTGCTGGGGCAAGAAGATAGTGTAGTCCCACGAATGTTATTGTAGTCAGTGTGACTTCACACATTCAGCTTGGAGCCTATCCTGATGCTGGCCAGCACTTTTACTCTCAAGTCCTCAAGGTCATAAACCATGCAGACTTGGATTCCTAGTCCCCCTACACTTTGTCCCAATGCAGAGACTCTTAGGTAGTGGCATGTCATAGTACCTAAGTCTTAAGACAACTGTAATTTAAAGATAGGACACCCCAACACTAGAGGCCCAGCCTCAAGCCCACCCCTGTCTCTACTACAGATCCACAACTAGAAAGCCAGGAATGACCCAACTGGGACTTTAGCCTGGGCACTGTCCTTCATTTATCAAAGACCAAGAAACAGTCCCTAGTCCCTGTTACCCCCAGCTGCTTCCCTTGTGCAGTAGAGGCCACCCCTAAATGAAGCATGCACCCAGCACTTCTTGGATGCTGACTCTGAGACAAGCATCAGGTGAGATTTGGGGGAATTGTGCTCTGCTCTCTAGGAGCTGTTGAGCTTAGCAAGCAGGCAGGCCTGCCATTAGATCTTGGTGGCTGCACTGAGGTAGCTATTATGAGATCTGGGGAAGGAAGGAAGGAAGGAAGGAAGGAAGGAAGGAAGGAAGGAAGGAAGGAAGGGCTGCCAGCCAAAGCTAGGCACATCTGAAAGGCTTCCAGAGGAGGCGCACAAGCACTGAATGAGGTCTTAACCACGAGGAAGGGGAAGGTACCCCAGGCCCAGGGCTAGGATCGGCATGGCAGATGCGATGCTGGTGTGGGTAGGCATCAGGCTGCAGGTGCACTAGGCAGAAGCAGGGGTGGAGACAGCATGCAGTTTGGTAGAGTGAGTACTGTATACAAGGAGCGAATGGGGAAACAGATGTATCCAGAAGATGTGTGAGAGGGCATCGAAGGCTCCAGACCTTGCACAAGTGAGGGATCATCCATGCTCAGTCTCCTCCCCAGCTGCCAGAGCCCATCTTTCCCAGAAATCCCACTGAAGCCAGCACCTTTTTTATTTTTTAAATGGTCCTCTTCTTTACAGACTCCCAGAGCACAATCAAGCGTATGTGCATTCGCGTGTTGTTGTATAATCAGATGATTGGTGATTTTGTTTTTAATTTCCCTTTCTCTATCCAGTTGCTCTTCTACTGATTTCATGTTTCAGGAGCATGAACACAGCATCTCCATGGTTTTAGGAATAAATAGGAGGCTCTCTCTTAATTCCATTATCCCAGCAACAAGCTTGCTTCTCCCTGCACACAATCCTGCAATCCAATCACCTGCAACAGGAGCCGAGGAAGGAAATTACTCTGCCTTTCTCGGGCTCTTTTCCTAACTGGTGGCATTTGAGGAAATTAACTGTGCTGAGCCTGATAGTCAGGGCCTAGTCCCCAGAGTTGGGGACTGAAGTAGGAGAGAGTTGGTTACAGAAATAAATATTTTGTTGCATCTTCCTCCAGCCCCAGTGAAATGATGTTTTGGGTTGATATTATCTTAAATAAAGCCAGTCAGGCTTTGGCACCCTGTTCATCACCACAGCGAGAATTTCCTTTTCTTGGAGTGGAGGATGCACGGGAGTGGGTAGCCTCGGCCTTGGATTCTAGAACCCTTGGCCAGGTCCTGGCTGCACATGGTGTGATCTTGAGTACAGTCTTTCAGGTTGTCAGGAAGCACTCAAATTCTGGTGCTCACTGGCTACAGGACTTAGGCAGTTTACTTAAATGTTCTGAGCCCTGGTTTTCTTCTCCTTTTGTGAAACGGGAATCAAAACACTTATCCTGCTAGATGACCGCAGAAAGAACACAATGGGATAGTAACCAGTGTGTGTGCACCTGTGTGCATGTGTGAGTGGGTGTGCATGTGCATTGTGTGTGTGTGAGGGGGATGAGAAGAGGTCTCCTGTGTCCATGTGTACTGTTTCTGTACAGAGCAAAGATGTCCAGACAAGGAACAAGTGGGGATGACATCTCGCCTTGTTTTTTTTTTTTTTTTTTTTATCTAGCTTACTGGTCCATACTATAAAGCCCTTAAAAAATGCACTCACCCAGAGAAGAGATTGGGTTTTTTTTTTTGTTTTTTTTTTTTTTTTGTGTGTGTGTGTGTGTGTTTGTTTGTTTGTTTTGGGGTTGTTTGTTTGTTTTTTGGTTTTTTGATTTTTCAAGACAGGGTCTCTCTGTGTAGCCTTGGCTGTCCCGGACTTGCTTTGTAGACCAGGCTGGCCTTGAACTCAGAGGTCTGCCTGCCTCTGCCTCCCTGAGTGCTGGGAACACATGCACCACCGCACCTCAGCAGAGAAGAGTTCCAGAGGATTCATCAGAGGAAGAAGAGAGAGGAGAGAGGTTGCCAGACCCTGAGATTTTGGGAGGTAGGTCATCACAATTCTCCCGTTTTCTCCTTCAGTCCTCACAGAAGCCTTCCCTCTGGAGCCACAAGAATCTGTGGAGCAGGGATGAGGCCACAGCAGGAAGCAGTCCACCCACCTTCAGGGCTCTCTTAGTTGAGAGTTGAAGTCTTCCTCCAAAGGCCTTCCCCTGGCTTATGTACCTGTGGGCCCTTGAAGGACTAGTCAGTTGGTTACCACCATGGGTTCCCTGGTGACTTTAACATATTTTGAGGTTAGCGTAGGCTGTCATGCTACAGAAAAGAATCTCCAACTTAACACAGAGAATAAATAAATCCTAGCCCCTAGGCGGAAGCTATAGAGCACCACCCAAGGCAGTGGTTCTCAACCTTCCTAATGGTGAGACCCTTTAAAACAATTCCTCATGTGGTGACTCCCAATCATAAAATTAGTTTGTTGCTGCATCTTAACTATAATGTTGCTACTGTTATGAATTGTAATGTGAATATCTGTGTTTTCCCATGGTCTTAGGCGACTTCTGTGAAAAGGTCCTAGGAGTCCCAAAGGGGTGGTGACCGGCAGGTTGAGGATCATTGAGCTAAGCTTTTCCCTGCTGCCAGTAAGAACTGATGCCTTTCAAACTGGGTGCTATTGAGTGAGTCCTAAGGCTAGCTTGAGTTAAGGAGGACAACTTTCAGTCCAGTGGATGTTTTCCTCACTATTCTGCCCTCTGCCTCTTTACCCTTCCCAGATCCCTCATAGGTGAGGGCTGGTGCTGCTGGGCTGATGAGTCTCTCTCTCTCTCTACAACTCACACATCTTGTGAGCTCACTCAGGGAACGTGGGTAGCTTCTGGCATTGGTCCTGGAGTTGGTGGATGTGGGCAAGCCTGTCCTTGATGCCAGCTCTCCACTGGCCCAGCCACAAAATGAAGGTATCAGTAACCAGGCTGGCTGGAGATGGGAATTGAACACCGTTGGATTCCCAGTCTGGGCCTCTGGGGGACTCGAGGCATCAGAGGACAGAGCTAGGAAAGACCTTAAAGCAAACGTGGATGTGTGAGGAAGATAAATTAGTTCAGGAAGCCAGAAGCTTGGCCGTGGATCCCTCCAAAGCAAACCAAGAAAGCGGGAGAGCCTGGGGGCACTTCCATTCCCATTTCACGGGAGCCTGTGGTGCCCACAGTGTCCGCTGCTTTTACTAGGGCCTAGGGTGGGTGGAAGGGCCTGGTTTGTGACCACAGAGAGCTGTTGTCTCCAGGGGGTATGGCTGGCCCCCATCCTGAGGATTACCGTAACTTTTTAATTAAGGCAAAGTTTGCAGGCGCTTGGCCTTTTGATGTGGCAGCTGCAGCTGGGAAACAGGCCTGTGTCTGAAACTTTACTGCCCAGTGGCTCAGGAGCCTGCCACCCACACGTCAGAGCCCACACCCCATAAACAGCCCAGATCATGTGTCTTTGGGCCAGGGTGGGTGAGAGGGGTCTGGGACCACCATGATTGGAGACTACCACCCTTGCTGAGAATTCCATGGGGGTCTGGACCACCCCGGGGACCCCCACGGAATATGGATAGTGTAGTGTCCTGAGAGGCTCACGGAGTGAGTAAGGTGTTTTTTGATACCTGGGACAATTTTCCTTCTTGGTCTTGGAGCTTTGGTACCTCTAAGGAAGACTGGGATAGAAGGCTATGGAGCTAGAAAGACTGTCCCTGTGAGGATTTACATTTCAGATGCGGTTTATATTCCCACGGTACATATGTCTGCCTCGGCTGGACTGGAGAAGGGCAAAGACTTCCCTCGCTTAGTTTTGAAACCCCTCTAGGGTAGGCCAGTGGCTCACGTGTTAACAGCTGAAACCTGTACTTTAAGGAGAATTATAAAGTGAGTTGGAGTGCGTGGCTCTATTCATAGCCCATATCTAGTTATTGAACCCAGACTCTCGGACCAGAATCTGTCCTGGGTACTACTCGGGAGTCAACAGTAGACCCTGGCCTTGCCCTTCCCATTCCTGTAGGTCTGGACTTTGTAGAGACATTGGGATCCATCAGTGACTGACAGAGACAAACACTTGGCTCCATGAGAGCACCATATTTCAAGCTCTCTTCTGGAAGGAACCCCTAACAAACGCCTGAGGTCAGAGGCCAAATTAACCAGACGTAAGCGGGTGCTTGTCCTACACTTCAAAGCTTTATATTAGAACTTCATACACATGTTGAATTCTGTGCCATGGTAACAGTGCCGCAGGTAACAGTATATATCCTCTTTTCTTAACTTCCACCTCTTTACCTCCATGCCTTGGCATTAACCTTGGCATACAAATGGGAAGCCCATGACTCACAATCATAGAACACGTTCTGAGCTCATGCAGACCAACTTCCCCCGAATATCTTCCAGGAGCCCCCCTCCCCCCATATCTCACAGGGCATATGACATGGGTTCTCTTTGTTTTTTCTCAAATGAGTTATGTCATACACAAAGTTAAAAAGTAACAAGCCATGTACAGTAGCTCACACCTATAATCCTAACACGTGGGAGGCTGAAACTTGAGGATTGGTAGTCTGAGGCCAGCCTGGGCTACATAGTGAGAGTCTATCTAAACAAACAAACAAGCAAACAAAACAAAACAAAACAAAGCAAAGCAAAGCAAAACCAAATGGCAGCAACAGATAAATGCCAACCTGGGAAAGAGTAATTGAAATTTATGTTGAAGTGTCCTCCCCAATACATATATTACAGTGCACAGAGGGAAAGGCCCAATGCTGGGTGCTGGGCTCATCCCTGCATGTGGAAGCATATGCAAATGTTGTTAACCAGGTGCACTGTGCTGAAACTAATTCCTAGGATGATAAATGCAAATTTAGATCATGCTGAGATGCTAATTTTAACCTATCAGATGGACAGAAATCTAAGTGCCGGCCAGCACATGGTGTTGGGGAAGTGACAGAAAGAGACATGCTTAACGTGTTGTCTCTCCTTGGGATATGGAGTGACCCAGGCACCAGTGAGGGTGACCAGGCAGTGTTGTGGAGAAGATGCTTCATAGACATATATTAGCACTGGATACAAACCCCAAGGAAATATATTAAATATATACATAGGATTGCCTTCAAGGAGCTTGTGACCCTGGCACCAGAGATATGGCATGATAAGAATAATATCTTATGTGTCTCATCTAGCAAACTAGTCACTGAGCATCCTGAAAAGGGACACATTTGTATTTCCATTTTCTAGTTCATCATGCTGATGCAGGTGTGCCCCACTTCATCCATAAAGTAACTCTGGGGCTAAACAACCCTGCTGGGTTTCCATACTTTCAACAGAGACCAAACAGCCTTCATGAGAATAGTGTGGTCTCTGGTCCTGCCTGACAGTACAAGAGGACTCCTGTAGGCTCAGTTTTCTTAACCAATATATTTTATTACTAACTTAGTAACCGAGCATGTGTCCCTTATAACCTGACTAACCAAAACAATAGAAAAAGAGGATTAAAGAATAACAAAACTGTAAGGATATCAGTTCCAAGGAACGATTCTCCTGGTGTTGCCAGCAGGGTTTCTTCTGCTGGAACCTGGAGTAACCAGAACCCAGAACTTCAGCTGGAGCCCAGGGCCCAGAAGCCTCCCACAAGCAGTTCTCTCTAGGAGCACCTCGAAGTGCAGCGATGAACAGCTAAAAACTATCCCAAGTCTCCAAAGGCCCCACCTCCAGTTTTGGGCTCATTTATATATCTCCTCCCAGAGTCCATTCATGGGTCTTTTCAGCTGGCAACAATCAAGTTCCAGCACAAGGTGGTTTGTCTTCTAGTGGATTAACCTCACCTGTTCTCTCACAAGACCGTTCTCATCCCACACTTGGGATCATAACAAAAAACAGGTTTATCTCTCCTTCATCTCCCCCTTTCTACTTAATAAAATAAGCTATATACAACAAAATAAGAATTATCCACTAAGTCAACATTTGCAAGGACCAGTCCATTTGTAGTTAACATTTTAAAAGAAATTATTCCACTATTCTATGCTACTGATTCTTATCCTAATGTCTAAAGTTTTTTTTTTTTTTTTTTTTTTTTAACTAAACTTATGGTAACACTGTGGCTATCTAGTCTTCAACCCTATCAGAGACCCCAGAAGGAAAAACTATCTAATATGAAGGAAGTACAGGCAAGCAACTCCCGAAAATATCGACAGGACAGAGAGCTGACTGTCTGGACAGTCACAAGTTTCTCTCCATCATAGGTGCATCTTGCCTTCAGCCAGCTGAAAGCATCTCACAGACTTCTCTGAAGCATGAATCTTGAAGCACTGGCCCACCTGGGCTCTGCAAGGCTGGGCAGCCACTGGCTCCAAAGAGAAATGGGTAAAGAGAATGTGAACCAGGGTCAAGGATGGGTGAGAGAGCTCAGCCTGGAGTCTAGAAATTCTGTGCCGCTGAGTTCAAAGCTAGGCTCCATCACTTGCTGTCTGTGTGTCCCTGAATGAGTCAACAAACCTCTCTGAACTCTGGACCTTTTCTCCATACTAAAGAAGCAATGGGATTTTGTGGAAGCTGAATGAGAAAGTATCTGTAAATGTGTTGTTTGACTTAACACTTTCAGTCAGAAAACAGTGGGGTTGAAAAGAGAAGAAGAGAAGAGGAGGAGAGGGAGGAGGGGAGGTGGAGGAGGGAGAAGAAGAGGACTGATTAAGATGTAGAGGAGGCTGGAGAGATGACTCAGTGGTTACGAGCACTGGTTGCCCTTTCAGAGGACTCTGGTTTAGTTCTCAGCACCCACATGGTGGCTCACAATTGGCTGTAACTCTAGTTGCAGTCAACATGATGCCCCCTCTTCTGGCCTTGGTGGGAACTGCATGAATATCATACATACATACACACATACACACATACATACATACATACATACATACATACATACATACATACATACATTCTTACAGACATAGTTATATATATATACAGGCAAACCATCGTAACCATAAAATAAATCTTTAGAAAATGTTGTAGAGGAAAGATGAGGGCTAACGGTAATGACAGGAGGAGGAAGGGGAAGAAAATTATGAAGAAGATGCCGAGGGAAGAGAAGATCACAAAAGGTGAGAAGAGAGAGAGAGAAGAAGAAGAAGCAGATAAGGAAGATGGAGCGAGGAGAAGAGGGAAAAACTAAGGTGGATAAATGAGAGGAGACAGGGGCGGAAGTGAGGAGCTCAGAGCGAGTCCGGAGCCTCAGCTGCCTCTAGCTTTAGCAACTCTCTCAGTCTGGGGCTGCACTCTGTAAAACCACTGCACCTTTCTCTCAGCGGTGCAGGAGCACAGAAAACAGTTGTGCTGTTTATAGAGGAAATGACCTCGTTCTTGGGAGGAAGGGGAAGTCCTTCTCTCCAGAACTCCCCATGGGTGGCTAGGCAGAAAGGGATTCAAGGAGATTTGTGGTCTCTTCTCTAGTACCTCACTTTCTCTGTGAACCTCTCTGCCCAGAGGCGAACCTGGAGCTCCCACACCGAGCCCCAAACACTCTCCATCCCCGTCAGCTGCGGAAATGACTGAGTCTGCGCTCTTGTGCTCTGTGTAAAACCACAATAAAACCTTATACAATCAGGCAAGCATTCAAGATTCATAATAAATAATTGCCCTGTGGCCGGTGCAATGGATCCCTATGCACCCACTACAGGCTTGTTTTTCATTCACAGAACAAATAAAAAGAACAGCTGCAGGGACCCTCGTGCCAACATCACAGTGGCCTCCCATTCGGCTGAAGGATGGGTCGCTGAGAGCCCAGTTCTCACACTGATAACATGTAGGGTGGCAAATGGGCAAAGCTCACCCCCAACTGCTGCTCACAGACCCTCAAGGACACATTCTTGGGAGCAATAGCATCACCCCCATGGATTCTCCCAGCCTGAATGCCTCCTCTAGGGCAGATCACCCTGTCCCAGGTGGAACCCCAGCACTCACTGACTAGACTCTTCTCCTTCCCTGGCACCCTTTCCCCATGGCCATGAGCATCTTTGGTACCTTTCCTTAACACCTCTTCCTTTTTCTCTGCTCTCACCTGCTCTCACCTTTACTAGACCATCAACATCCCCTACGTGAGGCTCGCACCTGGTGTTGCTGAGGGTGCTGGCATCAGGCTACTATGCACCATGTAATGCTTTTCAAATTAATCCACAAAATGGGAAATGCCACAGGGAGATGACACCTATCTGTTCGGCTTTGCAAGACTGAGCCTTGTGAATTTTATTTCAGTTCTCCCAAGGATTAGGGAACAAACTGCTCTGCTTGGCTCGCTCCTCTGAGTGGAGTCACAGGACACAGAGTCCAAGGCTTGTCCCGTGGTGCCAATCACAGCATGTGATAACAGAGGTGGGGGCACATGGTGATTCTGAGGCCTGGAAGTTCTATGACTTTGCCCAGTCCTAAGGCCAAGCAAAGTCGGATGTTATCGCTTGGGAACTAAGATGGCCTTGTTAATGACAAAAAAACTAGACTTCAGGTGAGTCCAAGTGATCCTATAGTGGTCTTGCATGCCCATGCTGGGTAGCCTGCTCCTGTCCTTTCTGAGATTGGAAAGGGAGGTGTTAACTCTTTTGTACTGCAGCTGGCTGAGTCTGGCTTCTGTAATGTAGGGCTCTATCTTTTAACTGTGATTTGACATAGCCTAGAGCCACTCGAGAAAGGAATTGCGATTGAGGGACTGCCCAGATCAGACTGTCCTGCAGGGGTGCCTGTGGGAGATTGTCTGGGCTGTCCGTTGTTGTAGGAGGACACACTCACATACACATACACGCACGCATGCACGCACGCACGTACTGTGGACACCGTTATTCTCTGGGAAGGGCTTTTTGGGCTTTAGAAGAAAATTAGCCAAGCTCGAGCCTATGGGCGAGCTAACTAGCAGTGTTTTTCCATGGTGTCTACTCCAGGTTCCTGCCTGACTTCCCCCAGTGAGGGGTTGGGACCTGGGTTGTAAGCTCAAACAAACCCATTCCTCTCCTAAGTTGCCCTTGCTCAGAGTCAGCCACTAAGGAAAACCAGACAGGCCCCATCCTGACACGAGTGGGATTTACTCAGGATGATTCTTTGCTAAGATGAGTCCCTGTGACCAGTGCAGATCACTGGTGCAGATGCCCAGTATCTGATGCTGGAGATGACTTGTGTTCTTTCTTTAGTGTTACTCAGTGCTAGCACAATTAGCATTTGGGAATGGTCTCTGTCTTGCTCAGTGCAGGTCACTTATCTCCAGCCCTGGCCTCTCCCCAGCTTCAGCCCCTTTGATGTAACAAATGTCTGGGAGCACTATAAGCATGCCCAGGGAGGCAAAATCATGGCCACAATGTGGCTTAGTGGGTGACAAGCAGTGTTTTGAGGGGAGCTTGGTGCATCTGCACTGTTGAGTAGCAAGGTCCGGAGTCCACAATGAGGGGCCTTGCATCTCTTTTGGCCTTGGCTTTCCCTAGGCCTTCTGAGCTCTCTGACCATCTTCCCTTCCCCATGTCTTTCACTGAGCAGTGATATACAGGAAAACCTGTAAATCTGCCTCAATTGGCCCTGGAGGAGCTACGACCTCATCCCGATGCCTTCTTACTTACTGGAGAAGGAACCTGCCTCTTGGCCAGCAGGACAAACTTGACACTGACCAAAGGACTCAAGTGAGAACCCAGAGCAGCGAACTGGGCCTGCGTATCAACATCTCACCTATCATATTAGGTGGCATTCCTCAGACAACAGAGCAGTTGTTCTCTGGGAGACAAGCTGCCTTTCTTCTGTCAAGGGTTCTTTCTGCTGTAGTGACCATTGCTTCAGAGTGGGCGGAGGAATGAGGCGAAATTATAAACCTGGGAGATAGACAGGTCCAGGGCTGGCCTTTCAGATCCAACAGACCTCCTCCCCTTTCTCACACTCAAATGGAAGCCTCTTGGAGTCTTGGTGAAACTCCAATCGATGCTTTGTTCCTCAACGGTCTCCTTCATGCTCTGTTTCTGAGACCAGGTAGGCATGGGTCCAACCAAGGACACCTGGCCAGTCCAGGGCCAAATGACTCGCTCTTAAAGCCTTGGCTCCATCCTGCTTCACCTGCTCTCAGGTAACAGTGCAGGCTGAAGGGAGAGGAATAGGATGCGATGTGGCCAAGCAGTTGGGACAATGCAGTGAGGTCCCAGTGCCACCCCAGCCAGAAAAGCTTGGAAACTTCTCTCCCTTGGGCAGTTGTTTCCTCACTTATACACAAGAGTTAGAATCAATCCACGAGTCTTAAACTTATTTCCGTTTCTCATTGAGTTTGAACCTGTCCCCCTGGGAACACACACTTAGCTATACTCAGGGTTTCATAACACACAAGAAGGATTGCTGAGCCTGTGACCTCAAGTCCAAGGTCATGGTACTAGGGCCTAATGGCCTTTCCTGCTTCGGTGCCGTGCCCCCCCTCCCCATCAGATTAGCTCCAGGATGTGGCAGACCCAATGGGAATTTTGAAATCAAGCAGGCCTTCTTTGGGATGGGTCCCCAGCTGTTTTGCTTAGCAATTCTATGGTATCAAATTACTTTTCCTTTGTTTAAAAAAAATACTTTTTAGTATACAAAACAAACGGTTCTACACAAACATCTTCAGAGACATGTCATTGCTCCTTGTCCACACTCCACCTCACTACCTTCCCTGTTACTTCCCCACACTGTCCTCTTCTTCTCACCAAACACTCTCCTTTTATTTTCCAAAGATGTGTTTATTTATGTTTGTTTATTTATTATGTATGTGAGTGTTTGCCTGCATGTATGTATCTATACCACAGACACACCTGATGTCAGCAGAAGCCAGATGAGGGCATCAGATCCCTTGGAACTGGACTTACAGCCAGTGTAAGCCACCACGTAAGGGCTGAGAACTGAGCCCAGGTTCTCTGCGAGAGTAACCACTGAACAGTCCCTCCAGATCCAGCACTTCCTCAGTCTGCTTTCATGTTACATATACATGTACATGTACACCCCACATACGCATACTTTCATAACCTTCTCGTGCTTACATCTGTGCTTATGTCACATGGAGATGAAATGTTTGCTCATGACATTAAATGACCCAGTGTGTGACCACTACACACCTAGGAGATGCTTGGTTCCTTTTGGGTTTCCCCTTGTTGGTACTAGGCTTGTCTAAAACAGGATCAGCGAACTCATTGTGTTATTTTGTCATCTTAGGCAAGGTATGACTGCCACCTATTTTTCACAATAAGAAAAACCACTAGGGTTAATGTCCAGATATGTGGACTTCAACGGCAGAAGAGTTTGTGAGCTGTGTGGCTTTGACTAAGAGACCTGATTTCTCTGGGCCATTTACAAAAGAGGATGATTACACCTCTCTACAAACTGCCTCTGGGAGAATTTCTTCTCAAAGCCAGACACCCACTGCAGCTCTGTATACAGTTGGAGGTATTAGCCAGGCCTGGGGGGTGGAGTGAAGCAGGCCATTCACTTTTACTCTCACTCTTGTTTCTCACAGGGGAAGTGGGTGGAGCTCTTCCCACTGTGAGTCCTCCCGGGGGCACAGAGCAGAAAGTGGCAAGGGATGCCCAGAGTCAAGGTGATCTCAGATCTAAGAGCCGCAGTCTGCTGTGGGCTGCTTTCCTGGAGCCCTCTGAGAAACATATGCACAGTGAAATTTGTCTTCTTCTATCTCGCAAAATGTGTGGCAGCCTCTGAAGGTCCAGTTTGCCCACTTCCCATTCAAGGCACAGTTTATTGGATGCTGTAGTGTAATAGGAAAAATACTGGGTGAAACAGTCAGTCCCATAATAACATTTCCAAATGATTGATAAAGATGGTCTAGAGAGACTGTGGTATCCACAGTGGTCTAATGAGACCCCCCCAAGCTTTGGGAAACATCCCCCCAGACACCTGTGTCCTACGTG
This sequence comes from Acomys percivali, assembly GCA_907169655.1. Taxonomy (NCBI): domain Eukaryota; kingdom Metazoa; phylum Chordata; class Mammalia; order Rodentia; family Muridae; genus Acomys; species Acomys percivali. The sequence goes on from OU015746.1 coordinate 116,121,904, forward strand.
TAAGCTCTCTGTCTTCACTGAGCTGCACTGCCATCTTGAACTCATGCAAGAGATTTAACAGGCCAACTTTCAGCTGTGCTCAGGACTCTAAGTGGTAGAAACAGCAGATCAGTGAAGTGTTGTTGGAATGGAGCAAACAGAGCAGCTGTTACTGAGTTCATCTTGGGGTGGTGAGAGTGCAGGCAGTGTGAGAAGGATGCAGGGGGCAAGGGAGCACCAGGCCTCAGCAGGAGTGTCCTTTAGGCAGATGTTCTTGACCTTGAAGGCTCACCTGGTCTGGGAGTGAAGTATGCTGAAGGGGAAAGTTTGGAAGGATCTGGTGATATACTGCCAAGCACAGAAAGAGTACTCAGGAATCGATTGGAAGGCTAGACCAAGCTTTGCATTATCATCATCATCGTCATCATCTTCATCACCACCACCATCATCATCATCATCATCAACACTTTAAAGCACAATAGCCAATTAATAAAAATTACCTAAATATCCATGCTAGAAGGAGGGATATAATGTAATATAGCCACATGAGGGAATCTTTTTAAAATAACATTATTTATTTATTTTTATTTTTTATTAAGTTATTTATTTACTTCACATCCCAATCCCAGTGTCCCCGTCCTCCTCTCTTCCCAGTCCCTCTCACCTCAGCTCACCACCACCATTCCTCCTCTTCTCAAAAGAGGGGAGGTCTCCCATGTATATCAGCCAGTCAACACTTGGCATATTGAATTGCAGTAAGACTAGGGGCATCTTTGTCTCTTGAGGCTGGACGAGGCGACCCAGTTAGAAGAAATGGATCCAAACACAGGCAGTGTAGTCAGAGACAGCCCCTGCTCCTGCTTTAGGAGTCCCACATGAAGACCCAGCTGCACAGCTGATACACATGTGCTGAGGGCCTAGGTCCGTCCCATGCACATGAGCCACTATGGACCCAGGTTAGTTGATTCTGTAGCTTTTCTTGTGGTGTCATTTGACCCTTCTGGATCATTCAATCATTTCTCCACCTCTTCCACAGGATTCCTCAAGCTCCACTTAATGTTTGGCTGTGGGCCTCTGTATCTGTTTCTATCAGTTGCTGGGTGAAGCCTCTTTGATGGCAGTTATGCTAGGCTCCTGTCTGCAAGTATAGCAGGATATCATTAATAGTGTGAGGGGTGATCTCCCTGTCATGGGGTGGGTCTCAAGCTGGACCAGTCATTGCTTGGCCTCTCCCTCAAATTGTCCTCCATCTCTTGCCCCTGTACATCTTGTAGGCAGGACAAAATGTAGCGCTAAGGTTTTGTGCTGAATTGATGTCCCAATCCCTCCATGGGAAGGCTTGTCTGGTTACAGGAGATGGTGAGTTCAGGCTTAATATGCCTTATTGCTCGGGCTCTTAGCTAGGGTCACTCTCATAGATTCCTGGAGTTTCCATTGTCTTACATCTCTAACATCCCAGAGATGTCCCCCCAACCCGGTTGTCTTTCTCCCAGTACCCTCTCCCTCTGTCCTTGCCCCTTTCAAACCTCCTGTTCCCATCCTCTTACCCTCCCCCAAACAGTCCCCCTCCTCCGTCCATCCCTGATGTCTAATCTATGTCCCCTTCTCCATGTGATTCAAGTGTCCCACCTGGGGCCCTTCTTGTTACTTAGCTTCTATGGGTCTGTGGTTTGTAACATAGTTATTCCAATACTTTATGACTAAGATCCCCTTATAAGTGAGCACGTACCATGTCTGTGTCTAAGTTACCTCACTCAGGATGATCTTTTCTAGTTCCACCCATTTGCCTGCAAATTTCATGATTTCCTTGTTTTTAATGGCTGAGTAATACTCCAATGTATACATATACCACATTTTCTCTTTGTCTGAGGAACATCTAGGTTGTTTCCAAGTTGCTATGAACATAGTTGAGCAAATGCCCTTGTTGTATGGTGGACCATCTTTTGGGTATATGTCCAGGAGTGGTATAGGTGGGTCTTGAGGTAGGATTATTCCCAATTTTCTGAAAAAAAAAAAAGCCAAACTGATTTTCAAAGTGCTTGTACAAGTTTGCACTCCCACCAGCAATGGAAGAGTGCTCCCCTTGCTCCATATCCTCACCAGCATTTTTTTGAGCTTAGCCATTCTGACAGGTGTAAGATGGAATCTCAGGGTCATTTCGATTAAGGATCTTGAACATTTCTTTAAGGGTTTCTAGGCCATTAGAGATTACTCTGTTGAGGATTCTATTTAGGTCTGTATCCCAGTTTTTTAAATTGGGTTATTTGGTTTGTTGATGTCGAGTCTCTTGAGTTCTTTATATATTTTGGGATGTGGAGTTGGTGAAAATCATTTCCCAGTCTGTAGGCTGCCATTTCGTCCCTTTGACAGTGTGCTTTGCTTTACAGAAGCTTTTCAGTTTCACGAGGTCCCATTTATTAAGTGTTGATCTTAGTGCTTAAGCTGTTGGTGTTCTGTTCAAAAGTTGTTTCCTGTGCCAGTGCGTTCAAGGCTATTCTCCATTTTCTCTTCTATCAGATTTAGTGTATTACATTTTTTATATTTAAGGATTTTATTAACTTAAGGCTTTTAGACATTGATATGGGTCTGCTCCTGGCAGCTCCCAAGTTGTACTTCAAAGAGCATGAAAAGCTTTACATGAGGTAAATGAGCCACTAGCTGAGAAAATGACCTAGTGTCAATTACAGACAGAATACTGTCCAAAACTGGACAAACTGATGGAGGAGAGTTTACTGCAAAGCTTTGCAAGGTCAAGGGATACTAGTCCTTTGTGACTCTTACTTCACATAAATATATTTTAAATATTCTGAGTCAGAAAGATGATGCTCCAATGATACAGAGAATATGTCGAGGTCTTTGAGCCACCTGGACTTGAGTTTTGTGCAGGGTGATAGATATGGATCTATTTGCATTCTTCTACATGCAGACATCCCTTAGGCCAGCAAAATTTGTTAAAGAGGTTTTCTTTTTTTCCCATTGTATGGTTATGACTTCTTTTTCAAAAATCAAGTATCCATAGGTGTGTGAATTTACTTCTGGGTCTTCAATTCAATTCTATTGATCAACCTTTCTCTTTTTATGCCAGTGTCACGCAATCTTTATTACTATTGCTCTGCAGAAAAGCATGAGATCATGGATGGTGGTATCTCTAAAAGTTCTTTTACTGTACAAGATTGTCTCGGCTATCCTGGGTTTTTTGTTTTTCCATATGAAGTTAAGTATTGTTCTTTTAAGGTCTATAAAGAATTATGTTGGAATTTTTATGAGAATTGCATTGAATTGTAGATTGCTTTTGGTAAGATGGTCATTTTTACTATGCTAATCCTACTGATCCATGAATATCCTACCAATCCATGGGAGATTTTTATATCTGATATCTTCTACAATTTCTTTATTCAAAGACTTAAAGTATTTTGTCACACAGGTCTTTCACTTGCTTGGTTAGAGTTTCACCAAGATATATTATCTCTGGCTATTGGGAAGGGTCGGTTTCCTTAATTTCTTTCTCAGCCCATTTATCATTTCTATATAGGAGGGCTACTAATTTTTTTTAGTTAATCTTCTACTTTGTTCAAGGTGTTTATCTGCTGCAACAATTTCCTGGTATTTTTGAGGTCACTTAATTATACTATCATATCATCTGGGAATAGCGATATTTTGACTTCCTCCTTTCCAATTTGTATCCCTTTGATTTCTTTTACTTGTCTTGTTGCTCTAGCTAATGCTTCAAGTACTATATTGAATGTATATGAAGAGAGTGGGCAGCCTTGTCTTGTGCCTGATTTTAGTGGAATTACTTTAAGTTTCCCTCTATTTAGTTTGGTGTTGACAATCAGCTTGGTGTACTTTGCTTTTATTGTGTTTCAGTATGTGCCTTTGTATCCCTGATCTCTTGAAGACTTTTAACATGAAGAGGTGCTGGATTTTGTCAAAGGTTTTTTCAGCATCTAATGAGATGGCCATGTGGGTTTTTTTCACTTTCACTTTGTTTATATGGTTGATTACATTGATGGATTTTTGTATGTTGAACCATCCCTGCATTTCTGGAATGAAGCTTATTTGATCATGATAGATGATCTTTTTTTAATATCTTCTTGGACTTGGTTTTCAAGTATTTTATTGAGTATTTTTGCATCAATAAGAGAAATTGGTCTGAAATCCTCTTTCTGGCTTGAGTCTTTGTGTGGTTTAGGTGTTAGGGTAACTGTGACTTCATAAAATAATTTTGGCAGTGTTCCTTCTGTTTCTATTTGTAAACGTAGCTTTTATTCTCCTTGATGAATTGTTGTAGAATAATTTGAGAAGTATTGGTATTAGCTCTTCTTTGAAAGATTGGGAGAATTTTGTGCTAGAACCATCTGGCCCAAGCCTTTGTTGTTTTTGGGAGACTTTTAATGAGTGCTTCTATTTCCTTAGGGGTTATAGTTCTATTTAGATTGTTTATCTGATCTTGATTTAACTTTGATAAGTGATATCTATCAAGAAAGTCACTTATTTAATTTAGATTTTTCTAATTTGTGGAGTTTTTGAAGTAAGACCCAATGAGTCTTTGAATTTCTTCAGTGTTTGTTATTATGTCTCCCTTTTCATTTCTGATTTTGTTGGATATTGTCTCTCTGCCTTTTAATTAGTTTGACTAAGGGTTTGTCTATCTTGTTGATTTTCTCAAAGAGCCAGCTCTTGGTTTCATTGATTCTTTCTATTCTTGTTGTTTCTATTTATTGATTTCAATTCTGTGTTTGATTATTTCCTGCCATCTACTCCTATTGAGTATGTTTGCTTCTTTTTGTTCTAGAGCTTTTAGGTGTGCTTTTAAATTGCTAGTATGACAACTATCCAATTTGTTTATGAAGGCATTTAGTGCTATGAACTTTCTCCTTAGCACTACTTTCATTGTGCCCCATAAGGTATGGTATGTTGCTCTATCATTTTCATTGAACTTTAGGATGCCTTTAATTTCTTTCTCTATTTCTTCCCTGACTCAGTGGTCACTGACTAGAGAGTATTTCCATTTCCATCAGTTTCTAGGCTTGCTGTTGTTTCTGTTGTTGTTGAAGTCCAGCTTTAATCCATGGTGTTCTGATAAGATACAGGGAGTTGTTTCAGTTTTCATGTATCTGTTGACACTTGCCTTGTGATCAAGTATATCAATTTTGGAGAAGGTTCCATGAGGTGATGAGAGGAAGGTATATTCTTTTGTGTTTGGATGAAATATTCTGTAGATATCTATTAGGTTCATTTGAATTACAATGTCTGTTAGTTCCATCATTTCTCTGTTTAGTTTCTGTTTGGATGACCAGCCAATTAGTGACATTGGGATGCCACTATTAATGTATGATTTAATTGCTAGCAAAGTTTCTTTTACAAATGTGTGTGCTCTTGCATTTTGAGCGTAGATATTCAGAATTGAAAGAACATCTTGGTGGATTTTTCCTTTGATGAGTATAAAGTGTCCTCCATCTCTTTTGACTAATTTTAGTTGAAAATCTATGTTATTAGACTTTAGAATGTGTATTCAAGTTTGCGTCTTGGGTCTATTTTCTCAAAAAACCTCTTTCCAGGCCTTTACTCTGAGGTAATGTCTATCTTTGATGTTGAGATGTGTTTCTTTATACATATCTTGTATACACTTGTAAAGTGGTGAATCCTGTTTTTGTATCCATCTGGTTACCTAGTGTCTTTTTATTGGGGAACTCAGTTCATTGATGTTGAGAGATATTAATGACCAATGATTGTTAATTCCTGTTATTTTGATGTTGGTTATAGTAGACTTTTTTTTTCTTTTTTCCACAATGTGACCCAGTTCACTGCCAGCAGCCTACAGGTAGGGCAATGGTTAGGAGCCACAGTTTGCTTTAGCATGGGACAATATGAAAGACCCAGGGTGACAAGCCTGCCATAAATCCAAATCCATGCATTGTAGTAGATATTTAATAATTTGGGGGTCTTTTCTATTTACCTACTCTAGCTTCCAAATAAATGACATAATGCATATTAAATTTATTAACAAGCTTTAAGCACAATAACTGGGCAAATAGGCATTTATGCTATTCCTCTAAGATAAACTGGCTACTTCCCAGTCACATGCCCCAAGTTACTTGCCATATTGGTCAAGTTTGGGCTGTGTCTGTTCCATCAGGCCACATCCTTTCTCTTCATTTTTTTTCTCCTTCTCCTCCTCTCCCTCATGGTGCCTACCTATGACCCCAAGCCCAGGAACTGAAGCTCTGCTTGCCTCTCCTCTGCCCAGTTACAGGCTTTGCCCTTTAAAATTTATTTACTTATTCACTTTATATTTCAATCACTGTCCTCCTCCATCTCTCCTCACAGCCTCACCTTGCCATCCTCTTCCCCCTTCCCTCCTCCCCTTCTCCTCAGCAAAGGGGAGCCCCTTGAACCAACCCACCCTGGCAAATCAAGTTGCTTCAGGACTAAATGCATCATCTTACACTGAGGCCAGACAAGGCAGCACAAGTAGTGCAAGGTGATCCAAAAGCAAACAACAGACTATGTCAGACACAGCCCTGCTCCACTTGCTAGGGTATCCACATGAAGACCAAGCTGCCCAGTGTGTGTGTGTGTGTGTGTGTGTGTGTGTGTGTGTGTGTGTGTGTG
>OU015746.1:116128507-116142436 GCA_907169655.1 Acomys percivali
GTGTGTGTGTGTGTGTGTGTGTGTGTGTGTGTGTGTGTGTGTGTGTGTAGGGGGCCTAGGTCAAGACTATGCATGTGTTTCATTGCTATTTCAGTATCTGCAAGCCCCCATGGGCCTAGGTTAGTTGACCCTGTTGGTCTTTTTGTAGAATTCTTATGCCCTCTGTGTCCCTCTAGTCTTCCTTCCTCTCTTCCACAAGACTCTTGAAGCTCCACCTTATGTTTGGCTGTGGGTCTCAGCATTTTTCAGTCTTCTAGACTTCTGTCTGAAAGTATGACAGAGTATCATTAATACTGTCAGGAGTTGTCTCTCTCCCATGGGGTAAGCTTCAAGTTGGGCCAGTCATTGGTTGGCCATTCTCTCAATCTCTGTTCCATCTTTATCTCTGCACATCTTGTAGGCAGGGTAAATTTTGAGTCAAAGTTTTTGTGGATGGATTGCTGTCCTCCTCCCTTCACTGGAAGTCCTCCTTGGTTAAGAGGTGGCCATTTCAGTCTCCTTGTCCTCTTCCCTTCCATCCCCACTCTCTCCACACTGATCCTACCCTCATTCCCCTCCTCACACCCTCTCCCACCCAGTTCATCCATCAGAATGGCTAAGAGCAAAACCTCAAGTAACAGTACATGCTGGAGAGGATGTGGAACAAGGGGGACACTCCTCCATTGCTGGTGGGAATGCAACCTTATACAACCACTTTGGAAATCAATCTAGCATTTTCTCAGAAAATTGGGAATCGTTTTACTTCAAGACCCAGCTATTCCACTCCTGGGCTTATACCCAAAAGATGCTCCACCATACAACAAGGATACTTGCTCAACTATGTTCATAGTAGCTTTATTCCCTATACACAGAAACTGGAAACAACCCAAATGTCCCTCAACAGAAGAATGGATAAAGAAAACGTGGTAGATTTACACAATGGAATACCACTCAGCTATCAAAAACAAGGAAACCATAAAATTTACAGGCAAATGGATGGAACTAGAAAATATCATTCTGAATGAGGTAACCCAAGACTCAGAAAGACACATAGTATATACTCACTTATAAGTAAATATTAGCCATATAGTATACAGTACAAACATACTATAATCCATAGACCCAAAGAAGCTAAATACCAAGGAGGACCCAAGGAAGGATGCTTAAATCTCACTCAGAAGGTGAAAAAAAAAATAGACAACACAAGTCCAGCTTTTCTATTGCCTAAGCAAAGTTTACACAACATTGTTCAGAGTACATGACAATGCTTTGGTCTGGACTTCAACCAGACTTTGGGGCCCAGAATTCAACATTTGTATACATACAGCACCAGATCAACCTGAAACAGTTGGTGGTAGTAGTGGTAGTAGTAGCAGTATTCTTCCATTCTTTTGCTTTTGCTGTTGTGAAATTATTTATTTCAAGTGTTTCCTTGAGTGTAGTTAACCTCCTTGGGTTGGAGTTTTCTTTCTAGTATCTTTTGTAGGGCTGGATTTGTGGATTTGGTTTTGTCATGGAATATCTTGTTTCCTCCATCTATGGTATTCTATGGTATACTATGTGTATAGTAGTCTGGGATGGCTTCTGTGGTCTCTTAGAGACTATAAGACATCTGTTCAAGCCCTTCTAGCTTTTGAGAAGTCAGATGTAATTCTAATAGGTCTGCCTTTGTACGTTACTTGGACTTTTTCCCTTGCAAATTTTAATATGCTTTCTTTGTTTTGTACATTTAGTGTTTCAATTATTTCTGTAGTGGGATAATTTTCTTTTTTGTCTAATATATTTGGTGTTCTGTAAGGTTCTTGTACATAGGCATCTCTTCTTTTAAGGTTAGTGAGATTTTTTCTTCCTATGATTTTGTTGAAAATAATTTCTGGGCCTTTGAGCTAGGAGTCTTCTCTTTCTTCTATTCCTATTATTCTTAGATTTGGTCTTTTCATAGTGTACCAGATTTCCTGGATGTTTTGTGATAGAGATTTTTTAAATTTAACATTTTCTTTGGCCAATGTATCAATTTCTTCTATTCTATTTTCAACATCTAATATTCACTCTTCCATCTCTTGTATTCTATTGGTAATGCTTGTGTCTGTAGTTTCTGTTCTCTTACCTAAGTTTTCCATCTCCAGATTCACTCAGTTTGTTTTCTTTATTGCTTCTATTTCCATTTCAGGTCTTGAACAGTTTTATCCATTTCCTTTCCCTGTTTGATTGTATTTTCCTGTGTTTCTTGAAAGGGTTTATTCATTTTTTCTTTAAAGGCCTCTATCATGTTCATAAAATTGAATTTCAGGTTATTTTCTTGTGCTTTGACTGTATTAGGATATCCAGGGATTGCTGTAGTAAGATGGCTGGGCTCTGGTTGTGCCATACTGCCCTGACTGCTATTTACTGTGCTTTTACACTGCCCTTTAGCCATCTGGGTTTTGCAGTTATTACTGGATTAAATGCTGATTTCTGAGTTTATCATGTTGGATGGGTTGTTTTGGGGTGTTTTGTTTTGTTTTGTTTTGTTTTTGTTTTTGTTTTTTTCCTCTTTGGTTTCTGTTTCCTCTTTGTCTTCTGTCCTGAGTGGCCCGTGGTTCTGGTGACTAGCCAGTAACCAAGACCAATATTTCCCTGGGTATTTTTGTGGCCTGAGTGTCCTCTGGGATTTGGGGGGCTAACCGTGCCTCTTGGGTCCCTAGCACAAGTGTGGCCCATTATCCCTGATGCCAGTGGGGATCAGAGAAAGCAAGCAAAGAGTGGGTCAGAATATGTAGTTCAAGGAGTAAGGTATAGGTAAGGATTTTCGGTGTGTTTTAAGGGGACTTGGCAGGCAAGGGCTTAGGGTGGGGTTTTACCTAGCTGTCCCTGGTGCCGGCAGGCCTCCATGAAAGCAGGCAGAATTGTGGGTGGAAAAATGAAGCACAGAGGACAAAGTACAGTTTAAAGCTGTGCTTTAAGGAGACTACACATGATGAAATATTAATCAGCCATAAAAAGAAGAAAATTTTGCTACCATCTGCCTCATGGATGAATCTTGAAAGCTTTATGCTAAGTGAAGCAACCCCAACAGAGGTAGCCAGACACAATTTGATCCTGTTCCTCTGAGAGCCAGGTATAGTCAGTCACATGGATGGAGAGGATGATGGTGGTTACCCAGGCTTCAGGGATGGAGTGGGCAGGGCAGATTTGTGGATTCAGAGTTTCTTTTTATTTTTTAAACATTTATTTATTTAGGTATTGTATGTATATGAGTGCTCTGTCTTCATGTACATTTGCACACCAGAAGAGGGAATTGGATCCTATTATAGATGATTGTGATCCACCATGTGGTTGTTGGGATTTGACCTCAGGTCCTCTGGAAGAGCAACCAGTTCTCTTAACCACTGAGCCATATCCCAAGCCCCCAGAGTTTCTCACTGGGAAGATGATAATGGCTAGAGATAGAGAGTGGTGATGATTTTACATTTCTGTGAATGTACCTAATGCTGAATCAGATACAAAATGGTTAAAATGATGCATTTTATGTTATACACATTTCACTGCAATGAAAAAGTGGTAGCATTTGATCTATTCTTACACAGGTTTTCCCTGTCAAATTTGAACATTGGATAGCAAATAACACTGTGGGCAGAGTTGTCTTTGTATATCTCTCACAAAGACAGACGTTTCCAAAGTGTGGTCATGAACCCTTTCAAGAAGTCCATGAGGTCAAATGACGTACATAATATTGCCAAGGCAAGTTGTATCATTAGTTCTGATGGCATAAAAGCAACAGTGGTGCTTGAATAAGAACAGAAATGCTGTTGGCCACAGCCTGTACCTGTAGTCACTGTGTCCTGGTGCACCCACGGTGTAAAAAATGCATCCTTGATGAGGAGAACAAATTGTTGATTTAATTAGCACCTTGGATCACATATCTTTTTACTGTGGGGTGTGAAGTGTTGGGAGGAAAACTGGATTAAAGCCTTTCTGTCCTTCACTACAGAGTAATGGTTGCCTCAAAAGCATGAATGACAGGCAAACTGAGCCTATTCAGATGGGATATCTGGAGACAGTCACTCAAAGGAGACTGAATGGAGCCTATACCTATGAGGACAGCAATGAGAAATATTGCTGCCAGTTAGCCTGGTGTACAGAGCAGTGACCAAAGAGATCCTGTCGTAAACAAAGTGGAAGGTGAGGAATGACTCCAGAGGTTGTGCTCTGTGTCAAGAGTGAGTCCACACCCTCACATATGAATGGGAACACATTTCACACACACACATACACACACACACACACACACACACACAAACACACACCCCTTTTCATCCATACCATGCTCATTAAAACACGAAGAGTATAGGTGGTGTATTATTTATTTTACTGTCACAGTGACTAATACCTCACAGAAATAACTTGATGAACAGTTTGATCCTGGCTCACCCTTTCAGAGGTCTTCATTCCATCTTGGTGAGGATGGTGGTTGGAGTGTGGTGAAGGTTCCTCACAGAATGGAGGGCTAAGATGTGGAGGAGGCTGAGTGGAGGCTGGTGGTGTAGGGTTTTAACCTCCAAGGGCCCATTTCCAGGGATCTGCTTCTGCTAGCCAGGCCCTACCTCCCAAAGGTTCTATAGCCATACTCCAAAACTGAAAACCGGGGTGGGGGTGGGGTTCTATCAAACCATGCCAAGTGCTGGGAAGAGCAGAAATGGATAGTTGTGAAGCCTTCTGATGAGGTGTCCAAAGTGGGGCATTAGTGCTGCCTGACGGGGAGACTCTGCTAGTCAATAATGTTTTTCAGTTATTTGGGGACAACTTTTTATCCAGTTAAGAATATTTTGAAATTTTTATGGTGTGTGTGTGTGTGTGTGTGTGTGTGTGTGTGTGGTGTGTGTGCATGCACACACACACATTCCTGTCACAGCACACATGTGGAGATCAGAGAACAACTGACCTGGAATCCATTCTCCTCTCCCACCTTTGTGTAGGTTCCAGAATCATAGTTATCAGACTTCAGTAAGGGCTGTCCCTGCTGAGCCATCCTTCTGGCTCCAGTTAAGGATTTTTTTTTTCATTTTAAAAATCAATTTATTCTCATCAAGATGGTTTAGTGGGCAAAGGAGCTTGCTGCCAAGTCAGACTACCTAAGCTTGATCTCCTGGGCCAAGGTGGTGGAAGGAGATGACCAATTCTGTCAGTTTGCTTTCTGACCTATACATGCACCTTGTCACACAGATGGCTCTCGCTAAATAAGTAAGTAAGTGTAAGGAAACTCAAACAGCACAAAAGCTGACTCCTCATGGGAACAAACCATGGGCTACAGTATTTTGAAATATTTTAAACACAGCTATAGGCAGTCTGGGAAGCCGGCTCTGTTGGGAAGGTGTTTTCTTGCCTTCAAAGCATGAGGATCTAAGTTCAAGCCCAGAGACTGTATTTTTAAAAAATATATATTTAAAATACATTTTATTAATTTATTCATATTACATCTCAATTGTTATCCCATCCCTTGTATCCTCCCATTCCTCTCTCCCTCCCATTTTCCCCTTACTCCCCTCCCCTATGACTGTGACTGAGGGGGACCTCCTCCCCCTGTATATACTCATAGGGTATCAAGTCTCTTCTTGGTAGCCTGATATCCTTCCCCTGGGTGCCACCAGGCCTCCCCATCCAGGGGACTTGGTCAAATATGGGGAAAGTGGGACAAAGGGGAAGACTTCCTGTTGGGACTCTAGGTGAGAGAAGCAAGGGAGAATGGGGAAATAGAAGGATCCAGAGGGCCCTAGAAACCTACAAGAAGAACATTATAATGGGCAGATATGGGCCCAGGGGTCCTGCTCAAACTATTGCACCAGCCAAGGACAATACACGCAGAAAACTTCGAACCCCTACCCAGATCTAGCCAATGGACAGGACATTCTCCACAGTTGAGGGGAGAGTGGGGACTGACTTTCACAAGAGACCATATTTTAAAAATGCAAGTGCATAGCCCAATCTGAAGAGGCAGAGACAGTGAAAGCAAACAAACCCAAGCAAAACCAAACCTGAGGAATGCTTTAAGGTTTTTCTGTCCCCACCCAGGCACTTACACACACACGAAGGTACACACATGAACACACACACACACACACACACACACACACACACACACACACATACATACACACCACCTCTCCACAAGCCTACCATCCTCGTTATTTCATAGAAACCAAAAGCTTATCAATAGGAAAAAACCCAGAGTACATCCTTAGCATACAGGGCATCTTTACTTGGAATCCATTCCCCTGTCCAGAAACAATACTCCTTGTCACCATCTTCTCTTTGTCACCGTATGAGGAATACTATACCAGGTACCAGACTTTGCAAGGAACAAGGAATCTTCATCACCAATCCTTTCCTACCAAGAAGCAGGTAGTATCTGTTTCAGGAGTGGCAAGCCACGCCCTCTGTGTTAAGGCTTCTCCCCACATCACAATAGCAGCTTGGATGCTACATAAACAAAGAAAGGGTAGACAGCCAACATCATTTTTATGCCAAAAAAAAAAAAAAAAAAGCCAACAGTAACAAAAACAGGTGGTGGCTGCCTTTGGCCCAGAGCCAAATCCTGACCTAGCAATCTACTGAGAATTGCCTGGGAAATGAGAGACCCTTCCCGTCTGCTGACTGTGGGCTCTGAGGTTAGCAAAATTGTAGACATCACGAATTCCCTGGCAAGTCTCCCCCATGAAGGCAGCTGGTCTCCGGGGTACACTAAGACCACCCTTGCTGGTATCTGAGAAGTGTAAGAGACAGGAAGCCACCAAACCTGGCCTGAGGTTTGCTCAATGCCCACTGGCTATGATGGAGGAAAGACAAGGTGAGTATCGGTCCCTGCTGACAGGTGTGACGGGTGAGGGATGCCTGTCACTGGAAGGGAGCTCACATCAAAGCTCCATCTCAAGGGCTCCTTTTTCTTGCTCTTGTACCCCCTATGGAAACCAGAATTTTGGCTTTATTTAGAAGTATGTCTGAGTACAGCCATTTTCAGCAAACTCCAAAATCCCTGACTCCCTTTCAGAACAAAGAGGGGAGGTTTCATAGTCTCCTTCCAAAGTGCAGAGATTGTTCGTGCAGCCCTATGCCCTTGTGGGCACATCCTCACCATAGCTACAGTTGTGCCCATCAGAACAGAGCCATGCACAGATGGTGGCAAAGGCAGGGGGAGAAGGAGCTGCAGCATGTCTGCCGTGGAGTGTAGCGCCTCCAGCATATGGCCTGGAAGACTCTCAGGAATTTCATGGGACATTGCATGTGAGTAGAGACCCAGGAACTAGGAGCCAGAGGAGGAGAAAGAGAGGCTGTGGAACATAATATTCCCTTGGGAATCTTCACAGCAAATGCAAGTGCGCTGTCAACATCAGTGAGGTAGGCTTCTTGTTCAAATCACAGGTGAGCACACCAAACAAACAAACAAACAAACAAAACCCACCAAAAACCAAACCAAAACTAAACCCTTGGGCAATTCAAGCCCGCATTCACAAAAGACACTCACCATAAGATTTGTTGTCACTGTTAATAAGCAAGTGAACACTGAAATAGAGCGCATTTTTATTTACCTCGGCAGAGGGATGACAATATTTAGTGTTGGTGTGAGAAAGGAGCACTGTTTGCAATGTGCTGGCAGGCTGGAAGACGGGTACATGTCAGCTCTCAATCACTCTGGTAACACATACTGGGAATTATAAAAGCACCCTTAATCATTAACTCAGTAACTCCACTTCCGTGGATATGTGCAGAATAAATGAAGATCACCACCTCCCTCTGATGGAGCCACTACCTCTATTAATGGAACGATGCTGCTAATAGCGTTTCCTGGCAGATCTGCGTGTCACATACTATGTACTGTAGCCTAGAATGCCCCTTTCTCCCACGAGTGGTACAGTGAACTAATACCCGCATCATTCGGGTTTGGGAGGATTTCCAAAACATAACAGTGTTTATTCTTGGTTGAGTCAGACCATCACCCAATCAGCTGTCTACACCTGTCACTCAAAACAGCCTCAGCCTCTCCCAGCTTGGTAGCAACTTCAAATGGCATCAGTCACTCTGCCACCTGCACAGCCCACACTCCCCGGATGAGGTATAACCAGACACAGTGGAGGACTCCTCCCTCCTTGACAGCCCTTTGGTCATTTAGAGAGCAAACGGAGTTGCTCACTAGAATCTAGACAGTCCTCCGTCATGACTCCCAGGAATCACAGACGGTCACATCAGATGCCCCTCAGAAGCCTAGCAAGACAGCTAGAAAGAGTCCAAGGAGAAAGCAAGCACCCATGGGAAATGCTCTGCACGGCTGGCCCTGCACCGCCAGCTTTCCCAGGTTGCCATGTACCCAGGTCTTTCTCATCAGCTCTCACCACCTTTCCTGATCCACCAAGACCTTTCCTGTGCACCGCCCCTCCTCCATACACACTTCACCTCATCTCTCACAAATGATAGCTCCCTTCTGCCTGCAAGGTGAGCCAAAAGGGATTCAGGTTGGCACTGGGGCCAGGGACTCAGGAATCTGGTTGGACCGTTTACTCCCTGCACATGTTACTGCATTTCCTGATCCTAAAACTCCTTCACTTCCAACATCAGCCTCACCTGTCCTCACACCTCCCAGGGTGTCTGTGAAGCTGGAAGGGGAAGGAGACAGTGGTGGTGACAGGCCTTATAAGGCTAATGATATGCAAAGATGCTACTGTCAGTGCTATGCCACTGCCAACAAATTTTGCACTTGCTTCTTGGCATGGAGGAGGGAAGAGGCTTTGCAGATGACTATCTAATGTGAGAAGGAAGGAGGGACTCACCCACAGAGTGTAGAGGGATCCTGGAGACCTCAGGAAACAGTGGAAGGGACAGACATTAAGGCCTAACCAACTTAATCCTTAGATGTGGACCCTGGAGCCCTGCTCATGGTCCCCACGGGTGACCAAGCGTGAGGTGGGAAAGAATGGGGACTGAGTGAAGGAATGGCCTCACAGCATGAGGCTGAGGTAGGAAGTTAACACTCCATAGCATCCCAAAGTGTCATCCATCTTCAAAAGCATTCACCCCTCGGAGCCCACCGGACAGTCCAGGATGAAAGTATAACCTATTAAAATGTTGGATTCTTTTAAAAACATGCAAATAAAATCCAAGGCAACAAAGAGGCTCCGTGTTGCAGCTCATTAATATTCATGATGTGATTTAACACAACATATTTGAGGGACAGTAGAGGCAGATATTCTGTGCCACAGGCACTTCTGGGGAGCTTGTCTGTGCTAGTCAGCTTTTCATCACAGTGACAAAATACCTAAGAGAAACAGGGAAAGGAGGAAAGGTTAATATTGGATCCCAGCACCAGCAATGTCATTCATGGTCATTTCATCCAGGTAGGCCTTTGCTGAGGCAGAGCACCACGGTAGAGAACACCGGGAGGAGGCGGAAGGAATTCTGCTGCTCACCTCAGCACTACAAGGAGATAGAGAGAAAGGGACTAACTTTGAGCAAAAAAGTATCAAGTTATCTCCCCAGGGGAGTTTCTCCCCTGCTGAGGTTAGAGCCCTGAGTCCAGCCACCGGTTTCTAAAGGCCCCATCCTCAAACAGTGTTACACTGTTGCATCTGGAGCCACGCCTTTCCTTCAGGAGATGTTCCCGACCATTTTGTATCTAATAGAAAACACTTGTCCCTTGCTTTAGTCTGGAGAATCTTGAGTCCACAGACCTGTTTGCAGGTGAAGGACCTCAGTGACTCCCTCCCCACCTTTAATTCTCTCTTCTCCTGTGCCACAGGGCAGGGACTCTTGACTGTTGTTCTCTGATGAGCACCAAGAGAAGAAACTTCCTCTCCACCCACAGAGCCTTCAGAAAGCCACGCAGCGTTAAAGCGTTTATCAGCTGGATGAATGAGTCCCCAAGAGACGGCTAGACTGCCTGTGTATGTGTTCCTTTGGGGTCCTCGTGACTACGTCAGCTGACATAAATAACTTGAGGAAAAGTTTACTTTGCTTCTCCTCCAGGCTTTTTAGTCTATCATGCTGGGGGGAACTGTGGTAGCATTCATGGTGACATTCATGGTGGCAACAGGAGTGTATGCAGAGACTCACCGGACAGTGGGGCAGGTAGTGGTGAAGGAAGCAGTGACTGGGGATAACGTCAAAGGCCCATCCTTAGGGGTTGCCTACTTCAGCCAATCTTGACCATCTAAAGGATCCCCATGCCTGTGCCCCCGCCCTCCCCCCCCCAACAGTGCCACTATCTGGGAAAGAAGTATTCCAGTGAGTGTGGAGGGCACTTCAAATTCTAACCAAGTGGTCTGGAGTATCTGGGTGGCAGAGACTGAGTCTGTCACTGCTTCCTCTTTGCTTCTCTGTCATCAGAATCCCACACTATTTACAATGAGTCCGAGTAAGGTGGTGTTCCTTTCCAGCATCAAAGCCCTTTCATCTCCAAGTCCCTAAGCTGCCACACTCAGCCTTTTTGGAGACCCACCATACAGCAGATATTTGAGAAGCGCTTATTTTATTCAAAGCAGAGAGTTTTAAAGGAAAAGAAACACCTGATCTCCAAATCCCATTCCATCTCTAACATCCTTCAGTTCTGAGATGAAAATCCCACTGGGTTGGCTGCTTACCCACAGCTCTCACAGCAGTGCAGTGTGGGGATCCCAGCAGCTGGCTGAGGTTCTGTCCCTTGGAAAACTTGATTTTCTAGGTAAGATGTCTTTGTCAAACAGATGCACATGGTCTAAAATTTGGGGCCACTCAAGGATGAAGGTACGGCTTACAGAGCTGTGACCTAGCTGCAGGAGTTTCTGAGAGGGAAACTGGGACTCCAATGCCAGGTGGCAGCAGTCCCCTCAAGGGCTCAGCTAGGGATACAGGTGGGAATCCCAGGACACAGGTCCATCTGGTCCCTCACAAGGGCCCAGGTCAAACCTTAGCATCTCTTTCTTCTTGTGGCCTGGCTGGAAATCCCAGATGTATCTCTCAGCCTTCAAGTGGAGGCAATCATAGTAGGGCCTGTGACTTTAACCAGAAGAGAATCCTGTCCGAGTCAAGTGCTTCCCCCACCTAGTCAAACCCATCTGTACACATGGAAACTCCTTTTTCAGAGGTGACACGAAGCTACAGCATTTACCCCATGACATGTGAGTGGGCGTCTTTCATGGGTTTGTCAAGATTGAGAAGTTATTTCTCAGCAAGAGAAGGACTGAGTCCATGTTATTTGAATCTTAAGTGGTTAGAACTGTCAGGAGGTGGGGGTCACTGAGAGAAAAAACAAGCCCATTTTCAGTAGCTCTCCAAAAAAAGAATATTACATGCTCTGGAAAAGTCACACACCCAGGGTCTGTTTCAAGGCATGTCCAAGTATTTGTGATGTGATGTTAAGCAGAGGTAGCAAGAGACCAAATTATGCACACACAAGGGGCCCTATTTTTATACCTATACCCATCTCCTTTCTGATGTCAGTGATATTTAAGATCCACCAGTGACCTGATATTTTAGCATATGCATTGAAACAGCTAGAAGATGTGTTCTGATTTTAGAAACATTAAAGTATGAAAAATGTCCTCAAAAGAAATGTAAGCATGCATTTGCCACAGAAGCACATGGGGCACTTAGAACTATGCACACATGAGCGGGACAAGGGACACTGTAGACATCAATAGCAACTGTTTGAGGTAATTATTTCTAGTTTTGTATCTGCATCAGTGTTACTTAATTTCATCACCGATGGGTGTGCATCATGCATACTAATTTCATTCATCAGAAAGAAAACTCTGTGTGTAAAACATTAAAATCATACATAAGGAAAGCGCATGCCACCTTTTGACTCTCCCACTGCAACTTCCATTCCCAGAGCTGGGATTCCCAATAGCTCGCCTTCCATCTTCTATAAGCCCGAAAACATGCTTCCATAATGCTACTCTCTACCCCACTGCAAGACAGCAGTACGGCCATGATTAACCAGGCTCTGGGGGGCGGGGGGGAATAACTGGTACAGGTCCTTGGTATCATGGGTCTCATGGGCATGCCCAAGACTTTCGACTGTAAACAGAGAATTTTGTGTAAAGGACAAGGGCATCTGTAACATACTCTAAAGATGCTGGTTTTCAGAGACTGCTTGGTTTCTCTTGAAAACATGATATGCTTCATGTTCTTTCTCAGAAACTCAGAACCATTATCCCCACTATGTGGAGACAGAGCACTAAGCTTCTCAGTCAAACAGCAAATGCAGGAAGCAGAGCCAAAGGTTTGATTGTGTTGTTTATGTACTTGTGTAGGGAGTTGCAGAGCTTTGTTGGGAAGGACAGAGGACGAATAATTATGTGTCATGATTCTCCATGAAACCTGATCCCCTTGTCATATCCTTCACCTCTGCCTTCCCAGCATACACCTCACCTGTCCATCAGCCAATCTTGTCACTTAGATATGTCGGATATATTGTATATCTGTCCATCTTCTTCATCTCCCTGTCACCAAGTCACTGGCATCCTCCCTGGAGGATGGTGATAACAGCCTCTTAGCTGGCCTTTAGGCGTCTTCTCTTAACCCTCCTTGGTTCTCCTTACCCTGTTAAAGAGGTCTCATGAGTGCCCAATAAAATCCACCCCGATAGGCACTGGTAGGTTGCTCATGCCCCAATGGCTGGCCTCACACTAATTGTACATGGGCAGCATAAATGAAAAAAAAAAAAAAAGGATATGAAGTTTGGAAGACGAGGAGGTGGGGGCACTAGGGGGATTTTGGGAGAGATAGTGAGGATGAATATGATAAACATATGTTGTGTAAGTATATGAAAATTTCAAAGAATAAAAAAATGTTCTTTTAAAAAGCCACCCTCTGTCTTCCTACCCTTACATCACCCTGTTTTACAGTCTTTGCTGCATGCACAATGTTTGAAAGGGGTTTTCATACATGCTTGTGCCATTCTTTCTGTCCTTCTTAATCTCCATCTTTCTCCACACTGCATCCCTGGGTCGCAGGGAGAAGAGGTACATTCTCAGTGCCTGTTGAAAACAATTCTAAGTCAGGCTAGGATCCTGTGTTCCTGGCCATGCAGTCTTGAGGAGGGCTGGCCTGTGACTCCCCGTTGTGTCACCCAATGATCAAAACTCTTTCCGGAAAGCTCCTTTCCTCCTAGCCAGTGTGCTGTTGAGTTTCTGTCATCCGTAGCTGTTGGGAGGTCAGAGTAGAAAGCTGGTGATGGACAGAGACCAGAGCAGTGGTCAGGATCTGCTCACGGCCACCCATCAGCAGGATCAGGGTCTGGAAAGATCCAAAGATGCCAGTGGCCCCACAAGTTGTCCCAAAGAAGATTCTTTATCCTCTGTGATCAGTTCATTTGCCAGACATTCAAAAACCACATTAAAATTCCTTGCCTCAAGGAGTAAAACTTTCTAAAAAAGACCTCACACACACTTTTGAGACTTGCCCGCAGGACTGGACCTCTCGTATGGTGGGAAGAAGTGTGCCTTCCTTGCCTCTTGCTGGCTCTTTCATAGAAGAACTCACAGACAGAGTTTGCTTGCACCACAGATTTTGATCTCAAGTTCTCTGCTTGGTGAGACTTCCCGGCTCCTGTTCTTGCTGCCCATTGCCTCAGCCAGACAGTCTCACCGGTCCCAAGAAGAGTAAAGGGTGAAGTTTTACAGATCCCACTGTCTTACACTATTCTGTGTCACATCCTTCAGGTCAGGCATCATACAAAGAAAGAGGTTTATTTGGTTCCAGATCCCGGTGACTGCCAAGCTCAGACTGTGTGGCTTTTAACTGCGTCTGCAGCATGAACCCATGGAAGGCAGCTGACGTGCTGCAAGAGGACGCCATAGATGGAGGAAGAGGGGGGCTGGATGTTCACCTCACCTGTCTCAGACAGGGCATCTATTGCTGTGATAAAACACCGTGGTCCAATCAACTTGGGCTATGCGTGTGTGTGTGTGTGTGTGTGTGTGTGTGTGTGTGTGTGTGTGTGTG
>OU015746.1:116146351-116161405 GCA_907169655.1 Acomys percivali
AACACACCACACACACACCACACACCATACACATATACATACCACACATACCACATACATCACACACTCACATACACACACACCACACACACCACACATACACACCACACACACATACACACACCACACACACCACACACACCACACACACACCACATACCACACATACACACACACACACCACACACCACACACATATACATACCACACACACCACATACATCACACACTCACATACACCACACCACACACACCACACACACACGCACCACACAAACATACACACATAACACACAACACACACACATGCACACACACTGTACTATCCACCACACTTCCAAGGCATGGAAGGAATGGAACTTGTCTGGCACTACTCTGGTACAGCAATAAACAAGAGATGACTGCATAAGCATGGAGGCCACATGCCATTGCAGGAGACTTTTCTGGAATCTGAAGTCAGCTTGGTTTAGTAGTTTGAGCAAGGAAGGAGCTCCCACTGGCCTGGATATGATGTCTACTCTCAGAAGACCATAGGCTCCTCCTGCCCTGTATCCTCAGAGCAGCCCCTGGCCTTCTCCCCACCTATTGGATCTCTGTGCAGGCTCTGCACTGGGCTAGTGCAGAAAAACAGGATCCAAGCATCAGGACTGGAGACAGGAACTGGTGAGACGGCTCAGTGGGCAAAGTGCTTGTCATGCTAGCATGTGGACCCAAGCTCAGATTCCTAGCACCCAAGTGTAAGTCAGGGACTGTGGCTTATGCCTGTAGTTCTGGCACTGGGGAAGCAGGAGGGCCCTGGGGTCCTCATGGTCAGCGGTTTAGCTATGACAGCAAGCTCCATGGTCAGAAAGAGACAATCTCAGCGAAAAATGTGAGGAGCAATGGAAGACTCTCATCTCTACATAGGCACATACACTTGTACAAGCTTGCGTACGCATAAACACATACTCTTACACACACACACACACACACACACACACAATAATAAAAAGACTAGGGAAAGAGAGATCATAAAAGTTATCAACAGATACTGGGTGTCTCTTCTGATCCTTCTCCCAAGGTCACAGACTCCAGAAAGAACCTGTTACCTTCCCATGGTGGTCCTTGTATCTTAGATGTCATCTGGTGGGCCTTTTTGTCAGGGTTGCCTATCTGAGACAAGCTGAGATTGAATTTATTTGACCCCCTTGGCAGCTTCTCTAGCTTGAAAGGTCCCTATGAGCCTTCTCCTGGCAAGGTGGGGACAACTTTGGTGAGCATGGCACCTTGTAGGAAGATTATTAATATGCATATAAATACATAAAAGTATTATGGCAGTCATTTATTTTTAGCTAGCTATTTACCAAAATAACCACACATGGAGACTATGATTTATTTAATTAGCCTTGAGCACAATTCTGAATAATTAGTACTTCATCCTAAACCTCCAAGCTAGTTTATCTTCCTCCTAGCCAAAATCCCCATCAGTTTTAAATCCTTGCCTGGCTCTCTGCTTCACTTCTCCTAGAGCTTCATGGGCATCTCCTCATGGCTCAATCTCTTACTTTCTCTCTTTCTCCTCCCTTTGCTGGGCCCGGATGTCCCACTCTGTTCTCTCTATCACTCAGCATTGGCTGGTCAGCATTTTATTAGCAACGTAGAGAACAAATGGTGAGCACGTACACAAAAACTTGAAACAGGAGAGACTTAGAGTAAACATAACAAAGCTTTGTCCAGATTGAAACAAGATAGTAGGATAGAGAAATTGGCCTTTGACTAGTACAAAGGTAAACTATACACTGTGCACAATACCACTATGCCAACAGTACCCGTTGGCATGGTCCTGGCTGCAGGTTTATAGGGCAGGTGATCCATGTGTCCTGTTCTGAACTTTCTCAATTTAGGCATTAAAAGTCTGTCCTCATCTGATCAGGGCACTAGGATAGCTGCCTGTGGCCAGCTTGCGTAGTCCTGCTCTCATGTCCCTACATCTTTAGACCTGCCCACTGGCTGGAACCAGTATCACTTCAAGACACTGCCAAGGTTCCCGTGGACAAGCAGAAATAAAAGAGACCTTAACATGGACTGACACAATATCACTTCCACCTGCTGGTCAGATGTCTCCAGCTTCAATTTAACCTCATCCCTCTAGAGCAAACCTCACTCCAGGCTGCTCCAGGCTTTCTGGATCTCTACTTAAGCCTGCCCTCCATTGCCGAAAATGAGCTACAGAGCTCAGGCCCAACTTAAAAAGCATGGAAAGTATTTCTCTGCACATAAGCCATGGCAGGAACATGGGAGTGGAGAGGAACGGTATTTGGGGCCAGTCATTCCAACCCAACCCACAGCCTCACCCTTCCTCTCCCTCCACATAGGATGATGCTGGCTTCCAGCCATGGATGATGTAACCCTTCCTGTTTCCTGATGCTTCCCAATGAACCTGGGTCTGGGACTGGAGCCTGGCTCAACGTCCCCATCCAGCGCCTTTGGCACACGTGTGCTCAAACTTTCCCTACTGCTTGCCTCCTTCTCCTTCTCCCCTTGCGTCTTCTCGGAGCAGAAGAGTCTGGAAAGGGAGGGGAAGTCTTGCATCAGCCTCTTCACCAGAGTCTCCTGTTGCCAAGGACATTTCCACATACCAGGCTCTGCCTCCCTCCTACCTGGCAGAGTCTGCGGATCCTGATTCACTATCTAGCACAGTGCCTGTCACCTCAAGCCCTGTGTTCTGGCTGCAGTTTCTGTGCATCAATAACCCCGATGTCAGCTGAGGCCTTTGGGCTCTGGGTACTTAGACAGGCATGACTTCAGCCTCCAACTCTAAGATCTGAAAAAGCCCACAGTTCCCTGCCTTGGACCGTCTCCTACTCCTGGAGGGATGCTGCACATTTCTCTAGACCAAGCTTGTGCTTGCAGGAGTTCACTGTCCTAAATGTCAGAACTATGTTGAGGCTGTCAAGGGAAGGACAGGGCCAACATTACAAAACTCCAAACCTCATAACCCACAGGATACCTCCGCTCTATTTTTCTCACCCCTCCCATCCTCTCCTTCCTGACCCCCTCCCACAAGGCCCCACCCTGTAACTCCTACTGGGTCCATCCACCAACTCTTCAACAAGTGTGAATCATAGCTTTACACTCAGAAATCAGGGGAAGTGATTCCGTCATCTCATCCCACATCAGTTTACTTCTGACCATGGCTTAGGTCCCAGGGCCATTTCTGTCCCTAGCCACCCAGCCAGCTTCTGGGCTCTGGTCCCAGTTAAGTGTAGCAAAGCACAAAGAATGAACAGACCTTCAAGGGAAAGAACTAGAAAGCTCCTCATCTCTTTAAAGATTGTGCACTTGACTCATCTTGCATCTTGAGGTTTATGAGATGGTCTCCACAGCATGGGGTGGGTGTGGGATTGTAGCTGGCTGACCCCCCGCCAACCTGGCTCCTGAGGCCCACCCACAGCTAGCCCCTAGCCCTGGTCCACAGACTTGGAAGGCAGCAAAGCCCAGAATTCGGGACCTCAAGGAGCCTGGGTTTCCCTTCAGAAGCTGAGCCTGCCTGACATCCTTTCAGAACCCTGTCCCTTATGGGGACACTGGAGAAAGGACAGAAACAGGAACAAAGGATTCTGAATCTTCCAAAACATGCTACCCCAGCGGGGAGATACCAGTGCCCTATTTGTTGAGCTCAGGAAATGGCAGCTGATTTCAACACACCCCTCAGTAAGTCCCTAATTAGGAAGGCAAGACGCTGTCACAGGAGCCACGTCTCATCCCCATGCCAAGTGCAGTGGGTTCCTGGATAGGTCCAGCCAATGGCACATGGTCAACTTGCTTCCCTCCCTGGCACAAACACAGAGAACAAAGGCTGCTGCCCACTCTCCAGGCTGCGGGCCTCAGAGCTAGCAGGGGTCCTGGAAGCTATAGCAGAAGGGCAGGAAGGTCCTGCAGCTGTGCTGAGGTCTGGTACAGTGGCCTGGGCTCAGCAGAGACAGCCAAGTGCCTGGTCCAGCTGCTACTGCCGTGTGCTGGGCCGCGTGCCGGAGACACATGTGCAGGGCCAGCCTGCCTTCCAATGCTGCCTGGGCCAGGCCTGTGGTCTGCAGCTTGCCCTCCCGTCACCTCTCACCACAGCCTTGCTCTCTCTCTGCCTCCGTCACATCCTCTTTCTTTCTATCCTTTCTCCCCCTGTTTCTCTTCCCCTCTCTAGGCCTGTCTGCTTCTTCTGCCTTACTGATCTCTCTTTCTTACATCGTTTCTTCCTCCTGTTTGTCAGCCTCTCTCTTCCTTTCTGTCTGAGTCAAAGTTCAGGGGATAGGAGAGAGTGAGACGGGAATCCCAAATAAAATCAAGCAGGAGCCTACCGTGGTTTGTGACCCTGTCCCCAAGTTAATTTTAATCCCTAACCCACAGTACAATGGCATTCAAGGGCAGGGCCTTTAGAAAGTGATGTGATTGTCAGGGAAGACCCCTTATGAATGAGATTGTTTCCCTTATAAAAGAGGTTTCGGGGCAGGGGGTGGGCATGGGATTGCCTCACCCTGACACAAGAGGGAATTTGTAGAAGGTACTGTCTGTGCTGTTGGAAGTAGGCCTTCAGCAGACACGGAGAGAGACCACCAAGGCAGCTGGACTCTACTTGGTGCCCCTGCGTAAGGGAAGCCTGCACTATCAGGTTCTCATTGGCATCCCAACAGTCTTCTCTTGGGGCCTTTCTCTGCTTTGATAGGGTACCAGTGCGTAGACACAGATGGATTTGGGGAATTAGCTGCATAATCTGATGCTCCCTGTGAGCAGGGGCAGCCCAATAGAGGGCCAGGATGAAGCGGGCATCAAACTGTACTCCCCAGAGGGCACAATCAGAGCTGAGCCTGGCATGGCCATTAGCCATCTTCCTGTCACTGTAACAAATTACCCTAGACAATCAAATTGGCAAAGGGCAAGGTTTATTCCAGGCAAGGTTTATTCAGAGCAAGAGGGTGTGGTGGAGGAGGCTCTTCACCTCATGGTGGCTAGGCTAGGAAGCAAAGCTGAGTGGGGGGCGGAGGGGTAATGCGCACACTCAGTGATATAAATCTTTACCACAAGACCCCACATTTTGAAAGTTCTACCACTTCCCAATAGCACAACAGGGTGAGAAACAAACCTTTCTCCACACAGGTCTTCGGAGGACAGTCCACATCCAGCCTTTCATTGCCCCTGAAGACTCATCTGTGAAGGGCTTAGTGATGGCTTCTTCTTCATCAGTAGATGCATTCAAAGCTGAATGGACTCCCAGGAGGTGAGGCTTGGCTGGAGGAAGCAAGCCACTTGAGGCATACCTCTGATGGACATGTCTTGTCCCTGAGTCCTTCTCTGTTTGCTTCCCAGCTGCAGTGAGGTGAGCAGCTTTCCTCCAGGGTATTTTCCAATACCCTGGTGCACAAGCCCAGAAAAAATGGCCATGTGATCATGAGTTGATACCTCTGATATATAGTGAGCAAAAATCTTTTCTCTTTTAACTTGATTGTATAAAGCATCTTGCCCCTGCAAGAAAAGCTAACAATATATACCATTAGCACAGATATTTCTAGATAAGAGAGCCAGAAAGGCTTCCAAAAATTTCATCTGAGAAGTGCTTGGTGTTTGCTCCAGGTGAAGGGCAAAGGGAGGGAGTGAACACGGCAAGACATGAAACTACTAAGGGGCAGGACATCATCCTTAGCTGGAAGAGATTGCTAAAGGGAAGCCATGGAGAGTGCAGGATGAGGGGCAGGGGCCCTTGTCTGTGATCCAGAGAGAGTGGCCCTCTCCTTGGCTCTCACTATGAGGGGGCAAAAGGAGTTTAAAAAGAGTCTGTGTGTACAATCTGCAAGCATAAGTGGACAGAATATCAACTGAGTCCTCCTCAAGACCCATTAAGAAAAAGAGCCTGGTTATAAGCCAGCTTCCTCCATGAGAGGTGATATAAGCCACATAGTGGGCTCAGTTTATAGATGAAGAACACAGCTTTATTTAAACATGACTTTTCCCATAATCCATAGAGGATATGGCGGCCACGAGAACGAGGTTCGGGATGTCATTGAAGGGTGAGGTGAAAGCTACATCTTTGGGGTAGGTCGTCTCCCTTGGGGGCCTTCCATGAGCCTACCCTGCAATGCCTATGCTTTCTCCAGTAGGTTCCCCGTGCCTCTTGCTCCATCTGCTCCAAAAGAACTTCACACAAGAACTGACAGGAAGCATCACTGGGGAAACTGAGCAGAGGGAGCTGCCCATGGTCATAGAACTAGCTAGAGCCTAGCCCTGTGCACATGAGTCTCTGCTGCCTTCAGGGAGGCACCAGTCTTCATTCCCTATGGGATCAGGAACTGGAGGCCGGCAAGCAGAGAGTACGTGAATCTGAAAGCCGCTCATACAAGGAAAGGCTTGGGAATCTATTCACGGAGCAGAGGCTGATCAGAACAGCACTACCCATGGCAGGTGCACTGGCCTTCTGAGAGGGGGAATCGGAGAAGGCCCTGGAATTTAAATGAGAACATTCTGTTCACTGACACCTCACCTTCTCTGTGAGGAATGACACTATAGCTTGCTTTCCAAATGAGAAAAGTGGAGGCTAAGGGAGGCACGTCCTGAGTGAATTCTGCAGCTCAGGCTGAAGCTCTATGCCCCAAAGCTTACATCTTGCCTAGATCTTGTCAGATGTGGTAAAGTATCCCCCCCCCACTTGTACACTGCATACATGATGTGGGCACGAATGATGAATGGTATGAGTGTTCTTTCAGCATGCATACACATGCCCAGGCACAAAGAAACACACAGGCATTCATATACATGCATGTACTCACAGGCGTACATGTACATCTAGAGAAGCACACGTGCACACACATACACAAGGCACATGTGTGCATGCATACATGTATACATCTAGACATACCCATACACACACGTGCCTGTTACACATACACATATGTATATATCCACACAGTTTAAAAAATCTCTAATGGCTCTCCTCACACTGTGTTGCACAGAAAATTAGTAGATTGGAGCAGTAGCTGATCCCTCTCATCTGGAGGCTTGCAAATGACAGGCTTAGTCCCATCACTGCCATAACTAAACCCCAGGGCTGTCCCTGGTGCTTGAAGAAGAGTCAGGCTGACCCACTTTCTCCAGCTAGTGCCTTTCTCCAGGCTGCTCTGGCTGTGAAGCTGTCAGTCTGGTAAATATCACAGGCTCAGTAGGGCGGGCTCTTGTTTTCCAGGCTGCTCCTCTGTGGCTGCCCAGCCTGGCTGATCAAACCAAGCCCCGGGGTCCTGCCCTAAATGCTAGAGTTCAGCTGCCCATAGATAGACGGGATTCATCCACCCAGCATGCCAGCATCCACAGATGCCCCAAAATGCATTGAGGGAGCCCAGCCCCTCAACAGTGTTCCTGGAATGATCAGCTGTGCCAAATCTAACACAGCGTTAAACAGGTAGAGGCTCTGCCCTTGGGAAAAAAGATGGTCAGTAAACCAGAAATCTGCAGCAGAGAAGGAACTGAGGGTTCTCTGGACACGGGGGTGAGAACAGCTCATTCTGCGTAGAGGATCAGGAAAACCTCTAAAAAGTCCTAAGATTTGGGGCTAGAATTCAAATTAGAACATGCTGCTTCTAGAATGAAGGAGGGCATTGAAGGGAAATGAACAGCATTGGCTAAGGCCTGGAGCTATCAGAGAGGCTTTGAAGAAAGAATGCCTGGATAGCAGTGAAGTCAAGCCCTCACAAGCGTCACAAGCGTTAGGCCCGGAGGAGGGCAACTTTGTCCTCTGGGAATGCGTCAGAGAGTGAGTAGCTTAGTCCTCTGGCTACGGATCAGAGTTGGGGACACCTTTGTGTTCCAGGTGTGGGTTAGAAGTGAAAGAGTTTTAGAAAGGAGCCTACAGTATGGACCATCCATCCACTGGCCCTAGTCTTACCTTGGACTGTGGGGCTAGCTTGCATCTCAGCCTTCCTTGTCCCCGGATATCCTCCTGCAGCCCGTGCTGGCCACGCCCTCTTCCTAGATTCTATTTCCCATCCTACAGAAGAACTTCTTGCAAGCACTTATCAAGAGGAACGTTGGTAGCAACACTCTTTCTAGAAGTTGGAGCTGGAGAGAGGGAAAGAGCTTACCCAGGGCCTTGGGAGCTCAAAGTCAGCTTGCAGGAGGACTGACTCAGAGGCCAACTTTGACCCACAGGCACCAGCTCCAGAAGCCAAGGTCAGTAAAGACAGCAGAGTGTCCCTCTGCATGGCTGGGGACACCTGAGACTCCAGGCCATTTCCAGAGGCACCTCTGTGCCTGGAGCTGGACTGTTTGTTCTGAAGAACAGCACTAGTTTGTAGGCCCTTTCACCACAGTGGACATGGCTATACAAGCATGGGAGAGACCTGGCTGGGGAGGGCAGCCAATGCTGTGCCCTTGGTGCTGGGATGACGAGGGTACTCACTACCCTTACAACCCTTTGCATGCTCCAAGGTGGCATCTTCTTGTTCTGTGTTACATGTGGCAGGGTCCCCAGGAACCTTGCTTGGCTTGAAGAAAGAAAGACCCAGCTGAGCTAGAAGACACCTGTAGTGTTACCAGTGGGTGACTCGGGACTTAGCTGCTTTCTCTGTACAGCCATCTTCTCTCAGCTCTTGGCCCCAGGCAGCCACTACCCACCTCTGTTACCTGTCACCACAGGTTAGCTTTGTCTTTATTAGAGCTTAATGCTCGTGTGACCCCTCATTTAGGATGCTTTCACTTACAGTTTCTCAGGCTCGCAGTAGTGTGAAATCAATACCCATTTTGGTAAAGGTGGTGATTTTGGAATTATGAAGTTCAGAGTTCCTCTCGGGCTGTGCAACTGCTCCACAGATAATGGGCACCATAAACACTTCCTGCTTCTTCCAAACTAAAAACTAACTCTCACACTGGGTATAGTGGTGCACATCTTTAATCCTAGCACTAGGAAGGTAAGGGCAGGTGGATCTCTGTGGGTTCGAGGCCAGCCTGGCCTACAGAATGAATTCTAAGGCAGTGTTTGGCTACACTGTCTCAAAACAAAACAAAACATACAAAATATCTCATTCTCCATACTTTAAAAAGGCCATGGGGCCAGAGAAGCGACAGGGTTTGACAAGGTCATAGGAGTTGCCGCCAGAGCAGAGTCTAACTCAAGCTCCTTACTCCTTCTGCAGATCTTTCTTCTATTTTCTGGAGCTTTGCTTTCTCATGTCATTCTTTCAGGTGACAGCCAAAAGAGGCAGCCTACAGGGGAACCATAGAGAACCACTCCTTTCTTATATAGAGCCAAAGGTGGGCTTCGCTGGGTGTCCCAAATTTGAGCCTCTTGTTTTAGAATCTCTGATGTGAATAACTGTCCGCTGTGGGAGCCCTCTCCTCATCTAGGTGGTAAACGGGCCAGTTGACCCTGCCTCTTTTCTCCAGGGCATGTTTGGATTGCTGGCCCGCCCTCTGCTCTGTATGCTAGGTGAATTAGCAAGCTGCGGTCTCATTATGCCATCAGTACCTGCCAAATATCCCTCTAAGTGGGAAGGCAGCGCATGGTGACATTTGAAGAGGGCTCTGTTGTAGAACCCAGCCTGCATCTCCATCCCTTAACCAGTTCCCAGGTTATTCCAGAGTTGGTGGCACAAAATGCCAGAACAGAGAAGAGACCCAATGAGCACACCTGAGTCTAAGAGGCTACCACCCTCTCCGGTGCTCACATGCCAAATAAAGAGGAGATCACGGAGGAGAGTTTTAGCTCTTCCTCTGCTAGCTCTTCATCCTCTCCTGCATCCCACCATGGGTATCCAGAGCAAGATCCTAGTGGCGCTCCACTCCTGCCCCCCAGAGCTTCAGATACCTTCGGGGTAGAGCCCTGGCTAGCTGCTCTTCCTCTATTCTCTCATAGAGTCATCATCAGTCAACATGTGGAGACAGGTAACTGAACCCACTCTTGCCAGTTACAAACAGCAAGGGCTTCCATACAGGAACCCAGGGAATGTAAGAGGAGAAGGCTGAAATCTAAGTTTCCAGGGATGGGACCCACAATACCACTCTGAAGACAGCTCCCTAAAGGATTTATCCCCATCAGAGTCAGAGAGCTGAGGCCCACATGATCCTTGCTAGAGCCTGGACATATGATGCTGGGACAGAGCTAAGGGAGCAGGCCTATGACCTCTATCACAGGAGTTTCTAGAAACGACACATCTCCTTTGCTACCTTAAAATAATATTTTATCCAGACTTGCCTTTAACCTGATGTTGAGATTTATTTAATTTGTTCTGAAACTATGTCCTAGGCTATGAGCCAGCAAGGTAGGTGAGGCATAGGGCACAGGTGCAGGAGACAGGACCTCTGGATTCACCTCAAAGCCCTTCAAGAAGCACAGATAGCTCAGTGGTTAAAAGCACGTGCTCCAGGGATGGCCACCAGGAAGCTCATGCTGCCTGACCTCTGATGGCACACTTGTGGCTTGAATATCAAACATCCTTCATAGGCTCATGTTTTGAATGTTTGGGTCCCCAGTTGGTGGCACTATTTTGGAAAGACTCTGAAGACTTTTGAATGTAAGATTTAGCTGTAGAGGGTTCCCTGGGTATCTTCTTGGTGGCTCCATTGTCCTCCTTGTCCCTTCTCCTTACTCATCATGAGCTAGGGACATGTCCCTGTTTCACACTCTCACCTCTAGGCAGGTGATGCTCTACCCTACCACAGTCAAACATTCATGGACTGAACCCTCTGAAACTGTAAACTAAAATAAATCCCTCCTCCTACATTTGTTTCCATATGATCTACAGTTACTATAGCTTTAGTCTCAAATGCAAGTAGCAGATAGATAGGAAGAGCACATAGACAGCAAAGCATCATCAATGAGGTACTTGCAACATCCAGGAGTCTGACTCAGAGAGAACAAGCCAGCAAAGTAGCATCAAATTTGAGCCTGATACCATCCAACAGAAACTGGCTGGGACAAAGCAGTCAGCTAGAGCTGATGATGACAATGGCTCTCTGTCCAAGGAAGAGCTTCCAAAGGCTTCCATTTCCACTGTAGGCATTTTTATCCCATGAGATAAACAATAGTAACATTGGTTGGAAATAGTTGGCCTTTAGGCTGTCCTCAAGGACTCAATGTTTTCAACCCCTTTAGCAATTGCTGCTTTTCCCTCTCTCCACCACAGAGCTAGGAGGGCGATCTGACCCAGTACTAGGGTTTTGAAGAACACTTGGCATAAGCACACTTGAGTTTGTGAGGAGGAATGGCGTCCTCACTCCCAGAGTTCACTTTAAGGAACCTAAAGAGCACACGACTATTTGCCAGTACAATGGGCATTACAGTCATTTATGCCATCGTGGTCACTTTTATGCAAAAGGAACCCACATCATGCTTTCTACATCCGGTCTTTGTGTCTATGCAATGGATGATGAGAACAGTGGCAAAAAACAAAACAAAACAAAACAAAACAAAACAAAACAAAACAAAAAAACAAAAAACAAAAAACAAAAAAAACCAAAAAACCAAGCATAGAAAACAATGTGAGAGAGCTGTTCTTCCTCCTGCCCTGTGACCTGTGACCAATACTGCTTATATAAAGCCTCGGATGTGCTTTTCTGAACCAAGATCAGCATTTGTTACTATGGATATTTGTGACTGTGGGCAGTGGATGAATCAATCTATGGGGGGAAAAGTGTCTGTTCTGGCTCACAGTTTGAAATGGTACAGTCCATCACGGCAGGGACAATATCATGGCTGAGCAGCTTTCAGCTGTAACTCCTCACCTCCTCACATCTTGACAGAACAGGACGCACACAGTAGAGAGTAAAGGACACATTTTATTCAGTTGTAGGACCCCAGCCCATGAGATGATGCCACCCATAATCAAGGTGAGTCATTTCTCCAACTAAACTTCTCTGAAAACGCCTTCACAAACACACCCAGAGGCGTGTCTCCAAGGCAACTTCAAAGCTAATCAAATTGGCAGACTGATCATCACAGGGTCAGATGACCTCTAGTCCCAAGAGGCTTATAACAGATGTGTGCTATATGACAGAGAGCCACATTCCTGCTCTCTGCTTACTAGCTGCCAGTAAATTTCTCCTCTCTGTGCAGCTACAACTATCAGAAGTGTCCTTAGACACTGCCAAAGGTTCCCTGGGGGACAAAAGTCACCCTCAGCTGAGAATCACAGCTACAGGATGTGGGAATAATTGTATCTGTTCACAGTACAACCAAGCAGCCTAGATGAGACATAGGATGTGACAGTTATCATATCTACACACCTTTAAGGCAAAATCTGTTTAAACCTACTTTAACTCCTATGAGCTGTTCAATGCTCCCCCCCCAATACACTAAACACTCTTAAGACTGGCATTTGGGGGTCATCTCTTACTCCAATGTTTTGTTTATGAAAAATTACTGCTCTTCTGATCCACGCTTCTCTTTGTGTTTGAGGTGGTTCCCAGCATAGCAAATAGATCAATTTTCTTTATTTCCTCCAAAATCTTGCTCAAAGAAGAAGTTGAGCACACAGCTAATCCCGAGGGTCACTTGGGCTTGAGTCTCAAGGTTCTAACGTACTTGTGCCTGTAATGGTTTGCTCTGAGCCTTAGGGTGTTTCTGCATCCCCATCTCAGGCTTCTCTTGGGCTAACAAGGCATTACTCTTGCCATCCACCCAGGCCGTGGGATAGCCCCTAACAGAACTCCCTCATATCTGTTCTCTAAGAGAACTGAGGTGGGAAACGGGGTGGGTTCCCTCCCAAACAATCTCCAAGCCGTCACCGATGTTGCCCCAAGAAATGATGACTACAGTAAAACATGACTAGACTTATGACTGCAGTGATGAACTCCTGGGCAAGAAGGCAAACTCGTCCCAGGCCAGACACAAAGGAAAATTCTGAGGCAGAGCATCACATGGGAGCTAAAGATGAACAACCCCCAGAAGCATCAGAACTGGATAAAATGCTCCCATTTTGTGCCCAGGAGAGACAAGGGGAGAGACAACAGACCCACCTCACAAGAGAGGGTAAGCATCATCTTTCTTCTTGAGGCCTATAAAATCTACCCTTATGGCAATAAAAAAAAAAAAAGCAGCAAACCTCCACCCACTGCTCACAACATGAGCCTATTCCTACCCCCTCCCAAGGATTGTGAATGGAAAAGGGGACACCAGAGAGAAACTCAGATTCTAAATCTATGCTGCGTGTAACAGAGCCCCCAAGCTGTGCCTTCACTAGCTAGGAGGCTCCAGGGGAGAATAAAGACAACAAAACCTGCCTTTCTGTAGGGGAGATCCTATTGCTGTGCCAAAGCTACATCTCTCTCACAGGGCACAGCACTTTCAGCAGCTGCATTTGGCATCAAGAGAGTTAAGCAGGTGAGGAAAGAGAAGGCCAGAGCACGGATCTCCTGCCATGACCCAACAGGAGATGGAAACAGAGACAAAGAGAATGGAAGAAAGACCATCTCAGGTCGACATCACCTACTGGTCCCTCAAAACCAAAGTCACCTATGGTTTCTTACAGTGAAGTGTTTTCTGGATTCTCTGAGTCCCAAGTAGGATGTATACCAGCCAATGATCATGTTTGAAGAGGTGTTGACACACCAAAAGCTGATAGAAGGCTCTAGATGTAGAAGGATACTGCTTATGGTCCAAAGGAATAGATAGCACTGCACTCAAACAGCCACAGGGCTAAGTGAGATTGAGGAAGCAAATGAACCTCCTTATTTTGTACAGTTGGAAAATCTCTTGTTATAATTCAATAAATAAGATCTAAAGGGATATTGTATATAATCACATGCCAGCCAGTGGAGGAGCTAAAAATACTCCCGAAACTTTCTAAGTTATCTGAGAGGAAGCCAATACACAGAGCAACCATAGAAGGCTAGAGCACAAAGTAAGTCTTTTCCGGGAAACATTACAATCAGTGGGTATTATATAAAGTCATTTAACAGGACTGAGTTCAAATTAGCCCCATTGTATCACCAAATATAATGGGATAACCTTATGTAATATTTAAAAGATGCTATAATTGGGGACCAAAGAGTAAGATAAGCAACCCAACTAAGGTAGGAAAAGAACCTGAGTACCCAGACCAGGTCTCGGCATCACCCTTGAATGGTCGCACTGGGCTTGAGACAAGTCCATGGGCTCAGCCTGCCTTCAAGATGGCAGTAGATGTGAGTATTTATTCCCTCTGTTTTCAGGGTCTCCTGGATCAAGGATAGCCCACTGTGCCTATCCTTTTTGTTGATTAGAACTACACTGGAAATAACAGGTCAGAAGACCCACTGGACTCATACTGAAGGACAGTCTCCTAGAAACTGTCCAGCCCCATTAACGCAGGAAGAAATACGAACTGAGTCCCAAGTTTTGATACTGTTTGCTACTCTAGTTTGCTCTCTGTTGCTATAATAAACACCACGATAAAAAGAAACCGGGGAGGAAAGAGTGTATTTTCTTTTACAACTTACAGTCCATCTTTGAGAAAAAAATCAAGGCAGGAACCTAGAGGCAGGAACTGAAGCAGAGACCACAAAGGAGCATTGCTTACCAGCTTACTCATCATGTCTTTGCTCAGCTTGATTTCTTATATAACCTAAGCCCACCTTCCTAGGGATGGCACATCTGTAGTAGGCTGGGCCCTCTTACGTCAATCAATGAACAAGAAAATGCCCCTGCTCCCACATATCCACATGACAAATGCATAGAGGCAATTTCTCAGTTGAGATTACCTTTTCCAGGGTATGTCTAGGTTGGCAAAACTAAGTGTGGCATGTTGAATACTAAAAGATCAAAGAATGTCCACACAAGCAAGGCTGGGGAGATGGTTCAATGGTTAAAATGTTTGCTGCACAAGCATGAAGACCTGAGTTCAGAACCTCAACACCCACAAACAGTCTAGGTGTGGTGGTACGTGTCTGCAGCTCCAATGCTAGAAAGAAGAGACATGGACACTGGGGGCTCAAATGACCAGCCAGTTTAGCTAAAATGGGGGATTTCATGTTCAGTTAGAGACCCTATCTTAAAACTCAAGGTGAGGAGAGAAAGACAGAGAGAGAGAGAGAGAGAGAGAGAGAGAGAGAGAGAGAGAGAGA
>OU015746.1:116175325-116207825 GCA_907169655.1 Acomys percivali
AAAAAGTTTTGAACAAAATTTAAGTGAAAAGAGGAAAATTCAGAGTACAAATTATAAAATGTACATATTATAAAAGAAAAAAAAAGATTCAGAATAACTAACCTAAGCTTCTACTTGTAAAGGTATAAGAAAAAGTAACAAGCTTAACCCAAAGCAATGGGAGGACAGATAATAAAAATTGAGACAGAAGTCAATAAAATAAAGGAAGAAAATTATAAAAATCTACAAACACAAAAGCTGGTTCTTTGAAAGCAATCAATAAAGGGAATATATTTAGAGCCTGGTAAATTAAGAAAAAAAGAGAGAGAACTCACAAATTATCCAACACCAGAAACAAAAGAGGGTTTATTGCTACTGATCCTCAGGACATGCAATGTATAATAAGAAGAAGGTTAAAAACAAAAAGCTCTACACCCATGAGTTTAATAATTATCTAAAATTAGCAAAAGCCTATATAAAGAGAAACATAGCTCCTCATATCTATCCATGTCACCTATCTATCTATCTGAAAAATAAAGGAATTCAATGTCTCCAAATAAGAAACCTCACACTCAGTGGGTTTGACTGGTACATTCTCTCAGGACTTAGGGGAGCACAGTACCAGCCCTGTAATCTTCCTCAGAAATAAAACAGACTAGAAGATTCTCCATCTGGCTTTGTAGGCCTGAGTTGCTCCTAAATACCAAAGCCAGACAAATATATTCTAAGAAAAGAACATGTCAGACCAATGTCAATGTCTTTATGAACATTGATGCAGAAAGCAGCAAGAAATCACCAAGTCAAATCCACTGGCTCATAAGAAGAACAATAGGCCACAACCAACGACTCCAAACATGTAGGGCTAACTCAGCACTTGAAAATCAGTGTAACCTTCTATGAAAAAGACAGGAGAAGAACATTGACAGCATGCCCACGGAGGCAAAAATCATCTTATAAAAGTCGACAGCCATGCTATCTCAGAAAACTGGGAATAGGGATTACTCAAGACCCAGCTATTCCACTCCTTGGAATATACCCAGAAGATGCTCCAGCACACAACAAGGACATATGCTCAACCATGTTCATAGCGGCCTTATTCATAATTGCCAGAACCTGGAAACAGCCTAAGTATCCCTCAGTAGAAGAATGGATAAAGAAATTGTGGTACATTTACACTATGGAATACTACTCAGCTATTAAAAGCAAGGAATTTCTGAAATTTGTGGACAAATGGATTGAACTAGAAATGATCATAATGAGTGAGTTAACACAGAAGCAGAGAGACTCAAATGATATATACTCATTTATAACTGGACACTAGCCCAAGGGGCATGTCCCATGAAAGTTTTCACTTACCAGCAAAGTGGGATAGAGGTGAGGACATCCTATTGGGACTCTAGGTGAGAGAAATATAGGAGATGGGGAAATAGAAGGATCCAGAGAGTCCTAGAAACCTACAAGAAGAACATTATGATGGGCAGATCTGGGCCCAGGGGTTCTGCTCAAACTATGGCACCAACCAAGGACAATACATGCAGTGAGCATCAGACCCCTACTCAGATCTATTAGCCACAGGACAGGACATTCTCCACAGTTAAGTGGAAAGTGAGGACTAACTTTCACACGAACTCTGGTGCCCTATATTTGACCATGTCCCCTTGATGGGGAGGCCCATTGGCACTCAGAGGAAGGATAGCAGACTACCAAGAAGAGACTTGATACCCTAGGATTATATTCAGGGGAGGAGGTCCCCTTCAGTCACAGTCATAAGGGAAGGGAATAGGGTGAAAACGGTACAGAGGGAGGAATGGGAGGATACATGGGATGGGATAACAATTGAGATGTAATATGAATGAATTAATAAAAAATTATAATGAAAAAATAAATACTTTATTACTGTTAAAAAAATAAATAAATTCTGTATTATAAGTAAAAAAAAAAAAAAAGTTGACAGCCATTGAGGATTTGACAAGGAAAAGCAAAATTCCATTAGGTCAGCCACCTTGGGATCCTGACAGGGTTCTTCATCTGATAAGGGATGTCTGCATTAGCCTGAATACTACAAAATGAATGTGATCTTCCTAAGACTTAGAGCAAAGCCAGCATTTCTTCCTTGGCATTCCCACTCAATACTGAACCAGAAGTCATGGCTGTTCTAATAAGGAAAAGACAAAGGAATAAAATGTGCATGCACTGCAAAGGAAGAAATTAAAGGGCCACAATTCCCAGTGCAACATTTGCTATGGAGAAAACCCCAGATTATTTACTTTAAAAAAAAAAAAAAAAAAAAAAAAAAAAACACACACACAACAAAAATCCTGAAACTAGGAAACAAGTACAGGACACAGCCTAATTGCAAAGATCAATTGCCAGCCTGTGTTCAGCAATGATACTAAGACTTGAAAACCACAGAGCTGGGGCTAGGGTGTGGCAGGGGTGTGGTGTGGTGGGGCAGGGGTGGGGCAGGAGTGTGGTAAGGGGTAGGGGGGCCAGGGGACCTCAGCAGTGTCTTTGGGTTTTCCAGTCTTGATACTCTGTGTTAGAGTCTGATTTTCACCATATAGCCTACGGTCTGGATTCCTCCGTATCCCTGAAGTCAGATGATGTGGCTCACTGCACTAGGCAAAGAAAAAGTACTTGCCTGAACCCACTTCCCATATGCGGGATCCCTTACTTTCCTCAGCACCCCCAGGAATTCAGAAGGAGGACCTACTCATCTTGACCCTTTGCCTGCGAATGTAAACTAATCCAGGCCTGAGCCAAAGGCTGGAAGAGCTGGAAAGGCAGATGGACCTTCAGGGTGGTGAAGCTGGGGAGGGAGGCAGTGACCGGGCTGAATGGACGGGGGCAATCCTTTGTTCTCAGTCTGCTCTGAGTGCTTTGATATTTCGGGCGTGCATTGAGAACTGCCTCGTCTTAGAACTTCATATTCCATCTGTGCTTTGATGGTCTTTTGCTATAAATTCCTCTCCTAAACTACCCTCAACTTCCCAATATTCTGTAGGAAAGTCAGTACTCCTGCCTCAGACCTCCTAGCCTGGTGGCTAGGGTCACTGCAGTAGGCCCTCAGCGCTGTTCCCATTTCAGAATCTAGACAAGTCCTTCAGGACTATAAGAACACGGCCTCCCTCTGCACTGGTCCCTCATTTCACTCAGAACAAAGTGATAACAATGGCTTACAAAGCCCTCACCCCCAGCCTCTCTTGCCAACCACCATCACTGCTATGACCTCATTCATCACTTTCAAGTAGAAGTTACTCACTAAATACCACTGGACGAACACTAAGGGGACGAGGTCACCTGGTGGCTGACACCTTAGCTACTGTGATTAACAGTTAACCTTGGTAGTCAACTTGCCAGTCTCCAGAATCACCATGAAACCAAAACTCTGCAAATGTCTGTGGACAGGTTTCTAGATTCAGTTAATTGAAGTGCGTAAGCTCAGGCTAAATGCAGGGACACGGTTTCCCGGTCTAGGATCGTGGCCCAAATGGAAAGGAGAAAAAAGGTTCAGTTGTGACATCCTCTCTCTGGTTTCTGAGTACCGACACCATGCAACCAGCCCCTTCACATGCCTGCCCCCTTGACTTCCCTGATGGGCGGGTTGTACCTCTAAACTGGGGGGTCCAAAACAACACCTTCTTGCTGGGTATTTTGATAAAGCATCAAGACACAAGACAAGTAATGAAACCGCTTGGCCAGACCTGGCTGGAAGAATGTGCTTTGCTTGAGTTAGACAGGGTGTGGGGCTTTCCCCAGGCCCACCTGGAGGGAAGTTCTACTTCTCCCCTTGCCTACACAAGGAAGCACACATGCATGCAAGTACACAGACACAGATACAAACACACGGACACATACACACACATGCAGCATTGTGCACAGGGCAGTCCTTAGCTATTGGCCCCACAGCACCATGCTTTAGTCTTTGCTGAGGGAGGTTGCCCCATGGCACTGTGGCTAAGCTCCAGCCCCATCGTGTGTAACTCTGGATTGGCTGCTCTCTTTCTTTGAGCCACAAGATGAGCAGAGGGGACTTTGTCATGTCCCAGATGTCTCAGCGTCTTTCTGGTTTTGACCTTGGAGAAATGTTGCATGCTCCATCTCTAAAGAACACAGCTCAGCTGCTGAGAATCGTGCTGGTGGATGGCTCTCCCACACACATTTGTTAGGAATTAGATGGGGTCTCCTGGACAAGCTGGCCCTGCAGGCCACAGGACACCTTGCATATTGACGTGTCTCTCCAAGCTTCTCAAACATACGGTGCACATGAGTCAAATGAAGATTCTGAGAAGCAGATCTGGGAGGAGCCTGAGCCAATTTATCTATGGGGATTGTTAATAGCCTCCTAAAGAGAAGCAGAAGACAGGGAAAGGTTACTACAATGCTCTTGGACACCCACCCCCCACTCCAGCACCTGGGGGCAAAACAGCAGGGATGGTGGGGGGGCAATCCTAGCATCTCTCAAGACAATCTTGGGTTGGTGGCTTGGTGAGTTAAGTGCTTCTGACTCAAGCATTTGCACCTGACTTTGAATCCCCAGCACCCACAAAATAGCTTGGCACAGCAGCATGTATCTATAATCAAGTGCTGAGGAAGCTGAAACAGATGGATCTCTAGAGCTCCCTAGCTAGCCAGCCCCAGCCTGCTTGGCAAGCTCCAGGCATGAAGGAGACTTTACCTCAAATATAAGGTTGAGAGAGAGTGAAGAAGATGCATGCAAGTAAGCATGCATGCATGCACGCACATGTGCAAAAGCAATCTGACTTCCCTGCCCCCATGGAAAGCCATATCTGCCTCTACACTCCACCCGTGGTCACGTGTAACCACCTGCACAGTTAACAGACATTCCCAGCATGAACAGAACTCTGCCTAGACAGGCACTCTGTCCTCAGTCTGCAACACAACACAATCCCACAGAATTTGCTGCCACAGTGATATCACTCCAGGCATGCATTTTCCAATATGATGGCCATCAGTGACCCCCTTGTCACAGAAGCATGCAGATGCACACCCCTAAATTGTCTAGGTTGATACAAGGGTTTAAGACAGCACAGCTGAGCCAGGCACAATGGTGCACACCTGCAATCCCAGCTTGGGGAGGCAAAGGCAGGTGGATCTCTGTGAGTTCGAGACCAGCTTGGTCTACAAAGTGAGTCTAGGATGGCCAAGGGTACCCAGAGAAACTTTGTCTTGGAAACAAACAAACAAACAAACAAACAACAACAAAAACCCTCAAAAACTAAAAACCAAACAAACAAAAACAAAAAAAGGTAACACATCTGTAAAATCCTGGGGTAGTAGGTGCTTCATTCATGATGCCCCTAAAATAATAGTTCTTTCATTATGTATGCTTTGCCAGCTACAAAGACTGAAGGGCATCTTCACCCCAAACCAGGGAGTGGGAAGTGGATTTGCAAGCAGGACTGGAGTAAGCCCTAGGTTGTGATCCCTGAAGGACGTCTATGTTGAGGATGGTGCAAGCCAGTTTCTAGCCACAGCCCACACAGATACATTCATTTTCTGGGAAAGTCGACCTAGAAGAATCTGAGACCCAGCAACCCAGCTAATTAGAGAGGCGGGTGGGGGGAGAGGAGAGGGGCTGCGGCACCAAGAAGGGACAGCATGGTAGCTATAGCCAAGCCCATTGCATTTCTCTGGAGACTAGAGGAGCAGGGCTAGCTGGAAGGCTCTGTTGCACTAGCCCAGGCATTAAGGCCAAGCTGAGCACTCATTTAAAGCAGAGAGAGCAGTGACCGACGCATGGTCAGGCTGAGCGGAGGAGCCTGGCAGACATGGAACAGTCCTAGGGAATTCTGAACTGGGAGGCCAGTGAGATATTGCTTTGTGCTAATCCCACCCCCTCAAGTGGCCCCTGAGCATCTCTGCAGCCAGAGCAGCCTTTTCCATCTCTCTCCAGCGTTGGGGGCAGGGAACTCAGCACAGAAGGAGGCTTTCATACAGTTTGCAGGAAACTGCCAAGGTGGGCGGCCACCAGCACTCAGGGAACAAGGCCACTGAGTTAATCCTTCCTCCCCCATATTTCCAGGCCAACAGAGGTGACATTGTACCACGTTTTATGAGATGGAAAAGGCCCACCTTACTCCTCAGAGACCTGCTTGTTGGCGGGGGAAGGGGAGGGAGGTCAAAGCTGCTGAGGGCAGAGTCTGGCCTCTGAGGCTGTTGAATGTGTTGCTGCCTTGGTGGGGGAGGGGGAGTAGGGTATCTGGGGTGGGGGTGGGTACTATTGAGTCAGGAAAGCACAGTCAGGAGACCAGCAGCCCTCAGAGGCAAGGAGACCTGGCTTCTGAGGTCTATCTATGTCTCTACTGGATGGCTACAGAGTCTGGGAATTTACATGCACAAGTATAAGCTTGCTTCCAGAGGGAAACACTTCTATTTCCATCACCACCATAAGATTTATAGCACAGGAGCAGACCGACTGCAGGCATTGATTCACAAACGAGGGCTAGCCATCAGTGTGGCTGCTACAAAGCTGCTGTAACACCCACCCCACCCCTGTGCCTATTCAGTACAGTGTGTCTACTCTCAGACGTGCACACAAGTACAAATGAACGATTAGGACCAGAGGGGGGCATGTCTCAGTGAGAATACTTGACATATAATCATGAGGACCTGAGCTCTGTAAATCCAGCAGAGACAAGAGGTCTGTGTGGGTTTGTGAGCTGCCACCATCGTTCCAGGCTCAGCGAGAGACCCTGTCTCAAGGACTGAGGGAAGAAAGTGAGAGCAGGACTCCCAAGGTCATCCTCTGTCCCCTCAGAGCATCTTCTCTCACACATGGATATATATTACACACACACCAAAATGGGTGGAGTAGAACATTGTCCTAACACTTTCTCTAGAGTAGTCTAAAACTTGAAACTGTACAAATGTTCACCCATCAACACATAGATATCCTGGCTTTAGAATCTTCGCACAGTGAAATACCATACAGCAGTAAAAATGAACCTTATGCCATTGAAGACGGCGACGGCGACACAGAAGAATGTGATAAAGGTAAGATGGAATGACAGAAGGCAGACACAAAAGATGACATAGGTTTGTGATCCCATCCATGTGAGACTCAGCATGCAGAAGCCTTGGCCTTGCCTTTGATGTCAGGAGGGAGATCACAGGTGTAGGAATGGGGAGTAGGTGGGCTCTGTGTGTGTTGCACGTCTGGTGTTGGCCAAGCAAGTGAGTTCAACTTGAGGCACCTGGACAGATTTGTCTCTGTGCATTCCTCTGCGCAAATGTCACAGTTAGATGACAAGCAGAAAACAGGTGTAATGTCTTCAACAAGATCTACAGGTGTCAAGGAGCTGGGGAGATGGCTCAGTGGGTACTTACCATGCAAGCTTGTGGATGTGAGTTCGGATCCCCAGCACCCACATCAAAAGTTGAGCATAGCAGCATGTGTCTGGAAGCCCAGTGCCAGGGAAACAGACACAGGTGGATTCCTGGAGCTCACTGATTCAAAGAGAGACCCTGTCTCCAAAAGTAAGGTGGAGAGCAACTTGCATATGCACTCAACCCACACAAACAGCTACACACATATACCATGTACTTGTGTGCACACATGCATGTGTGTGCATACCTTCACACATCAAAATGGCATAGAGGGCTGTTTCCAAGCTGAGTCCAGCTTTTGCGTCAGGATGTCCCAAGAGGCCTGTTTCTCCTTCTGGCCCAGGGTGGTATCCTCACCACCCTGGAGCCCAGCAAGGCCAAACAGCCATTTTGTCGGACATACCAGAGCCTGCCTGAGAGCAAGTGCTTTGTCTTGGCTCCTGAAAAAATGTGTGGCGAACGCAAGCTCTCAGCAGGATGTGGGAAAAGTGGGACCTGGAGCCCTGTGTGAGGCAGTTCCCAGCCCAGCCCCTCAGGGGTCTGCAGACAGAGG
Organism: Acomys percivali; assembly: GCA_907169655.1. Taxonomy (NCBI): domain Eukaryota; kingdom Metazoa; phylum Chordata; class Mammalia; order Rodentia; family Muridae; genus Acomys; species Acomys percivali. The sequence goes on from OU015746.1 coordinate 116,183,208, forward strand.
GCTCCTCAGATTGCAGTTCTGGGAGGGCCAGGGTCACAGTGAGGCCTAACAGCAGTTGCAGCTGGCAAAGCACTTTCTACATGGTTCCGCAGCTGCCCATGTGCTAGGTGCTGGCCAGGTGTCGCAGATAATCATCATAAAAACATCATTATAAACTAAAACAGAACATTTTTATTCTCCTAATTGGGAGCAATTTTATTTTTAACTTGGTTTGGAAAGGTTCGGCTCAGAGATGGGTCACAGAAAGAAGTGGGCCAGAACCGTGTGCTTACTGCCAGATTCAGGTGAGGTTCAATTTCCAGGTAGCAGCCTAGAAGCGCCTCCCTTCTGGATTTCAGGCTCCACTAGGATGGGTTGTCTCTATCCCTGAGGTCAGCAAAGGGACTGTCCCTACCATCAGCAAGCAGAGCTTGCGGCCCATCTCCCCCCCCCCCCCCCCCGGTGGAGAGGGGCCTCACAGTGTGTAGCTGGCGTCTGGAGGGCTCTTATGAAGGACGCTTGATGTGCGTGACATATGTTATCTACCTGGTGTGGGGTCTGGAAGCTGCTGGTTTCAAAAGACAAATCTCAAGTGTCTGTCTCCTGAGTGTAGGGCCAGGAGTGAGGGAGGGACAGACGGGAGGCCAGGCTCAGAGATGCTAGGCCAGTGCCTGGCCTCTGGGTTCAGATCCCAAAGATCCTCACAAGTCCACCAAGCCAAGAGCATGGTAGGGGGTTGGGGGGAGGGTGCTAACAAGTGATATGAAGGTGCTAGCCTGTGATAATGGAGGGAGAGGGGAGTGGGGGAAGAGAAGAGAGGGGCACTGAAGGAAAGAAGAGAGGAAGGGAGGGAAGGAGGGAGGGAAGGAGGGAGGGAGGGAAGGAGGGAGGGAAGGAAGGCAAAGACTAGAGGGTGGACAGAGGAAGGGAACATGAGCTGGACCCCAGGGACAGAGGGTGACAGAAGGAGAGGACAGCGGTTCACTGAGCACTTGCTACCTGCCAAAGTGGTTCTGAGGCCTTCACCTGTTTATATTTGCTAGATTCCACTAACTGGAATCCAAGAAGATGAGGTAGACTACTCCACTAAGCACTTAGATGCTGGGACTCACAGCTCAGAGAGGTTGGGTAAGGTGCTTAAAGTTACACAGCAGGTCAGTGAACACCTAAGGTTTTGAACCCAGGCCTGTTGGATGCCAAGCCTATGTTCTTGGCTTCCCAGAGATCTCCCCTATCCTCTGCAAGAGACAGCCCACTCTCCTCACCTGAGTAAGGGATTGGCATTGTCATGGCCACACCGGAGAGTTGCACTCATGCCCTTTTCACAGAAGAAGTCCATGGCCAAAGCCTCTAGTCTTTTCCCATCTTCCCTCCCTCCTTTTCTCCCTCACTCCCTCCTTCCCTCCCTATCATGTGTACCATAAGCAGCTGCCATCACTGTGCTAACCGCTCCTTGCACAGGAAATCATGAAGAGCTAAGATGACCACCTGCTAGGAACCCACTCCAAGGCACTGGTTGCTCCTACCCAGGTATCCCCACTCTTTCTTTCTAGAGGTCAGAGCTCAGGCCTGACCAGTTTCTAGGGCCCACATCTGGATGGCTCTTACACCAGCAGGATCTTGTTCACTGCTTCAGTTGGCTTTCAGTCAATGGAGTGCTAGGGAAAAGGCTTCCCCATCCCAGGTAAGGCTCCCTGATCCAGAGCAGGTCATGAAGGTGCAGCCTCACTGCCTGATTCGTTGCACTGCCTCATTTAGGGGTGCTCTCTGGTTCACAAAGCCTGCAAAGAATTTAGACAGAGAAGCCTCTTCACAGGGTCCATGGAGTATGAATGAACAGAGCTTCCCTGGTGGGCCTTGCTGCAGGGCACAGGTACACCCACTGGCCGTTTATGAGGAAAAGATGGCTGCCTAATGATCTAGACACCGAAGACCAGCCCTCAAACATGAGAATCCCACAGGTTTCGCATCAGCCTCCTGCTACTCGGAGAAGAGCCTCTCCTCAGTGTCATTGGTGAGCAGGTTTTACCTGTCCACCTACAAATGTTCACGAGCCAACCAGGACACTCTGATTGGGTGGCAATCAGGCAGGATAGAGGCTGAAGACCACCGCAAGTCAGCAGAACTTTCTTGCATGCCCAAAGGGCACAGTGTCTATGCCTGCAATTCACCGTCATTCACTCAATCAAATACCTGGCCACCAGGGTCCATCGAAGGTCCAGTGTGGAAGGAGGAAATGCTACATCACCTGGTTATAGACTAACAGGCACATGACAGAGCCCCATGCAGGATGTCTTCTGCAGCCGCTCTCGGAAAGCTCCCAACTCTCCAGCCTGGGGAAAGCTGGAGGGAAACCCTAAGCTGAATGAAGCTCCGCGGTGAGTGCAGGACTTTTCAGAGCCTTGGAACTGCTGCTGTGCTGGCTCATCAACCACAAGCCGAGACACCACGTTTTCTAAATTGCTTGACCATGCCGAGCTCGTTACAGAAGTCAGAAGAATGATGACTGGAGTCCCCTTGTGTACACACGACTGGGAGTCTTCTGAGGAAGAAAAGGCCTTTAAATCAGCACATAATTGATGACACTGGGGCAGGAGAGAAACAAGGGATGCAGTTTACCAAACAAGGGTACCGGGGCCCAGGTGTTTCAGTTTCCTGTAATAGCAAATGCACGTATCTAAAGCCAGTTGGAGTTAGGATGCTGCCACTTCCAGCTGACAGAATTAACTGTCTAACCATAATAGTTTAAAAGCACAGCTGTTTGTAGAAGAATTCTGCTCCTCTACAAATCAGTCTTCACATACATTCTTCATTAAAAAAATTAAAAGGCCAAACAGGGGTAGATGGTAGATGTGATGTGTCCTATAAAGGTGAGGCAGACAGGTACCACTGTCCAGGTTGAGCACTGTACATCTGCTGGGGATGGGGTGTGTGTGTGTGTTCCTTTTTAGTCTACAGCCTTTTGGGTTAGACAGTACATTAGCCTTGAGGAATAGTCATTCCCAATCCTCAATGGTAGCATCTACCCACTACGTTACTGCTGCCTAGCCCTGGAATGGCTGGGATTTGTGGGGATCCTTATTGGATGTCCTTTACAGACCAGCACAGCCTCCTCCTCCTTGAGAAGCCCTGCCAGAAGGTGTTCTTCACTATGAAGTGGCGATGGGAAAATCATGGAGGAGGTGCATGGAACCAGAAAAGATGGCATAAGAACCTGAACTCAGCTCCCAGGGGTCCTTTGGGTACCATTGGGTACATCTCATGGCCTCTGTGCCCCCAGTATGGCTTAGAGAACTTTTGGCCCCAGAGAAAGAAAAGGCAGTGTCCTCTTATGTAGGGATCTGGAGTGTGAAAGATCTGTCTGTCCTCTGGGCCACCTACCCCCCATGCTCAGAAGTCCAGGAAGAAGTAATATGTTCTCTGACCACAGAACACTTTGTTCCTCAGAAAATCTGGGTCATACTCTTCATTTCCACCAATTTCCCAATGAGGAGAAGTAGCAACAAATGCCAGGAGACATCTGTGACCAGCTTGTGTTGTCATTGCCTCCAGAGTTCAAAGTTCTTGGTTTCAAGTTGCCCAGCCTGCTTGACTTCCCATTGGTCAGGAAGGGATGTCAGCTTTGGTCACTGGGGCCGGCGCTCACCTTCCTCTTTAGAGGGACACCAGTTGCCTTCCTCTCCAACAGGAACTCAGACCCAAAGGCTTTCAGCCTGTAGAACAGTGGTTCTCAACCTGTGGGTTCTTCAACCTTCACAGGGGTCATCTAAGACCATTGGAAAAATAAATATTTACATTATGACTCATAACAGTAGTAAAATTACAGCTGTGATGTAGCAACACAAATAATTCTATGGTTGGGGGTCACCACAGCATGAGGAACTGTATTAAAGGGTCAGAGCTTTAGGAAGGTCGAGAACCACTGTTTCAGAGCAGTTGAGGTCCCAGGTGCCCGAAGTCTCACCTTGCTTATCTTCTTAGCCTATCCCCCCTCCCAAACCCCACCCCAGGTGAAGAGTGAGCTGCACTCGTTAATGTATTCAGTGGTAACACAAAGCAAAGACAGTCTAAACAGGAGCAAAACTCTGCTGCGGTATTTACAGCCAGGCCCCTTATACTCTGGTCACCTCTCCCATCTTACCTACCCAGAAGCACAATGCCACAGGTGTCCTGTAAAGACCAATAAGGAGCCAAAGCCTTAGGCTCCCTCCTTGGCTGGCCTTGCTTAAATAATTCATGTGCATGCTGATTTGATTGGCTACCCTTGTGTAAGTGCAGGTCAGCCCACAGTTTACTGGTGAAAACAGGAGCCTTGCCCACTCTGCCCTAGACTCCAGACAGTGTTCAAGGACCCATCCACAGTAGGCCTCTCCAAAGCAGCCAGCCCTTGCTGCTGGCTGCCCAGGCCAGCAGCCACTCTCAGACTCATGCCTGGAACCTGCATCCTTCCTCCCAGCATAACTGGCTGAAAGATGGGAGCCTAGTCTCTCACTGTTCCCGGCAAAGCCTGCCTAACACCACCCGCTCATGGCGGTGAGGGTAGCCAGGACAAGCTTGGATGGAAGCAGCCTGGAGACATCATTTTAGACCTAGGGAGGATTTTGTTGATCCCCAGGCAGTGCTGCCAGTAGACATGGAACAAGATTCATAAACACAATTTTATATGGTCCTGTAGCTGTGATGAGACAGTGTGGAGGGATGGAAGAAATAAATTTTAGTGATAGATTCTGTCCAGGCGTGTCTAACTCACAGCCTGTCTGACGCATGTGGCCCAGGCTGACTATGAACAAAATGAAATCACAGACTTAAACATTATGAAGTGGAAGTGTTTTATTTTCGTGTGTGTGAGTGTGTGTGTGTGTGTGTGTGTGTGTGTGTGTGCGCGTGTGGGCATGCATGTGCATGTGGTTTTTGAGGGTCAACTTTGTAGGTGACAATATCTTGTCACAATGTCAGATAGCCAGACATCCCAGCAGCCTAATGATGCCCAAATATCAATCTAACAACACATAGGCAATTTAAAAATGATGAAGGGGGTAGTTAGCATTTGTTTTGAAGACTTCACATTGTGGTTCATGAGTTACCCATCCAGGAGGCCTCCATGTGCACAGCCATTGTGTCCAGGTGGGTTGGCCTAGTACATGTTTGATGATGCAGCCCCAGGGCCCCCAGTTCCCACGGCTGTGACTGCTATCTATGCCACAGGACCTGGGGTCTCATACCTAGTACATGCACACTTCTCATTTGAGCTTGATTCTTGCAGCTTCCAGAACAAACACCTTCATGAGATGAGTCAGGTACTGACCACCCTGAGTCCTGTCCTTGCTCCATGGTCCTCTGGTTGACACTGAGAGGGAACAATAAATATGGCTATCTTGACTCTTGTACTACTCTCCCAGGGTCTAACTGGCCTGGAATCTTCATTGATCTTCATCCTGGCTTGGCCTACAGTGGGAGCTGACCCTGGCCTTGGGCCCTGAGCTGTTGTTTGGATCTGAGTTGATCCCAACTTTCTCTCTTTCACTTAGGAATGAAACAGCTCTGAAGCTCTATCTAACATGCCACAGTCCAATTCTGTGAGAACTTTCTGTTGGACCACCATGACACACATAGGAGAGCACCACTCACATTGCCATTCCCAGACTGACTACAGCTGCCCTAGCTGCTGGTGTGCAGTCTCATTCGCAGCCCATTGGGACTTGCCCAACATTCAGAGAGCAGTCACCCACTTGGATGGATGTTTTATACCAGTGATGGATCAAAGTGAGGAGTGGACACCTGCCTTCCCTGAGCCCCAATAGCACGGCTCATGGAAGGCTTGATTTGCCAAGCTGCTATGGAATCTACCACCCCAGGCTGTTGCTAGACAAAAGGCGGCTGTGCCACTTCCCAGTTGCACCCTCCTTCTCCGTAATGCTGGTCCATTGCACATGGCATGTTTCCCACCAGTATACTGGAAATGACTCCTTCCTGGGGAACCCTACCTGTATCACCCATGGCCAGAAATGAGTACTTGCCAAGGGATGGGCAACTGTCCTCTGTTCCTGCCCAGCTTCAGTCAGGAGGCCCGTGGCTCACACAATTGGTCCCTGACTCTAGCCTCCCGTCTCATAGACATTCCAATAGTCTAGAGGCATCAAAGACATAGTCAGGTAAAGAAGATTCAGACACATCTGGCTTTTCCATTTTTATTGAAGACTCAGGGACTGTGGCATCTGTAGACCAGGGACACTGGACATCTGAGGACCAGAGGTCCCTGTCACTGCACCAGGAATGATTTCAACAAGCTTGGTGCAGCTTTTCTTCCTTTTGCCTTGATGAGAGGTATCATCAGCTGACCAGAGGAATCACTTGATAAGAGGTGTCACCTGACCAGAGCTATCAAGTGACTTGGAGAGGCACAGACAGCCAGGCACTACAGTATAGCCTCCAGGATCTAGACTCTGGGTTAAAAGACGCTGGGTTAAACAGGGTCTGAGCCTGCCAGACAAAATGCTGTTAGGACCTCAGGGTCAAGCTGAGTGATAGTTGAGTGAGTCACCACCCCACATTGGGTTTTTGCAATAGTCAGCTTCAGCCTGCGTTGTGAAAAGGGACTAAGGCAGGAAGTTACATGAGGCCTGCAGTGGTGTGTTTTACATTGCTGTAGTGAAATGCCTGAATGCAATCCTAGGAACATACGGAGGTTTGTAGGCTCACAAGCCTCTGGCAGAAGAGTTAAAAAAAGCACAGCTTTCCTTACTCACGAGGGATCCTAGCTCTGTTTCAGGATGGAGAATGAGAATAGGTCCATGGGACCAGTGATAAGAGAAAGCATCAAGCTCCTGCTGTGGCCTCATTGCAGAACAACCAGTATTCTCTAGAACCAACTTGCCCCTGGGAAATCCACTCCACTCCAAGAAAACAGCATCAATTCCTCTTACAAGCATGGAGCTCCATGACCTCAGACATCTCCTGAGGTCGGCCTCTTAGAAAACCCAACATTACATGGAAAGGGGGGCACATCTTCTAGCACAGACCTCCAGGGAACACAATCAAAGCATTCAAACTTCAGCAGGGACCCCAGTGAAGAGAGAGTGGCTCGGATCTGCCCAACACTCAAGGTAGAACTTTCAAGGTGAACTAAGGATTACATTAGGAGCAGTGGCCATCTGGACCAGTGGGGTCTTGAGGAGTCCTCCCGCTCAGGGGGCACTGCCAGGAGTAACCCACTTGCCTGAACAGAGAGCTGGGTGGGGGACCAGAATTCCAGGAGCCGCTGCTGACTCCAGGCCAGAGGGAACCATCTACTTTCAGAGTAGGCAAGGAGAGGGGAAACTCAGGGCAGAAGAAGGTGAGGATGGCAAGGTGCCAGCTTGCAAAGCCCAGCCTTGGGAACTCTGTGCCTTGGATATAAGGTTCCTGTCATTCCGCCCTAGGAACAGGTTGTACCAGCCCTGGGCAACCCTTGGGCAAGACAAGTGTTCTGGGTTGTCTTGGATGTTGAGTGATGTGTAATGTAGATGTAGCATCTCTAGGGGCCAAACTGTCCCACCTTATAGTAGACATATTTACTTTGTTTTCCACCCTTTCTGTACACATCAGTCATCTAAGCAACGAGGATGTCTTGGAGGTGCTAAGAAAAGGAGTAACTAACTACCTTGGCTCACGGGTCAGGAACCTCAAAAGAGCAGAAACCCACCACTCAGCAATTAGCAATTGATCAGATGTGTGTGGAATTGCACTCACTCATGTGTCCCCAGGTTCTCCTGAGATGAAATAGGGTAGGTGGGCCCTGGTAGACTCTATGCCCAAACTCAGGATCATCACCATTTCAAACAGCATAATGAATGCTGTACATGTGCCTTGAGCAAGGCTGCATAAATAACCAAAATGTCAAATGTCTTTGTTTGAGCTGCTGGGTCCATCCATGCTGTGAGTCTCACAAGCATGAACTACATGCCAATTAGGTGGTCAAGTACGAATGTTTCTGTTTGATAAAAATGAAAGAATGCATTAGTGATCACTTCGTCTAACTCTAGAATAAATATTTCAAAGGCGTACTAAGTTGAGTGGGAGGGATGACATGCTAAGAAGTCCCCACTAAAGATTTCTTCCTTGCTCCTCAAGTATAGACACCAAAAAAAATTTTAAAAAGAGTAAACATACACACACACACACACACACACACACACACAAACACACACACACACACTCACGAATGTACATGCCTGGACATTCTGGCATTTCCTAATGAACCTGGAACCCAGGGAGCCTCCACATCACAGGTTTTATCATGGATATAGATGCACAGATACATCCAGTGAGCCAAGGATCTCCAGGGGGAGGGTGTCTTCAGAGGCTTCTCAGATAGAACAGGAATCCCTGACACCAGGATTGGAGAGGTCAGACAGAGGTCAAGGCTTCTGGGAGACAGCTGAGGAACAAATGCCTCAGACCCAGAAGGCAGCACAAGTCTTGTGCTCCCAGTCCAAAGCAATTCTATGAAAGGCATTAGCTCTCACCAAGTGATGTACACAGGTACAGAAGTATACCTGCATATGCATGCATGTATGCATATATGTGTGTTCTTGTATTCATGTGCAAATGCACATGTAAAATGGGATTTCAGGTACATATAGACTTATATAAAAAATAAATATTAATAAACAGGAATTTCCCATCAGGAACACAGGGCTGTGAAGAACTGTGCCTGTTACTTAAATATTGCTTCTGGTCACTTGGGGTGGTGAACATTGTTCCAGACCAGAGCAGTGGACTGGTGGCATCAACGGAGTGTTAGGAGCATTATGACTCTCTCTCTCACACTTTCTGTGACCATGCTCAGGTGTGGGCAAGAGGAGACATGGTCACCAAAGAATAGGGATGCCCCAGTGGACCAAGGCATTGAGGATGCACTTAAGGTTATAGCAGCTGACTCAGTGCTGGAAGACACTATCACGTGGTGCCTTTGTGACAAGGTATCCCTGCCTTATAACCTTGTCTAGTCACCCACTAGCTCTGCACCCAGGTCTCAGTGTACCCCATCTGTGCAGTGACAATAGTCATGCTGGCCACATGGAGTGCTCCATAGAAAGCAGCACAGTAGTGGCTAACCTGCAGAACTATGGGTAACGAGCTGAGAGGCAGTCAGGCCATCATACAGGCATCTGAGAAGCCACTAGAAGAGAAACCTTAACTTTGGGCTCAGACCATAGTCCCTGTCATCTTGCCTGTGCCTTCAGAGACACAGAGTCAGGGGTTCTTCTATGACATGAGAAAATTTTTTTTAATTTCACATTTTTCATTTGAAAACTCTAAACACGTAAGCGTTATCCTGTGTCATTCTCAGATGTCACCTTAGAAATAGAGCTTTGTGCCTGGGTTTACCCAACACTTTTTACTTTTTTTTTCCAGAAGGAAACCCAAATGACTCCCCAGGCTGCTGTACAAACAGTAGCTTAGTGATTGTTCAGAGAGAGAAAAGTGTGTGAGGACCGAGTCATCACATACTCTTGGGGCACAGGCAGGCCTTGGGCAGGCCAGCTCTGGCTTGAAGCTGGTGGAGGGCTTCATTTGCCAGCAGGTGTCTGAGTGCATGCCACGCAAGGGTGACTACTTGTAAGACATGACCAGCTGTGAGACGAGGCATGCAGCCAAGGAACTTCTTGCTAAGCAGCACACACTTTTGAGGTTGTTTTTCCTTTTTCAAAAATGTTAACACTCTTATGATCTCCAAAGCCCAGGGCACATTGAGGAAGAAGAGGAGGAAAGAACGTGAGAGATGGGGTGGAGTGATGGACAGGAAAGGCTGCTCTCTGGTTATGACATGGCTGTTACAGCTGTGAACACGGTCATCCATTACGGATAGAGGAGATACCCTCGAGGCCCCCACCCTTTTCTTTGTAGACACTGACTATTAATGATTACCAATAGAAAGGGCATCATTTTCTTCAATGTCATAGCCAATGAGTGACTAGTTAGAAAGAAGGGGTTCATAAGGAAAAGAAAGGGGTGATAGGGGTAAGCATGACAGCAGTACCTCACATACATGCATGACACTAAATGACTATGTTTGGGGGTACTTTACTAAGTTGATAGCCTCATTAACATTTTGAGTCTATAGTTAGAACTTATCAATTATAATACAGGGAAAATAAAATAATATTGATAATAACACTAATGAGGGCACAGCACACTCCACCGCCAAGACAATCCAGCTGATAACAAGCAGATCTTCAGTTGGGATACCCTTCTGTTATTATACCCAACACTAGCTAGTTCACTTCAGCAAAACATCATCTGTCACATTAAATTAATGCCATTAATTTGAATTTTAATGGTTTTTTGTAGTTTTGTTTGCATTTAATTTGTAATTGTGTTTTGTTTTTATAACTGCACAAGAACTGAAAGCACAAGAAATTCATACTTACTCTTATGTTTGCATATATTTAAATAACAATGGGATCAGAATAGTTTCAGTTGGTACTGGGGAACCTATGATAATTTTGTTCCCTTTAAATGCATATATGTGGGGCAGCAAGATGGCTCAGCAGGTAAAAGCTATTGCTACCCAGTCCCAATGATCTAAGTGCAATCTCTGTAAGCCTGGTGTGGCAAACATCTGTAATCCTCATCTCCAACCATGAAATGGAGGGTGGAGATGGGAGAATCACCTAGAAGCTTCTGAGTTAGATAACATGGAATATTAGTGTGGCAGGAACAAGAAGAGAGACTCTGCCTCAACACACAGGAGGAGAGACTCCCAAAAGTTGCTCTCTGACCTCTCCACACACTTGCCTTGGTACATGAGCACCCTGGCATGCAGGAACTGACACTCATATGTACACAAAGATGCACAGTAATAAATCAACATCTACTAGTGAGCTTTAATAATCACCGAGACTGCTCTGTAACATACAGCTAAATGCACACATCACTTAATTTTAAAAGTCCTTGGTGGAACTGGCATTGGTCCGTGGAATTGTGGGAAGGGGCTTTAATGGCCTAAGTCCCACAAATATTTAGATCTAAGCTTTCCGGAAGGAGAAACTAGTTAGTCGCCATCTCAGATGGCTTCTGGTCTTAAACTACTCCTATCCTTTTCCTTTTCTGCTGATCCTTGGCATCACAGCAGGGCAGGCGTGAGTAACTCCTGCACATCCAGACAGATGCTGAGAACCTGAATTGTATGTGACAGACAATGCTGGGAAAGTCCTCAGCATCCATCAGAGTGGCATCTCATGCGTCCTCTGTCCTCAAAGACTCAGAGGCTTAGGGCTGTGGCCTCTGGGCCTTACCATGATGGGCACTCATTTACTGCAGGCACTTCCTTCATCGCCATCTGTCCTTAGGTAAAGGCAGGGGCTAGGAAAGGCTGGGTGACATAGCTAGGACCCATAACTGAATGATGTCATGTTGAGCTTGGGTCCAAATGCCTGCAGAATTTCTACCCTATGCTACTGGTTCCCTGTCCCCTGTGGCTGCAGAAAGGGAAGGAGACCCTCTGTTGGGGTCTTGATGATCCCAGACACACAGGACTTGTTCTTTTATGAAACAAGGTAGGGATGAATTCTCTAAATTGAAAGCTCCAAACTAGGAATGATGAGTAACAATCCTCTCATATTTCAAGAGAAAATATCTAGAATCTTTCCCTCCAGGTGCATTGAGAGGTGCTTATAGTCTAATCCCCAACACACACATGCACACACACACAGACACACATACTCACAAACACTCACACACATATACTCACACACACTCACTCTTTCTCTCTCTCTCTCTCTCTCTCTCTCTCTCTCTCTCTCTCTCTCTCACACACACACACACACACACCCTCTTTAAACATGAGAAAAGAAATATCCATGGAGGTATGAGGACCTCTGTCAAGCATGTACAGTGCCATGACAACTGCTTCCACGCTTTCTAGAATTTGGGGTACCTTGGGAGCCAGCTCCTCATTTGCCCAACTGGAGGTCAACTGCATTGCAGGATCCCTTCCACCTCACAGCGGCATAAAGAATTCCAGAAGAGTTCAGTTCACATCCGGAACTAGAGCTGGGGAACGCTCTGTTGAGTTAGAGCTCAACATAGGTGGTGGGATGGAGTCAGGTAAGCAGTCAATAGGTCCCTATGTGGGAGAGAGAGAGGATGTGGGCTTCCCTGGAGCCATGACTGAGGAGAAAGAAGTCAGCTGGTGGAGCCCTGGCCTGTGGTGGGACATGAGAAGACCGTAAGGACACAGTACTCCTCAAAGCATGTTGGCTCACTGACTACAAAAGTTAGGAGAGAGCTGGGCACTCCAGACACCTTTCTTTTCCTTGACAGCATCCTGTCTTGCCTGACCTGGGAAATCAGACAGTAAAGATGAATGTGCCTTTGTTCCTGGGGCTGCTGTACTAAAACCCCACAAACAGTGGCTTCAAACAACGCATATACACAGTACACCACACTGGAGGCTGCAGGCCCAAGCCGGGATGCTGACAAGGCTATGTTCACAATGGCTCTAGGGACAATCCTTCCTGGCTGCTGGTACCTAGTACTCCTGGGGACTCTAGCTGGGAGACGCAGTACTCCATTCATGCTCTGTCCCTTTCCTGTGTGCCATTATGTTTGTCTCCCCTCTGTGCTGTCCCTGTGTCCACACTTGCTCTTCCTGCCAGGAGTCCGTTATCCTGAATCAGTGCCCCCTTTAAAGTCAGCATGCTAACTGACTCAACTCTATAAAAACTCTGTTTCAAGATAAGGACACATTTAAAATCCTGGGGAGTCAACACACGTCGGGGTGGCAACACATTTGCTTAGGAGGGGATATAATTAAATTCACAACTAGACAGGAGGGAAGAGAAACATGCCAGTGTCACCCATCTCCAGGCTACCAATGTGGCCAGAGAAGAAACTCGGCACCAGATGTGGACAGGCACTTGGTCGGCACTAGGACCATCAGCGAATCTGAGAGGGGAATTCTTCCTACTCCTGAAAATGGCAGAGAGGCACCTCAATATCCTTGAGGGGTGAGAGAGGAGGCTCCTGAGCTGGGCATGTGTGTAAGCATTGAAGGGAAGTAGAGGAAGCTATTTTCATTCTCCCCTCCACTATGCCATTATATATGAAAGATGCAACTGGCGACCAGGCTTGGGTCAGTCAGTGTAACCCTGAGTAAATGAAAGCAAGCAGGGGGAAATGCAGGCAGGAGGGAATGACCTAGTACAAGGCCTGTGAGAAGAGAAGGTGTCTGGTGGACCCTCTCTCAGGGATGGGGGATTCCGTTCAGGAGATACACAGCAAGGTTACGGCAGAGCCTGTGTGAAAAAAAGGCTTAGGGGTCTGACCCAGACTAGTCCTAGGGACAGTCTAGACTTGACTCCCCAGAAGGTCTGCACCCCTCAAAAGGCCTTTTCTGGCCCCCACACTGGGCAGTAGGTGTAGATTATTACGTGTGTCTGCAGAAAGCGAAAGCTGTCTTCAGCCAGAACTACAGTGATCAGATGCTGTGTGAGACAGGGATGGGAGCATTTCCTTAGTTGGAAGAGCTTGGGCAGACCGTGCCAGAAGTGGCTTATAAATAGACCACTACCTCCCCTTCCTTCTCTTTGCCCAGGCTCCTGGCCCCAAGTCTCTCTCTCCCATTTGGCATGGTCCCAGGGGGTTTTAATTAACCGTCTTGCCTTCTCCACTGCGCACATCCAGGTTTTCCCAGGCCCGGAACAGAACACACACTTCTCTCTTCTCTCCTGGCTTTGGAGCTGAGCGGAAGCTTTTTGGAATCTTTGGACATTGGTAGAAATAGAATGGCACCTCTCGCCTGTCAGGAAGGAATGCTTGGAAGAGAGCTGCCTACCCACTGCAAAGGGGAGGGAGGCCTCAGGATTGGCAAAGAGGCTTTTTCTACGTTAGGCATCAGCATTCATTAGAACCTGGTGGGTTCCCCAGCGTAAGTGAGTGGTCTGTAAACAGTGGCCCTTGTGCAGAAACCCTGAGCCTGCCATCACCATCTCTAAGCCCTACAAACAGATTGCCTCGCCACCTAATGTGCCACTTCTCTCTCTCTCTCTCAATCTCTCTCTCTCAATCTCTCTCTCTCTCTCTCTCTCTCTCTCTCTCTCTCTCTCTCTCTCTCTCTCTCTCTCTCTCTCTCTCTCTCTCTCTCTCTCTCTCTTAATTTTGTGAATCAGCCTCAGCCAAATTGGACGTGTGCCATTCTCACCCCTTACCAATAAATGTCCACTGTGTCAGTCAGTTCTCTGCTATTATAATAAATCCCAGAGACAAAACAACACAGAAAGAACAAAGGTTTCTTTTAGCACATGGCTTTAGAGGTCTTACTTTGGACCTGTGGAAGTCTCCTACGGTAGGAACATGTAAGGGAACAAAACCACTTGAGTCATGGATAAGAGAGAAAGGAAAAGAGCAGGAATGAGGGGGTGTCTTACTCTCCTCAACTCAAGAGCAACCCCTAATGACATAAAGGTTCTTCACTAGGTCACACCCCATAAAGGTGCCACCACCTCCCAGTAGTGCTATCCTGGGGACCAAACGTTTGATTCACAAGCCTTGGAGGAACATTCCCCAGATCAAAGCTCTAGCACCCACCTCCACTACCAAGCCTTCACCCACCCAGGACCCCACCTCTTACACCTCACTTTCCTTAGAGTCTTGACACAGACATCTTTGGTGGGAAGTCTCCCCTCTGCTCAACCCCATGCCCCAACCCCATGTCTTCATATGCTTGTTCTCCTCCGGGTGCCTTTTCCAACCAGAATCAGAGCCTCATTTTCCAAGGGGATGCTGCTGACAAACAAGTGATGCTTGGCATGCTGCTGAGGGAAGGGGCTGCTTGGAGTGAACTAAGTTAGAGAGCCTTGATGCTACAACCCCTAGGAGAGCAGTGAGGTATGGCTACATATTTAATGCCCTCCATGTGCCTTCTTAGTCTCTCTTGGCTCAGTGGTTCCCAGGCTTCCTGACCTTAAACCTGCTTGTCCCCAGGTCTCCACCCATGGTGTGTGGAACCCCTTGGACCTACTTGCAGAAGGACTACATAATGTTTAGGGTTCAGCAGTTCCTCCCCTGGTGGGTCCATGGGTGGCCATGGGAGTGGGGAAACCATGGTTTCTGGCTGGCTGGCCATTTCCCTACATTACCCTAAGGAAGAGGTAATTCTCACCCATCCATGCAGTGAATAGACTCGGGAGGTGTCAGATGGTGTGCTGAGGTCGGAGACAGTCGTGTAATTCTCTCTGCCTTTCAGGTACCCTCCCTCCCTCATGATCCAGTCCCAGGAGGTGGTTGGTTTTTAACGGTGACATGCATGGACCTGGCAATTAGATACATTGAAGAAGCTATAAGTTTGTGGGGCTTGATGGATTGGACCCTCCTACTAGTAGGAGCTATTGACTGAGTTACTTCACTGCTCTATGCCTCTGTTTCCTCATCTGCAAGAGACCCATTACCATGTAGGGGAACATGAGGTCTACCTTATACTGCAGTAGGACTCGGGGAGGCAAGCCCCAAACCTGGCACAGGGAAAAGTCAAGATAAGGGTTTCTAAAGGCTGCAGGGAGCTGACTTCCTTTTGATGCCTTCAGAGTGGTATTGGGTATTGGGTCTGGTTTAAACTATCAACAGATTTGACAGCACTAGGGTTAATCTGGGGACTCTGAAGAAAGGTCTTGGGTGTCTTAGGGGAGCTCTCTCTGTGTACCCAGACTGCTGGCATGCACTAAGATGACATCCTACTACCCTGTGTTGACATAGCCCCAAACAGACCCAGATGGCTCTGTCCAGACAGCACTATTTGACATACGGGGGTCAGGGGATTGGCTCCTCACTATGTTGAGTCCTTAGTCCCAATATTACAGAAATCTGTGTGACCACAATGGGAGGATGGAGTGACAAGAAGCAAGAAAAATAGATATTTCTTTCTGGTGTTAGAATTCCAGAAAGCCACTCCTACTGGGAAACAGACAGGACAGTTGGCCTCTGACCGACACAGGATGTGGAGGATGCACGGAGCAAGAGCCAGTGTCCCAGATCCCATGTCCTTCCATGCCTGAGGCTGAAGAATCTGCACCATTTCAGGAAGATAAGTAAGTGGACTTGCCCATTGGTTTCAGAGAGATGAACCCCCAGCATCCTCTCACAAAGTAGCTGGGATGGTTAGCTTCAGTTCTCAATTTGTCACAACCTAGAATCATCTTAGGAAAGAGTCACTGTGAAGGAAGTGTCTAGGTCATGTTGGTGTGTGGGCATGTTCATGGGGCATCATCCTGAGTAAATAATGTGGGAAGACATAGTCCACTTTGGGAAGCACCACTGCCTGGTTTTGTTCAAGACTGTACACAAATAGAGAGCAAAAGCTGAGTGGTAAGCATGCATACACTTCTTTCTTTCTTTCTTTCTCTCTTTCTTTCTTTTGTACTTTTATTAATTTATTCAGATTACAACTAAATTGCTATTCCATAACTTGTATCCTTCCTTTTCCCCTCCCTCCCAAGCCCACCCTACTCCCCTCCCCTGGGTCCATGTCCGAGGGGGATCTCCTCCCCCACTTTATGGTCACAGGCTATCAAGTCTCATCTTGGGAGCCTGCCTATTCTTTCTTTGAGTGCCACCAGGGCTCCGCACCAAGGGGAGGTCATCAACTATGGGGCACTAGAGTTCATGTCAGAGTTAGGCCCTGTGGAAAATGTCCTGTCCATTGGCTAGATCAGAGTAGGGGTTCGATGTTTACTACTTGTATTGTCCTTGGTTAGTGCAATAGTTTGAGCAGATCCATGCATCATGATGTTCTTCTTGTAGGTTTCTAGGACCCTCTGGATCCTTCTATTTCCTCATCTCCCATATTTGTCTTACCTAGAGTCCCAGTGGGATGTCCTCACATCTATCCCAATCTCCTGGTAAGTGAAGACTTTCATGGGACATGCCTCTTGGCCTGGTGCCTAATTATAAGTGAACATATACCATGGCATATACTTATTTCTTGTGGAAGTGATGAGACTATGAGACTAGCTGTTTTAGGTACTTGCCACCTTGATTTCTGCGATGGACTATAATCTGGAATTGTGAGCTAAAATAAACTCGTTTTCCCCCAAGATTGCTTTTGGCCAGGGTGTTTGCCACAACAGAAATAAAACCAGAATAAAGGTCACTGTTAGTTCAGTTTTCCTGGGTCTGGTAATCACCATCTTTTCCCACCAGTAAAGTCACAATGTCATAGGTCAGGAGAGGTGATGGAGAATGGAGGGAACAGGTGCCAGTGACCATCCAGGAGCAGCTTGGGTCATGCTGTGTCATCATGTGGGAGGGTGCCAGACCAAAAGAGCCTTCAGATGGAAGTGACACCATCCAGATCAACCACGGGCCTACACTGAAGCCCATTCCAGCCCTCTCTGCTCACTGCTCACCCATGCGTCTTAACTAGGTGGAGGAGGAGCTGGGAAATCCTGATTCCTGGTGCCTAATAACGGTATCACTTGCTTCCTTGGATTGAGTCCCAAAGGGGTGGCTCTGGAAAGCCAGGAAGTGGCAAAACAGCCCAATAATCCTTCCATACCCTCCAGAGAAAGCGCCAAGCTAATGCATTCACTGCTGCACCTTCCCTGGCCTCCAAAGGAGAGGAAACCAGATGCTGCAGCAGCCTGATGGCCAAATGCAGTTCTAGTCATGTGAGGATCTTAGGGCAGAGGCAGTGTCAACTCATCTGCTGGTCTCATCATGGGAGGAGACAATTTAATACCATCTAGGTCTGGCCCTGGGCCAGGCTTGAAAAAGCCACAGGGAGAAGGAATAGGTGTTCTGTCCCCTAGGCCAGCAGCCTGCCCATACATCAGACAAGAGGCCTGGTTCTGTAAATGGCTGCATTCAGTCAATTTCCTTCTAGAACTTTCTTGTTGTCTTCCCATCCTGTTGTGCACAAGTGAATGTCTCAATGACCCTGCAGCTATGGCTGCCTCATTCTTCTCTCTTGTACACTATGTCTGCCAAGTGGTCAGAAGTCTACCATCCAGGCAGGTGTCCCTTAGCCCTGTGCCTCAGTCCTCATCCCCAAAAAGTCCTGAGCTGGCATGAACAGGTTAAAACTGAGCTCTTGTTGCTGGATCTACTCTCTGACAGATTTCCTTCCCTGGACAGATCATGCCCAGGCGTCCTGTCACCTGATGACATGGTGGAGGGGTTGGGGGGAGAAAGCAGAGAATGTGCATTATGAGGCAGCAAGAAACAGTCTTGCTTAAATCCTGCGATACCAATATAAGGGGGGAAAGGCAGTGACACTGGACTGCTAAGCAAGTGAAAAGGATGAAGTGAGGCAAGTGGTCCCCATCTTATGGAAGGCCCGGCACCTGTGCTTGCCTTTGTTCGCTCTGTCAGGGTACCGAATCAGATTCAGCATCACACTTTCTGATACTGATGGCCAGGTGATGGCTGCTCTGAAGATGGCTCCTGTGCTACACTTACAGCTTTTGAGTCGCTATGTGCTGGCTCACTCTTCTTGCACACCTTATGCAACCCTTAGCTTTGGTTTCCATAGCTGAGACCATGTCTCTATGGCTCTCACTCTGCCTGGTATTCACCCACATACTTCCCTGGTGGCTCTAACCAAACCACAGACAACACAAGCAGCGAGGACGTGGACATCTCCGAGAAGATCCCACCAAGTCTTGCTTCAGCTCCTTCCCTCATAGGATAGTGTGCTTTGCTCTGTTTTTATTTAAATCTTCACTTCTCATCTGAACTCACAGACTTAGTTTCTAATCCACCCACCATCTTACTGGAAATCTTAGTCCCCGGCTTAGGACAGTTCAATTTACAGCTTCTCAGCTTTACTCTGAGGCGGAAGCTATGTGCATTCAGTAGAAGCCACACTTCTGGCTTTAATTTCCTTCTTCTCCCAGATGGGTAGTGAGTGGTATGATGACTCTTGTCATCTTGGGCACTGCATCAAACCATGGCACACTAGGCATGTTCACTGTGTCAACCCATTGCTTCAATTTACCAAGGGTTTACTGGGGTGGGACCCAGTCAGGAATCTTCTGTACAAGTCAGCACGCATACCTTAGCACTTCTGACTGAGGGAAGGATGCCCAGGCCCAGACCTCAGGCAGCTCCCCCTGTTCTGGTCCTTAGGTCTGGCTCTCGTTATTCAGATATCTACATTCTGAAATTCTACTAGGTTTGACATGTCCTATTGTGACCTGGGCTTAAGAACAGTGATGCTGACACACAATTCCCTTAGACTGGAGACTTTGTCCCACTCTAAGGAGTTCGCTTTTCTGTCCCAGAGACCTGCGACATTTTAGAAAATGGGTCCTCAGAAGAGCCAGATTCCACAATGGAGTCAGCTGCTGCAGCAGCCAAGGTCCCCTTCCATGCCTCTTCTTGCAGAACAGACTTGACTGACAGCCACTAGATGTGTGCCCTATGGGTCCCCCACTGTGCTCATGTCAGGCCACACCTGCCTCTCACAGAGGCTTCCCACGAGGCTGGGGTCCATTTGAGGCAGGTATCCATAACTTAAATTCTAGGGTAGGGGCATCACACTGAAGGCAGTGTTCTGTTGATAAACAACGTTATCTGAGAGACCTCCCCCAATGACCTGGTCTAGAGTTTCTCAAACATAGTCTCAGTGTTCCTTCCCCATCTTCCCTTCCTTCTCCCAGCTACAGCCCTGCATGCTGGTTGAAGGTCCTCTCTCTGCCCTTTACTCTTGGCAAGCATATTCCCTGGTGAAACTACATTCAGTCCTGTCCTACAGCCTGTCTGGGAATAGCATGCAACATTTAGTCTCAACCCATGAAGGATGAAAATTACAAGCAAAAGTCACCCTCCTCTGCTTTTCTGCAACATGATCTCCCCGACTCACTCATTCATTCCCTCCATCAATCCAACCCATAGGTCATCTAATATTTGTCCTCACTTGTGGCCATTCATGGACCACACTCTCATATTTGTACATACCTGCTGTGTGTCCAGTTCTGGCCCTTGGAATAAAGACCCCACTGGTTTCTGGCAGATGTATGCTCCCTCCATTTGATGTTTTCTAATGCCTATGGGATAGTGTAGAAAGTGGGGCACCTGCCAAAGACAGCTGATTGTATCACATGGCATCAGTCATCTGGAGAGCACCCAAGTGAAAACGCGTGCACCGTCGACACAGTTACAGTCATGAAGGGGACCCCTCCTCATATTGGAGATGAAGCAAAAGATGTAGCCTCAGACAGCTGAGCTGGCTTTGGAGAGCAGACTGGGTAGAGGCTGCTGCCTTTAAATAAGTTACTGCTCCCCTCATCTACCTCGGAGGCCTTCGTCATCCTATGGGGGACATATGTAATCCAGAAGCATCTGGGCAGCAGTCACCTTCCCAAAGCCACCAGGTTTAGACCCCACTCCCTATATGGGGGGGGGGTGAGCTAAGGGGGAGGGGGAGGGATCAAATAGTCCATGGTGTCCTTTGTGGTTCCTCCATATGGAGTCTAGTGCTTTACTAAAAGATCCATTTGTATCTGAAGAGCCCAGGGCTGGGAAGATAGCTCAGCTGGTAAAGTGCAAGCATGCAGGCCTGAATTCAGATCCCCAGTTCCCAGGTAAAAAGCCCAGGACTACAGCAAGTTTCTGTAATTCTAGCACTGGGACGTAGAGAGAAGGCGATCCCTGGAGCTCATTGTCCAACCAGCATACATGAATTAATGAGCTCCAGACTGAGTAGGAGGCCATGACTCAAAGGAAGAGGTAGAACAACTGTGGAAGGCACCAGACATGGACCTCTGACTCCACTAGTACACACATGTGCATGGGGACCCTCGTGCACACATGCCCACACATGAGTATGTTAAGGCACATACAACACATACACACACACACACACACACACAGAGAGAGAGAGAGAGAGAGAGAGAGAGAGAGAGAGAGAGAGAGAGAGAGAGAGAGAGAAACCTTCAATAACTTCCAGGAGCCTTAGAGAGAAAGCTTGATCTGTTGAGCCCACTATTTCCTGGCTCTGTCAGTCTAACTGCAGCCAGCCCACCTCTGCTGCTTCTCCTCTACCCACTTCAATACACGCATGGTGCACAGGTCCATAGCCCATGAATATCCATTTGTTCTGGCTGCTTTCCGTTGCTGAAGGAGCCATGGACTCGGCCTTCGCCTTTATGGATTAGCTGGCTTCTTCCATCTACCTAAAGTACCTTGACTGCCACCACCTCGCTATCTGACAAAGCTGACCTTGTTCCTGAGGACAGGGTGGCCTTCCTTATGAGCTCTGGCTCAGCTATCATAAAGTGATGTCACAGGCAAGGTAATATCCATCTGCTGTGGCTGTGGCTGCTCAGAAGAACGCCTCTGCCACTCTGTCCTGCATTTGAATTACCGTGTCTGTCACACGGGAAGTGATCCAGGGAGTCAGGGCCGACCACAGTGCTGACAGTGCTTGTCTCTGGGTAAGGAATTTACTGGGATCAATTCTACGTTTTTTCCACTTGGCTGTCTTTTCTGTATATATTTTAAATAATAAGCCTCAACTCTTTTCATGGTGAGGGAAAAAAATAAGATTATTTCAGGGAGGAAGTGAGCCTGGCTTACAGCAGACTGCCTACTTCAGGGCATCTGGGACTTGTCTTTCTGTCTTTGCCACCTTAGGCTGGAGACAGGAAACACAGGGGCAGGTGTTCACTAAGACCATTGGCCCATCTGGTCTAACACAGGGTGGAATACACCTCTGCTGGGGCTAATTCCAGGCCTCCAGACTTCCAGCCCCACTGATTTATTCCACATGGGAGGTGAGTGGAGAAAAGGGGGGCCTAGAGTGTATCACTAGCCCCTTTCCTCCTGTGCCACCTGCTCCTCAGGTCGGGGCACCAGACCCCAGATCGGTTCCATGGCATTGCCACTTTTGCCCTGGATAAGTGTCCTGTTCTGTGATGAGCACAGCCATGCCCCTCTCCCCAGCTCTGAAGCAGAAGACTCTGAACCCTACCAAGGTGCTGGACCACATTTGCTAGGGCGCAATGCTGAGCGGTGATCCGATTTGTGCCTCCACACTGGAGAGCCTGGAGAAGGTCAGAGCATCGCACCAGGGCAGCGGCACCAAAGGAGATCCAGCTCAGACACAGGGAGGGAGGATGGGAGGGAGGGAGGATGGGAGGGAGGAGAATTTCAGGGGAAGAATATAGAGTGAACATACTTTGTTTAGAACTAAGTTTAAATTCCTGTGTTGAAGTTTTGAAGTTCTAAACCCTAGGACCCCAGAACGGGACTGTATTTAGAGACAGGGTCTTTAAAGAAGTGATTCTGTTCAAACCAAGCCATTAGGGTGGCTCTAAATCCAGTGTGACTGGTATGTTCTTGAGGGCATGCAAACACAGAAAGACAGACAGACAGGCAGGCAGGCAGACAGGCAGACAGGCCGGCAGACAAACACATACACAAACACACACATACACATACACACACGTACACACACACACACACACACACACACACACACACACACACACACACGGGGCGGCGGTGGGGGAGACAGAGAGAGAGAGTGAATGAATGAAGACTGCTGTAGTGTATAATCCCAGAATAAGGGTCTCAGAAGAAACCAACCCTACTACCACTGTACGGGGCTCCCAAGGTCAATGAAACGATGAAACAACTTTGTATTGTTTAACAGTCCCCCACCCTCACACCCTGTTCGGTGGCATTGTTACAGCATCCAAGCTGATAAAACCAAAGTGAGGCAGGCCTCCCTCTACACATGTGGAACTGCTACAGCATAGTGATGCTATTGTACAGATGTGGCAGGGCAGAGGTGAATAGCCTGCTCAACTAAAAGATTTGTTCCAAAAGTTAATTTCCTTCTTTTAATTTCAAGAGAAACGAAACCATATTTTGTGGGTGTGTGCCAAGAGTATCGGACCACAGGCATGTGTCCACTGTGCCTGAGGGGGTAGATGGCATGTCTCCCTACAAGCATCCACTGCCGAATCCCTGCCAATCCATGCCAATCATGCACCGCAAGACCCAGATTAGGTAACCCTGGGAGTCAAAAGTGCAGGTCTCAGGTGAAGTTGACCAGCCTAGTGTGGGTGGCCATCCTTGGCCTTTGACCACAGCTGAGCAAATAAGACACAGGCTGCCTCCAAGGTTGGACTTCGCTCTCGCCTGCCTGCTGCTCCCTCACCAGGGACCCAGAGCTTGAGAAGCATGCTTTGTGTGGCTGCCTGACAGCCATACTGGGCAGGCCACTTTTTCCTGGGTCACACCAGGCAAAGCTAACAGGGAGAACAAATGGCTGGCTTTGTGGGCTGTATCTCCCCATGCCTGGCCTGACCCCCTCCATTAGCCCACAAATCTCCAGAGATTCCAGAACATTCAGAGAGAAGACCTCGTCTGTGGTAAAAACACAGCACCGCCAGTCAGTAGCTTAACCCCTTTCTTGGAAAGGGAGAATAAGCAAAAAACTAGCCCAGTCTGATCGGGACAAGGGCATTGACCTTCCTTATTCCTGCGCAAGCCTATCTCAGGCACATCCCAAACACCAAAGAATCCCAAAGGATGTCTTTTGAAAATTCATGTGTTGAGTGGTCTCTGAGCTCCAGTTTGGGAGGGATGGCCTTGGTCTTGCGGTAAATGGCTGGTCACGCAGTTAAAAGCTTACCTGGCCCAGGGATCCTAAGCTGGGGCTAAGAAAGACCAAGACAAATGGGTTTCTCCCCAGAGCATTCCTCAGTGGAGAACAGCAATGAAAGCACGTCCTGTTCCAGAAGCCATGGAAAGACATGACAGTAATCACAGGAACAACACACAGGACACAATCATCAGAAACGTATCAGTCCCAGCACAGCCATCGTGGACACAGTTGTCACACGCACAGTGTTCACGGATGCGTCACTAATGCACACGGCTCCAGGCGTACACACCAGTATAGTCATGGACAGGATGTGCCATGCACACTGCATGTCACACAAACCACTACATGCATGCTCTGGGCGATGTGCAGCCTGTGAGGCATTCCTGCTGAACCCATTAGCAGGCCAGCAAGCAAGGCCCTCCCCTCCATGGGAGCTCTCAGGCAAGCTAATCCCCACATACCTAGGATGTTAAATCATTGCTTCTGCTGTGGGCTGCCCAGGTACATCTGGCTCCATTTAGTCTCCCCCACTGAGCAGAAACACATGTGGGCTCTGTGCTTTGAGGTGGGAGTCTGTGTGCACAGGCTTCTGCAGGGCGGTGGGGGCTGAGAGTCGTGAGGCGGGATGTAAGGCAGCTTTTCAGAAGTGTGTTTTTTGGCACACATGTGTTCTGTGAGATATAATTGGGTTCTATGGAAAAAAGGTTTCCTCAGAGAAGGGATTTTGGCAAACTGCACTGATCCCGGGCAAGCCAAGAATCACGGGCTTCCTTGGAGATTCTGAATAAAAAGAATTGTTTCCTAAATGCACTTTGTTGGATTACCCGGAAGGAGACTTGTGAGTGCAGGTCAACAGGAAATCCAGCTTTCCAGAGCCTGAAATTTCTGGAAAGGTATCAGCTTGCATGACAAGAAGTCCAGAGATGAGTACATCTAGGACTCAGCGTTCAAGCGTGCCATCAAGGCCAGCCACCTATGTTTTCCTCTCTGTAGTCTGGGGTCATTACCTTGCCTGGCCCAAAATGACAGCTGCAGTTCTGGGTCCC
>OU015746.1:116214597-116228984 GCA_907169655.1 Acomys percivali
TGTGTGTGTGTGTGTGTGTGTGTGTGTGTGTGTGTGTGTGTGTGTGTGTATGTGTGTGTAGGATCATCTACTGGATCATGATTAGCCTTTCAAGAACCACATCTCTGAAGAAAATGGACTCTCTGTCCCTCAGTGGACGTCAATTGCCAAAGCACTTCTGGTAGTGGTGGGACTCCAGGAGGCCCTCCCCGATCCATGCTGGGATTTTGGCTGGCTTGACCTGTGCATGTCTTAGGCGTGGAGTCTCAGAGCTGTGGATCCATATGTGCAATGGTGCTGTCATGTCAAACAAATGCTGTTTTAGTGCAGACATCTACTCCTTCTGGTTCTTAAATTTTTTTTCACCTCTTTTTCTATGATGATCCCTGAGCCTTGAGGTGAAAGGTCTGGTACAGCCAGGCATGGGGGCACATGCCTTTACTCCCACAGCTTGGGAGGCAGAGGCAGACAGATCACTGTGAGTTTGAGGCCAGCCTGGTTAACAAAGAGAGTCCAGGACAGCCAAGGCTACACAGAGAAACCTTGTCTCAAAAAAAATGTTTCTCAGTCATTCGATAGAGGAATATCGAATGGCTGAGAAACACTTAAAGAAATGCCCAACATCTTTAGTCATCAGAGAAATGCAAAATGACTCTGAGATTCTATCTTACTCCCATCAGAATGGCTAAAATCAAAAACTCAAGTGACAGCACATGCTGGCGAAGATGTGGAGAAAGAGGAACACTCTTTCATTGCTGGTAAGAATGCAAACTTGTACAACCACTTTGGAAATCTATCTGGCATTATCTCAGAAAACTGGGAATAGGGATTACTCAAGACCCAGCTATTCTACTCCTTGGAATATACCCAGAAGATGCTCCAGCATACAACAAGGACATATGCTCAACCATGTTCATAGCAGCCTTATTCATAATAGCCAGAACCTGGAAACAGCCTAAGTGTCCCTCAGTAAAAGAATGGATAAAGAAACTGTGGTACATTTACATTGTGGAATACCACTCAGTTATTAAAAACAAGAAAATCCCAAAATTTGTGGACAAATGAATAGAACTAGAAATGATCATAATGAGTGAGTTAACCCAGAAGCCAAAAGACTCAAATGGTATATACTCACTATAATTGGACACTAGCCCAAGGGGTATGTCCCATGAAAGACCTCACTTCCCAAGAAATTGGGATAGACAAGAGGACGTCCTATTGGGACTCTAGGTGAGAGAAGTATGGGAGAATGGGGAAATAGAAGGATCCAGGGGGTCCTAGAAACCTACAAGAAGAACATTATGATGGGCGGATCTGGGTCCAGGGGTTCTGCTCAAACTATGGCACCAACCAAGGACAATATGTGCAGTAAACATCAAACCCCTACCCAGATCTAGCCAATGGACAGGACATTCTCCACAGTTGAGTGGAGAGCAGGGAATACTCTCACAGGAACTCTGATGCCCCATATTTGACCATGTCCCCCTGATGAGGAGGCCCGGTGGCACTCAGAGAAAGGATAGCAGGCTACCAAGATGAGATTTGATACCCTATGAGCATATAGAGAGGAAGGACGTCCCCCTCAGTTGCAGACATAGGGGAGGGGAAAATGGGAGGGAGGGAGGAATGGGAGGATACAAGGGATGGGATAACAATTGAGATGTAATCTGAATAAATCAATTAAATAAAAAAGAAAAAATAAAATAAAAATAAGACAAAACAGCAGCAACAACAACAACAACAAAACAAAACAAAACAAAAAGTCTGGTACAGATGTCCCACTCTGCCATCTCTTATTCACTGCATATCAAACAGTTGTGGGTCTCTGTATGAATTGCCCTCCACTATAAAAACAACGTCTCTTGTGAAGATCATGAGATGGACTAATATATGGATATGAATATAAAGTCATAGGGATCACTTTATTACCATGTCCATTTAGCAGAACAATAGTGTTAAGATCTTCCTTGGTACCAGGAGTCATAGTTTCTGTCAACTTGATATAAACTTAGACATAAACGGGAATCCCAATTGAAGAATATCTTCCATCAGATAGTCCTGTAGACATGTCTGTGGGGCATTTTCTCAATTAATGACTGATGTAGGAGGGCCCAACCTTCTGTGGGCAGTGCCATCTCGTAGCAAGTGTACCTGGGTTATATAAGTCAGTAAGTAACATTTCCCTGTGGCCTCTGCTTTAGTTCCTGCCCTCAGGTTCTTGTCTTGACTTCATTCAATGATACATTATGTAACCTGTAAGCCAAATAAATTCTTTCTTCTCCCAAGTTGCTTTGGTCATTGTTTTATCACAGCAATTGGAACCAAACTAGGACACCAGATATTAATTAGTCCTGTCTTGTGGAGTAGGACTTAAATCCAATCAAAAAGTGATGGGTTACATCCATAACATTCATACCACTATTCCACCAGTAGGCTTATCTTCCCAGACCATTCACTCTTGTATCTCATATAATTCACAGATGGGTAATATTATTGATTCCAATTATACTCAGTAGCATGCATAGAGTCTTTTATTACTATAAAAGCTATGCAGTATGGATGAAATTTCTAGGTCGGTACCACCTTGCTTTCTCCATATCTTATGACTCAAGTATGTGGTAGCTTTAGCAACAGGACCTTACAATCAAATTCTGGATAGTCATCAAAAGCAATGGCAATAGCCTAAAATATTTGGAGGTTCTATGAGACCCCACTGGATGAACAGCTCAAAAAGAGGTAGTCTATACCTGGCACTGGGTTTTTCATTATATAGACTATGGTATCTGGGTGAGGCATCACGTCTCCACTTTACAGTATAACTCCATCTAAACTCCATTTATTTATATGGAAGCTTCTACAGTAGCGGTTTTCCATATGTCTTTTTTTTTCAATAGTTTTTACTGCTGCTATTCCTTCCCATGCTCTTTCCACAACCCTGCCCTCCCATTCTCCACTCCATTTAAGCTTCCTGTCCTATTTAGTCCTCTTTGTTTGGATAGGTATATTCCCAACATTGCAGTAGGATATAGTTAGGCTCAACACATTGTGTTATTAAATCAGGCAGTTCTACCAAGGCACAGAAAATGAGGCACCAGACCTGGATCCCTGCTCTAGCCTGTCTCTCTGTGTATTACCTCTCACCTTCCCAAGAAACTCCCCAGGGGATGAGGCAACCACTGCATGCTTAAAGGAACTGCCTTCATCCTCTGCTGAGCTGTCAACTTTTAAACTGGAGAAGTAAGTTGATACCAAGCAGGGCCAGTGATTCTTACTCATCTTAGTGCCATTGCTACGCCTTATGATAAATTTTAGCATGCCGTGATGACGTAAATGCCAATAAAGGGTGTGGAATGGGTGGACAGAAAGGTGGATGCATGCATGAATTTACGAATGCATAGACTGAGATTTGTCCCTGCCTGGATCCTGGGAACGGACTAAGCTGAGCCCTGGAGGTTGCCTCATGCATGGAATTCTCCCACCATGAGAAGCATCTGGCCCTCCCATTTTTGACCTTATCCTGAAGTCCCCAGCACTGGGACATATAGACATGAGTCTTCTTAAATAGAGTTCTGATTAAGGATGAGGTGACCAGCTTCGAGCTCTATGCTTCCCAGGGTCCCATCCACAATGCCTTTCTGGTCTGCTGTCATTCCTTTGCAGAGACCATGGAGCTCTGAAGCAGAAAGGGTTGGGAGAGGAGCAGTTGGGAACTACAGGGCCATGTGGAAAGTGCCAGCCAGATGGCCATCTGTGTGCTTTGGCCTTTCTAGGCCTTCAGGAAAGGCTATATGAAGCCAAATCCAGCCAAGCACCCCAGCTGGCTCCACACTGCAGGCCAGCCATACTGCAGACATATGCAGGTGTACGTGTGAGCACCCCATGCTACTCTGCCTAACTACTGGTCCGCTATTACTGTCCATGATCCATGAGGTCACAGAACATCGGGCAGAGGTACTGACATGGAGACTCCACTGCTATGGCTGAGTGACACCAGGGGATAGCTGGGGCTCAGGAGGGAAAAGTGTCTGTACTTCATGCACCTGACACAGGCCTTACTCACAACATTTACAACTATGGCTCAAACTCCGCCTCACCCATCTGCAAGGACTAAACACACAGAGCCACACAGCCTGTCCCCAAGGTAAGACGGTCACTCAGAATATTTTCAATTTTACCATGGCTTGAAAGTGACATGCCCTGGCAACGGATGCAGATTGTGAAATGGATCCAGGCTGGCGATATTTGGGCAGTGACAATCATTAGACAACTACATGATCACAGGAGAAAATGATCTGCATTTATGGTACTGGGTTGCCACCGTTTGGGGGGAGGGGGTAAGGTGTCCAATACGTGATGAGGGCTGTCCAGTGCTTTATTAGAAGGGCTTTGTAGAGGTTGATTCTGCCCAGCTGTGGGTGAATATCAATGCTCTGGGCATATCAGAGGCAAGCTCACGTTGCAATGATCCTCTATGGTTTAGCTATGTCACACGTGTTCTAGCTTTGTGATATTTTCAGTGATATACACCGCTCTATGGAAACCCTCGCCTTATTCTGACTCAAACAACATCTGGATTAGAAAAGAACATCCCTCATAGGCTAGAAAGGGCTAGGCAGATGTCACGGTCTCTGCCTTCCATCTGTTCCCCTCCCCCATGCTTCCAGGACTTAAAAAAAAATGAAGAAATGTTTCTCTTGCCCAGTGAACTATGTGCAGCATGAGCCTAGTGTTTGTGCAGACAACCAGGAGTAGAAGAATTTAGGTGCTGGACCGAATACTACAGGCTGCTCTTGTCATATAGGCCTGCTACTTCCATTTCTGCCTACTGTGTCTCTATTAATACAAGTCTCACAAGACTTACCATCAACTCTAATCCTACATGGTTTTCCTGAGCTCTGTTGCTAACTTCCTAATCTTTGCCCAGGTGGCTTAGGGTGGCATATTACCCTGTACCCAGACCTACAGGAATATGTTCAGAAAGCATCTTGACCCACCCCAGATGTACCACATTTCTGAGTCAGAAGAGGACTGGAGGTCCCCACAGAAGCAAGCAGAAAGATATCCCCTTTTCAGATGGTTGAAAGAATGCAAAGCCACAATGGACTTCCTGGAGAGACTGGCTCAAAGTCTCCTGTCTCCTCAGCTTCTGTAGGGAAAACAAACCTCCCTGGGTCCTGGCTGGCTTGATCCTAGAACCCACCATCTAATAGTCAGAAGCCAGGCAAGGCAAGGGTCCTAAACTGGGACACCAGGAACAACGCCCAGGTTGCTTCCTGCCTCATCATCTGCCCACTTTGTTCTGCAGCTTCCATCAAACCTTTTCCTTCTGTGGACCTTAATATCCTTAGCTGTAGGGCAAAGCAGGAGGATTTCAGACTTGTGTGGGTCTTAGAGATTCAGATCCCCACCCGTGTGTGTGTGTGTGTGTGTGTGTGTGTGTGTATGTGGGTGTGGGTGTAGGTGTGTGTGTGTGTGTGTGTGTGTGTGTGTGTGTGTGTGTGTGTGTAGAAGGCATGGGGCAGCACAGCTTCTCTTATTCCCATTCTCCTTTCTCACCCAATATGTGTACCCTGGCCTTTGCTGTTTGGAAGCAATTCCTGCCACTGATTTCCACTATGTGCCTTAGGCTCCATGTCTCAACCAATCCTGTCACTGCTGTGCCATCTGAGGAAGGCTAAAGGAAGCACCCTGAAGGAGTCACAAAAATACATACTGAGAGTATCAAAGAGTAACTCATAGGATAAAATAAAAGGTCATGATTAGAAACAAACAAGTGAATGAACAGGGCAACTTATCCTTAGAGAAGAACTGCAACTAATACAGGGAAGTAAGATGGTTTCCACTGTGATGCCATAGTGATAATTATAGCAGACAGGGTGCTCTATTGAACCTAAGACTAGTGGGTAAAATGTTTGTTGAGAAATGGAAGATCTGAATGATTTCAGAGTATCTATCCCACCAGATTTATTATTATAAATGGCGTTTAGAAAACAAATTGCTACATTGATCATCTTCATAAGAGACACCCAGCAGAGGCCACCTTCACCCAGCAGCTAAGGTCAGATGAACAACCAGAGTCAGAAGATTTGAAGCACTGCAAAGGCCACCTTACCTATGCAAAAGCAGATCTAGTCCTGAACAGTGGGGTAAAAAGAAGCTTCTAGAGACCGCTAATCTTAACCTATCTGTGCCCCTTGTGTAAATGAAGATATTTGCTGCTTTTTTTTTTTTTTTTTGGTCAAACACATAGGACAACTACACCCACTCTATAAGGGTTGATCTGTGCCTTTGTCAGATTCCTTGCATTCATCCCTCAGCACCCAAAAGTGCTTGGCTAAGGTCTCTCAAAGACAAGTGAGTGGAGGCCCAAGCAAAAGTGCTGCAGATGGAGAGGTGGAGAGGGCCCTCTTCTCCCTACAGAAAGGTAAAGGCTCAATTGATGGAATCCCAACAGAATAGAAAGCAAGGATTACATGGAATGAGAAAAATTGCAAGACACAAAAGAGCCCAGGCAAGGAACTGACCATGTTAACCAGCACCTGCTCTGCAGGCAAGGGCCTCTGCTTGGGTGTGGTTGGTCTAAGCTTTACTTGAGAAGAGACAGAAGACGGATGGGGAAGGAAACACAGGGAAGGGGTCAAGAAAGGAAAAAAGGACAACATCTTCAAATGATTTCTAACCCAAAAATTCCCAAATGCTTGGATTTTTAACATAAATTGTACATTCTAGGATGCTTCTGACATCAAGACTTGGGCAAAGTTTGCTGACTCTGGGAAAGCACTATGTTAAAAAGTGCCTGAACTGTTTGAAGTCCAGCAAGGAGCCAGCTTGCCAAGGTAGACAAGTGAATTGATATGGGCATTGGCAGGGTGGTCCCAGGGGTTCTCAGGAGTGCTGAAGTCTGTGAGCTACCTGGATTCCCATCATCGCTATCAAAGCCAATCAATGCTTCACCTTGGTCAATAAGCGGGACTTCTGGGTAATAAGGCTGATGGAAGCCACGTGGGCAATGCAGGGATCCGTTTTGCGTAGCTACTGGCTGCCATGAGCTATTGTGTTCCAAGGCTGTGCAATTTGCATCCCAGTCATCTGCAGACCTGTGACATCTGCAAACATCTGGGGATGTTTCCTTGGGGAACCCTAGCTTTGCTAGGCTTTAGAATGCATCAAGACTCAGCTGCATTTGCCTCCAAACACTCTTTGACCTGATGACCTCTTCAAAGATTGGCTTAGAAGCTCACTCTTTCTTACCTTCTGACCAGGGAATTGAACCCAGGACCTCATACATACTAGAAAAGCATGGGATGGGATGGGGTTAGTGTTTTTCAACTTTGAGCCTGTATTAGAATACCTAGAAATTTTTCTAAATTCCCAGTGCTTTGGTTTTGGTCAATTACCTCTGAAGTATTGGACTTTTTTCAACAGCACATTGATTATTGTTTCCTTCCAGTCAGGGCATTAATTGTGACCCGAATAGCTCTCCAACCTGATTTGGCTTTTTACTACTGCCACATTTAGACATAAACGCGTTATTGTATAGACTGGAGGTTCGTTGTCTACAGTGAGTCTTAGTGAGCTGAAATGAAGCGAGTCAGCAGGGCTGCATTTCTTCCAGAAACTGGAGGAGAATCTGCTCCATTCTGTTTTGACTGGATCATACTTCCCACTTTCTATCCCCAAATGCAGTGGAGTCCAGCCACACTCCTGTCCCACTGCCACACCTGCACCATTTCCTACTGTCGCCCTGTGCCACTATTGAAGATCATTTCTATTACGTAGGGGTGTCTTGGGTTATCAGAGCCTCTCTCCATAAAGTTGGCTGACTTTCTCCACCTGTGATTCTAACCTCCCTTTGCTTGGCCGATGAAATGGGTCAGTGGGTAAAAGCATTTGCCACCAAACCCAATGACTGGCGTTCACTCTCTAGAACCCACATGGTAGGCGATAACTGCTGGGATACGTGAGGCAGAGGGCCAAGGAGAAAGGAGCTGTGCTGGGAAAGAGGTCTCAAAGCCTACATCAGGACCACAGTCTTTCTTTCAACCTGAAGCTGTGCATGTGCAAGGAGGTGTCCCATCAATGGAATGACCCATCACACAAGGAGAGATGGCTTCCAGAGAGAGCACAACTATCAAGGAACCAGACATTGAGCCAACACTGGTACTCAGCGGTATTGAGAGATATTTGTCACTTTCCCACTGTTAGAGCGGCTCACCCCTGTGGGTCCCTGTGGCTGTTCTGGAAAGCAAAAAAAACCCTTAAAACCCAGATTCCAAACCAAGAGGGCACTTTAGGGTAGACCAGTTGGTTGCCAGCACACAGCACAGCACAGTCTATGAAGGAAATCCAAACCCAGATACTCACTTACACCACTCGATGTCCGGTACCCAAGGAAAGATATCAAAATATGCACACAAAAAAAAGTGTTGTAAAGAATCAGGAAATGTAACCCACAGCATTTCAATCAAATAAACCTAGAGGGCCAAACTCAGAAACCACAGAAAGGGACGAAATTAGCATAAAGGGATTTTAAAACAGCTTTTACAAATATTTTTAAGGTCTGAGGAAACTATAAGCACCCCAAAGAGAGAAAAGACTGGGGATGGGGGCACTGGAGCTTCTAGAGCCCAGAATTACAACATATAAAATGAAAAAAAAATGCACTAGACAAGCTTAAAAGCAGATTAGACACTGCACAAAGAAAACATAAGCAAAGTTGAACCAAGTGACTATTTAAATAGAAGCAGACTCTTTAAAAGACAATCAATTAAAAGAGCCTCACTGACATGCAGAAAAACATTAAATGGGGTCTTTATTCTGAAGGAAAAGGGATACTGTTTCTCTTTCCACTCTCATAGACAACACAGAACATTTCTTTGCCCAGAACAGGAGATTCTCTTCACTCAAAGCCGGTCTCCAGTGGACACTAGCTGAGTGTCCCATGGTTTAACTCTGACACCATCTACCTGAAGGTAGCATCATATCCCACAGGCAGAGTGTTCCTGGCCCACAACAGTGGCCTCCTGCTTCAGATGTCAGTCACAAGTACCAGTGTGTTACCCAGGTTTTGTTGCTGTGACAAGGTATGTGACATAAACTCCTTGAATGAGGAAAGATTTGTTTTGGCTCATGATGTCAGAAGTTCCAGGCCAGGATCAGGTAGCTGATCAGGTGCTGTGGGGAAGCTGAGCTGTGGTGGAGAAAGTGTGGGACATCAGAGATGGTCACCTTATAGCAGCCAAGAATAGAAAGAGGGGGAGAATGGAAGAAAGGGGGAGGCACAGTAAGATAGTCCATCAAGGATGTACCTAACCCTAGCCACTGTCTTGGTCTAACCATCAATGAAGGGTACAAGAAGAGCTAAACTTGCCAATAGAGGTATCTTTTAGCTTTGAGTATTTTAATGTCTCATTTTCTTGAAAGAGTAACTACTCTTTGTTTGTGTGTGTATGGGAGAGAGAGATAGAGAGTGAGAGAGAGAGAAAGAGAGAGAGAGAGAATACATGGCAATAATAGCATAAAGGACAAGAGGGAAGAAAGAAATCATTTTCAT
This sequence comes from Acomys percivali, assembly GCA_907169655.1. Lineage (NCBI taxonomy): Eukaryota > Metazoa > Chordata > Mammalia > Rodentia > Muridae > Acomys > Acomys percivali. Next base: position 116,224,130 of record OU015746.1, read on the forward strand.
CATATGGAAACTAGCCCAAGATTACTGGGCTAGTTTACTGGGCTAGATTACTGAGAAAGTAGATATGCATGCCTTACAAATCCTGGAGCAGAAAACAGAAAGGTCTGCTAATAAGCTTATACAGAATATGGAACAGAATCCTAAAAATACCCAGTTAATATAAAATAAGGAAATAAAGATAGAACAAAGAATAGATTAAAATGGCAAACAAGTGGCAAAATAGTACATTTGATCCCAACCTACAAATAATTAAATAAAAATTGTTTAACTCTTAAATTTAAAATGTGGGAAAAGATACCCAATTTTATATGCTATCTATTAAATATATACTTTGTTTTTTGTTGTTTTAAGAAAGACTCTTACTTGGTAGCACAGACTAGCCTCAAATTCGTGGCAGTCTTCCTACCTCAGCCTCCCAGATCCTGGGATCAAAGGTGTGAGCAATCACACCTGTCACAAAATATTTATTTTAAATATGAAGACAGATAGGCTCAAAATAAAAGATAGCCTGACAGCTTTAATTGTTAATTTGACATAATCTAGAATCACCTAGGAAAAGAATCTCAAGTAGGGACCGTCTAGAAAGGGTTGGCCCGTGGACATGTCTATGGAGGATTTCTTGGTTACATATTAATTAGACATAGTAAGATATATACATATAGACACAGAGCACTGTGGGTGACACCATTCCCTAAGCAGGAGATCCTGGGCTGCATATGATTAGAGAGGAAGCTGGACATAAGGAAACATGCATGCATTCATTTTTCTCTGCTCTTGACTGTGGCTATGACCAACTGCTTGAGGTTTCTGCCTTGACTTCCCTACAGGGATAGACTGTAAACTGAAATTGTGCACTAAAACAATTTTTTTCTCCCCTAAGTTGCTTTTTATCAGGGTATTTTATCATAGCAACAGAAGTGAAACTAGGTCAGATGTAATAAAATATTCTATATAAACACTAATTGTATTCATATAATTGATTATATGCACATCAAATTAAATAGGATTTCACACACACACACACACACACACACACACACACACACACACACAAGAATACAACACATGGAGAGAAGGGTCAGTTAATCAGAAAGACAAAATGTTTGTGAATGTTTATGTAACCCATAATGAAACTTCACAATATGCAAAGAAAATTCTGGTAGAACTGAAAGAGATAGAGAAATGCAAAGCTGTGTTGGCAACCTTAATGCTATTCTTTTTCATAGGTAAAACACCCAGATAAAAGTCTTTCTAAGGACACAGAAGACTTGAAGAACACCATCAAGAAGCTCATCAAGACGACAGACACTCAAACCAACATCAAAACACCTATCATTTTACAGTGTGCCTCCTATCTGCTCTCAACAGCCTTATTCTCAGTATTGGCTGGAGCTGGATCACACCAGCCCACAAAAATTGTGCTCTTGATTTTCCAACATTGCATTCAGCAACACTGTGTTTGGTTAGGCCACTATGGAAGTACTTATGCTATAAAGATTGGGTGAAGTTACAAGCCAGGCAATTTTTCTCAGAGAGCTGGAGAACATCACTAGAGAGTCTGGTGCTTCACACATGACATCTGGCATTAAAAAAAAAAAGTAACAAAAAGAATCATGACATCTTATGTATGTTCTCGGCAATTGATTTTTAAATAAATAACAGTAAGATATATACATAAGCCAAAACTCTTAGAGAACAAATAACAAGTCTAAATAATCTATAAGTCAAAAAAAAATGAATTACAAAGGAAATCTTTAAGTTTATTGAACTTGATGAAAATAAAAATAAAACATGACATTTCTGAAACTTTAGCAGACCTGTAGTAATATGTAGTAAGTAGTGTGGTAACTTTAATAATAAATGTCTCTTACATTCTCTGGCATTTGGATTGGTGGTTCCCACTTGGTTGTGCTGTTTGTATAGGTTTAGGAGGTATGGCCTCACTGTAGGAAGAATGTCACTGGTGTAGGCTTCGAGAGTTTAAAGGCTTGGTGCCATTTCTAGTTTTCTCTCTCTCTGTTTCCTGTTTGTTGTTCAAGCTGTGAGCCCTCAGCTGCTGCTCCAGCTGCCATTCCATCATCATGGACTCTTATTCCTCTGGAGCTGTGAGCCCAAATAAATCCTTTCTTTTATAAGTTACCTTGGTTATGGTGATTTATCACAGCAATAGAAAAGTAGCTAATACAAGTAGTCATGAGTAACCACAACTCTGAGTTACAAAAGAGAAAATGCCAAATCAGCCATTTATTTCTCTACTTGAGGGAGAAAATGCAAAATAAACTCAAGGAAACTAGAAAGAATAGAGCACAAAATCCAACTACTAGTATTAATTGGTGAGCAGTAAGCATCGAGCAGGACTGATCCAGGAGCAGAGGAAACACAGTTTACCAACAGTCAGGGTCAAAAGAGGGACGTCACATACCAGGGACCTTAAGTAATGAAAAGACTAACAATTAACTTGCATGAGAGATTTTATACTACCAGTTCAACAAGTCAGAGGGCACGTACAAATGCACCAATTTCTTGAAAGACATAGACTTTCAAGGCTCACTCAAGAAGAAATAAAAAGCCTGAATAACCCTATATCTACTAAGTTGGTAGTTATAAGTCTTCTTTTTCAGATAGAAAATTCTGTTTTTAAAATTAAGTAGAAAAACAAGTATTAGACCTATTAAACTCCTTCAGAAATTAAATAGAAAACCATTTCCATATTGTTTTGATCAGCAAATTTACCATAATCCCTATTAAGAAAGGGATATTTAACATATAATATAAATAAAATAGTACACAACTGTAGGCCAAGGTGTATAAAAAATACTGAAAATATGATCAAACTGAATTAAACAATATGCAAAAAAGGGTGGGGCTGGGTGGCAAAAACAAAAACAAAAACAAACAAACAAACAAAAACCCAAACCAAACCAATTCAAACAAACAAGAAAACAAAACAAAAACTCAGCATGGCTAAAGCAGGAAAATAACAAGTTGAAAGCCATCTTGGGCAAGTTACTGAGACCTTATGTTGAAATAAAAATAAATAAATAAGAACAGGTCTCGGTATATCAGTAGGAAGTAAAGCATTTGTGTAGCGTGTACAAGGCTCTAGGTTCTATGCCCAGCTGCCTCAGAAACAATACAACAATATGCAGGATGTATAAAACAACATGGCACAGTGTCATTTTTCTAGGAATGAAAAGTTAGTTTAATAAACAATTATCAGGAAAATGATCTGATTATCTCAATAGAATTTTAAAAGCAGGGATACAATTTAGCCTTCATGATAAAAAAGTGTAGCAGCTACAGAACACATGGAAGAATTGTATGGGAGTTCACAGAGATGCAGATTTGGGGTCTGATTAATTTTAGTGTGTGAAGTTTTTTTATTCCAATTTATTCAAATAAAATTTTAAATTAAAAAAATCCTCAGTGCCATAAGGATACGTATTCATTTGCAGGACATTCGTCCTTCCTGAGTAGGCTTCTTCTCCCATGATGTGAACCACTCATACTGTGACCACTGACCCAAAGTCCACCATAAAGTAAGGGGAAAATGGGAGGGAGGGAGGAATGGGAGGATACAAGGGATGGGATAACCATTGAGATGTAATAAGAATAAATTAATAAAATAAAATTTAAAAAAATAAATAAATTTTTTAAAAAAGACACCATGGCAAGATTTGACCCCTGCCAGGGCCATTTTCCAAGTCCACGGGGATACAAAAGACTTGAACCACATCACTAAGAAGCTTAATGCAATAGGCTGTTATGAACACCCCACACAGCAATGACAAAACCCAATTGTTTTCTGTGCACCCGGAATTCTTACTAAATAGACCACAGCACCAGTGTTGGTAGGAACTGGCTTGTACCAACTCACAACATTCTGCATCGATTTGGTAGCCATGTGTCAAATTTGGGCATGGGGCAAGTGAGGTGAAGGCCAGTCTTAGAGCATCTCACAAGAGTGCCATGTGCCATCATCTGAGGCTCCCAGAAGGACTGTGAGTTGGGAAATGTGAAGATCTTCAGGTGGGGTGTTCAGCGACTTTCAGAACCTCAGAGTGTGGCAGATCATAGACTAACCCTCTGTCTTTTATATAGGCAGAGACCCTAGGACCCTTAACACATAACACCCTCAGTGCAAGGTCAGAGGCACAGCGAGAGCCCCAATCACTGTTCTAAACTTCAGGACCAAGAAAAGTGCCATTCATTTCCCGCCCTCCAAACACAAACAGGGCCTAGCCTCTCCCTGGGTTTCTTTTTTATTGCGACCATTCTAAAGCCCACTGAAAGGCAGAAATGGTATAATTAACACCCATATATCTGTCATGTAGACTTAACAACCTCTATCATTTTGTACTCCTGACTTCATCAATTTTTTTCCTGAAATATTTTAAAGTAAATTACAGACACTATGACATTTTGCTCTCAAATTCTTTAGAAAAGATTTCTAAAATGCATGAGCCCATATAATCACAGTGTCATTAAGGTATATAAAAACCATGAGTATTTTCTTAACACTCCATGTCCAGGCTTCCGTGTGTGTGTGTGTGTGTGTGTGTGTGTGTGTGTGTGTGTGTGTGTTATACAGGTGCATAAGTACACATGTCTATGTGTGTGTGAATGCTTGTGATCATGGAAACCAGAAGTCAATGTCCAATGTCTTCTTCAGTTGCTCCATTTTAAAATTTTATCATCTATCTATCTATCTATCTATCTATCTATCTATCTATCTATCTCTCTACCTACCATCATCTATCATTTAGCAATCATCTATGTATTTATGTATTATCCACCTGTCATCTATATCTATCTATCTATCTATCTATCTATCTATCTATCTATCTATCTATCT
>OU015746.1:116228994-116239056 GCA_907169655.1 Acomys percivali
TCTATCTATCTATCTATCTATCTATCTATCTATCTATCTATCTATCTTGAGACAAGGTCTCTTACCAAATCTGAGGCTCATTGATATGCCTAGATTGGATTAACAGGGAGCCCCGGGGAACCTCCTACTTTTGTCTCTCCATGTCCGGAATTAAAGATGTGTGCTGTGGGATCCAGCTTTTTTTATGTGAGTGCTATGGGTTGAACTCAGCTATCTCTCCACAACCTGCCCCAGTCTCCAGTCTTTCTGTGTAGCATAGGCTACTGCCATCCCTCTCGCCTCTCCCGACCCTCTTCGATAGACATCATCAGCGGCTCAGTGGGTAGCCCCTGCACAACCACACTTTCCCCTCACACAATTGTCTTTCTGTTGGAGTGAATGCTAGTGCTGAGCCATCACATGCTCCTCTATATGGGGGAAGAGCAAAGCTGAGGCAGTGGTCCTCAGCCCGAAAGGAATCTTCGGCCAGAGAGAAGCAAGAGTTCACTGGTAAGCCCTCCAGCTTGCCCTCGGAGAGCCCCTTTGGCTATATCCTCTCCTGTCACCAAGAGAACCTAGTGTGACTGGATTCCATGTTCCCTCAGCAGAGATCCACTTGCTAGCACACCTGAGGTCAGCCTTTTCCCCTCACTGTTCCCCTACACTGCTATAAGGCTTCTCTTCTGGTAATAAGTTACTCTTCCTGGGACTGTTGCCAAGTAAGTATCTCATTTCCCTAAATCTCTTCTCTACATCACTTTGGGGAGGCTGGCTTCAAATGAGGATAATATTCAATTTTGTCCCAATACTTCAATCACCATATTTTCAACAATCTAAAACATTTAACCTGGGAAACAAGGTATTTGGAAGTGAAAATATCAAAGGTGATGAAGATGCACCTTCAGCTCTTCCAGAACAGGACCTCAGGACCTGTGGGATGAATTTTTGTTGCTTTATACTTAGCCTCTGGTCCCTCTTCCTGGAGGAACATCCATACCTGACCTTGCTTTCTGCCTGTGGTGGCCAAGGACATCAGCTTTAGTGATCAACCTCTCTGCCCCCAGGCAATAGACACAAGCTCATGAAATCACAAATGACTCTGAGTCAGGGCTTGTCCAAAGCCATCTAGCTGGGACTGCTCATCTGACAAGAGAAAACCTAGAGCTGCAGAGGGTCATTTCTTCCTCCTGTGTGGGGACAGCCCAAGAAGGAAGTCAACAGACCCAAAGGAAGCCGGAGGTGGCACTTGGCACCTGAGGCCAACTATGGATGGCCCCTGCTCTGAGAGTTAGACAGCCCCTTCAAGTTTGAACAAGGGAAAATTGGGGTTTAACCCCTAGCAGACAAAAAGTGCCACCCAATAAGAGGGTCAACTCAGTGCTCTGCTCCTGTGGTATTGTAGACACTTACTGAGGTTGATCTGATGTCTCCTTCAAAACCAAGTCCATTTATGGCATCTTGTCTTCTTCCAACCTGCTGTCTGCCCTGGGGCCTCTGGGAAATGGTTCACAGGTATCTTGCCTTTGAGTTTTAAAGAAAGCATCATGTCATCTCTGTACATTGATTGCTCTGTTTATTCTCTCAGTCATTTGTGAGTTCCCTGTAGGTACACAGCACAAGGCAGTTTATACAGCACAGGATCACTGATTTGAGGATGCTGCTGTAAGGACCTTGGGGTGTGCTGGGTTTCCTCTGTTAGAAACCACTGCTGGTTGAGCGCTTGCTTCTGTTCTAGGCACTGTATGCCAGGTGACCACTTCTACACCACAGGTACTGCTTAAAGTCTATCTCGACCTGAATGGGCATCTTTGTCTAACAACAGAGAAGTCCAAAGGCCAGCTGACTTATGTGCCTTCCCAGGGCTGCAGGAATGGGTGATAGAGCTGGCATTCAAACCTAGATGTGGAAAGCACGATTTCCCCCTTCCTACTGACTCCTGCACAGAACTGTGACCAGAGCTTCCACCATCGGCCCGTTGGCCACCTGGCCACACACAGCAGGGCAGGGATCTTGCTCACATTTGTATTTCCAGCATGCTGAGAGAGAGCCAGGGCTTCTGGAACTGGCTCTGGTTCTCTGAGTTACTTCTGGGCTTCTGTTTCTTGAAGAGGAAGCCATGGGGATTCTTGTGATTAGGGCTGCTGGCAGCTGTGCTTTAGGGGCCTGTAAAAGGCAGAAGCGGCTATGACACTTCTGGTCCAGACTGAAGGAGAAGGAGCTGGGTTGCCTTGTTCCCGAGAAGAGCGGCCTTCCACCTTCTCCTTGGGGACATATGGATGCGGCCAAATGTGTGTGTGTGTGTGTGTGTGAGAGAGAGAGAGAGAGAGAGAGAGAGAGAGAGAGAGAGAGAGAGAGGAGTTGTAATCCTGCCCACACAGTGGACAAAGTTTTCATTTTCCCTACACCAAGCACTAAGGACAGCTTCCCTGAGCATAGCACATAGTCAGGACCTCGGGTGTGTGTCTGTGAGCAGGTTTCTAGGGTGTGAACAGCATGAGACATCTCCGTCTCTCGTGACACTTTTCATCCTCTCACTCATCTCTGCTGCAGTTGAACCCAGGATACTCTCCCATATCCACAGCCAACCAGAGCCAGGATGCCACACGCACTTACTGCTCATGACACCCTTGGGCCACTGCAGGCCCTCAGAGAGCCCTTGCTGGGCAGCTCAGAACCATCTGTGCTTGGTGCTGCTCACCTGGACTTAGGGAAGGGTATAAGCCTCCATTTCTATATCTAAAAATGGAGGTCAGTATGTTTTCTCAAATCCTCCTGCAGAGGACAGAATGGCCGTCAACAACAAACGAAGACTTGGTTCAGTACAAAAATATGAGTGCTGTAGCTGAGGCTGCTGTTGACACTCCTACCCTCGGCTGAACGCAGGGTCTACCTGCAAAGAGCCACTTGTTTTTTAACAACCTTATTCAGAACACATAATTATATGATGCCAGGACTGGAGAAGAGCCTTCTAGAAACATTTTGTGCTGTCCAACCCCTGTATTCCACAACATAAAGAAAGAAATGCAACCACTGAAGGTTACCTGGCAATGGTCAGGAGCCAGGAGAAAAAAAAAAACAGTGCCCAGCCCAGCCACACCCTGGGTTTCTCTTTGCACCAGTCATATTCATACTTTGCCTAGTGCAGACATGACTAGTTCAGTGAAATTTTGGATCCTTTTTTTAAAAGATTGATTTTGGTGTTTTGAGGCTTCGTGAAACCAGCAATTTTAATCAATTTTTCAAAATTGCTAATTTCACCCATCCAAGAAACTCACACACAAACAGAGGGGCTGATTGAAATTTAAATGGCGGCTGGTTTGTTAGCTGCAGGCAAGCAGGCTGGGTATTTTCATATGCAAGTCTGCCACTGTGTCCCGGCCTGGCAGCAAGAGGAAGCAATCTCCAAGAGACACTCGAAGGCATTAAGAATTCAGGCAGCCAAAATGAGTAGCAACAACACGAAATGATAAAACAAAGACAGACCATTATTAGCACCAACATAATGCGTTCCTATGTCCTCCGGTCTCATTGCGAGCCCTGCCCGTTGTCTATTGAAACTGTAATTAGGCTGATAGGAAGCAGAGGATTAAACTAACTTTCTTCTCTGATGGGGGGTGGGGGTGGGGGGGTGGGGAGGGGAGTTCAAACCAGTGAGATGGGGTGGAGATAAACCTGAGAAAGGTATTAATATTCTGCACCGCAGCTTCCCAGGACAGCTCAGCTGACAAACAATGGCTAGCTGCTGCCTGCCCAGAGGGAGCCTGGTGGGGAAGGAGGGAGATACCCTGCCTGCCACAGCTGCTATGTCGCCCCATACTCTGCCACACACAGCCCTTGGTCTTTCACACCTTTCTCCCCGTGACCCTGTGCCAACCCCTCCTGCTATCCTTCTAATATACAGGCCACCCTGGTGAGTGTTGCAGCTGAGCCTTAACCTGGGACTCCAGGCTCAGGTCCCTACCACTGTCTTTCCACCCTCCAGTGCATTCAGTTAGATGCTGACTTCCAGGCACACCTGGAGGCCATCTTAGCCACACACCCGAGATTATCCCTTCTCTCTTTGATGACCTATTCCCAGCTCAGAGAATAAAGACAAGCCTGTCCCATCCGTGACCACGTTGCCTCTCTGGCTCCTCCCCACCAGGGTTCTGGGTAAAGCAGCCACTTCTCAAATATCCCATGAGCCTCACTGGCTGGCTGGGCACGTGTGGGCTGCTCTCCAAGCCCTACCACTCCTTTATCTGGTGACACTGCGCCCCAAAGCCTTCAGTAGTGCTTTCCTCAGAAGTCCTCACTGGAGTCCCTACAGAGGCCACATTCCTTCCTTGGCACCGTAGGACCCTATTTACACTCCTCTGAGCTGTCACATGGTGGCCTTCCACTTAACTATAGACTCTATAAGGTGATGGGCCAGTTCATGTTAAACAATGTGGGACGTGGTGCTAGATAAAAGTTCATGTCAGGAAATTAATTTGGGGAGGGGAAAAGGGTAGAAGAGAGAAGACTGGGGGAGACAGATGAATTAAAGTCAAGTCTGGTGACACATATATACAAAATATCTTAATGAAATCTATTACTTTACATCTTAATCTTAAAAAGAAAAGATAAAATAATTGGCCAGGGGCTGGAGAAATGGTTCAGTGGTTAAGAACACTTTTCACTTTTCAAGAGGACCTGAGTTCAATTCCCAGCAACCACATCACGCAACTAATAACAGCCTGTAACTCCAGCTCCAAAGGATTCACAGGCATATAAAATAAAAATAAATAAAAACTATCCATAGCAACACAGATCAGCCTGGAGGTGTCCCACAAAAGACTCCAGGGAAGGCAGCCCAAGGAAGTGTTGTGCACCTTCCCTCTAATATATATATATATAGTTTTTATATGTGTCATACATATATATATTATGTGTGTCATATATATATATATATATGTCACATGTGAGCACAGAGCTCAGTTCCCGTGCATGGTGCTCACACAAGGGGAAGATGGTCATTCTCACTACAAACCAGAGAAGCAAGCCAGTATCCAAATGTCCCACAAGCCCCCATCACTCTAGTCCCTCCAATCTCAATGCCAAGTGCCATACTAATGCATTTGAGGGCCGAGAAAACAACCCAGCGGGCCTAGTGCTTGCTGCAGAAGCATGAGGATCTAAGTTCGATCCCCAGAATCCTGACAAATGAGCACGTATCAATAATCTCAGCTCTCCTGTATGTGGGGCAGAGAAAGGAGACTCTTGGAAGCTGGAATGCCGTCTGTCCAGGTGCACTCTGCAGAGAACACAAGAGCCTGTCTAAATCAAAGTAGAACATGTGGAGGGGCCCCTTAGGTTACCCTTTGATCTCTACACAAATGCCACAGGAGCATTTACATACCAGCACACACACACAGAGACTTAGAGAGAGGGAGTGGGGGAGAAGTGGAGAAGGAGGAAGGGAGAGTAAAAGGGAGAGGGAGAGATTCAAAACTGACAGAAGACTAACATGTGACAGTCACTTGCCAAGTGTCACCAAGGAACTGGTTCGTTCTAGTCTGGTGCTTAACTATCCTTCTTGATCTTCTATCTCCCCATCAGTGAAGTTGGAGGGACATTGAGGGTGAAGGACCTATGCATTTCTGATAGTCAGACCTTTGTGACTGTTCCTTCAGGGGTAGGACCCCAGTCTGCCACCTGAGCCAGCAGAGGAAGATGTAACCATGTGCTGTGTAGCTGTTCGCTTCCTAGAAGAAGAAGAAAAGCTTAGGAAACTCAGAAAACCTCAGGAGCTGCCTCTGGGGTTATGTGAGAGCTCTCTCCAGGATAAGCAGACAACTCCAGGAATTTTGGGGTTCTCACCCATGCTGGGATGGACTTCCAGAAGATGCAGCTGCTTTGAGTCACCCATAAGCCCACAAGGAACCCCAGTAAACTCACTGGTTCATGCAGCTAGATGAGAGTGGACTCATTTCTCTGGTCTGTCATCGGTGCCCTATCTAGGGTGAAAAGATATCTGCTTGCATCTCTCTAGGAAAAGTCAAGCCAACACCTTGTTCTGTAGCTGACATGGTGAACTTGTCCTTAAAAACAGACCTACTTGGGCCTTGTCCGAATGACTTCTGCAACACTGCATTGATTGGCAGATGCTGCAAGAAGGCTGGAACAGCGCTGTTGCCTCACTTGACCCCTAAGAAGACAAATCCAAGAGAAATAGACAGGGACCAGTTCTTCCCCTGAGAGGCTCTAGGCAGGCCTGAGGCCCCTCGCCAACCTCCTTTGGCCTTTGTTTTTCTGTATAAAACAGCTCCTTGTCTCTAAGAGTGGTAAGGGCAGCAGTAGGCAGCTGAGAACTCTTGGCTCACCTTCTGCCTCCCCTTTTAAATACAGAATTGCTTTGTTAAAAAAAAAAACAAAAAACAAAACTTGGGCCTGTTTGAATGAGAACAAATGTATGCTTACGCCTACTGTGTGTGTGAACAAGTGGGGTCCACACAGGTAAAGCAGGGAAGACTCCTTCCTCATAGGAGGAAACCACATGGCCTGACCCCAGTGTTCCTTCCTCAGGCTCTTCGTATAACCACTGTACCTCAAGGATTAGAGAAGTTGTATGCAGCTATATCCATGTCACTTCCAGTTCCTAGCTGGCCTCTGTGTTTGCATGGCACCTGAGAAACACGGCAGAGTCGTAATAAAGTCACTGTTGCTTAGAGCAGCTTCCTCTTTCATCTGAACCTGATTGATGGTCCTACCTGGTAAGCTGTTGTGAGGAGAGAGGGAGACCCAGATGGGTGAGGCCCAACGCCAGCACTGGGTGCACAGTGGGTTCTCGTTCTGGCAGGCAGGCCTCATCCCTTCTGACAGCGGAGCGACCTGAACTTTGGCTGGCAAACAGTATTAATGCCCACTCCTCTGGTGCTGGACCAAACAAGCTTTGGCAGGGTCAGCTGGCCCCTCGCCTGCCCCGCCCCCGGCTCCTCATCGTACACGCCCCATTAGTTGCACAGTGCCCCAAAGTACAACAGGAATGCTTTCCTAAGCTGTTTCCTCTGCTAAATACCTCAGTGACAGCTTCTTGGCAGGGCTAGAGCGCCAAGGTTAACATATGCTTAGAGTATGTGCTGCAGGCGTCCTACCTCCACACAGAAGCTGGCCTTCAGCTTAGCCTTTCCTGTGTCCCTAGCCCAGAAGGTTGCTTCCAGGCTGCCCCTCAGCCCCACTCAGGGAGCCAGAGGGATCTTAGCCCAGACAAACCTAGATAGTTATTTGCCTGTGCTGAACACACACCATAGCATCCTTCCCAGTAACCACAAGCCTCATCGTGCCCTCCCACAAATGGAGTCTTCCATCCCTGGGATGGTAATAATCTTTTTCAGACCATTCTCTGGATCAGGCTCTGATCAGGGTGCCAGGAATGTGACTGTGAAAAGGACTAATGTCCCAGGGGGGAAGTCCACATTGTCTTTTGCTGAGGGTAGAGAGCACTCCTCCTTTTCTGAGCTTTACACTGCCAGTCTGTCCTCTCCAACCAAGTGAAAGCAATGATCAGTCATGTGTCTGGGCAGGGTCACAGTGTCACAGGACTAAAAAGATTTTCTCCCTGATGCACCACAATTTTGCCACCTTTATCTCAAATATCCAAGAGACCAGAGGAGTTGGATATCAGATTTACAAGTTATAAGAGTGTCCGACGCTTTGGGGGGTCTTTGTAGAAAGACAGACCTGGGGATCTAAGTCCCCTAGAACTCTGAAATCATCCAGTCACTTTGCAAAGGTAAACTGGAAGCATTGAGAGGAAATAGGACTATCCTCCCATGGGAAACAACTCACAGAAGCGCCATCTTGGTTTTGCCAAGTTGGTCATTGGTCTCAATGAGACCAGAACATCTGGAGGTCAAGTTCAAGACTTGTTTTCACCATGCTGTGAGTATCCTCTTCAGTTGTTTCACTGACAAGTTCCATGTCTGACAGTCACCATTTAGATTAAAAGACTCTTTTGCTGCACCTGCCCTGGGTGCTCAGTATGAATTCAGTATTATCAAGTAATAGGAAGTAGAAGTCTGGGACACTGAGATGCTGTTGTACTGATGTTATGCAATGCAGCAACCTCAATAGAAAGGTGTCCAAATCCCAGAGACTGAATGGTGTAGTTTGTGTCTTGTTCATATCACATACATGCCCAACACAGGGTGGTGGGAATGTCAGATCTATGCAGTCACTCGGGATACCAGCTAGCAAATGTCATCCTGAAGTTATGCCATCTGAATCCCATGACATTTTAGTGGCTCCAGAAGGAAGAGAAAGGTCTAATGGAGGGTTGCTGCCAACCTCAGCTGCCTCCTCCAGGAAGCGACACCCAGCACTTCTGTCTATCATCTATAGTCTGTTGCAAGGGCCTAGATTCCAGCAGGAGAGTCGGGCATTGTAGCTGTGCATGCTGGGTCTGATACAGGCGTGATGGCCTCAACCCACCAAGGACTCACAGATCAACTAGAAGAAAAGAGACTGGTCTTTGTGGGTTTGGGTGACACTGGGGGGTCAGAGTGGAAGGTTGGAAACAGGAGAAAATCACTGAGGATAAAAGGCGTGAAGGAAGACCTTTTGATGAACGTCAGTCTAGAAAGAGATCATAAACCACTGAAGTGGGTGCAGACAGGCTTTAGTCAACTGATCTCCAAAGGAAAGACAAAAGACAGGCATAGAGGGAGTCTGCCTAGATTTGCATGCCTGAGAAGAGAAGCCTAGGAACACAACCACGGGGCACAATCGCCAGAGAGAGCAGTCAGAATGGGATGGTCCTTTTGGGAAGGCGACTCCATGGACAGCTTGAGGAAGGAGTAAAAGCAAGGATACATTGATAATGTCTTCTGGAAGCCTTAGAAATGTTCTCCGGGAGGGTGAGTGCTCAGCTGTGGCATCAGCTTTGCCTGTTTCTTATCTCTCAGCCTGTCTTTAAATCTGGGTTCCCCACAGTTTCTCTATCGTAGCCAAAGCTACGACTGCAGTTGCTTGGGGCAGGAGAGTAGATACAGCATCTGATAATCCCTGTTGGTACAAAGTAAATCCACCCCTATTTCCATAATGGGGCGGAGGGAGGGTGACAGTGTCTGTTCCACAGACTGGACCCCCAAGGCAGTGAGCTGCAGACCTCTAAGCAGTGGACCTCCAGCCTCTGCCATTAGCTGCATGTGACACTTTCAATGTTCCTTCTGAGGCAGCAGGCTCCTTAGGCAGATTCCGCGGCAGGTGTCTCACCTTGATGGGCCCTGCCAGCCAAATCAGAGCCTGCCTGCTGGAGGCTGAAGAACTGGAACTGGCAGGTACTATTTGTGGATTTCCATCAGCATTTGTCCCTTTTACCAACATGAGATAAAAGCAAACACTCTGCCCTGAGGTTTTTGGCTTGGTGGGAAGTTTCCCATCTGCACCTTTTCTCTCCTTCCCTCTGCCCCATTCCCTGGCACTCACTGCCACGCTTTGCCTCCCCTCACGCTGCACCACCATCCACACTTACTGGGAAGCATGCATGGGAGTGCACAAGCTCTGCGCAGGGCTCTGGGTTAGATTCTCTTTTGGGAAGTGCTTGCAGCCTCGCTCCCGTCTTCCCAAACCTCTGCTTGCTCTCGCTCTTTCCTTTCCAAGACTCTTTCCTGAACACTTTGTTCCTATTTGGGCATCAAATGGCAGAATTCTGGCTTCAACTCTCCTGTGTGACCTTCAACAAGGAACCAAAACGCTCTCAGCTTTATTTCCTTGGACTCATCAATCTCCATTAGGTGTTAAGGACATGGGGCTCTAGATGATCCCAGAACCACTTGTAGCCACCAAAGGTAACATCAGGTGGGGCAACACCAAAGGAGCTTCCAATGAAGCGCGAGCGCGCACGTGCACACGCACACACACACACACACACACGCACACACACACACACACACACACACACACACACACACACACGGGACTGTGAGTCCTAGTGCTCAGGTGCCAGTCCTGGTACTGCTGCTCTGTCTGTGGGGTCCTCCTCAACTCATTGACCTTCTCTGTGCCTCCAGTCCTCCTTCCTTCCTTCCTTCCTTCCTTCCTTCCTTCCTTCCTTCCTTCCTT
>OU015746.1:116239066-116276051 GCA_907169655.1 Acomys percivali
CTTCCTTCCTTCCTTCCTTCCTTCCTTCCTTCCTTCCTTCCTTCCTTGTTCTTAAAAATCTTCTGTGTTGGTATATGAGTGTGGGTATGGGAGAGGGCACACTCATGCCATGGGTGCCTGTGGAGGTCAGAAACAACCTATGGTGCACATCCTTGCTTGAGACCTGCCTCCTTTTGGTTGTCCGCTGCTGCATATGAGGCTAGTTAGGCCAGGAGCTCCACCTCTTATCTTCCTGTAAAAGCTCGGGGGACTATAGAGGCCCACTATTGCACCTGACGTTCTGTGCATCCTGGGCGTTAAATTCAGATCCTTACATGTGTGCAGCAAGCCCTGAGTCATCCTCACAGCCCTGTGCCTCCAGTTTCCAGCAGCTAAAATGGTGAGACCACTGTTCCTGCCTCACTAGCATTATGGAATGAGCTCAAAATCCCTCTGCTTTCTTCTCTGGGAAGAAAGAGTTCATGGGTTCTGGTTGTATGGGGACATTTATGAAAAGGACTAACAGTTACCAGCCTCTGCTCCTCACCCAGACAGGCATGGGAATGCCTGTGAGCATGCTACACTCACTTAAAATAACAACACCTAGCCCAGGCATGGTGGCGCACAGCTGTAATCCCAGAACTCTGGGAGGCAGAGGCAGGCAGATCTCTGTGGGTTTGAGGCCAGCGTGGTCTACAAAGCGAGTCAAGGACAGTCAAGGTTACACAGAGAACACACACACACACACACACACACACACACACGCACATACACAAAGCTTGTCTCAAAACAAAAAAAGGATGATAGCCCCAGAAGTTGATGTTTTCAAACGAGTTTCCCACACTGATGTCTATGGGAAAGGTTTGACATCTTGGCAGAGACTCCCTCATTCAGCCCTCATTTGACCAAGCAACATGAGACACACACATTTTCTCAGGGGCCAGGAATCAGGCATATCCCACCCTGACTGACCCACATATATTAGTTACTAATGTCATGACTGAAACAGATCGCTTGACAGGAACGACTCGAGAGGGGAAGGACTGATTTGGACTCACGATTCATGAGCTTATCGTTCATCGTGGCATGATCGTCATGGCGTAGCAGCACATCCTATTGGATCAGGAATTAGAGTCCCTGGAATCAGAGCACAGCCTGGCTATAACCCTCAAGGGCCTACCCCAGGGACATAGTGACACCAGTTGGAAACCACAACCTTCCAAAACAATATCGCCAGCTAGGGACCATGTGTCCAAACACATGAGCCCATGGGGGACATTTCACATGAGTCCTGGAGAGAGGCCAGGCATGTCCAAAAATGAGGGATCCCAGGTAAGACATAACAGACAGGCCCGCCACCTTTCACAATGCTGTTGAGATGCACGCGACACTGCACGTGTGCTAATACTTTAAAGTGTCATTACCCTTGATGACCCTCAGGAAACAGGAACTGTGCTTCCCTAAGCAGATCGGCTTGTGAGCCTCCTTGTGGAAACTAACACTAAAGAATAGAATAGACTCTCCTACCTGCACATGCCACCCATGCAAGGTCATACCCTCCCTGACAAGACCAGGATAGGCCAGAGAGCACCCAGCCGGTCAGCTACAGTACTTGAGACATTTCTCTTGTGCCAGTTCCTCCTCCAGGCTGTGTAGGTCCTGCGAAATTGCCAAAGTTCTCCAGAAGCATACTGATCTATACACCACAAATGCAATCATCAACACAGCATATTCCTGACACCACCACAGGGTTGCCGAAGGCGACGGGACCCCGACCAGGGATTCCCATGGCATTTCCCCTTGACTCCTGCATTCCTCCCTTCATCCATGTAACCCACACTCGTATGGAGAAACCATAGAGCCAAACAGGCTGTGGAATTTGCCCTCTTGGATGAAGAGCCCCTGAGATGTCTCCCACATAGCTGGGCTTCCCACAGTCTGTTCTAGGAGGCAGGGGCACAGGGCAAGGGGTGACTCCCTTCTCAAAGGCACTCTGAAAGGCTTGTCTTGGGAGAAGCTGCTAGAATTAAGGCCGCCAGAGGGACTGCAGTGAAGGGACTGGGGAAGATCTGCATGAGGCAAGGAGGCGACAGTGAGTAACTGTCAGCGGGGGTGGGGGGGGTTGGGGAGGGGGAGGAGGGGGCGGCAGACACCATGCAGAAAAGTTGGTCCCACACAAGTTCATTTAGAGCGTGGCCAGGCAGTCATAATTATCAGACAGCTTCTGGTGGGGGGGGGACTCCTGAGGACACCCAGGACAATGCTGCCTCTTCCCCCCCCCCACGACTCCTCATCTCTAGGCCTCAGGACAGGTAGCACTCCCCATCTATGCACTAGGCCAGGTCTGAGAGCTGAGGCCCTGCACTCCATCCCAAGACAGCCTAGTCACCCAGCACACAAATTTCTCAGGCATTAACTATAGTGACTCAGGGCCCTGAGGACTCCTTAAGCTGACTTTAACCTCTCTAGCAGCACACATGCTAGCTGAGCCTGCTCCATCTCTGTAAGGCGGGGTTGTGCTCCTATGAGGGCCTAGGAGGAGCTTGAATGACCCCATTTTATAGTTGTGGCCAAGTTGACAGAGGGCTCTGCTGAATATCACTGGGGCCTGACCATTCTGGTCTTTCTGTTGATGCTGAGAAGGGGCCTGAGGAATACCTGGAGTCCTGCCAGACACGGAGGCTGAGCCCGCTTGGCATCAGCCCCTGGGAAAGAAAGCTTTAGAGTGTAGACTGTTCCCAGAAACTGGAGACGAAGTTTGTGATAAGCCCAGCCTGCTTTCTGAGCCTGCCAGGCAGTCAGTCCGAGAAACCCCCCACAGGCAAGTAGAGAGTGCCCTGGATGAGGTTGTCCCTGTGAGAAAGGCCACTTTCCATCTCTGGGAGTTGAGTACACATGCCATAGGGAGGCACAGGCAACTCCACCGTGGGCCCTGACACGCAGCAGTTCAAAGAGTATAGAGGGCTTTGTTCAGAAGCCACCGGCCAAGGCTCACCCAGGATAGGGGTCTCTAAGTGGAGGGACACTGCCTGTAAGTAGAGCCAGTTCCCAGGCAGCAGTTTTGCCCTTGGGGAAACTGTGGAAGAAAAGCTGGACGCAGACCAGTGTCCTCGTTTGACATGCAGGAAAGTAGAGGCTCCCAGCAGGGCCGCCAATGGCTCAAGGCAGGTCTCATCACCCAGACTCCTTCAGCATCCCTCTGTGCCTTCCTTGTTTTCCTGCAGCTACCCATGCCAGTTCTCCTGACCTGGTACTAAGGCCACCGAGAGCTTTATTTAAGTAACTAGAAGAGGCTCATAGTGGAGCAGGTTCCAGAGAAGAACTCAAAGAGTGTGTTTTTCAGTCCTGGTTCTATCCCAGAGCAGCTGTGTTGGCCTAGATACATTCATCTCCCTCTCTAGTCTGTCTCCGGTATCAGATGGTCCCCGGTGTCCACCTCACAGGTTGGACTGTAGCAGAGATCATGGGAGCCCAGGCACAGAACAGGTGTGGCCAGGGTCAGGCACTCGTGGTCAGTGTTCATCAACAGGGGCAGGCCACAGCCTAGACCAACTGGGGACCAAAGATAAAGAACAAAGGCAGAGCTTGCCTCTCCCTACCAGGATGATGAGCTCAGCCATTCACACTTCTGTGCCCCCACATATCACCTGTAAATATACACAGTATGCAGAAGGTCTCTATAATATCTAAAATGCCAGGAAGAAATCCAGAGTGCTCCCAGTGACATGACCAGGGGTAGGAAGAGACCCAGAGCTACATCAGCTTCATATTCCTAATAGAGGGACCTATGGACAGGTTGGCCTCACACACGGAGTGAGGGTATAGAGGCACACCAGCTTTGTGCCAGTGGCAAAGGGATCCAGGGTTGCAGTAGCAATTCTTGCTCATAGGCAGGGGACCCAAGGGCACCCTGGCCTTGTGCAGACTGGTTTTAAGAAAGTAGAGTGGACTTTGAAGACCTAGCAGGCCTAGTCACCCCATCGTGTATCCCTAGCCCATCTGGCAAGCATCGTTCCTGGGAAGGAACTTTTACAAGCTGCAGACCCTGGACCTGGAAGACCAGGATTTGCCTGCTTCCCCTGCAGTATCAGGGCCCAGGTGGTGTGGATCAAGGCTGCTGTGAGGAGGTGGCTCCCTAGGTGGAAATCAGACCTCTTATAGAGTATTTGTTCTTGGTATTTTGAAACTGTGAGAGAGAGATCTTGAGGCAAGAAAAAGGGCTGGACTAGAATGCCATGTTTTTTAGCCTCCGAGTCATCACTGCTCCAGCAATGGTAAACAGTGAAGCCCCAGGAAGGAGGAGAGACACCTATGTGTGCAGGAAAGAGACAGGTTGCTGGACCTGTTGGGAAGAGCAGGTGGAGGCAGGTTCTAAGAGAGTATATTGTCCTTCTCCTTCAGGGCAGCTAGCTGTCTCAAAGCACCCAGACCCTTTTCCTAGATCTACCCATGATCTGACATTCATGCAGAAAGTCTTTGCCCAATATGGGGCTGGCTATGTCAGCCAGGAAGCCAGGAAGTCTTCCCTCCTTTGGGTGTGAATGACTTTACTCTCTCTCCAGCGCCTTTTGACCCTTTTCTCTCTTTACTTACGGGGATCCCAGGCACCTCTTCATCAAGTCCTGCTGGATTTGGGGGGCTTGTTTCTTTGTCTTTTTTTATCTATCTACTCTTTCTGCCATCCTGGCACCCTCCTAGCCTGCCCCCAGCATCTCCAGCCTTTATACTGTCCTCACTTCCTACCTAGGGCTCCCAGTGTTGACTAAGGATCCCTATACTCCATGTGTCACACACGCAAACACTTCCCTACAGGGGCTCCTCCTGCTGTGCCATCAGGATGGGGGCTGTATTAATGTGCCTCACCCCTGGGCCCTCAAAGAATATTGAATAGCACCATAGGTGCTCGATAGGCATGTGTGGGTTGGGTGAAGAAAGGGATGAGAAAGAGATGGTGACTGACTGCAGTGTGAGGAGAGGCTGGGGCACGGAAGGACTGCAGTAACATGTTTGGGGCCAGGTGTCTGACATCTGCCTGGCATGGACTTGATTTGTCCCTTTTCAGAGTCTGAGGACCAAAGACAAATAAGGCTCTCCAGGGTCACCCTCTGCCGTCTTCTTCTTCTGAGTGTACTTCTCTGCAAAGCCTGGGAGACCAGGAGAGCTAGCTCTTCTACTGGACACCTCCAGCGATAGATGCTCTTTCCCTATTATGACACCAATGCTGAGTCTGCCTTGCCAGGACTTAGGTAAGTCCCAAATAAGAGAATTAGCAGCACTGGCTGAACTTGGATATACACAGGCTACACAGCACCCTCAGACTGGGAACTGATTCCCCAGCTATCCCCTACCCAGTCAGTCTCATCCCCTGGCAACCTCTGGAGCTGTCCATCAGTAGCCACACACCCCTTCCTGCCCATCCTGGCTGCTGCCCTGGCCTTGAGCCAGCTTGTTAATGCAGCTCTTTTAGTTCCTAGCTGAGAACTCAGGACAGCTCTCCTGGGAGCGGGGAGGGAAGCTGGCCAGATGCAGGGGAGAATGGCCATGCTATGTCTGTGCCAGGAAAAGGCTCCATTCAATGGGCAAACAGATGCTCTGTAGCACTGCCCCAAGCTTGGGAAAACATTGCTGAGGTAGCGGGTAGGGCTTGTGTTGGGCCAAGTGTGGCGTTCTGGCTTCTTGATGTTCTGCCCCATCAAGAAGCCCCTCTAGAAAGAGGAAAAAGAGTCTGATCTGTGGCCTCCTCTCTCTGATGCTATTTTCCTGAACCCCTGTAGGCAGTCCCTCTGTCCCCCTTCCCCCACCTCCTTGACACATTCCCTCCCATTAAAGTGGTCTCTCAGAAGAGATATGGTCTTCACTCCACTGAGGTAAGTGGCTCACAGCAACTCTTGAGTCATCCTCCCATGGGGATGGTCACTGGCAGGATCCAGGATTTAACCGTAAACAGAGAAGCGATAATGAGGGGATTTCAGACACTGGCCAGAAGCTGGGGGTGCACAGAAACCCAGGAACCTTCCCAGCATCTTTAAGACCACCCTGACATCATTCATAGTAGAGAGGCTGGCTTGTGTGGGCTCAGCTTACCAGCTGCTCGATCTGTGGATATGCCTCTGATCCTTGGTGACCCAATTTCCTCAGCTCTGCAATGAGGATGGTGCTTCCGCTTTGGGCCAAGTGCAGTGACAACCAAGTAAAATATGGAGGTCAGCCACCTGGCTTTGAGTGGGTTCTCCACACCTGTCTCTTTCCTTCTTCCACATTTCAGGCGTTTTCCATGGAGGAAGGAGGACAATTACGCGTGCAAGTAAACGTCATTACACCCTGTTCTTAAACCTTTGTTATTTCCCACCACACAGGAAACTCAATCTTCAAACTGTCACAACTGGCCCTCTAGAATTTTCCTCAGGTCAGGCTGCAAATCAGAGAAAGTAGCCCAGAGAAGGGCTCAGAACGGGAACATGCAAGTTGTTTTCTCATCATTGTGATGAAGTACTTGATAGAAGCAATTGAAGGGTGGACAGGTTTGCGTTAGCTCCTGGTCCCAGACGGTCATGGTGGAGCAGTGTGGTCTGAGGTGAGAGGCACAGCTGCTGAGTCTCAGGTGTGCCCGATCAGGAAGCAGACAGTGGCACCAGAAGCAAGGCTGGGTTGTAACCCTAAAGGCCTAGTGGCCTACACCTGCCAGCCAAACTCTAGGTCTCAAATTTCCCCACAGTCTCCCAAAGCAGTACCAACTAGGGAATAAGTGCACAAAACACGAGCCTGTGAGGGGACACTTCATATTCAAGCCACAACACTCTGCTCCTGGTCCCCACTGGCTCGTAGCTACTGAATAATACAAAATACATCTGGTCCAAACTGAAGAGTCCCCAACAGTCTCTACAGACCTAACACTTCCCGAAAGTCCAGCATCCATACCAAGCCTCAACGCAGTTTTGGTTTTTTTTGTCTTGTTTTTTTGTTTTTTGCTTGTTTGTTTGTTTGTTTTTGCTGTTAGCCTCGGTTTTACAGCTAGGTTTTAAAAAACTAGGTTGTATACACTCCTGGTACACAGTAACGCGATGCATAAATTCACATTTCAAAAGGGAGAGTAATAGTAATAGCAATAATAATAAATCAGGCCAACCCAAGACTAAATCCCAGCAGAGCAAGAATTGAACCTTGTAGTTCCATGTTCAGCATTTGGGGCACCCAGTGACATCGTCTGGGCTCCAACATCTTTGGGTAGCTTCCCACCTGTCTCCTTGCTGCCTGCAAAACACACGACCTCACCCCTGCTCTGGGTCCACTCAGTACCTACCTTCTTTCTCAGGGGATTCCCCACGTTTCCGGCATCAGCATCATCCTAAGGAATTCATTGCGATTTGGGCTTCAACTCCAGCTTCATGCACATCTTTCGCAGGAGCTCCGAACAGGAAGTCGACTGTGGGACTGACAGTTGGTGTCGTTTGCTTTTCTCTGGAATCTTGGTGCAAACCTCTGTGAGCCCTCAACTCTTACGTTCGCACGCTTACTAAACTAGGTCCATGTGGAAAGCACCAGGCTTCGGTGACAGCCTGAGATGAGAGCAGGCCCTTTGGAGCAAGGTCAAGGCAGCTGCCCAATGGCTGTGTGGCTGAAGCGTGGAAAGCACTGTCCTGAGGAGCTGTTCTTTGGAGTGGTCCCCTTTTAGCTTTATTTTCCAGGTACTGTCTTTTTAACAAATGGGAGTTTTCAGTTCCCTGCCTTGGATCCTTTGATGGACAGGGTCTCACTAGTAAGCCTTCAGTCTTATTGTGTTCATGAAAATGCACATTTTTTTTCCTGTAAGGACATGGTAGTACTTTAAAAAAAAAAAGCAACTAAATAAACAATTACACCAACTTTGTTCACAACCAGCTCATGTGAAACTTTAAATGTGTTCATGCTGCCCTTGATGGACCCATGTTTATCTGTGGAAGTACTGGGAGGTGAGGAAAGATCCCCTAGGCAGAAGAGAGTGGGGACATGGGACCAGCCACTTGAATGGCTGTAATGTGGAAAAGGAGAGGAATAAGCATGAGATAAACTTTCAAGAGATGTGGTTAAGGTGTGAATGTAGGATTCACAGGCCACAGGCCCTGGAAACCCTGAGACTTTAAGCCCAGAGGAACCCTAGAATACTGACATCATGATCAGAGCTACACTCTAGAAGGTCACCAGAAAGTATTGTGGAGGATAGCTTGGAACAGGGGAGCTCAAGACATGTTTAATCCTGTTACCATTGACTTCCGGTCTCTGTTCCAAGCTTGTGGTACCCAGCAGCCTATTTATCATTGAGGAGCACTAGTGAGGGACTACTGCTATCCAGTGTTACACATAAGAACACTGGGACATGGAGGAGATGAACTCCTTATGCACAACACCAATCATGGTGTAGTGCAGCACTGGCAGCTGAAACCTAGTATTCTGGCTCCAGGGTCAGCCTGCTTCCCCCACAGAACTTGCCCTTTGTGGCTGGGCCCCAGTCAAGAGGTACAAGCTGCAGAGATCTATGGGGGGGGGCAGATGGGAAGAGGTGACAGTTTCTTGTTCTTTTCTGGACACTCAGCCCCTGACAGGGAAGGGTCACATATAAACACATAGCCAGTTCCACATCCCTGCTACAGCTAACCTGGCCCTAAAGCAACATGGCCCTATGGGCGGACTGCTCTTCTTCAAAGCCACCGCCAAGCCACCTAGTGCCAGGGACACTGACCGAGAAAGAAGGTACAGGGCTGGTCTGCAGACTGACAAGTGAGCCTCTTCCACAGAGACCTGTGCAGGCAGGCACAGGCATGTTTTCCATGTCTGCAGCACTGTGGGGACCCTAAAGGAGGAACTGTGAGGCAACCCAGCCCCACCCCAGGTCCCTGCTGAGCGTGTTAAGGGGAGCACCTGCAGGAAGCTGCCTTAACATTCAGAACAAGGTGCCCTGCTGGAAGGCTGCCTACAGCCCAGCACTGAAGGCATTTCTTTGGCACATACGCGGGGTCTGCTGGGAATTTCCTGAAGGGCTGACTCTGAAAGAAGCAAAAGCAGATGCTGGCTAGGGACAAGTTGCACTTGACTGGCAGTTAGCACAGTCCTGTCTCAGGCATGCAGAGAGGCACATGGTTGGCATCAGGAATTGCAAAAGCCTGGCTTGTCATCTCACTAAATCCTCAGTCACTGTCCCGCCTGTCACAGGGCTCTCTGGTTCCCTGCTCTCCTACATGCCTTTTTGCAAGAAGCATCAATATACAGCTCAGTGTACCAGAGACTGGCCTGGTGTGTTCTGTGCCCAGAGTTTTGCCCAGCACCTGGACCTCCTGCTCCTGGCATTTAGCCCTTCCAATAATAATGACATGAAAGAGGTTTACAGGAGATCCCTTGCCACTTGCCATTCAAAAATTTGCTTTCCAGAGTTTCAGTCAACTATGACCTTGAAAATCATTAAAGGATAAGTTCCAGAAATAAACAGCTCACAGGTTTTAAACTGTGCAACTTTTTGAGTAATTCTATGAGATCCATTGCTGCTCACCATCCTTTTCTGGGCACCCATCACCCTTTCTTCCAGGGTATCCATAGTTTACGCTGTCTGCCCATACTCATTTCTGGTTATCAGATTGGCTATCAAAAATGACATGGTGTTAATGTGGAAGTAATCCTTATTTTACTTAACAGTAGCCCCACGCACAACAGTAGTGATGCTAGCAATTCAAATATGCCAAAGAAAAGCCACAGAATGCTGCATGCCACCAAGTAAAAAGTTAGAGGTTCTACACTTATTAACAAAATGAAAGTATGCATGCTGAGGTTGCTAAGGCTGTGGTGTGTAGAGCAAACAGAAGACTCACACGGAGTAACATAGAGGCTTTGATACTATCCACAGTTTTGGCATTCGCTAGAGGCTAGGATCTTCTTTGATAAAGGAGTCTACTGTAGCAAGGCTCAGTCGAATGAACAATACCTGCTTGACTCAGGAAGTCGAACCCAGACTTCATGACTCCAAGCCCAGCGCTTGAAGCTTCTGTCTGGGACCTTCACACTGACCATGTTTTATTATTATATATGTTTCTTTTCCTGTTGTGATAAACTACCCTGACCAAAAAGAAAAAGAAAAAAAAAAAGCAACTTAAGAAAGGATTCATTCCAGCTTACGGTGTGAGGGTAAAGTTTGTTATAGCAAGGAAGTCAGAGCTGCTGGGGCTTGAGGCAGATGGTCCAGATTCCTGTGTAGTCCAGGACCCAAGGCTAGAGAATGGTACCACACATGGTAAGCACGCCTTCCCACTTCAACCTGATTGAGACAATTAAACAATTTCTGGGGCCAGAGAAATGGCTGGCTGGTTAAAAGCACTTGCTCCTTTTCAAAAGAATCAAGCTCAGTTCACAGAACAGTTAGGGTGGCTCACAGCTGCCTGAGACTTGAGCTCCAGAAGATCTCACATTCTTCCAGCTTCCGTGAACACCCTCACACACGTGGCATACGTTCACACAGAGATATGCACATAAATGAAAATAAATATTTAAAATAATAATAATTCACCTACAAGTATGCCCTGAGGCCCGATTCCCAGGTAACTCTCCATCTTGAGTTGATAATTGAAATTAGCCATCATAGTTATCACTCATTCTAACTGAAAACCTCCGCAAGGGCCAAGCTCTATGCAAGTAAAGATGGGGTCATATTACAGAGAAGAGCGCCAAGGGGGAGACATAGAAGTGGGCTTGGTGCCAGTGAACCAGGCATGACTTTTGGTGTAGGACACAGCTTCCCTTCTAGCCGTCTAGTCACAAGACAGAGGTGTGACACAGGAGGGCAGGTGTGGCATTTTCATATCCAGCCTTCCTCCTAAAACACTGACTTCACTGTGAAAAAAACAGGCCCAGCCCACGACAGCCACCTGGCAATGCGATCCTGCCAAGCATCTTGTTTTGTGGTCTGTTGTGTAACTTTTCCCAGGGAGAAATAAGCAAATGTCTAAGAAGCCTGGATAAGACACCAACAATAGACCAAAGGAAAGGTCCTCACTCAAGTCTTGCTTGGTGAACCTATAAATTTATTGGGGTTGCTTAGTGGGAAATGGGTGACTCAAAAGCAGCTCTATCACCACGCGGCCCATCCCATGCACCCCTGGAGCTTCCTGACTAATCTTCTGGCAGTTTCGCACCACTCCTTGAAGTTATATACTCTATATGTAACCTTGGGGAGGATCCTAGTGAATGCTGTGGGCTTCATGAACTTCCTGTATCTTACAAGCCACTATTCTTCCTCTTGTAGGGACTGCAGCCATCCAGGGGAGACATTTCCACATGGTCTCACCTCCATTCTCCTCCTCAGGGTCTCCTTCAGGCTCTGGAATTCAGAGATCTTTATCCCATGAACCCCTGACCTGTGGAAAGATGTCTGAGATCATGTGCATGGGAGGCAATGGCCTAGCCCAGAGATGGAGGCAGATTGGCGCAGGGTCCAGCTTCCTGTAAAGGCTGGCTTTCCCATTTGGCTATGTGAATTTAGATACCTGCTCCCTGCCCTCAAGTCTGAAGGAACTAAATGAAGTGATCCTGATTTTCTGATCTGCTCAGTAGATGTTTATTTCTTCCGTTTGTCATGAAATAGCATTACCACATGGAATACATGAGAATCCTAACAGAAATTCTCAGAAATTGAGGATATGTAAGACTGGTTGAGAGGATAAAGATGCTTGCCTCACTAGGCCTGTGACCTGAATTCAATCCCTAGAGTCTACACAATGGTAAAAAAAAAAAGAACTGACTCCATAAAGTTGAACTCTGAACTCCACACATGCACAATGGTGCTCTGGCATACATATACACACAATACACATATACAAGATAATATTTTTAATGCTCAGGAACTCATAATTTCATAAAAGAAATACAAAGTCAACACTCTGAAAATTACTAAGCTGTTGAAGGACATGAAAGCTCCAAATGAACAGGAAGACATCGTG
This sequence comes from Acomys percivali, assembly GCA_907169655.1. NCBI lineage: Eukaryota > Metazoa > Chordata > Mammalia > Rodentia > Muridae > Acomys > Acomys percivali. The sequence goes on from OU015746.1 coordinate 116,251,003, forward strand.
TGTTCATGGATCAGGTGATATAACATAGGCATGGTGGAAACACTGCCACACCCATCCTTATGTGCAGCACAGTTTCTGGGAAAATCTCTGCTGGCTTCTTTGCGGGGCTGGACAAGCTGGTCCTAAAGCTCGCTTGGAAACCCATTGAGGCTTAGAATAACTGAAGTTGGAGGACTCACGCTTCCTGATTTCAAAGCTTAACTTCCAAGTTACAGTAATCAAGACAGGGCGGGATCAGGGTGAGAACAAACATGGAGATTAATTTTGTCAAATTGAGACTCTAGAAAGACATCTTCACACTGGCAGTCAATGAATCTTTGGAAGGTACCAGAACATAATTCACAGGGAAGTAATAGTCTCTTCGACAAAACGGTGCTGGGACAACACACAGAAGGACAAAATCGGATCCCTATATCACTCCATATGTAAAAATACCCAAAAAATGAATCAAAATTCCAAATTTAAAATCTAAAACCAGAAACCTCTTAGAAGGAAACATGGGGATAAATGTTTTGTGATCTCAGGTTGGGCGATGGTTTCTTAGATGTGACCCCAAAACACAGAAACAACAAAGTTAAGAAATAGACAAATTGAACTTCACTCAAAAGCAAAACTTGGTGCTTCAAAAATATCATAAAAGAATAAAGGGAAAAAAGAGACCCATTAAGTGAGAAAAGATGTATGCAAATCAGACATCTACATAGGAATGAATATGCAGTATATATAAAGAACTCAGACAACTCAGTAATAAAATGACAATCTCATTAAAAAGTAGTGAAAAATTGGAATGAACATTTCTCCAAGGAAAGACTTACAAACAGTCACAGGAATGCAGGAAGGTGTTTAATGCCATGTGCCTTCAGGGGACCACAACTAGAACAGGCATCTTCCCCAGTGATACCAAATGGGCCAGCTGGAATCAACAAGGCAAAAGCAACAGCTGGTAAAGATCTGGAACCAAACAAACAAAAGGAATCTTTCTCTCTCTCTCTCTCTCTCTCTCTCTTTTTTTTATTAATTTATTCTTGTTACATCTCAATGGTTATCCCATCCCTTGTATCCTCTCATTCTTCCTTCCCTCACATTTTCCCCTTATTCCCCTCCCCTATGACTGTGACTGAGGGGCACCTCCTCCCCCTTTATATGCTCATAGGGTATCAAGTCTCTTCTTGGTAGCCTGCTATCCTTCCTCTGAGTGCCACCAGGTCCCCCCCCTCCAGGGACATGGTCAAATATGAGGCACCAGAGTACGTGTGAAAGTCATACCCCACTCTCCACTCAACTGTGGAGAATGTCCTGTCCATTGGCTAGATCTGGGTAGAGGTTTAAAGTTTACGGCCTGTATTGTCCTTGGCTGGTGCCATAGTTTGAGCGGGACCCCTGGGCCCAAATCTGCCTATCATAATGTTTTTCTTGTAGGTTTCTAGGACCCTCTGGATCCTTCTACTTTGTTATTCTCCCATGGTTCTCTCATCTAGAGTCCCAATAGGATGTCCTCCACTCTGTCCCAGTTTCCTGGTAAGTAAAGGCTTTCATGGGACATGCCCCTTGGGCTAGTATGCAGATATAAGTGAGTATATACCATTTGAGTCGTTTGGCTTCTGGGTTAACTCACTCATTATGATCATCTCTAGCTCAATCCATTTGTCCACAAATTTCGGGAATTCCTTGTTTTTAATAGCTGAGTAGTATTCCATAGTGTATATGTACCACAGTTTCTTTATCCATTCTTCTACTGAGGGACACTTAGGCTGTTTCCAGGTTCTGGCTATTATGAATAAGGCTGCTATGAACATGGTTGAGCAAAGTTTCTTGTTGTGTGCTGGAGCATCTTCTGGGTATATGCCAAGGAGTGGGATAGCTGGGTCTTGAGGAAGCCCTATTCCCAGTTTTCTGAGATAGCACCAGACAGATTTCCAAAGTGGCTGCACTAGTTTGCATTCCCACCAGCAATGAAGGAGTGTTCCTCTCTCTCCGCATCTTCGCCAGCATGTGGTGTCTCTTGAATTTTTGATCTTAGCCATTCTGATGGGTGTAAGATGGAATCTCAGAGTCATTTTGATTTGCATTTCCCTGATGACTAAGGAGGTTGAGCATTTCTTTAAGTGTTTCTCAGCTATTTGATATTCCTCTGTTGAGAATTCTCTGTTTAGTTCCAAGCCCCATTTCTCAATTGGGTTATTTGGTTTGGTGGTGTTTAATTTCTTGAGTTCTTTATATATTTTGGATATTAGACCTTTGTCAGATGTAGGGTTGGTGAAGATCTTTTCCCAGTCTGTAGGCTGTCACTTTGTTCTCTTGACAGTGTCTTCTGCCTTACAGAAGCTTCTCAGCCTCATGAGGTCCCATTTATTAATTGTTGACATTAAGGCCTGGGCTGTTGGTGTTCTGTTCAGGAAGTTGTCTCCTGTGCCAATATGTTCCAGGCTCTTCCCCACTTTTTCTTCTAAGTGACTTAGTGTCTCTGGTTTTATGTTGTGGTCTTTAATCCACTTGGATTTGAGTTTTGTGCAAGGTGACAAATATGGGTCCAGTTGCATTTTTTTACATATAGACATCCAGTTAGACAAGCACCATTTGTTGAAGATGCTATCCTTTTTCCATTGAATGAATTTGGCTTCTTTGTCAAAAATCAAGTGACCGTAAGTGTGTGGATTCATATCTGGGTCTTTGATTCGATTCCACTGATCAACCAGCCTGTTGCTGTGCCAGTACCATGCTGTTTTAATTACTATTGCTTTATAGTACAGCTTGAAATCAAGTATGGAGATTCCTCCGGAGGATCCTTTATTGTACAAGATTGTTTTAGCTATTCTGGGTTAACAAAAAGGAATCTTACTATATCTCCTACTCAGAGTGGAAGATTCTGTTTTGGAAAGAGTTTGACAGTTCCTCACACCTTGAAACAGAGTCATTATGTGGCCCAGCAATCCGACTCCTCGGTGTACACTCACAAGATATGAATAGCAAGCCATACCATTGTTTGTAAGAAAATTATTCTGAAGAATAGGAAGAGACAAAAAGTCCATCATGGATGAGCAGGTAAGCATATGACTTATCCTGCTGTGGAATGTAACTCAGCCATCACAACAATAAATGGAGCTCTGACTCCATCACCAGGTGGGCAAACCATGGAAACATTATGCTAAGTGGGAGGTGGGGTTACAAAGGTGCGTACAGCTTATGATTCCATTCATAGGCAACATTCAGAACTCAGAACTCCAACCTAAGAAGAGCAAAAACATAAATGAGTGGTTGTCTAGTGCTGGGACAAACAGGGGAGGTTGGCAGATCATGGCTAAAAAGCATAGAATTTCCTCTTGTCTGATGAAAATACCATACATTTGTTTATGGGGATGGTAGAGCAGCACAAAATGGGCTTAAGACCATTGGACACCAACTTCCAGTGGGTGAATAATATTATCTATGGACTATATACTCTCACTGTAATGGTAATTATTTAAAAATAACAAAAGAAGAAATAACTGTGCTGGCCAACATAGGAAATATACTCTGTAACTCGCTCTCCTAGAATCATGGATGACCCCATAGCAACAGCAATCTGGGCACGGGGGTGGGGGGGAAGATTTCCCACTGTAAGAGAGCAAATAATGTCAAGGCCAGTTTCTGGGCCCTTGGAGGAAAGCACTGCAAAACATGGAGTGTGAGGAGGTATGGCGTCTGAGAGTTCTAATCCCAGACCTCATGTGCTCTTTCAGTGGATTACAGGCTCCACCTGGAACCCACATCAAGAAGCACATGAGCAAGACTGCCTGAGCTCCCCCAGAAAGAATGCCTTATCCACTAAGATGAGCCACAGGGGTGCAGGCTGTCAAGCATTTGCCCATCAACTATAGTTCAGTCCATCCCATCTCAAAAGACAGAAAAACTCAGTCCCTGAGGAGAAAAGAGTGGCCAGTAGCCTAGAGCTCAGGGTGAATCATGGGCAGCTTGGACCAGCCCCCTGCACACAGATCTCTTCATCCTTTATCCCCACCACATCTTCCTAATACGTGGGCTTTACAGAGCTTGGCGGGCATCCAGGTAGGGTGGCTCAAGAGAAAGTCTCTGATCACGAAGTGGCTCTGACCAGCTCACCTGCCCTTTCCGACCTAACTTCCCTCTTCAAAGCATACAGTGCTGTGGGACAGAAGGATGGTTATCTCTGTGGAATGGATGACAAGGCTGAAGCTAAATCTCTGACCTCAATCCATCATTTCAGAGAAAAGATCCCGCAGCCAGCTCCCTCTGGCTCCAAGGCCTGTACTCACTCACCCCACCCAGTTTCGAGGATTCGCCGAAGGACAATTTTTCTTTCCCTCTCTTGCTTCTTTCTCTTCCCTCTTTTCAACTCCAGCGCACACAAACAGGGACAGTGGAGGAAAGAGAGCTGATCAAAAGCCAAGCATACTGGGATCTCCCTGCATTCTTCACTGGGCTCTCCGACCCACACCAACTGGCTCTTGTGTTCATATTCCTTCCTTTCTGACATGGCCAGGCTACTCAGAGAGCGTTCATTATGTCATCACCTCTGTCTCTCATCCGCCCTTCTCGTCTGCCCTGTGCAACCTGCTCTGCCAGACTATGCCAATGCCAGGGTCATCAAAACTTGGTCATCCAAGCCCAGTGGCCTGAGCGCTCTGTCAGGTGTACAGACCTGCTGACCCTACTTGTACACCTGTGTTTTTCCTCTGACTCATTTTAGTTCATCCCCTCTTTTTTGAGGCAGAATCTCTCTATGGCGCCTAGGCTGGCTCAAATGTAGTAAGTAACTCAGGACCACCCCCCCCCCCCCCCACCCCCGACCTCCTGAGTATAGGGATTACAGGCCCATGAAATCAAGTCCACCCTCCCTTGACTCCTCTAGTAAAAGGTTTCTGTGGGCTTGGGTATCTCACCTGTGCCCTCCCACTTTGTCAACACGTGTACAAAGTTGAATCCCTGAATCTCTCAGCCCTTAGGGGACCCCTAAGCAGGAACTTCAGCACACAGGCAAAGCCAAGCTACAGAGATGGAGTAATGGCCACAGGGGTGACCAGCATGTGAGTGTGGAGACTATACGGCCTGCCCCGTGGTTCTCCAGAGGTGCTGTGGACTTGAGCCACAGTTGTCACATGATTCTGCACCTACGGTTGACCTTTCCTTCCTTCCTTCCCTCCTCTTCTCCCTCTCCACCTCTTCAGCCTTCCCACCCTCTACCTTTCTAGCTTTCTGGGTCACCATGTACAGAGTGCGTGTATGCCACACAGGTGGTTCTGGGGGCGGGTTGAGGGAAGCAGCATCATTGTCTTGCTGTGTTCCTTCATCCCTGACCCACTGAGGTCCAGCCCCCACAGACTGCTCACCGAATGAGCGAGTCCTTCACTCTCCTGCTGTCTGGCTCCTTCGGCTGTGCCCGATTTCAGGTCCTTGAACCACACTGCTCTCTTCGGCCTGGCTTGGGTTGTGCACAGGCAGCACTTCCTGCTTGAAGAGCTACTCCCTCTGCCCCTTAACCATTTTGCAGCCATTCTGCTCACTCCCGTGACAAGTAAGCTGAGTACTACCCATCCCTTCTGGGAGCCTGTCAACACTTTTCACAACCAACAACCGTCAGCTGCTCCAGGTGGCACAAGGTGATGGCTGGTCGCAGGCTGGCTGCGGCGTTCTGTTTGATTTTACCATAATGAAATCTCCCTGAAAGCAGAAGTGGTGGGCTTTTGTCGCTATATTTCCAAAATGTAGCAGCACCCAGACCCACTGGCCCTTGCCTCATTTTTAAGCATAACTTGCTACTCCCATCAGATTTTGAGTTTCCTTCTCCGCTGCATCTTCCACACATATTCCTCCCCCAGCAAGATTTGAAGAAAATATAGATTCTAACAATCAGAGCTTTCTCACCACTGAGTCAATCCATCTCAGCAGGGAGGTGAAAATATGCTTCTTTCTGCCCCCACTGCCCTCTCATTGTTTTGGGCTCTGATTAAAGCTGTAAACATCCTGGCTTCCTAGATCAGTAGACCAAAAACAGGAGGGAGCTTTAAAAAAGCATCATCCTTTTGCCCTGGGTCAGCACCCAAGAATGGTATTCCCTGCCCCAAGCCCTATGTGAAAACTCCCAGGTAAGATCCCAGGGAAGGCTGGGGTGATAGAGGAGCACATCTGTAACTTGCGATGTTGGGATCCTGGGGGTGGGGCACATCTGTAACTTGCGATGTTGGGATCCTAGGGGGCACATCTGTAACTTGCGATGCTGAGAAGGGTCTAGGGTGGTCATAGTTCAGACAAGTTGCAACCACCTCCATCCAGGCCAAAGAGGAGACAGCCCGGTTCACTCATGCCAGGCTCTGTGCTGACTGTGGGGAAGCAAGACTGGTCTGGCTCGCTCACACCAGGCTCTGTGCTGACTGTGGGGAAGCAGGACTCTGGTCCTCATGAGAACAAGTTCAAGTAGGGAAAACATATCTGCCTGGGCCTTGACTTCTGACACTCAGGCTTTAATCACACACACACAAAAAAAAAAGGATATTCCATCAGAAAATCAGCTAATTATAATGGAGGGCTGACTCAGTCAGCCGGGGTTTCCTGAGCATTTTGAAAGCATTAAATTATTTACTTCCCACAATAACCCTGGGGTGGCACGCTGGAGCCAGCTCCTATTAGCTTACAGGAGCCAGTTGTTAAATTTTCAGAAGTTTTATAAGCTGAGTGTTAAATACAGCTATTATTTAAAAATTAGATTATATAAACCCACAATTAAATAAAATTATACTAAAAACAAAAGTAATAACTGCTCAGAGCCCCTCGCTTCTCCATTATCTCTCTGTGTCTCATTGTTGCCCGCACTTAGAGGTTATTCCTGTCAACCATGTCTGCCTTGTGGAAACACTACACAGTGGTGGCCACCAAGCGTGTCTTACCAAGTCTGCATTTGGTGACGCCACTATGGACGTAGATGAAGCTTACAAGTCTGGACTTGATTTCCTTGCTGTGGTTAAGTTTTCTAGATGGAAAAAAAAAATAGGGAAAAATATTTATCATTACTTGTGGTGTTCCTTGGGAGTCATCACCTTGTTTTGTGAGACAGGGTCTCTCCCTGAACTTGGATATGATATCTGGTCGGTACACCCCAGGAACCTCCATTTCTCCACCTCCCCAGCACTGGGGCACAAGTGTGCCCACCACACCTGGCTCTTTTTTTGTAGATTCTAGAGAACAAATTCATACCCTTGTATTTACACGACAAGCACTTTACTGGCCAAGATATACCTATCGCTCCAGACCCTTCTTTGACTTTTCAACAGGGGTTCAACATGGATTGGAGGCTGCTGAGGTGACCCACCTCCTAGATCAGAAACCTCATTCTCTGCCTGTCCGGTGTACCAACCAGCTTTGTTGGATTGCTCAGGACCCACCATAAAAGCTAATTTAACAACGCCCCTTTGTGTGCATGCACGTGTGTGTGTGTGTATGTGTGTGCGCGCGTGTGCGTGTGCGTGTGCGTGTGCGTGTGTGTGTATGTGTGTGTGTGTGTGTTCCTCTCAAGAACCCTGGGTAATGCAGTTCCCAAACGGAAGTACTGCTAGGGACTTCTACCTTTCCTAACACCTATCTACCCACTAGATGGCAAATTGCTTTCACTGATCCTATCTGAGCATTGCTGGATTCAAACCCAGGTTCCCCACGTGTCAGCTGCACAAACTTGGGCGACTTTCCCTCTCTGGAGCTCAGCCCCCTCCTGTCAAGTAGGATTGGGACTGGACTTGCAGCAAGCATGCTGATAGAGCCCGCCAGTTAAGGAGGTATCGCACTTGACAGCTCCTGAACATAGTAGGTGCTCCTCTGAGTGGGTGTTTGCTATTGTTATCACTTGCTTGCTGTGCTCAGGCTGCCGCCCAGGTGTTCACACAGGTGTTAATTCACTTAATCTCTCCACAATCCTTCGAGAGTGGTACTGCTATTAACCCCATTTACAGAGTCACAGGGAGGCGATTAGGGTGGAACATATGAAATTGCTAGCTTTAGCTTTACAGGTCAAACATAGTTGTGGCTCAGCAGTTGCCAGTGACTCACAGCTAGAAGGACTGCAGGTCTCAAAGCCTTGCAGCCTGCCCGAGCTGTGTGAGGCCTGAGCGTTTATTGACATCTCTACCTGACTGCAGAGAGGCCATGCCTCCTCTTACGCAACGCTTACGACAGTACTGCAGGCCTGACTGTGTGACCAGGGTTCTGCTCATGTAGAAGGTGAACATTCAGGTACTTGATGCCTTTCCCTTAGACTTTCATAGTCTCCTTCAGTGGCTGATGCCAACATCACCTCCTCTGTGAAGTCTCCCCAACCTCTCCGGCCAGAGGAACAAACTTGTACAAAGACTCAGAGGGAGAAGTAGGAGCTGGTTCCTCGGGGAAGTGGGCAGTGGCAAGTTTCCTACAGCTCAGTGCAGAGTTACTAGGGGCCAGGGCTGGAAAGGATTTGAGCATCAATAGACCATGAGGAGATTGGCTCCACTGTCACCATAAAAATGAGTCCCTGGGTCCTCTTCCTCTAGTCAAGTGCACAACTAAAAGCAACCACCACAGAGGCCTACATAGACAAGGCAGTGTCTTATTTACTTTTCAATTGCTGTGATAAAACACAATAGCCAAATGCAACTTGGGGAGGAAGAGGTTTATTTCATCAAAGAGCTTTGTAGTCCATAACCCAGAGAAGTCAGGGCAGGAAGGAACCCAAGGCAGGAACGGAAACAGAGGCCGTGGAGGAGTGCTGCTCACTGACTTGCTCCTCAGTGGGCTTTCTTGTAGACCCCAAGGATACTAGCCTAGGAGTGGTGCTGCCCACAGTGGGCTGAGCCCTTCCACATCAATCATTAAGTAAAACAATGCACTGCAGACTTTCCTACAGTCCAATCCAGCGAGGGTGTTTTCTTAATCCCAGTTCTCTCTTCTCCAGCTCCGTGCCTGTTGTTCCCGGTCACCCAGCCTATGAGGTCAGAGACATGTCCAAACCCCAAAAATCTCAACCCTGAGGCCTAAAATCTTATCCAGAGACTGGTAGGAGTCGGACCGCTCCCTCCCTGCTTCTGTGCCTGCGTGCCCTGGGGCACATGCTCCCAACTCCCAAAGTAGTCACAGTCACATATCCAGCACCTGGATGAAAATAGAGCATCACCAGCATGCCAGCCACACCACTGGAATGCGCTTATTCCCCAAACCCCTCTCTGCTCACCAAGGTTCATATAGTACTTGTTCACCATGGAATAAATGGACATAAGCTGATAATAAATGGGATTCACTCGTAAGCGGGCACAAGCTGATCCAAAAAGTTAAAAGTTGCTGTTTCATTACATCTATAACACTTGAAGAGTGGTTTCGGAGATGCTCTCCCCCACCCCCAGCCCCCCCCTCCCTCCCTCTCTGTCCAGACATTCACCACTGGATCCTGAGACCTGCCCACCTGGTGGCCTTGCCAGTAGAGCTGAATGTGGAACCACATGTGCCCTCCTAATTCTTTGCCCACGACCCTCTGCCTCCTGCCTAGCTTCTGATGTGCATTCCACTTTCTGTACCACTTGATAACTCTAGAGGAAGCCAATAGCACCCTCCTGGGGCGAGACCTGGGGTTAGTTTAAGGCAATGAATGCTAAGCTAAGCATTGTCATGGAGACTTACTGGACCCAGGAAAGTTTCCTCTCCAAACTCACCCTAGTCCATACTTGAGAGAATGACATTCTTCTAACTGGACAAATCTGGTCTCAGGACGACCATAAGTTAGAGGTCAAAGCCTAGGAAGATTAGATATTGTTGGGAGAAGAGGGTATCAGGTGCAGAGTTCTCCCTTTCTGAAGAGTAGGCCCTGCACTTCACAAGGACTGCTAAGTCCTCCTGCATCATTCATGGCCACACACCCTAATAGAGAGTTAGGTCCAAGTTTACTAGAAAAGATTGTTGTACTTAGTTGGTGATGTCGGCCATTCTAGAGAATTCTCAACCCCTCACAGGGATTCTGGAGGAAACTAATGCTTGGAAAAGGTGTATTTGAAATTAGGAACAAGGCCTTAACTAGTGGGTTCTGTGCACAGTCAGCATCAGGGACCTGATACTAGAAAGCTCCAAAGCGTCCCCCATCACTGCTGCCAAATGTTTCTACCAGGAGAACTCTAAAGACAGCGCAGAGTGCTCAGCATAAACCAGAGCAAGGATTAGCCACAATGGCCAAATCCAACTCACTACAAGTTTACAAGTTGTGGCCTTGTTTCAATAAAACTTTATTTGCAAAATTGTAGTGGGTTAGATTTGGCCATTGTGACTAATCCTTGCTCTGGTTTATGCTGAGCACTCTGCTCTGTCCTTAGAGGCCCTTAGTAGACATTCGACAACAGTGATGGGGGAGGAGGCATCAGGAAGATGCTCCTGCTTTAAAGATGCTCTAAATCTGGGTCAAACAGGTTTAGGAAGAACCACTTACAGCAACAGGTTCAGCTCGGTTGATGAGCAGGAGCAATTCTGTGGGCCCTTTAAAGCTTGGTTCCAGGGTGTGGGACGGAAGGCTGGAGCGTGACTGGGGCTGAGTGGCTAGAATTGAGCACACGCAGCAGCAGCAGCAGCAGCTGCAAGCTTGTCCTCCTGGAAAGCACAATGAGAAGTGTGGGAGGGGGGTGCGGGGAATCCACCCAGTGGGACATGCACGGATCAGACAGAGGGGCTGTCGTCTGCACGCATGCTCTGTGTTACCTCCAGGAAACAACCATTAGTCAGGGCTTCTCTTGCCTTGCAAATTCTGACCTCCAAGCCCCTGGTTCTAACAGGGCATGTTCTGCTGTGTCCCAAGGCCACCAGGATGTTGCTACTTACTTGACCTTGATGAGAATGAATTACAAACTGTGTTCACAGTTGCTAGAAACTTTAAGACAATTGAGGTAGAAGGTGGGGCCCCAAGGTATGAGATCTGTACCAGGCTTAACCCTAATTTTCCTTATTTTACAGCTTTAGAAAGTGGATCTACAGGTAAGGTACATGGGGGAAAAAAAATCACAGGTTTAAGTTGTTCCCTCTAACTCAAACACAGAGGCAGGCAGATAATATAAATGAGCAAGTCAAATAAGGCATGTACAATAGGGAGTGATGGAGCCTGAGGTCAGAATTAAAAAATTAAATAAATAAAACCAGGTGCCTGTGGAATCATGTGGAATGACCAATTAGTGTGTCCAAGGATTATATTTTTCCAGCAAATATGGAATTTTAGGTGTCCATTTTTAATTATTAGGCATCTTTGGGCCAATTAGATCCCTATCTAAGAAGCAGAAGCCGCTTGTGTTACAAATAGGCATCTGCAATTCTTGGCTTAAGCTTTCAGACCATGAAGAACTGCTGTTTCCCTAAACACTTTCATTGGCACTGTGCAGACCCACAAGAAACCCCAAAGAAACACAGAAACATTTGCTTTTCAGTCCTAATACTGAGAGTCAGATGTGTGGACCAGGAAAGCAGCCAGAGCCTCTAAGTAGGCACCTGCACCATGTTCAGGAGAATAGAACCCCCCAGGAGACCAGTGAGTGGCAGGGAGAAGGGAGGGAGGATGCCACAGGTGAAAGTCCCTCCAGACATAACTGGCAATGAGCGTCATAGGGAGGTGCCGTCCCCTTTGCTGGGGATAGCAGAGATGTCCAGTATTAGTGGCCCATGGGGTATGGCTGCAGGTCTTATAAGCAGACCCAGGGCCATGGCTGGCCCAGAAAGCCCAAACCCCCTCTACTAAGGGAGATGACAAATGACCACCTTCCATCTTTGTTCATCAGTGCACAGATGAAGAACGTGAGCCCCATCAGAGAGGAGCGGGCACCCGGGCCCGCGGCTGTCGGGCACGATCATTAATAAGATAGATGTTCCTAATGGCTCCAAGAAGGATCATGGAGCTACTCATTATGGGGGGTTGAGATCGCTAATTATTCCTTTCTCTGCAGCTGTCACTTGCTGCACCCACCCGAACCACCGGGCCCCAGCGGCTGTCCTTCTCCCATGACCAAAAGAGGGCCACCAGCAGGCATGGTCAGCCTGGACCCTGGGGCTACAAGGCAAAATGTTCTTCCTGCATTAAACACTTATTAAAGTTGATTAGAGCTCAATGCACCATAAAATCTCTTTCAAGTCAGTGAAGTGCCTTTGGCTACAGACATGCCCCCACCCCACCCAGATCTATCCAAAAGGACCTCTGGGGAAGTATTGAAAAAACTAGAGAAAAGTTGACAAGGAGAGTACAGTATTCAAGATTGGAAGAGGGAGAGGTAGATTTAGAATATTTGTAGGGGAAGACAGCAGAGCTAGGAAGGAGGGTGGGTGGATTCTGGTGGGGTGGGAAGGCTGTCAAGAATATTTTTAGGGACACTATTACCCTGGTCCTAAAAATATGAGCCATGGTTTGCTTTAAAAGCCATCTAGACCCTATTTACATTTCAGAGCAAACAGCATATTGTTTTCATCAGGGGGGAAATAAGCACTCATGTTTACCTTATGTTTCCTTCAAAATATTTGCATTTCAAAGCCTTCTGAGCTTTAGGTTTCAGAGCTGTTGAAACACAGCACCTGGGCTATTCCCAGACGGGCCACATTTATAGCAGAAATCCATGCCACCCAACCAAGATGGCAGTGTCCTTCCTGCCCCATTCCCTGACAAAGGACAGCCCCATTCAGGACTATGACACATCTCTCAGGGATGCCTCGTTTAGGACCAAAGCTGGTGGCCAGATGAGAGATGGAAGGGCCAGGCTTCCAGTCAGAGCCAGAAAAGCCGTGTGTTGGGTTCTGCACATGGGTCTTCTAGTGGGTGTTGTGTTGGCTTTCCTTGAGAAGGCAGTGGGTATGCGGGCTTACATGACCCTTGGGGACTGTCAGAAGATAGTCAACAGGCATCCCAGGAGCCCTTGGGGAGTGGCTCTGATGGAGGCAGCAACCAAGGAGACAGAGCAGGGATCCCAGGGCCCGAGGGTTATACCAAACAACCCTGGTCCCTTTTTCTTTCCCGCTTGTCCTCAACCGTTCATTTATTTGCTCACCAAACTATGACAGCAGGTTCACCAAACACAGAGCCTGGGTGCACAGGGCCCACCAAGACAAACAGGCTAATTCATCTCAGAGTCTGAGCTGTTCAAGATAGAGGATCAGAATGGATGGGCAAGTATTTAGAAGCTAGGCCACTTAGAGTTAGTCTGTGTGGTTCAAGCAATTTGAAAAATTCCCCATTAGGTCTCTGAGGTATAGCCAAGTTTGAGAACCAAATACAAAGTATCTCAGACCTTTGAAGTCACTTGTCCGGCACTGCCCTGAGGCAAGTAAGAATTACCCTGACACACACCCAGGTTCGTTCTAAGTAACAGGGTACAAGGATGTTGATTCTACCCAGGCAGAGCAGCAAAAGAGAGCTTTCAGAACTGGACTTACTCTTAGAAGCTCTACTATAGGGTACCCAGTACCAATCACAGTGCTTGGGGACATCCTACCCTGGAAAGGTGTCAGTGAACAGAGCCTCCCAATAAAGAACCAGTAGTAGGCTTTGTCCATCCTAGAAATCAAGCAACCCAAGCTGTGCTGTCTCAGCCTCCCTTGAGTTAGGATTCTGGTTGAGCAGATTCCTGGAGGAGGTCCATTGGAGTACCAGAGAAGGTGTGCCTTCAAGCGCATGAAGAGAGAACCTTTTGCCTTCTCCAGACGTCTCCGCCACCTTTTGAAGAGCTAATGTTTGGAACTGCTGACACCATCTTGTGACTATGAGAAAAGCCTGAGAGGATTATAGATGCTGACAGAGACAGAGACACCCCCCCCTCTCCACTGGGGACACCCGCCCCTCCCAATGTCTGGTTAAAGGGGAGAACTGAGGCTGACAGGTATTCAGTTGCATGCACCTGCACCAATTAGAGTAAGTTACTAAGTAATAGTACATGATAGCAGCTTAATCCTCTCTCATATAAAAGAAGTCTGAAGGTAAGCAATCTGAAATGACTGAGGGTCGGGGAGGGAGCGGCATTCAAGTCATCAGAGAGCCAAGCACCTTTTCTCTTCCTGCTCTGCCTTTCTTAGCAAGTAGCTTTCACTCTTGCCTCAAAGAGGGATATCCAAGTTCCAGCATCAGTTTGCATTCCAGTCTGAAGGAAGGAGGAAAGTGGAAAAACCATGCATCCTTCCTTCTTGAGACACTTCCCAAGAGCCTTTCCACTAGTATATGCTGCGAACTAGAACTTAGCAATACGACTATACCTGACTGGAGGGGAGCCTGGGAGCCATGTTTTTTTTTATGGGCAGCCATGAGTCTAACCAACATGACAGACTCAGTAGATAAAGAGGAAAGGAAGGAAGATGCTTGGGAGACAAACACAGTCTCTGCCACATCAGTGACAATCATCATTTTCATGACAGTAGCCACTTGACACCTGGGCAGAAGGCTCAGAGATGGGAGTAGACAGGACCGCCAGCTTGGACAAAGGCATAGAGGGAGAAGAAAATCCCTCCAAGGCCTGCAGGAAGCCGCATGACCAATTAGACACAAAGATCACATGGCTGAGAGGTGGATAGGGACCAGCATCTTTGAAAGCCAGTCATGCAGGACCTTGTTATCACACTGAGGGACCTGGACTTCCTTCTAGGAGAGACTCGTCAGAAGGCGTTGGGCAGCAAAGTGATGTGACTAGGGTTGTAGGTTAGAATTCCACAAGGTGGAATATGTACTGGGGTACCAGAGGCAGGGAAAACCCATATGAGGCTCCTGGAAGCAGAAACAGAAAGGATTCTGGCTTGAGGCCCTGCACAGGTCTTGAGTCTCTCCAGGCACAAGGAATGCTAGAATGGTGCTGCTCTGAGTGAGGACTTATCTGCAGGGAGATTGAAGGCTTGACCAGAACCTAAAGCAACAGTCTAGTCTCCTTCCTTGGTCAGGAAAGCTTAACAGCCAGGATTGCTTTTATCCAAGTGGAATTACTCATGCCTAGCATTGGGTGTAGTTTGTATTAGTATCTACTCATTCCTTCCCATTGGAGACCAGCACAACCTCAGGACAAACTTTGTGCATCCCTTCTCTCAGTAGTGAGTTCTTCCCTCTGAACCACCTTCACTGACCAGGACAGAGGCCATTTGACTCTAGTCTGACACAAACCTCATTGTTTCTTAATGGCTCAGGCTCTGCTACCAGTACAGTGTACCCTGGGAGCTTACCATTCTTTGACAAGCCAATCTGAACATCTCCTGAACTACTTGCAGAGTCGCACTTGAGCCAGATATCTCAAAGTTCCTTGCTGTGACTGTCCTGGAGCATGCCCAGTGAGTCTCGAGGGCCCCAAGTGAGTGTCAAGCACACTCCTCTCAACTGAACACACATTAACTCTTTCAATGCTGATCTTTGATGGCCCCTTATAATGTGCCATTTATTGATTCATCAGGATGCATTAATGCTTGATGGTTTTGCCCTGGACCTTCATCAATATGGTCCACATAACCCTTCAACATGGACCAGTGTATACAAGTTAACTTCAAGAACAGGAGGCTACTGATTTGTATTCCCCAAGCCAGGGCTCATCCCTGGATCAGCACGGACTTCAGTGGGAGTAACCTGATGGTTCACTTATATCCTGGCATCTGGAAGAAAGGTGACTCTTGGTCCTCCATTCAGGACTCCAAGGAGGATGGGATCTGGAGGTGCCACGGGAGTCTGTCTTCTCAGAGCATTCGGTTCACCATGCCCTGGGCATGTGACAGAGCCAATGCCAAGAGGTAAACTTGTGGGTTCTAGGTCACCTGGCTGACAGGGCCAACGCCAGTGTTATCCTAATGCATCACCCATCTTCTGATAGGGAAGAAAAGGCCAGCGTGTCTGTTAAACAGTAAGGACACAGTAAGGCACAGTAAGGACATCAGCCACACAGGGGACAGCAACCTCTCACTAAGTCCCTCTACAGCTGTTCCTGGAGTAAAGCCAGAGCATGGACACTGCCTGGAAAAATAGGGTCAGGTCACAATCTAGTTGCTGCAGAAAACTATCAGAGGCACAGGCTGTGCCCCCAGCTACATGGCCCCTGCCTAACCCCTGACACTGGGTCTCTGAGCCCCTCTGTTATGTGGGAGGCAGCTCTGGAGAGTGACTGGGCCTGAGGAGTGGAACCCTGCCCTCTGCTGCTCTGTCTCCGGCTTCAGGTTTTTTGTAAAGGGCACTAAGGGCTCACAAAAGGTGGCAGATGGTGGCAGGCCAGACAGGCAGGAGAGAGGCAGTGAATGAAATTCTTTGTTTAAGGAAGGCGCGAGCCGCGTGTCGGCAAGCCCAAGAGAAGCATGTCATTTTGCTGGAAATGCGATTTTCCCTAACAAGTACAGAATCCTACATGACATGTTGAAAAGTGTATCTCTTTGAGAAGCCGCTCTGTATCTCAGAGGCATCGTCAGTACGGCACCCGTGTAATGTGGCAGTTGCCATGGCAACACCTCGTTTTCCATAGACAGGAAAATCAGAGTGGCTAAGTCGATTGAGAGGACCCAAATAACATCTAGAAGGCAGGCTGAGATGCCGCATCGGCTTTTGCATTTGCAGCGCCTGGGGTGCCGTTGTGGGGCAAGTAGCGTATTATATGCGCTTCACAGAGAATCCCCAAGGTAATGTTCAGAGCCTCCTCATTGGTCAGAGGCTGGGAGATAATGGGAATTTGCCCAGAGCCACCCAGAAAGGTAGTGACAGGGCCAGTGTGGCCGAACTCCCACCTCCTCAGGCAGACAGTGCTCATGGCAGGGGTGACACTGGCCATCGCTCTCTTCCCTCCAATGTCTTCAACCATCACTGTTTCTATTATTTTTATACTTGCCCTGAAGATAAATAGGGCCCTAAGCACCAGGCAACAGCAGCCAAGTTAAATCAAAACATATCTCGGCATCTCCCTCCAGACATGGACTGCCCTCAATATGTGCCCGTCGACACGTTTGTTTCCAATGTGCAATCCTAGCCCTATCCATGGGTATAACACTAAATTGGTGCACAGCCCTGAGGGACTTCCAAATATAGGAACCAAACATGGCCTTGTCACCCTAGGACCTGGCATGGTCTCACAAAGGTGACAAACCCACATACATGCATACATGTACACGCGTTGGCTACAGCCACGGCTCTCCCACCACACACACCAGGGACAGTAATGGTCAGTAATGCAGCCCATCTTTAAGTGCATCCTTACATAGCCCCTCTCCCTCCTTGGGCATAGGGCGGTGTGATCGAGGTGGGCTGGAGGCAGGATTCTCCAAGGCAAGCAGCTTCTTTTGTTCACCATGGAGTCTTGAGTTAACACAATTCACCCCAGAGGCTTGTGGTCTCCTCCTTGCTCCTGTTCAGGGATCCCCTATAGGGTTTTTGGTTGTAAATCTCACCCTCCCTCCCAGGAGGATGCTGGCAGCCAACTCAGGGCAGGAACAAGAAAAGTATGCAGGCTTTTCTTTAGTCTCCAAATATAAGTTTAAGTCAGGGGTGGGAGAATTACAATGGTTGGGAGGAGGCACCTGCCCCCCCTCAAGTTCCCAGAGGAAAAATTTCATATAACTGTCAGACATGTAATAGAACTGTCAGAAGTACAGGAAACCAGCTACACAGATTACAAAAACATATGTCAGGGACCTATTGGTTTCGTGACAGTGTGAAAATCACAATTTTTCCATCAAGATAGAAAATAGAAACAGAAGAAAGCCAGGAGTACTTTGGCATCTGTCCTCTGACGGCACCAAGCCTAACCCACCAAGCTGGGGAGGCGGGCTGTCCCAGAGGCAGGTCCAAGGGACTGGAGACCAGCTCCTAGGGCAGTTTTGAGCCATCCTGGCCTTCGCCCTCCACCCCAGGAAGAAGCATCCACCCTTCTTTCAGACATCCCACACTCGAAGGTGGAAGTGTGTAGTGGCAGAATTCTCTCTCCCTTGCTCCCACCTCTGAAAAGTCATTCTCCTATAATGTTAGGTCTTCAAGCTTATGAGAGCACCTGGAGAGGATGAGGTCACGTGTCAGACCAGCCACTCAGTAGAATGGCTATCAATAGTATCAGGCCACCTTCCCTCCCTTTGAGATCTCAAGAAAAGTAGTAGTGTGGTCTCCTTGCCCCAGGGAAAGAGTAAGTGAGGCAGGTCAAGAAGGGACTACAGTGTTGTGGAGGCTGTCCATTGTCTCCTGGCTCTTGCCCTGCCCCATGTGCAATGGATATCTTGCAGCTTTCTCGAGGGTTCCTTTTTATAAAGGTTTTTCAATTAATTTATTCAGATTACATCTCAACTGTTATCCCATCCCTTGTACCCTCCCATTCCTTCCTCCCACTTTCACCCTATTCCTTTGCCCTATGTCTGTGACTGAGGGGGACCTCCTCCCCCACCGAATGATCATAGGCTATCAAGTCTCGTCTTGGTAGCCTGCTTATTCTTTCTCTGAGTGCCACCAGGCCTCCCCACCATGGGGAAGTGCTCAAATATGGGACACCAGAGTTGGCATCCGAGTCAGTCCCTGCTCTCAACTCAACTATGGAGAATGTCTTGTTTATTGGCTAGATCTGAGAAGGGATTCAATGTTTACTGCAAGTATTATCTTTGTTTGGTACAGAAGTTTGAGCAGAACCCTTGGGCCCAGATCTGCCCATCACAATGTTCTTCTTGTAGGTTTCTAGGACCCTCTGGATCCTTCTGTTTCCCCATTCTCCCATACTTCTCTCACTTAAGAGTCCCAATAAGATGGCCTCACAACTATCCCAATCTCCTGGTAAGTGAAGACTATCATGTGACATGCCTCTTATTTTTATTGTTTTGTCTGGTAGTGGTAGTGCACATCTTTAATCCCAGCACATCTTTAATCCCAGAGACAGGCAGATCTCTGCGTTCCAGGACAGTCTACAGAGTGAGTTCTAGGACAGCCAAGGCTATACAGAGAAACCCTGTCTCAAAACAAAACAAACAAAAAGCAAAACACCAAGATTTTATTTGTGTGTGTGTGTGTGTGTGTGTGTGTGTGTGTGTGTGTGTGTGTTGGGGGGTGTGCCTGTGTGTCTGTGTGAGTATATTTCCAGTGTGTGCAGGTGTCCACAGAGACCAGAAGAAGGCATCATATCCCCTAGAGCTGGGTGGATACAAATCCTGTGAGCCCTCTGGATGGCTAAAGAAAACCCTATGGCTTCCCCAAATCTGACTGCCCATGACTGTAAGCATCCTTGCCTGGCATGCTCAGTAAGTATAGAGATAGTCTCCTGTGTATATGTCATGCCACTGTATATAGGAAGACTCCATTATACAGATAGGAAACCAAGGCCCATGTAGAGATGTTCACTCCAAAACCTCTAGGAAAAGGGAAATGTCATCACAGGTCATCTCAACTCTGCTGTCACCTACCTCAGTTTCTTATCAGTTTTCACTTGCCTGAGCATCTGCCCTCACCCTTTCACCAAGATGGCCACCCCAAGACTCCTGCCCCCTCATGACATTCTGCACACTGAGTTTATCTCCCTTCAGCCTCTCTGTCTTCTCTGCTTCTCCCATCATTCGGGGAAGGCATCCTGCTGGATCCGGATATTCAGCTAATAAATATGTATGGAAGATTTTTATTACTTAATAGTTGTAAGGTTAATCGTTGTGGTGAACGCCTATATTTAATGTGTCAATGGAGCTTCAAAATGCCAAAGTGAATAGCTTTAACACACATTAGTTCTACTTGTGAATCTACAAATAGGAACCTTGTCAGAAAAGTATTCACACCGAGATCAGTATTGATTTTGGTCCTCAGGAAAGGCACTGGACTGTGACAGTTTAAAATGATAAATGTCTAGAGAATTAGTTGCCCATATTGATAAAAAGAAGCAGATATAAGGCTGACAGTCTCTGAGGAGGTGTCGTCATGGAGAGTGGGCAGTGCATCTAACATGGCTGGGGCTCAGAGCTAATCTCCTCTTTGATCCGGGAAGATCAGGGTGATCTGGCCTGCCTTCTTGTACAGGGCTTGAAATGATTACCAAGGAGGGGCTCTCAGAGAGTCAGCAGCATAGGACTACAACAGAGCACCTGAAGCAGGTCACGTGCCTAGAGAAAAGATTTATTTGGCTCATGGCTCTAGAAGTGTCTGTCAAGGATATGTAACCTCATTGTTTTTTGCTGCTTGTGAGGATGATAGGTGACAGTGGCTGAAAGTGTGAGTTGATGTACGCTGTTCATATCAGGAGCCAAGAAGAGAGGGACACCAAGAGACTGGGATCCTGCACCACCCTTCAAGGACACCCTCTCTCAAGCCTCCACTTCCTGAAAGAACCCTGTGCCCTCAGGTATTGTCACCTTGAGGACTCAGCCTTTAATAATAGGTCCTGATGGGGGAAAAAAGAAACCAATTCAAACCATTACACTGAGCATGCTCAGTCCACTCCAAGAGTCCTACTCTGAATGTCTGTCATATGTATTAAGGGACCCTAGCCACATTCTTTTCTTCTTTCCAAAACTACTCGAGATATTTCTACAGATTCCCTTGCACAAAAGAAGTCTTCTCATGATAAGACCAGGTTTGATGTCTCATGTTTGAGTATCAGATCTGTGCCCCACCTAGGCCACTTCTTCAGCTCCTCCCTTCTCAGCCCCGGGCAAGCTTCTACCTCTCACCTAACACCAGGACTTGGCTGCCCTTTCTTTGCAGAGCCCTCAAGACCAAAGCTTTGTGGATACAGCCCTGGCCTAAGTGCCCCTTTTGCCATTTTACCATTGTGGTTGTCTTTCAGTTGCCCAGTCAAAGAGATGTTTGTTCTGTACCCTCCAGGCCCTGAGACAGCACTTTAGGGTCCAGCTGGTGTCTGAGCTTCCCAGATTCCATAGGGAATTCAGTGGTGCAATCCGTCAGCAGGCAATAATATTTGGAAATACTTCCCACCAAGAAAATATGCCCAGAGATTTCTTTAAATATAACAACTCAAGAGGTCTGAACTCAGAAGATTCCTCCAGAGGCCCCCCTTTTGCTTGTTAGTTTTATTGTTATATTGACGTAACCTAGACACCTAGATCAGACTGGCCCATGGGAACGTATGTGGAGATTATCTTTATTGTTAACTGATGAAGTAAGGTATATGTCACTGTGAGCAACACTATTCCCTAGGCAGGTGGTCTTGAACAATGTAAGAGAGCTAGCTGAAAGCAAATAAACAGGCAAAGATATGTATATTCTCTCTTTGTTCTTGACTGTTGATATGATGTGACAAGTTGCCTGAATTTCTGCCTTGTCTTTGTAGAAATGATGGACTGTGATTTGGAACTGTGAACCAAACAAACCAGTTTCTCCCTTTCGTCGGGGTATTTTTTAATCATAGCAACAGAAATGAAATTGGTACAGCCTCCATGCCCCTCTCCCCATGTATGCTTGCTTTGCCAGAGGACTGCTGCTCAGCTGAGGTGGCAGTGCCTATGAGAGAGAGGGGGGGGTGAGGGGGGAGAGAGAGAGGCTCCAGGTTCCCGTCTTCACTGCTTTTGATGATGAGCTGCTGTTTGGAACTGTGAATGAAATAAACCCCCTCCTTTCCAAGTGGCTTTGGTCATGGGGTTTCATCAAAGCAATAGTGACCCTAAGTAAGACAGGCAAGTGTTTAGATTTGCTGGTCTGTGTGATGTTGGGTTAGGGACTTGTCTTAGGGAGGCTCTTAAAGAAGTAAGACCTCCTGGGGACATGGGGCATGAATAGGGAAATGTTCTTGCCCAGACCAAAACGAGGTATCCTAAACTGGAAGGAAAGGTAATGAAAACTGTCATTCAAAGACAAGGAGCCTGCCTGCTGCCTGGCAGAACTGTCAGGGTTAGGCAGGAAGACACATAGCCATGTAGAAGTGATGAGTTCCCACCAGTCTCCCAGGGTGGTCATGGAGAGGCAAAGAGAGGACTGTTAGACTATGGAAACCCAGCAAATGACTCATCCCACAGAACTAGTGCATAGGCCCAGACCATAGGCTGAACAATCAGACTGGTCCTGGAAATCAGCTAATGAGTTCCAGGGTAGGGACAATATGATGTACCCTCTACCCACTCACGTCATTCCTGTCCAGATAGATTACCCATGAGAACAGGTAGGTGACATTTTGTCATATGAGAGGGTCAGATCCATGCACTTCTGGGGACATTTCCTGCCCATGTACCATCTATGGAGATTGGTCATCAGAAGATATCCAAGGAAATCTATAGGTCAAAGTCCAGGACAAGGACTAGCCAGAGATTGCTCTCACTCAAAACTAGAGACAAGTCGGCATGATAATCATGACCTTCCTCAAAGACATCCAGGCCCTAGTTTTGTTTGTGTCAAGCCTGTCTTTCTGCTCCAGGGTATGGGGGGGGGGGGACCTGATATGACCTTGATTGTGATACCCAGAAGAGGTCTTTGGAGATGTTAGAGCCAAAGTAATCACTCTACAACCATAGACAAGTCCCTAACCCAACATCACACAGACCAGCAAATCTAAACACTTGCCTGTCTTACTTAGGGTCACTATTGCTTTGATGAAACCCCATGACCAAAGCCACTTGGAAAGGAGGGGGTTTATTTCATTCACAGTTCCAAACAGCAGCTCATCATCAAAAGCAGTGAAGACGGGAACCTGGAGGCACAAGCTGATGCAGAGTCAATGGACGGGTGTTACTTACTGTCTTGCTTCCCATGGCTTGCTCAGGATGACCAGCCCAGGGATGGCCCCATTCAAAGTGGGCTGGGCCCTCCCCTGTTGGTCACTAATTGAGAACATGCTGTACAGGCTTTCCCACAGCCCAGTCCTATGGAAGCGTTTTCTCACCCAAGGTTCCTCCTTTCAGATGACTACGTGCCAAGTTGACATAAATCTGGCCAGCACAGTGGCCAAGCCTCTTGCCTCACAGGAAGTTACTCTTTCTAGTACCCCATAGTGTCTTATAGGAAATTATCTGTGCCTCCATGTAACTGCCAAATCTACAGAGGCTCCTTCAGCTAACAGAACACTAAGGAGGAAATGGCTCCCTTGGGTGGGATGAACACTCCAAGACTGGGAGTCAGAAATGCAAGTTTCTTCTCTACCCTTTACCTTGGACACTCAGAGGGCTGCACCCCGAAGAAGGAAAGGAGGGTACAAGGTTAGGTGTCATGGTGGAAGAAGATCCAGGAGCACAGCAGACAACTTTGCTTTCAAATGTCTTCTGTTGGGGTTTTGGCTTAGAGTCATCCAAAACCAGTATTCTACTGTGAAATAATATGGCCCATATCCCAGCCTGGACAGACTCTTCAGGAGGCAGCTGCCCTGTGGCTAAGTAGTTAGTTTGGGTAAGAGACCTTTCCTCAAGTACACCTTTATCTTTGGAAACACTCACTTACCCAAAATAAAGCATTGAAAACATGCACACCGAGCTCCAACACAGCCTCTGGTGAGCTGGTTGATTGCTGTGAGATGCCTAGGGAAACTTGCGCTCCAAGACCTTCTTTGCATGGCCACATACAGAACCACTCTCAGATGCCACAAGGCATTCTGGGAGCTGTTGCCATGGAGATCAGCAGAGATCATCATGGCAGGGGTAACAGAGAGTGCACAGGCAACAATTCTGTGGTCCTGGGATAAACAACTTAGCAACCTAACCTAGCCTTTCCTTAATCTTTAAGAGATGTAAGGCCATACCAAAGTTTAAGGACCGCAAGGCCAAGATGGAGGGCAACAGAAAGATTGAAATCCAGCAAATCAGGTACAGACTAGTGGGATCCACAGGGTGAGAATCCAAGGCCCTGCCTCAGAAGGTGGCAAGAGGTTATAGAGGCTTCCAAACAGATAGCTACAGGCTTTAAAGTGGCAGGAGTGTGAGTGTTTCACAACAGAGGCTCCACAGCAGGGCTCTGTGGCAAGCCTGGGCAGGTGATGGACACATGGGAAGATGGCTGAGACTCACAACGATCAGGAGGAAGCCAAGTGCTGCTGCATACAGAGCACAGCCTGTAAGCAGGAAGGAAGAGCTGAAAGGAACTGCTGTTGCTGTGGACCCTGGAATAGGGATCCCTGTCTCGACCACTCCCTGTGATGCGGAGCCACCACAAGCCCAGAGAGGACACTCCAGCCACTAGTGTTCAAGGGCTCTCTTTGCTCTGTGTCTGACTATTGCTGTCCTCACTCTTCAGTCACCATCTTCCCAGGTTCAGCCATTTTACAGAAGGGAACTATAGCTAGGGACTGAGCAGGCACTGATTAAGACAGGTGAACTCCAGAATCCTGCACCTTGTCTTTTCGTAGAAAAGAACCACTCCTCACATGTCTGTTTTCTCACGCCCCTGAGTGCAGAACCAATAGAAATAAAGCAGTGTGCTTTGCTTGCCTGAGGAATGGGGTAACAGGCTCCCTCCCATCTACTCCTTTTCTTCCTTCCCAAACCTGCCAATGAACCCCAAGGATCCATGGACCACAGGAAACCAGTGGTCTCATCCATTCCATTCATTTTTACAGCTAGGAGAATGGCATTAAAAAGACAGAATAGACTGTTACAAGCCACACAACTAGTCAAAAGAAGCATTTGGGACCCAGGACACAGGGAGGAGGGAAAAGATTAGTCATTGTTTTACTATGATCAGAAAACCTGGTCCATCCAAGTGTGGACAGACAACCCAAACACTGCTCTTGTCCCTTAAGGGAGGACTTCCTTTGTCTTTCTTCTCATCCCTTGAACAACCAGAGTAAATATGGCCCCATTTCTCTCCCAGACACAGAGCCCAAGCCTTGCTCCCTGCTTGCAATTACCTTGTGACAGATGCTGGTCTGGTCACTGCATCCCGGCTTTATGGTCATTTTCCAACAGCCTACACCTCTTAAGCTCTCTTGTGGGAACAGGTGAGGGTGATTATGCAGATGGATGGACCCCCGTGTGATATTATGGCCATGACGGAGATATAAGAGCTACGGATGAAAGAGCTGCAGACAGACTCAAGTAGCGCAGGGAGGAGGTTGCACAGCTGGTACAGTAAACAGGGACCTGTGCAGGGACCCTGGGCTACCTGAGAAGCACCACACACAGACAAATAGGCACACACACACACACACACACACACACACACACACACACACACACAC
>OU015746.1:116291750-116337421 GCA_907169655.1 Acomys percivali
GTGTGTGTGTGTGTGTGTGTGTGTGTGTGTGTGTGTGTGTGTGTGTTGATCTTCCCTAAGAGGATTATGAGCTGAGACCAGAGGCTAATAGCTACCAGGACTATGACTCAGGGCCCTTGGAGGTAGGGAAATGGTGGGAGAATACTTTTCAGTTTGTTGAGACGAACCATGCAGAAATATAAGGCCCAAGCTGGGCACGTATTCAGAAACTAGACCACCCATGAGGAAAAGAAGAAGAGAAACCCAGAGGGCCTGAAGGCCTTCCCAGGCAATCCAGGCACCAGTCAGCATCAGCATGCCAGGCTTTCTTCTTGGAACTGCCAAAACAAACAAACAAAAAAAACAATGGGAATCACCCCTAGGCTGCAGCAAGAAGACATCTACAATTCCTCAGCAGCACCCACTAGTGTCTTTTTCATCAACTTCATTAGCACGACTAGGGCAGGTATAAGGACTGCATGTTTTGTTTTCTTCCATAAAGCCTTGCCTAAGATGCAGAGTGCAAGTAAATGTTGGTGTGTCTTTGGTTGGTGTGGAAGATGTGTGAGGCACATGGAATTAAAAACGTAGACTTTTAGACACAATGGTTCAACTCCATCAGCTTCCTGGCTTTGGTCAGGCCACCTGCTGGTTGTCAAGGACCAAGAGCCAATTCTGACCATTGCCCCATTCCAAAGATAATCCTGAGAACCCCTTGGACCTCCCAGAGCCTCTGCCATAAGCATGCATACTCCACAAAACAAAAGGAATATATAGCAACACAACTGAGAACTGACATGGAGCTGACTGTGACCTAGAGCACCAGAGACAATGCCACCATTTGGGAGAGAGGGCATACAGAAGGGGTATAGTTATGCCAAGAAGGAAGCAGTTGGGCAGGCTGGCATACTCTTTGGTAACAATCATTTCATACAGAATCAGGGCATAGGTCACTCCTCCCTAGAATCCTACCCCTCCTTTTTCTCATCTCTCCTGCTGCACTCAGGACACCAACCTGTCTTCAGGGTTCTTCAGCCTCCATGGGATTATAATGACCAAATTACAGATGCCCTGAGTTTGAACACCATTACCATCAGATTGGTGTTGGAGCTGCTGAGAATAGAGATCAGTGGTGCAGCATTTGCCTGGTGGCCCTGGATTATACACCCCACCCACCCACCAATGCTGGAAGGAGGAAAGGAAGGAGGTGGAAGAGGAGGAGGAGGAGGAGGAGAAGAAGTTTTCATATAGGAAAGATATATAATACAAAAATGTGCAACAAAACAGCAGAGCATTGTGTTAGACACTATAGTACAGAGTGAAAAAATACCCAGAAAATACTAGAAAACCAAATCCTGCAGCATCTAAAAGGATCAGACACTATGACCAAGTAGGATTTATCCCAGGCTGGGAGGTTGGCTTAACATTTGAAAGTGAATCAATACATCAAGGAGACAAAACACAAATGCCATATGATCGTAACTCCACAGATGAAGAAATATCATCTGGAAAACATTCAACAGTTATGACAAGCACATTAGACAAACTCAGAATAAAAGAAAAAGTCTTAGGAAGAGCATCAATGCAAAGTCTATAGCTAGCTTCATACTCAATGGTCAAGAAAAGGTGCACCCCCTTAAGTGTGGGGATATGACAAGGGTGTCTGTTCTTATCACTCCTGTTTGACACCACACATTATTGTGGCCAAGACAATTAGACAAGAAGAAGAAATCAAAGTCATCCCAGAGGGAAAAGAATTACAACCACTCTTCATAGATGATATGACACTAGGTAATAACAGCTCTAAGAACTTGGTTAAAATTACTTAGACTTGCAAAGTTACAAGATAAAAGATCAATGCACAAAAAAATAAATTGTCCTCTTAGTGAACAAACCCAAAATGAAATTATGAAAATAATCCCATTTACAAAAGCATCAAAAAATGAAATAAAATACTTAGAAATAAAATTAACAAAGCAGTATAAAATTTATATATCCTGAAGACTGAAAACTGTATTGTTCAAAGAAATTAGAGATTGTCTGCCTAAATAAATTTAAGAAGTCCCACATTTGTGGATTGGGAGACAATATTAAGACTTATTATGATCCCAAACTGATCTGTATCTTTAAAACAATCTTTATTGGATTCTCAGCTGAACTCTTTAGAAATGAGAAATAGGATTCATAGGAAATTGCTCAGGGCCCAGGAGAGACAAAATGATCTGGAAAAACTAGAACAAAGAAGATTCCAAAGTTATCAAGAAGCGGCCGTAAGGGGAAGCAGGCACACAAGAGTGTATAATTAGAATCCGGAACAAGCCCATGAACCTGTGTTTAAGTGGTTTTGGACAAAGATCCTGTCTTCGTTTCTTTCCCATTGCTGTCAAAGGAAAAACAAACAAAAAACAAAAAAACAAAAAGCCAAACCAAAACAAAACAAAAAAATGACAAAACAATGTAAGGGGAAGGGTCAGTTCTGGCTCACAGTTCAGCGAGTCCATCCTGGTGGAAAGTCAAGGCAGCAGGAGCTTGGAAGCCCTGGTTGAACTGTATTCACAGGCAGAAAGCAGATAGCCATGAGTTAAGACGCCACTCAGCAACCCTGTGCCATTCATATTGCCCAGGATCCCAGCCAGGGAATGGTGATACCCAGAGTGAGCAACTCTTCCCACCCCAATTAACATAACATACTCAAAATAATCCCTGCCCCCGCCACCCCACCCCCCCACCTGCCATAATCTCTCAGGTGAGTTTAGATCTCACTAAACTGACCATTTAGATTAACCACCAAACTCACTAAGACCACTAAATGGCAAAAGAGTAATGTTCTCCACAACAACAGAAAGCCAGGGCAGCTGAATACCCAAATCAGAGATCAACTCAGAGCCTTGTGTCACACCACACACACAAGTGCAAATGAACCCCACAGGGACCACAGACCTAGCGGTGAGAGCAGAAATGCTCTTCTTTGGCTGTGGTATATACTGGAGGGTCCTTTTTGTTTTAGATGCTGAAAATGCTCTCAAATCAATTATATGATTGCTAGCCATATCTATAAATGTTTTTAAAAATCATTTAAAAAAATCACCTGAAATGTGTAAATTAGATTTCATATGAGTTATATGTCAAATGTATCTTTAAAAAAATTTAAGACTGCATAGAAAAGGCCTGTATATCCTTTAGAACAGTGGTTCTCAGCCTTCCTAATGCTGTGGCCTTTGATATAGTTTGTCATGTTACGGTGACCCCCCCCCCCCCAACCATTCAATTATTTTTGTTGCTGCTTCATAACCACAGTGTCGCTACTGAGCTCCTGAGTGTTTTCTGATGGCCATGGCCCACACATTGAGAGCTGCTACTCTAGATGGTTAATAGTCTGGGACCTTAGAAGAGACACTCCCCATTTCACCTCTGCCATTTTGCAAATATTAAAAACTCTGGCCCAGAGAGGGGTGCCAAGCAAACCCAAGTTACACAGCGCGTAAGGACTCTTACAATTGGTCTCTGAGTACCATAGAATTGAGGTTTCAAGGTCTTTAACTCAATTCATCTGCCTGTAACACAAAGACTCCCACTCAGCCCATGTCCATCAAACTCTAGTTCTAATACAAAGGTGTGGAAAGCCCAGAGAAGGAGCACTGCTGTGCCCATGGCAGAGGCCGAGGTGCTCACTTGTCTCTGGTGTGTCTGAGAGCCCTACCGGTGGGGTTTCTACCTTGAGTTCCTACTTCCTGCAGTCCCTGCCAAAGGTACCAGAGCAAAGCGGGCTGGTGTCTCCCATGGCATCTCAGAGTCTCTGAGTTCTCCTTTCCACAGTGGCCGTGACGCATTGGTGAAGCCTGGAAGCACTTTACAACAGGTGGCAAATCATCTTTAATGCCTCCTGCATTCGTTAGCGGGGCACCAATCCCAATGGACTCATCTGGGGTAGAATGCGCATGCTCCATCTCCCAGAGATGCATCTGGGGTAGAATGCGCATGCTCCATCTCCCAAAGATGCTACTTGTACTGCTTCTTCTTGTCCAGAATAACTGGTGTGTATAGGGAGTGTGCTAGGATCCCAGAGTCACACTGATAGGCATAGCTGCCCTCCTCCCACAGTGTGGCTTCATCGAAGCCATCGGATGCTGTGACCCAGCCATACTCTCAGCCACACAGCCATGGCTTCCTCTCACGTGCTGCTCAGGATTCCCCCAGATTTCTTTTCCCCGAGATCTGCAGTCTTCAAGAGTCCCCAGCCAATCCCCAAGGCCTGAACCTAGCTTCTCCAAGGGACAGGCCAAAAATCTCCCTCTCTTAAAACATAAGGAAGGGAGGGCCTTGTTGAGAGCAGGACCAGGTGTGAGATAAAAAGAGAACGGATAGAGAAAGCTGAGGGCACAAAGAGCACAGGCTGGACCCAAAAGATCTTTAAAATTAGCAGAAGTGATAATAATATTTAATGCCATTATAGACCAGACAAGGTGTCTGCCTTGTGGGTTATCGGACTAGAGCCTCCAGCCAATGACACCCCTCTCCATCAGTCCCCAAGGTTCTTCTAACCCCAATACTCCTGGGAAAGGTCAGCAGAAAAAGCTCACCCACCCCACAACCCTCATTCTGTGCCACACAGAGCGAGGAAGGGTGTCACACCAATCAGGCGGCTGGCCTGTGTCAGATGAGAGCCTGTGTGTCCATTCACCATCACAAAAATCCCACTACCTATTAATGAGAAGCCTGGAGTTTCAAGAGAAACTAAGAAAGGCAAAAGAAAGGACTGAGGATGCAGTTTAGTTGATAATGAGCTCGCTAGCACTCACAAAGGCCTGTGTTCAGTCCCAGCGCGACATAAATGGGTGTGGTGGGGTAAACCTGCAAATCTCAGCACTTAGAAGGAGGGACGCGTGGTAGAGGCAGAAGTTTAAAAGTCATCCTCAGCTCCACAGAGAATTTAAGACCTACACAAGAGACCCTGTATCAAGAAAATGGGCAAAGAAAAAGAGCCCCCAAATACAGGATCACTGTCTGCCTTTGTTTTTAGATAAAAATGGCTGTACTGTCCTCTTCTGTACCAAAGCAGAGAAAGAAGTAGCAATAATGGGAGAATGCTGTTCTCTCTCCAGGTCAACGCCATTGCTGTCCGCTATAATAGGATACGTGCAGTTAAACAACGTGACACATGGAAACAGGAGTGAAGACAGCAGCCTCCCTCTCCGTGGCTCCCTCTTCCTCACAGCGTCACATTGCCATGGCCCTGTCAAGGCTGAGGCAGGAGAAAGCCCCCGGCCTCTAATTGCTCTCAGTCAAAGACGGTAGCTAACATGTTATTAAATATGTAAATAATATGAAAGCCAGAAGAGAATTAATATTTCATATATAATGAAGTTAAGATGAATTCTCCTGTGTCTAATTTTCTGTTTTTAAACACATAATGCACTGTGGAGTCCAAAGTGATTCATGGCATTTTATATTGGTTAAAGACATTCAGGGGTTTCTCTGAGGCAGTTTCCAAAATGATTAACTTGAATGTTATTATTACAAATAGGATTTGTTTTTTAAAAAATTAATTCTGTAGTTAATCAGAATGAAAAGCATGGGATTTCTTTGCTGGTGGGCCAATTTTAAATGGAGGAAAAGAATGGAGAGACATAGGTTAGCAGAGTCTACGGGATAGGCCAGGCGATAAATGACTGCAGCAGGCTGGGTGATGACAGGAAGAGGCAGTGACAGTGACTAACTGTGAAAATGATGCCAGGCTAGAGGGCGTGTGAACACTGGCACTCTTCTTCACATGCCAGAAGCATAGCCTTGTGTGTATAAAATGAACCCACATATCAAGTCAGTTCCCAACTCAAAACAGTTTTAAACATTTGTAGATTCAGTAAAAGGTATTGATGACTCTGGAGTTTGTCACTTCCGGACTGAGGTGTAGGACTTGGGAAAAGCTGCTGACCAGGGCAGGTCCTTCCCTCTGGGTGGCTGGGAAGAGCCTGGTCTTACATCCCCAGATGATGAAAGGAAGAACATAAAATCTGCTTGGTCAGCATTTAGGGGATGTAATTTGGCAAGATGAAGAAAAAGCAAAAATCCTTCAACCAAGCACTTCTAAGTATTCATCAGAAAGAAATAATTAAGGATTGGAGAAATAAATTGCTATAATGATGTCTCCACAGCACCGTTGGTAATGTGGAAGAAACAGACGTGACGTGAAGATGCACAGACAGGGAATAATCACCCATCCTCGCCGCGTAGTCTGTGACAAATGTCATTAGATTTATACGCATACTTTCTGCTCTCCTTTCAGGAATTTTCAGGTCTTTACTGGTGAGCGGTGGGGCACGTGCCGCAGCTTTCTTGTGGTGGTCAGAGGACAACTTTGTGGAGTCAGCGCTCCCCTCCACTTTTTTGTGGGTTGTGGGAATCAAACTCGGGTTGCCAGGCTTGAGCAGCAAGCGCCTTTACCCACTGGCCAACACCTGTTTTATTTATTTTATAAATACTTAGCTGAGATTTCACCTGGCATTACAAAAATAAACCCACTAAATAGTAACATAAATCACAATTACATAGAAAAAAAATAACTACATTTCCCCACTATCAGTGAGGAGAGTGTCATTGTCACAAATGCATTTTTATAAGTGTGAGTGAAATATATTTATTCTATAATTGTGGTATTGCTGAGATAGGCATGCATTTACCTCCAAAGATCCATTTAAATGTAATCGTCCCTTCCCTCTTAGCCTTTCACCTTCTTACAGGGCCTCTCGGCATTCACTGTGGAATGACTAAGAGGGTTACATCACTCCTGGGTCCCCTACAATTTGAGACCATGCTCAAGAAATTCAGATTCAATTCAAAGCTCAAGCTAGACATATAACCCCCAGAAAGAGCCCAGCGACGCCTCTCTTCCCTTCTTCCTGGTGGCCAGGGATGCCTTGTAGGAGTGGTAGCTCAGATAGCCAGGATCCCAGCGTGAGGAGAAATATCAGGGTAAGAGTTGATCTATAGCACACGTGCAGCACTGGCGGGAACTGAGTCTTGCATGAGATGATCTACTGTGCTGTGTACATGTTGCTCCAGTGGCAAATCCCAGCCTGATTGGCTGAACGTGGCTGGGACTCCAGGCAGCTGAGGGTGGTGACCTCATGCTCTGAGGCCAGCATCTTGCCACAGCCAGCTATGTAACAGCCACTCTGCTAAGAGCTTGATTAGGAAGAGAGGGACAGTGTATGAACACAGGTGAGACCTCCCACACAGGAATACACAATGGAGCACAGGACCCAGGCACAGGACGCAGCACCCCCAGATGATACCTGCCCCAAAGCCTGTCACATTATGACAGCTATACAGTATGTCCCCAGGTACCTCTTTTGGCCCTTCCCAAATACTTTCAAGTCTTCCTTATGACAGTCATTTGAAAACACAAGGAAACATGAAGTGTGTATATATGGGAGAGAGAGAGAGAGAGAGAGAGAGAGAGAGAGGACTTTCAAGTCATTGTCAAGGTCAGCACCCCAGGCAGGCTGCTCTTGAAACCTCCAAAGACTTAACAATCATCTCTTTGAGCATGTCTGTCAAGGTGGTGGGCAGGCAGAGGTATTCTGGCTGTTGTCTGACCTCCCTGGCTGCCCCTTTGCCCCTTTTCCTCTTCTGTCATGTCAGCTGTCCAAGGCTAAAGGTAGAGAGAAGGAGGAAGCATTTTTCCCTTATAATTTTGCTCAGGCAGTGGACTCCTTTGAGTCTCCAGCCCTCAGGGCTCTCCTAGATCTGCTGCCCTACCTATACCTTTCCCCTCAGTTCCACTTAGCCCTCAGGACAGCCATGACATCCTCAGGCCATCAGTCTGAGGACAGCATCATCTTCTCAGTGTGTCTAGGCCCTAGCCTTACAGCAATGCTCTCCCTACATTGGGACCATCTGGGTAAGTTGTGCTTTCTGTCAGAGCTCCAGACTCATCCCTGTCCTCTAATACTAGGCCCTGCTTTGGTCACCTATCGTCTGTCTGGGTGAACTGCATCTTCTTTCCTCAGGTATTTCTGTGTGGGGCACAGCCTAGAGCCCTGCTCTCCTCCTCTCGGGTCCCTGGAAGAGAAGGCAGGCTAGAGAGAGATGGGATGCAGGCTCCTTCTCAGAGACACATAAATCTCTTCCTTCCCTCTCCTCCATACTTTGCTGACTCATGCCGATGCTGGCTCATACCTTGAGGGTGCTTCCTTGATCCTGGCTAACCCCAGAGCTCCAGGGCACCGGGACCCTGGCCAGGAGTCAGAACCACAGCTTTCTGGGAACCAACCGGGCCAGAGCAGCTGTGAACAGAGGAGGGCAGGCTTGTTCCTACTTGGCCTCTCTGTTTTGTTCTGGTTTCTTCCACAGCCCGGTGTGTCAGATCTTTGTGGCCCCTAAACCAACAAGACATGTGGAGCAATAGCCCCCAGTGACCATCCATCACCTCAGACCCGTAACCTTTGAACGCCAGCCAGCTGGCACTCAGCGCCAGCTCCTGCCACCTGCACCCTGCAGCTGAGCAAATACGAGTGAGCAGTGCTGAGCAGGGTCAGCCCACAGTGCCTTCATCTTCCTCCTCTTTGCATTCCAGGGCAAAGGCTCTAAGCACCGCAGGAAGTAGGTCTGTTTAGCTTATCAGCTCTGGGAGCTTGGACACATTGTGCCCGCTCCTGAACACAGCCTTCTCAGCCCTGTTCAGACAGTAAGGAAGCACATCCTCCCTCGAGCTTCTGAAAGGCGCTTGGAAAGTGACCGTACAAAGTGACTGTTTCCAGTTTGCCTACTATGTGCCTGCCCACCCCACCCCACCCCCAGTAGATGCACACTAACTCCACTAGCTCGTGGTATGTGACTGCGTGGGCTCACAGATGAAGCCAAGGCTCAGGGTGGTCAAGCAACTTCTCCAAAGTCACCCCACACATAAGAATAAACAGACCTGAACCCCATCATCTACTCTTCCTTTTTTTTTTTTTTTTTTTTTTTAATAAATGTAGGATCTCTATGCCTTTGCTTTGTGTTTACTATGGAGATTTTAAAAACATGTAAACAGGCCCAATCACCTGGCTTCGGCATTTTCCAGGACCTGTTGTTTGTATTTTTTCCTATCCCTAGCCTCAAAATGTTGAGAAATTTATACAAACCCAGGCATTTCAAGAGGAATTTGACCTCACATTGCATCTGCAGAGCTCCTGTTCATGGCTGCAGTTCATCGCCTTGATCATATGCCCTTAAGGTCACCGCTATCATAGGCTGTGTTTCTCCTGGTGGAGCAGCACTGAAAGGCAGAAGCCAGAAGTTAAGGAGATGCTAGTTACAAAAGCAAGAGGACATGGGTTCAGATCTTCTTGCAAAAAGCCGGAGCCCAGCCTGAGTCTGCAAATCCAGCACAGAGGAGGCAGAGACAGGTGGATCCCTGTGCCTCACTGGCCAGCCAGTCTAGGTAATCAGCAAGCTCTTGGTTTAGTGAGAAACTCTGCCTCAAAAAGCAATATAGAGAACAACGGAAGTTATCTAGCACTGACTCCTGGCTTCTGTGTAGACGCACACACACACACACAGACACACACACACAAACACACACACACACCAGTTCATGCCTGGGGATACCCTGCAGTTTTGCTGCTATGTTTCTGTGGGCCTTGGAGGGTCACTGCACGTCTCTATCAATCAGGCCTTCTTCTATCTAATGGGGCCGTGGAGATGGGTTACATACACTGAGTCCTCTTCCTCCATCGAATGTGTTTGTTTCCTGGAGTTGCTGGAACCATGAACCTAAAGCAAAGGGTATTCTGCCACAGTTCTGAGGGCTAGAGGGCTGGTCTGGAGGCCAGCAGGGCTACAAGCTCCCAGGAGGCTCTAGGAAGACTTTCCCCAGCTGATGACATTCACTCACCTTCCCCAGCACTGTTTGGCTGCGGCAGCCTCAAGCCAGCCTCTGTGTCCATTGTGGCATGGCCTTCTCCTGTGAATGTCTGTGCCATCTTCCCATCTTCACACACTTTCCCTCTGTGTGTCTGGTCCTCCATCGTCCTTGGCTAATGAGGATGCCAGTCCTTGGATTCTAGTCCACACTCACCTGGTGTGATCTCATCTTAAGTTGATGGCCTTGATGGCCTGTGCAAAGCGAGGTCACATGTACAGGTCTGGGTGGTCCTGAACCCAGTGTTCCTGCTGCTGCTGTCCGTGCTAGTCAGCTCTGAGGGCAAAATAAAACAGTGCTTAAAAGGAAGAAAGTAAGTTCACAGTTTCAGAGAGTTAAGTCCACAGTCCCTATATCTCATTGCTTTGGTCCTATAATGAGATAGTATGCCACAGCAAGAAGGGTAAAATAGCATAAGGCTGTGTTCACCCACCCGCAGCAGACTTAAGGGAGGAGAAGTATGAGGGAACAGATTCAAAGAACCTTCCCTAACAAGCTAATCAACCAGGTCATACTTGCTAATATTTCCACAGCATTTGAATCTCATGACCCAGCAGGGACCATGCTATCAGCACATGAGCCTTTAAGGGGACTTTTCACAGTTGACAGTTTCCTAGGGTGGGCCCTAGGGTCTCCCCGTTGCTAAGGAGGAAGATAGGTCTCTTGTGCCATGAGGCCACACACATTTCTCCTAGGTCCTGGAGGTCAGGACACAGGCCCAGGCTCTGGCCTTCTGTTCTCTTAATGACATTTTACATTTTGTCTGTGCATGGGCATCCGTGTAGGTGCCCATGGAGGTCATAAGACACTACAGGTCTTTGTAAAACATTTAATATGGGTACTAGGAACAAAATTCTAGTCCTCTGAAAAAGCAGCAAGCTCCCTTAGCCACTGAGCCATCCCTCTGGCCATCTTTGGCACATTTTGCATTTAAAAAATCCATTTCAAGCAGGGTGTGATGGCGCACACTTTTAATCCCAGCACTTGGAGGCAGAGGCAGATGGATCGCTCTGAGAGTTTTAGGCCAGCCTGCTCTACAAAGCGAGTCCAGAATAGCCAAGGCTACCCAGAGAAACCCTGTCTCGAAAAACCAAAACAAAGAAAAAAATCCATTTCAAAGATGCCTTTCTGCTTCATGTTTCGTCCTCCTTCACTCAGGGCAGAACCTCACGGTCTTGGTTGGCCCTATCACCTGCAACCCATCCACCCACACTCCCCAAGCCTCCAGTACACTGAGCTGTGTGTTTCACATCCTCACATATGCTTTCTTCTCTGTGACTCTTGGCTCGAGCAATTCCTATCATCATGTGGGACTCAGCCATACACACACACACACACACACACACACACACACACACACACACACACGCAGATACACACGCATGTGCAAGCTTCCTAACTCCACAGCAGAGTCCCAGACAATATTCTTTCTCAAATATCCTGGTTTCTCCAGCAAATCACCACAGTGTGTCTATTCTGTTGTCAGTGTCTGTGACTCCTGGCTTGCTATCCCATTGTGAGCTTCATGAAGTGTAGTTTATTTGCCTCGGTATCCCTTATAGTTAACCCAGTACCTGACACATGCATTACGGATGCCCCATAGGCACAGGGTGACTGAATCAATAACGTACAAGCTCTGAAGAATATTTTTGCTGCACAAGAGAGAGGGAAGGGCACAGATTGGGGAGAGGCTGTTTCTGCACATGAGTAGGTAGAGCCTCCAAGTGAGACACCAATGATCCCCGTAATTTGCAGACCTATCTGGGCCAGTTTCTCAAGAAGTCATAGGAGCGCCTGGTCTAGTAAGCCCAGGGCACTTATTTTCTCCACCGCTGTTGCTGAGGGAGAAAGGATGAAAGCCCTCACTCATGAGAAAGTGGGGAGCGTGGGAGGAGCCAGCAGTACCCCACTGGCTCTCCTGTAGTGCCCCACCCCACAGTCAGAAGTATACAGCACCCATCCTTCAGCTACATGGCCTCATATGCACAGGGGCCTGTGCCAGAAAGGTACTCCCTTGCCCCTCTCATGGAGGCAGAGTTTGTACTACCAGAGCCCAGTAAAGAGCCAGGTGTGACAGTGTGTGCCTGCACCCAGGTATGACAGTGTGTGCCTGCAGCTAGGTATGACTGTGTGTTCCTGTAGCCAGGTGTGACAGTGTGCCTGCACCCAGGTGTGACAGTGTGTGCCTGTAGCCAAGTGTGACAGTGTGTGCCTGCACCCAGGTATGACAGTGTGTGCCTGCAGCTAGGTGTGACAGTGTGTGCCTGTAGCCAAGTGTGACAGTGTGTGCCTGCACCCAGGTATGACAGTGTATGCCTGCAGCTAGGTGTGACAGTGTGTGCCTGTAGCCAGGTGTGGCAGTGTGTGCCTGCAGCCAGGTGTGGTAGTATAAACCTGAAATCCAAGCAGAAAGGCGTACTCGGGACAGGAGACTCTCTCTGGCTTGGTAGGCTCCAGCCAGTGTAGTTTAATCACTGAACTCAGTGAGAGATCCTGTCTCAAGAAATAAGACAGAAAGCAATTAGGGAAGACATCCAGCAGTGATGTCTGGTCTCCATAGGCACATGCACACATGCGCCCACACATCAACATGTATACACACACTCCACATGCAAAAGGGATAAAAAGTAGTAAAATATAAAACAAAAGAAACTACTGAAAGGATGAAGATTTGGGGCAGAGACTGAGCAAAAGATCATTCCTGGCAACTCCAGCTTCTGCTGTGTCCTTCCCATTGAACTGACACTTGTAGGCCAGCCTTCACAACCTACAGGCCTCCTGGGTGTCACTGGAAAACCTGGGCAGTTTGGGGAAAATACCATCCCTCCCAGCTGCACTCCAGTGGGCAGATGTGGAAGAGGTTCCAGAAAGCTCTTGGAGATGTCACTGCTAAAGCCCCGCCCCACCCCTCCCTGCGGCCCTGCTGGTGCAGGAAGCCAACCCTGGAACTTCTCAATCAGTGACAATTCCTGCCGCCCTGGTTGTGGTGTATTGTCTTTCTGCCCAGCATCAGTAATGACTGGCTCCAATGCCTGGATGGGTGAGGGAGTCAGCCTTGCTGGAGGGACCAATTAGCTCATCCATATGCAACCCATGTACTCCTCCCCAGAGCCCTACAAATAGGGCAGTGGGCTCCTCTCCTCAGAAGCCAAAGCCCAGGGCATTCAGGGTCCTGTCCCTTAGTTTCTGGTCTCCTAAGACCCCTTGTTATTTGATCCCCACCTCCTCCCAGGTCTCCCTGCCTCTGAGATCATCCTCTGCATGCTATGTCCCTCCATAGCTGCTCATATAGTCATGTTCTTATACCAGACATTCTCATGTCACGCCAACTCAAACATCTCTGTGGTTCCCCCATGGCCCGCCCATCACATTCGCTGCTGTCCGATTGGCATCTGCTGTCCTCCCTAGGAGCAAGCCTCTTCTTCCTCCAGCCCTCTCTGGAGCTGTACCTCCGCACGAACTCTTCCCAGGATCTAAACATCTGCTGCCCCCAGCCGTGGCCCCTTCAGACTGCAGGCTACCTTGCTGCAGATACACTCTCTCACCTGGTCCAACCTCCCTTTCAAGATATGGCTCCAACCCCAGCTATTCCTTAAAGCTCTACCCACCTTTCTTATTTTCAAAATGCACCTCCACCACTCAGCAGGCAGCATGGTCTAACTGCAATGTCCTGTCACTGTTTTCTATTTTTCCTTTTGAGACCAGGTCTCATGTAACCCAGGCTAGCCTCCAACTCTCCAGATAGCCAAGTGTGACCATGAACTCCTTACGCTCCTTTCTCCCTGTTCTACATGCTTGGATCGCATGTGTGCACGACCACACCCAGTTTGTGCCATGCTGGGGGTGCATCAGAGGACCTCCTGCATGCCAGGCAAGTGCCTACCCACATCTTTAGTTCATGTAACTACTTTTCATAGACACAACGGCACGTTCTTAGGATTTAACCCAAGTATCTAACAATAGGGGATTGTAGTTTCAAAACACATAGCTATTGTTAGGATAGAAAAAAAAAATTCCTCTGGTCAATAGAATAAAATCTCTGGCCTGGGTTGAGACCTAACACTACAGTTGAACCAGATCAGGCATTTGGCCAAGGGATCATTTCCTAAGAAAGCAGACTCACCTTAAGCCATGCTAAAGAGCTGGGCAGAATAGTAAGCTCCTTTGAGGAGTCCTTTAATGAGGTACTGCACTTTCCTGCCTAGAACCCCAGCCCCCTAAAGAGTGCACCACTGGGCTGCACCAGTCAGAAAGGACTCACCCTTCCTTTCCTGATTTCTACCTTGACTCTAATCATCTTTCCTCAACACTTTCGGTCCCCTCAATATTTGGGGCATCCTTACTCTTTCTCTAGAGCCTCTGCTCTGTCATGCATTTGTTTGTCTGCCACATGCTGCACACTTGAACGGCATGACGTTTTCCTTCTCCCCTCTGTTCTCCTCCTTCACCTTAGCAGTTGTCCACTCTGCCTTTTGTGCTGTTGTTGTTGTTGTTGTTGTTGTTGTTGTTGTTGTTTTTAACTCTAATAAAGTCGTCTTTGAGTTTTCACTTGAGTTTTTAATTTTTTTTTATTAATAAGATTAAGACTCCCAAGAGGGGACCCCAATTTCCCTTATGTCATCTAGCAACTACAAAAGGATTCCCAAATTCCAGTAACACTGTCACCATTTTTTAAAAAAATGGCTGGGCGGTGGTGGCACACGCCTTTAATCCCAGCACTCGGGAGGCAGAGGCAGGCAGATCGCTGTGAGTTTGAGGCCAGCCTGGTCTACAAAGTGAGTGCAGGACAGCCAAGGCTACACAGAGAAACCCTGTCTCGAAAACCCAAAAATAATAATAAAATAAACAAACAAAACAATGGTGGGCTGTTAGTAAAGGATGCAGATGATATATTAATCTGAGAGGAAAAACGAAGGACACAAAACAAGACATACTCCAAGAGTCCATGTGGGATTTGTGCACTGAAGAAGACCTAGAAAAGTCTATAAGAAAATGATGATTGGTGTGTTGAAAAATAAATCAAGGTATTATAACTACTTTTTAATTTCTTCTTGCCCATATTTTCAATAGCAAATGCTATAACAAAGAGTGAAAATGAGTATTTTAAAGATTGGTTGATAGATAATTTTCTGGACTTTGGAACTAGGCTGGTGAGCCATTGGGCTTTATACTGAGCACAGGCCTAGGCAGCCAGAGAGCATCACCCTTCATTTTCAAGGTGAGAGGACTGAGGAATTAAAAGATCTAGACTGTTCAACTCATCAGTCCCAACCCACTCCGCCTTTCACAGTCAAGGGAGCCAATGGCTATGTCCTCTGACTGTGCAGGTTTCTCTGGGCCAGGCCTATGGTGGGCAGGCCTTCAGCTCCAGGCCCCGATCTGCCACTCAATAGCCGCCTCATGCCTTAGGGAAAGCTCCTTTTCTTCCACACATCCCTTCTCTTGATCATCTATCAAACAGGGAAATGATGGCCCCAGCCCATTATACAGACAGAAAGTGGCAGCACCATAGAGCACGCAGGAGCATAGAATCTGTAAAGGATCATTTTTGTTACTTTAATGGACACATGGGGTCCCGAGAGTCCTGCCAGTGTCACTATTGTCACTGCCACTAAGGAAACTAGCAAGAGTCCAGAATTCAAAACATACTCAAAACTCAAGCAAACAAGCTCTGCTCAAGCCTTTGCAGCTAGTTGATAGATGAAGCAGCATTCCATTCATCTTGGCTGACTGAAATCCACGCATCCAGCTCGCATCTGCTGTGATATTACTGGCTGAGACACACATGCAGGGAGTGACTTATCCCAAACTGCACTGTTAGTGAAGAGCTGGGATCGATCCCGCATTTTCTTCCAAAAGGCTTTTACCCCTATACCCTCCTCAATGTGTAAATAAAATAAGCAGAGCCATTGTTACCCTGGAAAACTCATCTTTAATAACTGGCTGATTCTGGGAACTGGGTTCTACAAGAAGCTGATAAGTCCTGTGCCTCAGCAACTCAGGGAGGCTCTGTTATCCCCAGGGATAGAGGGAGGGGTTGAGGTGCTTAAGTCCTATAGCACCCACCTTGTCCTCTGGAAGTGTGGGCAGAGTCCAGTGGCCCAAGTAGCTCCTGGGAAGGGAGGTGCCTACAGGGTGAGAGAAGCTTGGATGCAGGCTGCCTGTTGCATCATCAGACTAGGGCAGGGCCAAGAGCCTACTCAAGGCCCATCACTTGCTGCCTCACCAGTCTTACCCTTAGCCTTTATCACCTCAACCTCAGACAGTCAAGGACCATCCAGGTGAGCTACTACTTCAGAGAGGATGTCGGTGACTAGTTTTCTTTATTCTTTTCTTTTCTTTCTTTTTTTTCCTCCTTCAAACACCCACTTCTGAAATTATCAGTTTCTGTGGATGCAGGAAATCCAATCCGAACCAGCCCTAGAGATGCTCTAATTGAAAGATCTGCACATCACTACCAGCTGGCCAGATCTACCCCACTACTTGTTTTGTTCAGCCTTTGAGTTAAGATGGAGGCAGAAAGAGTGTATCCTGACATCTCGAACCCATAGTTCCATCTCCATACTTGCTACTCCATGTCCCTTCTCCCACTGAGGAAGCCAGCCCATTGCTCACCAGACTGGGCTGGAGAGAGGGAAGCTTAGCCAGGGCTTGTGGGTGCAGTGCAGGGGCTTGGTCATCAGTGGGTATGCAAGCAAAGAATACACACACTCAGGAACAGCTTAGGAGAACTGGTTCGGTTTATTGTGTGTGTGGGGTTGGGTTTGTGGTTGGGGTTAGGGGTGGGTGGTCTGGGGAGGTGGGCAGGATCTCTGGGCTAAGGCTTGTATGGCCATGTACAACTGGCCAGAATAGGGGCATTGAAAGAGACTTCATCGGCATACTCAGGGGTTAGGGGATCCAAGGGTGGGTCGAGGGGTCGGGGGAATCTTATAAAGTCAAACAAGGAGAGAAGCCTGATAACTGTCAAGTAATACCTTTACCAGGCTTGATGGTGGGGCAGCTGACTTTCTGGCAACAGGGCGGGAGAGGGGAGGGAGCCAACGCCTGCTGTCTTCATATGAGATATCAGGGTTGAAACTCTCCTTGGCCTTTCCTCCCATTCACCCTGGGCCACTATGGTCCCACACATACCTGGTTTGATTGGAATCCAATCAGGACACTCACCTTCCATCTACAACAGCACCTGAAGAGCCCAAAAGAGACACCAAGGCCCTCAAACCAAAAGCATTTTCTACACTGTCTTAGTTAGGCTTTCTATTGTTGTGATAAAATACCACAACCAAAGCAATTCGAGGAGGAAAGGGTTTCTTTGGCTCATGCTTCCATATCGCTGGTCATCTGTGAAGGCAGTCAGGGCGGGAACCTGTTGGGGGCTGATGCAGAGGCCATGTAGGAGGACTGCTACCTATCGGCTTGCTCTCCATGGCTTGCTCACCCTGTTTTCTTATAGAACTTAAGACCTGCAGTCCAGGGGTGGCCCCATCCACAGTGGGATGAGCCCTCCTCCATCACTTACTAATTAAGAAAAAGCCTTACAGGCTTGCCCACAGCTTGATCTTATGGAGGCATTTTCTTAACTGAGGTTCCCTCCTCTCAGATGACTTGACCTATGGCAAGTTGACATTAAAACTAGCCAGCACATATATGGACAACCGTGGCCCATATCTCCTTTGTACCTGGTCTCCTCCTTCTTCTTCCAAAGCACCAAGGCACAGCCAAGATCCAAAGGTGCCTGCTGTAGGAAGGCAGCAAGTCCTGCACATAAGGGTGTGTGCAGACTGCCACGAAGCTCAGATGTATCCTTCCCAAATCTGCCCAAGACTTTATGATTCACACAGACCCTTTGCCTAGGATCAGGGCTGCTTTCTTTCTAGACTTCCCTGAGGCCCTGGAATTGTAGTTCTAGCCCCAAACTGAGGCTCAGGTTTATGCTGGACCTCAGTTCATTTCCAGCCCATCTGACTTCCACAGCCTCAAACCAAAAAGAAAAATCTCCTCTCCCAATGGCTCGCCTTGTGCATCACCTTATTCAGACTGAGAAGCACCCAGAGATTACTGAAGCACACAGTCCTTTGGGAGTGCCTCAGAGGGTGTTTCTAAAGACATTCAGATCGTGAACGCTCTAGCTCAATGGCACTCTGATCTATTGATGGAGTCTAAATTTGAGTCGACTGTTGGGAGATATTCGAACCGTGGAAGGTGGGGGTCTTGTTGGAGGAAGCAGGTTGGCGAGGTCGTTAGCCCCTTCTCACAGCCGATTCACTCCTCCTCCTGGCGGCTTTGAGCTGTGCAGCTCTGCCTGACCACTTTCTTACGCCTGTGATGAGATGCGATAAATCTGTCCCACCCTTACGTTGTTTTGCCAGCTGTTTTGTCACAGCAACAAGAAAGCTAGCTAACACATGTCTGTGCTGTTTCCCCTGTAAAAGCTCTCAAACCTTTAGCTTCCTGTCACTAAGGAAAGGAAGCCAGACCTGCAAGGTCAAAGAAAGCATGCCAAGGCCACCATTGTGCTCTGAATATTGATTTGTCTTCGTTGGGGTTCCTTTTCTGAGTTGTGACCTACTTCTTTCCATAAGACCAAAGATATATTAGATACCAGCTTTGTCCACCTCCCTAGCAGCTAGGCGCCTCCACCAGACATGTTGTCCCTAGACTGAACAGGAGGAGCCACAGCTCTGCAGGCTATACGGGAACAGACGGCCCCACCCGGTGCAGCTGCCAAATCAAGTTGAGAGAGGGCAGCTGTTGCTATGGCGTCTAGCAGAGTCCATGTCTGGAGCTAATACTGCCTGAAGGAACTGACCTGGTGACCATCCAAACAAGCAGCGTCAGAGGTACTCTCCCGTGTGACTTGGCCATGGGTTGTGTCTAGCTAGATAGCCCCAAAACTTGGCTTTTTTCCACCCTCCAGAACATTCACTAATCTCCGTAATGTTGTTTTGGTACACTCTTTTCCACTCAGAACACCCAAAGTTCCTTTCCACTCCTTGACACTCAAAGCTCTGACAGATACAAGAAGACACAACAGAGGTGACAAGTTTCCCCCCCAAGCCCCACCCTTCCTACTCTGCCACTTGGTTCTTTTGCCTTTGTGTTTGGGCTCTGTCACCACCTTTACCCAATAGACCATGAACATAAGTCCAGCCCCTGGAAGCCCCATTTTGTATTTATTTGTTTATTTTTGAGAAAACACTATTGCAAATGGAAGGAATCTGGATCTCTGAATCT
The DNA here is from genome assembly GCA_907169655.1 of Acomys percivali. Lineage (NCBI taxonomy): Eukaryota > Metazoa > Chordata > Mammalia > Rodentia > Muridae > Acomys > Acomys percivali. The sequence goes on from OU015746.1 coordinate 116,310,868, forward strand.
GGAAAAAAGAACAGTGAAGTGATGCCAGATGGAAAAGAAGAATGAAGCAGAAGAAAGCAAATATGTGAGAGCCACCAGACAAGGGACAGCCTGCCAACCCACATCAGGTGCTGCATGAGGAGAAAACACATACAGAAAGACATACACCATTGAGACCAAGGGCTCATATGTCACTGCAAGTGCAGCTCAGTCATCCCATTACAAAGGGTTTGTGGATTGGAGTGGAAGGCAGGTGGCATGGGGCACAGCAGATATTGGAGAGAATGGCGAGAAAGTCACACAAATGCTATTACTGGTTTGGAAAACCCTTCTGTGATTTTATCCCAAGCATGATTTAAAAAAAAAAAAAAAAAAAAGCTGCTGGAAGGACATAAGGGCAAACAGAGCCAGACACCAAGACGGAATTGTCTTCCACACAGTTCAGAGACAAAGGGTACTGTGACAGGGTCTCAAATGATATCTAATCGCCCCTGGCCCCTGTCTCATGTTTCTGTCCCTTGATGTGTATTTGGTGTTCCAGAACAGGAAGCGTATTCTCTTTTCCTCTTCCCTTCTAGCCTAGTGGCAGAGCCCAGCCATCCTGAAGCCAACCCCTGATTCTCAGACGATCCTGCCTAGCCCTGCCTGGCTACACCCTACTACATACGCAGAGCCTGGATGGCAGACGTCAGCCTCCCCCAAGCTGGACTCTGAAAACAGAGCAGGCTCTGGAAATGTGGATGCAGGCTCTGTGCCCCTGTGTGACATGCCAATGGAGGAGTCTCCAGATCCCTTACACTTTCATCACCCTCTGCATGTGTGCCCTGGAGACAAGACAGAGGACATTTGCATCTCTGGGCCTGGTTCCCTCTGCCTGTCCTGCCCACACCCCCAGCCTAACCTCCAGCCCCATGAGCTGATGCAGCAGGAATTTATTTACAGGCTCATTATCCCTGTGACTCACATCCAGATTGAGTTGGGGTGTAACAAGGAGCTGGGGAGTGGTCCTGCAAGAGACTGTACCCATGAGGCCTGGGAGGACGTGAGCCAGGACCAGCAGGGCCTCACCACACCCAGAGCCAAGAGGGCAGATGGGAGGAGTGGAAAGGAAATGCCAGCCCTCCAGTTTGTCTTGGCTCTAACTATTCTAGGCCTTTCCCAAACTGGGGTGAGTCCAACACAAAGGCCTCAAATGGAAGGTTTGGCTGGCAGTCCGTTCTTGATTTGTGCGTCCTCAAATGTTCCAGGGAACTTGGGTGGATAGAGAAACACTGACAAACATCTTTCCAGTTTCTTTCCCATCAGGAGATCCCTGCCCCTTGGCCTGGCTCCATCAGCCCCCTGGGTGGGAGCTTTCACACAAACACAGGCCGTGGCCATGAACTTACTCAAACCTCTTTTACAATCATTACTTTGTTCACAGAGTTTAACTTCGTCTACCTTGGAGAGAAAAGCAAGGGACTCTGTGAGGTGAGGCGCAGTAAGAGATAGATTAACAATTTAAGTAATCGTGAAATGCAACAGTTTAACATTTGTAACAAAAGGTGCATGAATATGCTCTTTGTACTGCTCTTGAACACAGATATACAATACTGCAACAGCTGATCTGATAACTGAGATGCTTGTGACTAGCGGGAGGGTAGTGTATACAGTGTGGATACACTGAAGGAAGGAACCAGTCACTTCCTCCGCAGAACAAAGCACAGTGGCAAGATTGCTTCATGCTACTCAGACTAGCGCACAGTTTGAAACATTTATGCCTGGAATTTTCCATCTAGGAATTTCAGAACATAGTTAACCATAGGTAACTGAAACTGGACAGCAAACCCCCAGATAAAGGAAGAAGGCTGCGACTGCCTACGCTCTCTGATTCTTTTCCGGATGCAGACTGATGCTGTACCTGCCTCAGGAAAACAGGAATTACCTAGGTCTTTCAAGCAGGAAAAGGTTTAATAGAAGAAGTGGTTTAATTGTAACATTGTCTTTGAATTCCCTTCTTCCTGCACCTAATGTGATATGAAATTTAGATGGGGGCAGGTCAGGTGACTTAGTTTGCTCAAGAAAATGTGGGAGCTGTCATACTACGTCTAAGCTGAGGTCTCAAGAGACCTGTCATTTTCCCACCAGCCCTCCTGGAACCCTGCATAGTGGCATGTACCCATGGCTAAGCTCAGTTGCTGCTAAGCAATGAGAAACTGTCAAAGTAATCAGCAGCGAGGCCACCTCATAGCTGACTCAGATGCATAAGTGTGCTCCACCGAGACCCAAGGAGCCAACCACCTGTTGAGCCCGGCCCAGGCTCTGATCCACAGTGTGGTGAATTATATATATAACTGACACTCTAAACAACTAAGTCGGAGGTTTCTTTGCGGATCATGCTAACTGGTAAAGTATGTATAGAGCATTAGGGACTGCCAGACAAACAAATGGGGCTGATACATCAAGTATGAAGGTTCTACACAAACTTTCAGGAAGACGTTGCAGGACCAGTGAGCATTGCTGTGACCACAGATGTTCCCTCTGGTATGACAGTGATTTTAACGTCTCCTGTCTAGGCATTCCCAACAGTCTGCCCATCCCAGCTAGAAGACAATGGCGCAGCTTCGGCTCCTTTTCCATCTCTGTATCTTACATTATTGCCCCTTATTGGAAGATTATAATATTCATTTAGCGACCCTTGAAAATGTGGTTCTCAAGTCTCCAGCCCCTGGTACACAAAAGCAGAAGATAAAGGCCTAAGTTGCCAACCAGTAAACTCCATCAATTCAATAACTAGTAACCTAGCTCAAGACCCCACTGTGTCCTAGATGCTGCTCTGAAGGCACTGGGCTTGGGAATGAGAGGACACTCTGCTCCTTGTCGCTCCTCCATTATTCTCCATTGGCTCTGGGTCTCTCTTTGGGGTGATTGAGGCATTAGTGACCCAATTCATCCCCAACCCTCTCTACCAACCCCAGCTCTAGTTGATCATTACAGAGGCCAGAAGAGTTTGTGTCTATGCACCACCCTCTTTGGAGTGAACCACAGAAGGAAGAGATAGTACCTGGTTGTGTTCACTACATCAATATCTGTTCATTTTCTCTATCACTAAATTGACCTTGGACCTCGTAAATAAAAGAATGGCTGACCATCCAGATATTCAAAGATATAGGGGTGTAGATGAGACCTAAGGAACGAGGCCGCTGGCATAGCTTCCTTATCCTCCGTTCAACTGATTCTTCCCTTTTGTCTACAGCATTGTGGTAGTTAGTTTTAGGTGTCAATGTGGTACAACCTAGAGTCACCTGGGCAGAGACTCCCAATGGAGAATAATATAGATCAGGTTGGCCTATAGCTATGACTCGGGGTGGGGGAGCTTGATTGTTATTGGAAGTAGGAAGATCTGTCTTGAATGTGGGTGGAGTCATTTCTTAGGCTGGGTGCTGAAGTATGTAAGAGGAAGAAGAAAGCTGGCTGAGCACCGGCAGCAAGCGTGCAAGGATGCATTCTCTCTCTCTCTCTCTCTCTCTCTCTCTCTCTCTCTCTCTCTCTCTCCTGTGAGTGTGATGTGAGTAGCTTGAGTTCCTCCAAATCATGGACTGTAACCTAGAGTTGTAAGCCTAATAAACCCTCTCCTCCTCTATGCCATTTTCTCTGAGGGAATTTGTCACATTAAGAGAAATGAAACAGAAAAAGCACCAAGTTTGGAGTGGAAGCAGATGAGGGATTTTGATGTCAACTTGGCACAGCATTGTAGAGGTAAGAAAGTTGTCCCTGGGCACTGCCAAAGCCTAGGTATGATGAAGTTGCAATGAAAGACTTAGAACCCCAGGTCCTTTACATTACACTAAGGCCTAATCACATGCGCCCAACTCAAGACAGGCAGACAGGAATTGAGAGAAAGAGAAGCTTCCCTAGGAAGGAAATCAGTTGTCTGAGAATGTAAATGTAATGTGGGCAATGGATGCTCTGCAAACCTCTATCTAAGAAGAAGACTGTTGATATGACGAACTATCCAAAGCTAGGTATCTTAGTTAAGGTTTATTGCTGTGATAAAAAGAAACTTGGGGAAGAAAGGGTTTGTTTCTAGAGTCACACCCCATCACTGACAGAACTCAGGACAGGAACTCAAGGCAGGAACCCTGAGGCAGGAACTGAAGCAGAGACCATGGAGGAGTTCTGTTTACTGGCTTGCTCTTCCTGCCTTGTTCAGTCTACTTTCTTATACCATCTAGGACCACCTGCCAAGGGGTGGTACTGACCACAATGGGCTGAGCCCACCTACATCCTACATCAGTTATCAAGCAAGAAAATCCAGTGCAGACTTGCCTACAGGCAAATTTACTCAATTGAGATGCCTTCTTCCTAAATGACTCTATCCTATGTCAAGTTGTCATAAAATTACCCCAAAACATGGGGAATAATAAAGAATAGACTCTATTGAGCTCATGGTTCTGCAGGCAAGGAAGACCAAGAGGTTTTTACTAGGCTCTGGTGATGAACTTCCTATTGCATCCAAACATGGCAGAGGGCATCCATAGGTCTCCTTCCTCTTCTTAGAAAGCTACTAACGCTGCCATGGGGCCCCCACCTCCCTGACCCTCATTTGATCCCAAAAGTCTTTCACATGACCCTCTTCCAAACACAGTAACATATGACTCTAGGAACTAAGCTTCCAACAGACTTTTAGAGGGGGCATATATTCAACCCTTAGAACTCTTTTCCCAGGGCCGCCTTGCTCCTGGTTCTATCTGTAAAACCTCATCACTCCTTGAACTCAGTTACCACTGACATACCAGAGTCCTCCCAGAAACCTCTCTGAGCACACATACCCATAGACCCTTTATGGCATGGTTCATGCTGCTCTATCTGACATGGTTCATGTTTAGGCGCTTCATCTAACCCAGTGCCAAGCACTTGAGTTGATTCCCTCCCCAAGACATCTCCATTTCATTTCAGCTTGAGCTTCCAAGTTTTTCAATCCTGTGCCTCTCCATGCAGTGCATCCCAGTGCTTCCAGAAGGGATTCCTAGCCACAGCCCTTTCTTGATATACACATTTATTGACTCTTAGCCACCCACAGGTAACCTCCCAGATCTTCAGCCTGCCAACCAAGATTCTCCTGAGACTGCTCCCTATCAACACCATCAACACCCCTCACCCCATTCCTTAGCCACACTGGGTACCACACTGAATACCTACCATGCCCAAATCCAGGGATTTCCCTCATGCAGCTAACTGGCAACACTCTCCCCTAGCCTACTCTCACTCCAAGATCACATTTGGTGACTTTAGATACTGTCCTAGTAATGTGTATCTGAGCCCCCCAGCCTAGGAGTTCTGTGAAGGCTGGGGCACACACTAGCTTCCTCTCTATGTTCCCAGTCCTTAGTATCTTTTTGCCCAGAGCTAGAAGTCAGCCAGGGGCTGTGAAATTTGTGACGGTGCATGTAATCACTTATACAGAGATATCCACAAATAATTTTAGCACTTCCTGTGAATCAGATAATTTTCAGATGTCATTAACTCACTCAGTCCTCACCATACATCCAGAGATATTGCTATTAGCACCTTGGTTAGACATAGGAAAATGAGAAGAGCAGAGTGTGAACAGTGTACCCAAATCCTTCAAGAAGCGCATGATGAAACCTATATTCAAAGCTAGAGTGTTCACACACTTAACCAGTAGACACACCACCTCTTTATGTCCATCTTCCATGGTAAAACCACTTCCATCAAAACATGACATCCAATCCAGAACTCAATATAGTCTAAGTGTGCTGGATAGTGTTATGTCAACCTGACCTAAGCTAAAGTCTCTGAGAGGAGGGGACCTCAATTAAGAAAATGTCTCCATAATATTGGGCTGTAGGCAAGCCTATAGGGTATTTTGTTAATTAGTGATTGATGGTGGAGGGCCCATCCATTGTGGTCCTGGGTTCTATATGAAAGCAAGCTGAGTAAGCCATGATGAGCAAGCCAGTAAGCAGCACTCCACCATGGCCTCTGCATCAGCTCCTGCCTCCAGCTTCCTGCCCTGTTTGAGTTCCTATCCTGACCTCCTCTGGGGAAGAACAGTGGTGTGCAAGTGTAAGCCAAATAAACCCATTCCTCCCCAAGTTGCTTTGGTCATGATGTTTCATCAGAGCAATAGAATCATTAACCAAGACACTAGGTAAACATTCTACCAACTTAGCTACACCTTCAGTCCCCATTATCTGACTTCTTGCAACTCCACACCAAGGATTCAATTACAGCTTTCATTGAAAATGTGTGGGTCATTTATCTCTGTACCAGTTTTGTGTGTGTTTGGGGTTTTTTTGTTGTTGTTGTTGTTTTTTTTTTTTTTTTCATTTATTTCTTTCCCTTTCCTCAGATAGTTCAAATCTCATTTTCTATGGGGTCCCCATGAGCTCATTTCCCTTACCACCTGAAAACTAGAGTTAGATACTTTTTACCAAGGCCCGTTTAGTCTCACCTTTCCCCACCCTCCCCCTTATTGTGCCTCCCAATGAGAAAGGCTAGTTAGTCCACCAACAGACAACCCTGTTGGTTTCTACTAAAACTTCCTTCCTTCATTCCTTCCTTTCTTTCTTCCTTTCTCCCTTCCTTTCTTCTTTCTCTTTCTTTCTTTCTTTCTTTCTTTCTTTCTTTCTTTCTTTTTTCTTGTGAGTGTGTGCATGTGTGTGTGTGTTCACAGATGCATGTGCATGTTTGTAGAAACCAGAGTGTCAGTGTCTTTCTTACCAGCATTCCACTTTAGTTCTGGAAACAGACCCACTCACTGAACCTGAAGCTTGTTGATCAGCTGGATTGGGGTAGCCCCACCTGTGCTGCAATTATAGTCAATCAGTGTTGTGCTGGGCTTCTGCCTGGGTACTGGGTGTTAAATTAAGCTTTGTACTTGGGCAGCAAGCATTTTGTAGACAGCAATCTCTCCAGCCCAACTCACTTATTCGACCTGTGGTAGTCGAGCTCCAATGATGCCTCTTAGTATCAGATGGCCCTATCACCACCACCATAATTACTCTGCTTTGGTCATGCACAGCCAAGAGAATGCAGTGGAAGGACCTCTGCTGTATTCCATGCTAGGCCATAAGCATTTGGGCTTCTGGGAACCTGGGACCATCCTGCTCTTGGGAATCCCAACATAGCCATGTGGAGGAGTGGTGCTTACCAGATCTCAACTGTCTCAGCCACCCAGCCAAGGTGCCAGGAATGAAAATGAATAAGACCTTTTATAGCCCAAGCCATGCCCATCTGTGGAGGCCACTCCACCAACAGAGGCCTATATATCATAGAAGAGAAAGAGACAAGATAGCCAAGTCCTTGTGCTTTGTCAGAAGTTCAGACACTGAATCCAGGTCATAGTCAACTGTCGGCCATGTTGTGCTTTCAAGTTTTAAGGCAGCTTCTCCCTGAGACAGTGCACGCTACTCTGGTAGCTCATAAAGATTCTTCTTTGCTGACTTGTCATCTCAGGCATGGATAAATGGCTTCTGTTCCAGAAAGTGAAAACTGTGAGCAGGAGAGAGAGAGAAGTTAGGGGTGGATAAGAATGGAAGAGGAGAAAGACAGAGGGCAGAGGAGTGTATAGGAGAGAAAAGAAAGAAGACTGGGGAGGTAAGGGAGGAAGGGGAGCAGGAGGAGAGAGGGAAGGGAGAGGGGATTTGCCATCCTGCCATCTGTGGAGCCTTCACTTTCTTTCTCTTCTTTTTTAAAAGTGTTGATAGCCCCCAGCCTTGTACACTCCATTCTCTACTGTGAGTAGGGTCCTTCCACACCCCCATACTGAGAAGAGCCACAGGAGCCCTGCCCAAGGGTCCTGTTGATCTGTTGAGCACAGTCATAGACACTTCAGTGTCTTTGGGGGAAGGGGATGAAGTGAGGGTGGAGATAACAGAGAGGTTCCCATCCAACTATCAAAGGGTGTATGTATAAGGAAGTTTCCTGTCTCACTTATTTTTATTTTAAATTGCATTTATTTATCTATCTATTTATCTATTTACACTCACTGAAGTTACAGAATGTCTGGAAGGAAGCAGTTTTCCGCTTCCACCATGTGGGTCCCCAGGACAAAACTCATGTTGTCCTCCAGCTTGTTGACAAGCATTTTTACCCAAAGAGCCATCCCACTGTGCTTCCCCTTTCTTGTGTCTATCTCACAGTGATGAGGTCCTCCATTCTGATACCTTATGTATACACATGTGTGGTGTGTATACATGTGTCTCTACGGATCTCCCCCATAGAGACACCCTTTCACTTCCCCCACAAGATCAGAGCATTCCCCTGCACAATAAGGACTAGCTGGATTTCTTTACCCTGAATTCTGGAAAGCGTTCCACGTCAGTACACCACGAGTGTCTCCCTGCTTCCTTCTGCTTGTGTGATGCGATTCTGTATGCACGAACTTGATTTATTTTAGCATCTCTCTTTGGATGCCCATTTCTGTTGCTCTCTGCCTTTTGCTTTGAAAACCAGGATAATAATGGATCTCATATGCGTCATTTCTCACGTAGGGGAAGAGTCCTTAAAGCTGTATCATTGAGTTAACAGCATTTGTAAAGTCAGTGGCTACTGCTACGTTCCCCCCCAGCTGGAGCTGAATGGTTTCTAAGGCCATCAGCAATGCATAACTGGCTGTCTCCCCACACTGGGCATTACCAAGAGTTTGGTCCTGGCCAGTCCAAGATATAAAAAATAATGTCTTATGGGAGTGGGTGAGCTGGCCCTGCCCTGAGGACACAGGAACAGGAGAGCTGTCCCTGCCCTGAGGACACAGGAGCAGGAGAGCAGGCCCTGCCTTGAGGACAAAGGAGCGGGCCCTGATCCAGGGCTCTGAGTCGACTTCACCCCAACATCTACCCCATGTGTGACCTGCTGGAACACATGAAGGGGACGGACCTGCAGATTCAAAGATTAAGCATCCCCTTGACACTCGGCAACAACGGCTATCTGACAGCAGTCCCAGTGAGGATCCAGTAACGATAGTGTAGGCCTCCAACCAGACCCACGACTTGTAGCAATGGACATTTGAAAATAAACATATGTGGACAAAAGGCTGTGCTGTATAGTACACTACAGCTTCTCTGACAACATTTTTGTTTGTTTGTTTGTTTTTACTGGGAGGAGGTGGCAAGGGCAGAGGGTAGATATGAGAGGATGGGGAGAGGAGAGGGAATTTGGTGCATGACGTGTAAATCATAGACATCCAATAAGAGTAAAAAAAAAAAAAAAAAAAAAAAAAAAAGAATGTCTTAGAGCAGCAGTTCTCAACCTGTGGGTCGTGACCCCTTTGCAAATTGAACTGCCTTTTCACAGAGGTCACATATCAGATTTTCTGCATATCATATATTTACGTTATGATTCACAATCGTGGCAAAATCACACTTATGAAGTAGCAATGAAATAAATTTAATTTTATGGCTGGGGGGATTCATCATAACATGAAGACCTGTATCAAAGGGCCACAGCATGAGGAAGGCTGAGAAGCCCTGTCTTTGTGGGACTTAGGTTGTGTTTCTCTCATTGGGAGGGCGGGGGCATCACCTATGGACCTCTGACCTGCCCTCGCTTTGCTATTTTCCTCTCAAGCTGTTGGCATGTTTAGTTCTGAAATGTAGAAAGCAGAGACAGTAGAGAAATGCCTCCTTGGTCAGTGGTGTGGGTTACAGAGAACTCCCCATGTCTGCCACTCGCTTTTGTACTTTCGGGTTTGCCATGCACGGGGTTTTTGTTTATTGCTTTGCTTTTGCTGTTATTATTTGAGCTAGTCTTATGTAGCTCAGGATGGCCTCAGACTCGCTGTGTAGCCAAGGATGCCCTGGAATTCCTGATCCTCCTGCCTCTAACTGTAATGATGAGATTATAGATTTGTGCAATCATGGCCGGGTCAGGCCTGGCAATAGCCAGCGTTAGTGGTCAGGCATTGGTCTCTTCTCTCCTGGTGGGTAGGGCTCATTCTGAGAGTAGCACTCCTTCAGTGTTGCTGCTGTGCTTATGGTTTCATTTTGTTACATTCGCATATTTGTTTCACATGGAATTTGTCCTGGTATGAAGTTTAATGTGTGGGTCCAACTTTTTTACTTCTCCAATTTCTCTGACTTCATTTCTTGACTGATACATTTTCACACTCAGTGAAACGGTGCGTTACCTTAGGCTAAGTGCCCATGTGTAAGTCCTGGCTTTGTTGTACTGCTACACTGCCCAGCGTCTCGCTGTTGCCCTGTGGCTTGATAATGACAGGTGGGCAAGTCCCCTCATGGCTGTTCCCCATTTCAGCTATGTCCTACCTACTCTGCCTGTCAAGGACTATGGCACGTTCCTGTTCCTGGGTTTTTGCCCTATTTCCTGGACTTTGGCAGAAGATGAAAGAGACACTGCTTTAATCCAAGGTGAGGAGATGGCTCAGTGGGTAAAAGTGCCTTACTGTGCAAGAATAAAGATATGAGTTCAAATCCTCAGGATCTACATAAATGCTGGGCATGATAACACACATATATACAATCCCAGACTGTGGAAAAATGGAAGGTGGAAACAGGAGTCTCTCCAGAAACTTGCAGGCCAGCAAGCCTGCTGTCCACAGCAGTAAGGCAGCAAAGGGACTCTAGCTCAGACAAGGGAGAAGGGAGAACTGGCATCCGAGGTTGTCCTCTGGTCTCTGCATGTGCATACACACCTGGGGGGGGGGCTCTAGTATTCATATCAGCAGCTGTGGTGGGAGGAACATTTGTGATGGTTACAGGAGCCCCAGGTGCCACAGCAGAGATGAAGACAGCTGCTGGCGCAGTGGTTCTGTCAGCAAGGGACAGTCATGAGCTGAGGGGAATCAAGTCTGATCTCCACTAGATCTCTCTCCAGTCTCTACCCGCAGAAGGAAGCATCCTCTTTACTCTGTGAGCAGTATGCAAGTTGCTGTCTGTGCCAGAGGACAACACTCTCTGGGGCCAAGCATGCTCACTGCAGAGTTTGGAATAGGGCTAGGCTTTGCTCAGCCAATGCAACAGCATAAGGGGTCCATGGAGAACTGTCTTGATACTTATTTATTTTTCCATAGGAACGTTACAATCAGTTTGTCTAAACACTGACAACAAAGGCTTGGTTTCTATCGAGACTCTTATTAAATTCTGAATCATCTGAGGGAGAACAGACAGTTTCACGACGTTCGTTTTCATGTCCAAGAACATTATTCAAATGCTTCTTGTTGCTTGGAAGCATTTTAATACTTTCTCTACTTAGATCTTGTGCAATTCTTCTTATGTTTATTCCTAGGTTTTTTCATCTTTTTCGTTGCGGCTATAAATGTTTTCTGTTCTCGTTTTATCTTCTAACAGGTTACCATTAAGGCTTGCTCTTTAAATGAATGCTTTTCCTCCAGGGTCCCTCCTCCGCTTTCTGTCTTTCTTCCTCAAGATTCCCCAGGATGACCCTGTTCTCTCCTAAGCCTTCCTGAGCATCTGCCAGCTGATGCCTCCCGACCATCATCCCTACCCCATGCTGTCTCAGGAGCTCCTCGTGCAGATGCTGTGCCTGCCCCGGGAGTACTTCGAGCTTTGAAATTAAACTCTCATTCTTGTTCCCAAACCAGCTACTCCTGTCATGCACCAGGCTCGATCCACAACATGCCTGGTGCCCCAACAACGAAAGAGCGAATTCCTTTGCCCTCTCTTCCATTCAACCAGCTCCTGTCTGTTCTTTGTCCTCAGGTCCTCTTTAAACTGTGTCCCCACCTCTGCTCTCACCGCCCCTGCCTGCATTCCCTCTGGATGGCAGCACACGGCCCTGAGTAAGTGTCTGTGTCCTGTGTTTCCTCTCTGCTGTTCTCCTCGTGAATGACCCACAGTGTGGGCAAGCCTGTTCTCAGTGGCTTAGGGATAAAACAGACCAGAAAGATCTTCTTTGCTGGCCATTGTAATCTGGCCCCACTCACTCTCTTGAACCTCAAGCTTTCTGAATTTGCTAGTTTTGTGCAGAAGTAACCAGGAGCCTGACAGTGCCTAGAACTTGTTTGTTTTGGGGGTTTGATGTGTTTCCTTCTTCTTCTTCTTCTTCTTCTTCTTCTTCTTCTTCTTCTTCTTCTTTTTCTGAGACAAGGTTTCTCTGTGTAGTCCTGGACTTACTTTGTAGACCATGCTGAACTCTAACTCACAGAGATCTGCCTGCTTCTGCCTCCCCAGTGCTGGGATTAAAGGCATGTGCCACCACCGCCCAGCTAGTGTCTAAAACTCAAAGGAAAAACGTATTTACTTTGGTTCATGGACATCATTTTATCATGCTGGGGAGAGTGTGGTGAAACTGAGCAGTTCACATCATGGTGGAGAGGAAGTGGAGAAAAGGGAAACAGAAAAATGACAAGTCAAGATGTAGTCTTTAAAACTTACTTCTAGGGGCTGGAGAGATGGCTCAGAGGTTAAGGGCACTGACTGCTGCTCCAGAGGCCCTGAGTTCAATTTCCACCAACCACATGGTGGCTCACAACCATCTATAATGAGATCTGATGCCCTCTTCTGGCCTGCAGGTGTACATGCAGGCAGAGCACTGTATACATAATAAATAAATAAATAAATAAATAAATAAATAAATAAATAAATAAATAAATCTTTTTTAAAAATTAACTCACCTCTAATGACCTACTTTTTCCAACTAGGTGCCACCTCCTAGTTTTCATTCTTTCTCAAGAATGCCATAAAACTATGAGTCCATCGAGGAGTTAATTTGTTGGTTAACTCAGAGCATTCAAGATTCCAAATATTTTCCAAGAGTCCATGAACTGCCATTTACCCAATACAGGAGCCTGTGAGGGACATTTCATATTCAAACTACAATAGCTTCCATTCCATGCTCTTTAGCACCTAAGCATTCCTACATCCTTGTGCTTTTTCTGGATGTCCCTGGCCATCAGTGTCTCCTCTCCCCAGCTACCGCAAGTGTCCAACTGGAGCATCAGCTCCTGCAGAAGACTCTCCATCTAGACAACAAGCCTTCTGTTCATCCATCTGCCTCCTTGTTCCACTTCTCCACTCACCAAGACCTCAGCCAGGTATCAGGGGTACCAACGTGAACTGAACACAAGCCACCACCCTCCCACCCATCCTCATGACTAAATGCCAAGCCAAGACCAGCAGCACCTGTTGCTTGTTAGATATACTCAGGCCCCATCCCAGTGCCATTGGATCAAGTCTGCACTAAAAAAGGATCCTTTTATGTAGTGAGCCTCAAAACGCAGTGGTTGAGGTAACATGTGACAAGTGGCCAATGAGGCGTGGTGCAACCTAGAGCAAAGCCCAGGGTTCTCTGAGACTAGGGTGAGAGGTGACATTTGAAGGGAGCATGAAAGGTCTGGATAAGTTTTCTCAGGACAGAAAAGTCAAGCTGAAGTTGCAAGGACTTAAGGTGTAGTTTGAGCAAAGGCACAGAGAGGGGAAAGTGTGGTAAGCACAGTTGGCCCACTGACCACCAAGCAGAAAACTCACCGGATTAGGCTTGCATGTTGAGTGTTGCATGTCACGCTTTGTATTTCACATATACACAAATGAGGCTGGATTGGAGTGTGAAGATCTTATAACCCAGTGGTTCTCAGCCTTCCTAATGCTGTGACCTTTTAATACAGTTCTTTATGTTGTGGTGACCCAACCATAAAAGTATTTTCGTTGCTACTTCATAACCGTCATTTTGCTACTGAATAATAATGTAACCATCCGTGGTTTTGGAAGGTCTTAGGTGACCCCTGTGAAAGGGGCATTCGACCCCCAAAGGGGTCACAACCCACAGGTTGAGAACTGCTACCAGTGTGACTGATGAACCCAGCTATGACAGCCAACTGTACAGGCCAGGGACGTCGCCAACCAAACCAAAACGCAAGCTTCATGAAAGTGAAGAAGTTCTAGAGAGGTCTAGCTGGAAGGACTAGTGATGGAGCATGTACAGAGAGGTCCAAGGGTGGCTCCAGATACAGGCAAGCTGGTAAAAATGAAAGCCAACCAAGGCCAGGAGCACTGATGCACGCAGTAGCTGCAGACAGGGATAAGGAGCTCAGGGGTGAACCAAACACCTGCTCTGGGCAAGGCCCCCTTGTCAGTCCTTTGAGAGACTCTCAATCCTCAGCTAGTGGCTCTCAGAACAATTGGTGTACTGTCCCACCTGCAGAGGGGGACACAGAGGCACAAAGTGAAATTGCTTCCTGGGTGCAGGGGGGCGTAGTTAGAAAACAAGAGAGCTGGGTTCTGAGCCCAAGCCTAAGCTTTTTGGCACCCCCAGCTTGTCCATTCAACTTGGGACAATTCAAAAGTCCGAGACCTCTCAGACTTCCCATGAAAGAAGGATGTAAGGGAGCCATGGGGCGGTGTCAACTCTTAGGCAGCAAGAGCCCTTGTTTGCATGGGCGTGTGGCAGGGTCGATGGTACTTGGAGAGATGGTACCCACCTGGCTTCCCGTGGGCCAATTCTGTGGCGGCTTTAGACAGTGACCTTTCTCTGTGAACCAGGGCTCCTCAGCAGGACAGAGGCCAGAGAGTCACAAAGAGCACTTCATCGGCCATTCCTTACCTCCCACACAGGAGCCAAACAATAGAGGTACCTACTGTCCTCACCCACATAGAGGCAGCATGGACTATAAGTCCTTCTGCCCTTTCCAACTAGTTCTTTCTTGATTTGGGCTTGAGTCATTGTCTTTTAGAAGGATCTCGATGCAGGCTGGCTTCTAACTCTTTCCCACCTCAGCCTCCCAACTATGGAGATTACAGATTTTTGCAGCTGCGCCCGCCTGGCTTCACTTCACAACTAGGTGGTCGCCTCCCGCTTCCCCAGCCTCCACCTTCTCCACTCCAGGGTGGAAGTCACGGTGCGGCCCCTCAGAGCCATCGGCAGGTCTGTATGACATCACATGAAGAAGACGCTTTGTGGATGACAGAAGGTGTCCCTGCCTGGTGGTTCCCTTAACACCACGCAATGGGGGAGAGTGTCCTCCTTACTGCGGCCTTCAGAGCTGGGGGCCAGTGAGGAGACTCGAGCTTCCCCACTCTCATTGCCAAGCCCAAGGATCAGGGGCTCTGGCTGCTGGCTGGCAGCCAATAACTCACAGGCCTGACTGCCCAAATGTCCACAGGGGAGGAGATGTGGACAACCAGAAGGAGGAGGTAAACGCCTGAAGATGCTAGGAGCACTTCAAGTCCCAGCTACAACCGGCAACAGTAACGGCCAGCTGGGAAGGTGCCTCACACTGCCAGGCCTTCCGACCTTCTAACAGAAGCTAGACATCCAGCCAAGTTTAAAATGTACTTCCTCCCCCTCCCCCTGCTATCCCCTCCCCCTTCTCTTCTTTCCTGGTGTGCGTGTGTGTATGTGTGTGTGTGTGTGTGTGTGTGTGTGTGTGTGTGTGATGTCTTCCTCGATCTCTTCTCACTGGACCTGAAGCCCCCCCTATTTCTCTAGACTAGCTTGCCAGTGAACCCCATGGACTCTCCTTTTACCTTCCCAAGAGTTACAAGTCCCATGGGGAGACCAAACGCTGGCCTTCATGCTTGAATAACTAGCATTTCATCTGCTGAGCCATCCTCTCAGCCCCTTAAATGCAGGGTTTTTTTTAGATGCATCTAATTTAGTATGAACATGAGGAGGGGGTAGTTTATCTTAGAGAGTGGTTAGAATCTGAATCAGGTTGCTGTCATTGCCCTAGAACATTGACAAGGAGCATACATCTGCTGTGTTGAGTGTGTAGGTATATGCCCAAATGCTCTTATTTTGAGCAAGGAGTCAGTCCAGGCCTACTGGAGTCTTCAAAGGATGTGCGTGTCTATGTAAACACACACACAGATAGATTGTCCCCGACTCTGTCAGCCAGCACCATCCTCCCATGTGCATCAGCACAAAAACGGAAAAGCTTAAGGGTATCTAATGTATGACCCTACACTCCTGTGTTGGTGCCTATGCGTCTGAGCTCCTATGCCCGCTGGGTCTGCGCCCTCTATAAGAGGTGCAGCTTAGGGCAAGGCTGCTTCCGGAGATACCCCTGAGGGGTGGCGCTGTCCATAAGGGCTTTTGGTGGTGGCTGCAGCAACAAGGAAGAGACACCTGCGCTCTAAAGAGGCAGGAGGCACAGGAACACTAGCACTGCGCCCGGCGAGCTGAAAAAAGCCGGGTTATTGGTCCTGCTTCCAGGTTCCAGTTGTCCTCGCTGTCTCCAACTCTCCAAGCGGGGCAGTGGAGAGAAAAATGGGAGGGAACAGAGAAGAGCTGGCAGTGTGGCAGCTGCACCCTCGGCGCTGCGGGAGGGAGGAGGGAGGCGCGCAGCCGCCGCGGCCATTAGTCACCAGATGTCACCTTCTGCTGCCAAGGCGGCGGCTGCCTCAGACAATGGCCTCGCGGTGGAGGGGCGGGCCGGGCCAACCCCAAAGCCTCGCCTATGCTGACACCTACTGCTCTAGGCCCATAGGCCCACACTCCGAGATTGCCCAATCCAGGGGCCCTTTACTGAGGCCATCCCCTTGCCTGGCCTCAACACCACGGGCACCAACGTCCCCTCCCTGTACCTGTGAAACTGTTTCATTTTTCAGTACGCGATGCTGGCGTCACCTCCTGCGTTTCCTGCTTGCCTCCATGCCCCTCCTCCAGTTTCAGAATCCTGTCTCTCAATGCACACAACTGTCTTGACTAAAGAATGGGCCGTGTGCGGCATGCCAGGGACCCTGGTTTACTGCCCTGTGGAAAGCATCTGGTACCCAGAGCTGCAAGATGAAGTTTATGTCCACCATGGTACACTTGACCCCATGCAGGAAAAACAAAACAAAAACAAGCAAACAAAACAAAACAATAACCTTCCCTCTCCCCATAAATCCAACCAGGGAATTGCTGCATTTTCTCCCCGTTGAGCACAGATCCTTCCTCATCCTCGAAATTTTTTAAACAAATAAAGGATGATAGATAGATAGATAGATAGATAGATAGATAGATAGATAGATAGATAGATAATAAAAATAGAAGGGAGTCTCACACCCTTGCATTGGTGGCTAACAATAGTGGGGACCTTTCATGGTCATTTATATATGCCCAGGCCAGTGCCTGAGTGCTGACGCTGAGACCACTAGCAACAGTCCCTGGCTCCTCCCTCCAAGCCTCTATCTGAATCTAGAGGACTAGGAAGTAAACCTGCTAAGCTCTGCCAGCCAAGCACGCATCTGAGATAGAGCTTAGGATTTTTGTTTTTCTAAACCTTTCAAAATGCAAACATTATTCTTAGCTCAGGGACCATACTAAAGCAAGCACCAGACAAGACCTCCGCCTTTCATCCCTACCATGTTCCTATGCATAACTCACCTGTCTATAATTGCAGCATTCAGAGAAGAAACTTGGCATGGCAGCATGCTGTGACAGTCAGGCTTACCCAGGTTGGAGTCCCATTTTGTCCTTGGGCAGCGCACAACCTTGAGCAAGCCTTTGGGGCACATGCGAATGGCATTGGAATGGTCTCCACAGTCTTCTGGAAGTGGACGGGTTCCTATCACTTATCCCTTATTTCACTTGCCCAGTACTATCTGCAGTTCAAGTGTACACACTGGACCTCAAGCAAGAGAAGGCTGAAGCTACAGCCACAGAAAGCAAGCCACCTGTGCCAGATAGATGAGAAGTAGAATCCCAGCTGTGCCCTTGCCTGGCCCTTCATCAAAATACCACATTTTTTCTGAGTCTCTACTGCTCCCATTAGAATCAGTATGTCAGTCACCAACTTTCTCCTGGCATGCTCAGGGTGGCTGGTAGGCACATAACACTATACCTGACATATGCCAAGCAAAGGGGGATGGTGTCACTGCAGCTGTTGTGATGTAAGCACTCCATTACAGGAAAGCAAACTACCATAGATTCTGAGGTCCTCCGACTCTTAGTTCTATGCACAGGACAGATGAAAGGTGATGGGCATGCAGTCAGAGAACACTACCTGGAGGAAGAACCAGTGCAACCTTGTTCTTTCATGGAGCCACTGGTCTCCTGGGGTCAGGGAAATAGTTAAAGTGGGAAGGAGAAGTGGCTTTGGATCTATGTTGTCCCTTGGGAACAAGATCCCCTAGTGACAGGGGACAGAGGGACTCCCATGTTTCTATACCAGATAGGATTAGACCTGTTGGACTCTTGGAGATTTAAGTATCCTTACAAGAAACACAATACTCTATTACAAAGGTCATTCTTGCCTGGTAGAAAATAAAGATGAGTCAGAGACTCGGGACATTGTACACATCCCCCAAGCTTCCAAACATACCCAGCAAGTTCCACCTGGTCTAGGAAGTTTCATGTCTTCTATTTTGTGTGTGTGTGTGTTTGTTTGTTTGTTTGTTTGTTTGTTTGTTTGTGGTAGCAACTGTGAACCTAGAGGCCTTTGCTACTCAGGGCTGTGATCCTTGTAAACTGAGCCCCATGGCTTGAGATGCTTAAAGGCATCTCTGCTCACCTATCTCCAGCCACTTTCTGTTACAAAAGTGCCATGCCTCTCTGCTCACATATTTCATAGGATCTGACCATTCTCACAGAAAGATAGGAAGGTAGATTGATGATAGGGGGAGGAGGGTAGATAGATAGATAGATAGATAGATAGATAGATAGATAGATAGATAGATAGATAATAGAGATAGATAGATAAATAGATAGATGATAGATAGAATGAGATAGATAGATAGATAGATAGATAGATAGATAGATTTAAGACCAAAGGCCTCTATGATTTAAGACACTCAACCCCAAAATTAATAATTCAAGTTTGTATGTCTAGATACCGTCACCTTGGCCCAAATCCCCTGACATACTGTGTGACCATGCACAAGTAGGCAGAGCTGGGCCTGGTCTATAATTGTAGCCTATACATTCCAGACCTGCATCATGTCAGCAGCCAAAAAAATCAAGGAGGGTTGGGCCAATCCTTGTCCATGGCTAACTGCTGTTCATCTATAAAATGCCTATGCCATCTGAATCCATACAGAGCAGACCGTGGTCACGTGTCCCAGTGTCATGGCATGCTTTTTCTGTCCCCTCAGTTATTCTCCTCAGAACAGGGAGGTGTGACTGGGACTATCTGGAAAGGTCAAGGACTCCAAGCTGTACATATCAACAGTAGGAACCTTACGGAACAGACACAAAGGACTGAAGGCAACAAGGAGAAACAAGTGTTAAGATGCTACAGAAAGGCACAATCAGGGCCTGTTGTCTGCTGACATCAGCTCTCCCCTCAAACTCTCAGGGCCAAAGATCCAGAGCAAAGGTGCTCTGATGGGGCTCCTTCTCAGAGTAGCCTCTGTCCTCCCTTCCTAATATTATGGCCTTCAGATGCCCTCTGCCACCAAAGCCAGGGACCATTTAGGAGAATAATGGTGGCTCTCAGAGAATGCTAGTACTTTCTGGGTCCACAGGAGAACCAACCCCTTCTCTTTAGATTTTCTTTTTTAAATGGTGTTCATTAAAAGAACTTTTTTCGAAAGAAATTCATATAAAATAATACCAAGAATAGGAATTTTCAAACTGCTTTGTCTCTCATCACTGAAAACAGTGTTGTTTTTGTGTTCATTTTCTAGGTTTTGTCACATGTGCATTATACATTATACATATAGATCTATATTTTTCACAAAGATGAGAATTTTTTGTCTTTTCACATGACCTGAGTTGAACGATCCTTTCTAACCTATCACTGTTTTGGGTGCTCGTATAGTATTCTATCCTAGAGAAAGTTGCCTGTTGAATGAACCATCCATCTATCATCAGAAGCAACAGATATTTTAAGTGTCAATTAAGGCTTGTCTGCCTTTCAAGTGCTTCTGAGAAGTCAGACATCAGACCCAGAGCTGGAAAATAGGCAGGTAGAGTGTATGGCATTTTTATTACTTTCTCCTGTACCCTCTCAACAGCTCAGCTGGTCTCTGGGAGAGGCTTATTGGCGATATTTTTTGTGGAGAGAGAAGAGGCCTAGATCTTTCTACTGCCAGCCCAGTGCCTCACACTATTGCTACATTGGTACAGTTTAAACATGCCCCCTATGTGCATATGTTGTAACTAAGTCCAATGTGTTGATGGTGTTAGGAGGTGGGCTCTTTGGAAGATAAAAAAAGACCTAGACCACGTCACTAGGGTGGTCCCCACGATGGCGTTAGTGTTATCCAAGGAAGAGAAAGAGATATTCTACCTAGCAATAGGCTTTGCCTGGCCATGTGATGTCCTCTGTCATGTTGGGGTACACCAGAAAGCTCTGACTAGATGCAGATCAGAAGCCAGACCCATGCCTTTGGGAGAACACCCATGAGTCAAACAACCTCCTGTTCTTCATAAAGTGCATGGTCTAGGTGTTCATTATGCCAGCACAGAACAGACTAGAACCCACATAACACATAGAGGCTGCAGGATTCACTTCATTCAGCTCCATGAGAGGAGCTCTCTTAGTTAGGGTTTCAATTGCTGTGGTTAAGCACCATGACCAAAAGCAAGTTGAGGAGGAAAGCGCTTATTTCATTTCACAACTCGCAGAGCACACCATATCACTGAGGGAAGTTGGGAGAGCAACTCATGACAGAAACTGAAGCATAGGCCATGGGTGAATGCTACTTTCTGGCTTGCTCAACATGTTTTGCTCAGCTTGCTTTCTTATACTAACCAGGACAGCTGCCTGAGGATGGTACCTCCCATGTTGAGGTGGGATCTCCCACATCAACTATCACACATGGAAAAAAAAAACAGTCTTGCCTATAGGATGATCCTATAGACACTATAGGATCTATAGTATAGAGGCATTTTCTAAGTCAAGATTCCTTCTTCCCAGATGACCCTAGCTTATATCAAGTTGACATAAAAAAAAAACTAGCCAGCAAAAGAGTCCAGATATGAACCCCAAGGAAATATTAGATAAACCTCCCAGCTACCAATTGCAACAAGGAGAATCCATGACAAGGAGGCTGAAGCTGGGGACAGTTGTTGAAGAGTCTCTACCTGGTATAAGCTCACATGAGGATGTTTTAAGCTCTGATATCCACTTTTGTGACCTTGGACAGGTTACTTCCCCTCTCGGTGTCCTCATATCTCAGGACTGACTTTCAGGTGTGCTAGTCCTACTCATGGGGTTGTTGTAAGGATATCCATACCGGGGTGACTTCTTAAACGTCCCTTCTTTGTGTCCTCCCATTCCCTTTTGGTCCCAGAGTCACCATTCATGAGTGCACTGAGAGCCCCAGGTATGTTAAACACCCAAGAGGCTGGGCAAAGCAAAGCCCACTCTCACTGCACTGCAGGTTAGAGAGCAAGAGCTACCAACAAAGGAGCCAGTGATTACAAGTGTGAATGCAGCCATGGCGAAGTCTCAAGTGGCCTGACAATCCAAATTACCTCATCTTGTGGTGCTGAGGGAGAGACGAGGTGACCATGAATGAGCTCTGAGAAATAGTCACTCTTGAGGGAGGTAAGGACTGTTAGAAGAAAGGTTGGGGGAGGTCACAGTCCATGACGTGTGTATGGAGGTTGGAGGACTTGCTGGATCAGTTACATCTCTGCATCACATGGGTTCTTGGGATCAAACTCAGGGTTATCAGCCTCGATGACAGGCGTCCATATCTACTAAGCCACCTCCGTGGCTCTGTATTTTAAATTTTGAAAGGAACATATCAGGCTGGAGGATGTGAGTTGATTGCCCAGTGTACAGGCTGGTTTTGTGTGTCAACTTGACACAAGCTAGAGTCATCAGAGAGGAAGGAGCTTCAGTTGAAGAAATGCCTCCATGGGATCCAGATGTTAGGCAGGCAATTTCTCAGTGATCAATGTGGGAGAGCCATATTTTACGTTTTTCCAAGTATGATTGATCCAGAATCAGTTGACCTTAGATTTGAACCCACAGACAAGGTAGGGACACGTGATTATGGTAAGCAGGAATCCTAAAGGCATATTCTGCACCAGCAGAAGAGGGTGGAAGTGATGAGGGCAGCTAAGATGTTCAAGAAACTATCCAGTAGGCAACAAGCTTAGCTTAGGTTGAGAAGGGGGCTATGAAGAGAGAAGTCATTATGACATTATGACATGGGAAAAAACACCCTCAGGCCTGTGACTCCCACCCCCACCCCCGCCCCCGCTGCAAGGGCAAGGCTCCTAGACCACGGTGGAGGCGCTTTGTCTTCATTACCTGAGTGGAGAAAGCCCAGATGTGGGGAGAGAAAATAAAGCCACTTGTCACCCTGTGTAGCCCTCCACTCACAGCAGTGTTTGCAACAGCAAGGTTCACACAGATCAAACGCTAAGTCTGGAGACTTTTTCCAGCTTCCAGAGAGAGCTCTGGGAGCTCCATGTCAGGAGCTGCCTTCCAGCGGTAAATAATGGCTAATATTTCACCAGGATGGCAGAAAGATCATCCCCGGCTTCTAGAAACAGATTAAAAATGATACTGAGGCTTAGGAGGAAGAACAGCCCTGATAATCATTAACATTTGCAAATGAGAGTACCAAAACACTCTGCTGTGAGGCCTGCAAAGGTAACACCTGTTTCAGAGCCACCAAGTGACCCTGGGATGTCAGGAGCCTGGCTCCATCACTCAAGAGCCTCTAAGAAGATCTGTAGCCAGAACCCAGCTCAGCTTCTGAGTGCATTCAAGGCAGGACGCTGAGGAGCTATTCCATGCAGAACTGGACATGAGTGACCATCAGTGTGAGGCACTTTCTGCAGAACATGGAGGGTCCTGCCAACTCAAGAGCAAATTTGCCAACCTTGGGAGAGGCAGCGGATAACATTCAAAGTCTTGGTATTTCTGAGGCCTACCCTCTCATGACCTCACCGCCGACTGCCTACATCCAGAATCTGTCCCGAGCCACAATGGCTAACATTATGAACAGCAGACATCACTGTAAGCTATTTATGTATGTGTGGTTTTTTTAGTCCTCACAATAGCCCCAGGAGACATGTACTCCCACTTGCCCATTTTATAGAGGAAGAAAGTAACCACAGAAGCTGGATGAAGCTGGCCAGGTAAATCCCGTCACCAGGAGAAATGACCTTGCTGACTTGCCAATCTGTGCTCTTACCCTCAGTCTGACTTGCCCCTTGAGATCTGTCCCTTCTTACACGCACACACACCAGCTGTCAGTGATCTTAAGGTTTGGGCAGTGGACCCAGGAAAGAACCGAGGCTCCCAAATCCTCACCGACCTGGGTGCAAATCCTGATTCCACTACTTTAGGACACACAGCCCTGAGCATCTTTTGGCTTGCACAGCTATTTTTCAATTGGTTGTGTTTTAACATAGACCTTTGACAGAGAAAGGGTGGCTGAGGAGAAGAAGCCAGGCTCTTCGGAGGGCCAGATGCTCTCCCACTAGCCTCATCTCTGGATACTCCCTGAAGGGACCCTCAGGCTCCTTGAAGTACTCTGTTCCCCTCATGGACTTTGGTCTTTGTCCCCTAGCCTCAGGCCACATCTTCTGGGAAGCTCTCTATCATTTTATGCCCTGAGTGTTCCTCTCTGGGCATCTGGGGCTCTCAGGACTATTGGTCATTCCATCTGGAAATGCAGCACACCATGAGTACCTGGTGTGTGAGAACGTCACTTCTGCTGTCACTAAACATAAGGGTTGACTATGGCTAGTTTCTTCAACTTGCATTCGAATCACTCCCTTCCCCAGCCCTCACGCTCTGGAGAAGTCTGTGACCTCATTTCTGTAACCTCCCCCATCCATTGTCCTTACACACACATAGGACCTTTGTCCAAACCTACTTCCCAACCCCCACCCTGGGGCCAAGAGAAGGGGGCTACATTCTGAAATACAAGGATATTCTTGCCAAACTGCCCTGGGGACAGTCCCTGAAAGGGAGTCCGAGGCCAGGCAGAGGGGTCAGGTTACCAGAGAGATAATCTGATTATATCCAGTCAGTGGAGGGGAGGAGGAAGGGAACCAGAGCCTTGAGCCTGGAAAAAATGGAGAAATAAACCAACAAGGATGCTGAAGCCTAAAGTGGGGGCAGAGTACAGACGAAGCCAGATGTCCTGGGTTCCCCTTCCCACTCTACCACTAGTCCGAACCTCCAGCCTAGGGGGCCCTACAGAGACTCCCATAGCTCTCAGAAGGCCAGTGTCCTGTTCTAAGCCACTCCAGCCCCTCTCCCCATTCCCCTAAATCCTTCAAGGAATCCCAAGTGATTCCTTGGGAGGGACAAGTCCTAAGCTCCTTGAGCAATCTAAATGTGGCTTCTCTGTGTCCTTCTCCATGCATCAAGTCTTTAAAGTGGCCCCAGTGTTCTCTGGGGGCTGGTGAGCACCCCCAGCCCGGCAACCAGCAGCTGGCCTGTCAGCCTGAGAGAGAATCTGCCCCCAGGGAGGCTCCTAATTTAATCAGCTTCACAAATCAGCTCGATGGGCTTAATTGATCTTTTTCACTCCTAATATTGTCGCTGTCACCGTCTGAGTTGTGTCTTCCCCAGCCGCCCCTGTGCACCATGCTCAGCTCAGGCAGCCAGAGGGGGTGGGGAAAGATGCACTGCATGAGCCTGTGGCCCAGAGATGCACCTTCAAAGGGTGTGAACAGGAAATGGAGAAAGACAAACAAAGCCCGGGACCAGAGGACCTTCATAGAGAACTAAACTCCCATGGGTCAGCTGCCTGGAGCCTCAGCAAGACACTGGGGGTAGGGGGAGCCACTTGAGCCTCAGTCTTCTCATGTATAAAGATCATAGTGCGCTACCCTTCAGGATTTATATTCTCCACATGTTTGTTCAGTGCCTAGTGTGTTCTAGTCATGGTGCTAGGCGGACATAAGGAGTGATGGTAAGCAGACATGAATTTGTCCTGATACCTGTGGGGCTAATAGATGTCCTCCCCTGGGTGACACCCTCCATGGACCACACGGTTTAGAACAGGCCAGAGATGTTGACCTGGTAAGCATATGACCCACTTAGGTAATATAGTGTCCTGTGTGCTGAAGAGAATGGCCCTGGTGTTGAGGGGGGGCAGAGGAGGGGAGGGAAGGGATAAAGGGCTTCCTGCTGGAGTGGTACTTTGCTAGAGATGGAAAAGAGAAAGTGAAGGCCTTCCCAGCAAAGGACCTGGGCCTCTCTCAAGGCTGGAGGGCTTCAAGCTGACAGAGGTTGAGAGTCCATGGTACAGATTAGACAAAGTCAGACCAGGAACTTCTAGACCAGTGGACATTGTCAAAGATACCTACGGTGAGAATGGTGTTGGTGTCTTCATTGAAACCACACATTTTCTTTTACCAGCATGTAACTAAATTCAAAGATTGATGAGACAAAAATCACCCTTCCCACATTAAGTGTGACCACACATAACAAACACAGAGAGAGGGGGTTGCGAAGAGGCCTTTCCTCTTTCTTTGATTAAGAAAATACAGATCATGAGCCACAGCATTGATTTCCAGTCCCTGGAGAGTAGGGGTGACAGCTGAAGGGACAGTATATTCTTCTGGTTTTGCAGACACCATTTGGAAATTCTGCTTTAACCCCAGGAGCCATGGGAAGCCAAGTTCTATTTCCTAGCGTGATATAATGACACTTTTAGTTGACAGTGTCACCTGACTGTTTTCTGGGAGTCATGTGGAAAACAGGAGTAGAGATGAGGAGTCAAGTGAGAAGGCCTCAGGAGCAAGGCTGGAGATAAAGGTCATGTGGATTGACAGTTCTGTAGAGTAAATGGGGTACCAGCTGCGATCCCATACCCTAAATTCTGAAATACAGAATGGTCCACTGTCAAAACCTTTGGAGCACCTATACGATGCTGTGAGTGGAAAATTCCATACCTGTCCTCGCTTGACAGGCTTTAATACAAACAAACACAGGCAGACTAGCAGACCTATGAAACTGCCCCCATGCTATGTATAGAGCTATGCAAAACTGATATTGTGTGTGTGTGTGTGTGTGTGTGTGTGTGTGTGTGTGTGTGTTAACATTTGATTTCAATCCCCAAGATGTCTTATTACATGTGTGCAAATATTCCAGAATAGGGGTGAGGGGTCCAAATTCCAAAATATTTCTGGTCCTAGGCATTTTAGATAAGGGATATTGAACCTGGAAGAGGAATGGAAAATATGCCAATTAAAAACATGTTTTAGCTGGTGTGGTGGCTCATACCTATAATCCTAGAACTGGGGAGCACCTGGTCCTGGAGTGTGGGTGGCTCTCAGTTTATGAGCACAAGCTCCCAGGCTCAGTTTATCAATAAATGGTCTCTCATTTACAGGTGACAAACTGAGACTCAGATTAGACTAGTGGATTTTCACAGGTAAACAAGTGACAGTTACACACAAACATTAACATCAACCTGTCACTTGAGCTGAGTTCGTTTCTGGATGGTGGCGTGTAGCTGCTGGTGTATCTGGTACTCTGTGGTCTGTGTTGTCCTTGTAAACACAAATAAGTCCAGACTTGTGCAGTATACTCCTAAAGATTCACCACTCCCTTCTTCATCACCTCAGGAGCCTCTGTGTGGCAGAGTAGACAGGCTAGAGGAACAGCAGGCTACGTAGGAAATGGTACTGCAAAGCAGGCTATATCGTCCATAAAAGTCAGGTTCTGGAGGATGGAGGAAGATGGAGTGGGGCTTGCCCAACAGCAAGGATGCATTCCTTTGAGGATTAGTAAGGTACAGAGGAG
>OU015746.1:116337431-116353743 GCA_907169655.1 Acomys percivali
TGTGTGTGTGTGTGTGTGTGTGTGTGTGTGTGTGTGTGTGTGTGTGTTTTCAGGGTCTGTACTACCCCTTCTAGGGCATGGGTGCAGAGAGAGGATGTGGCCCTCACTCCAGCACCTTCCAACTGCAGCCGAGTCACTGGCAGTAGAATCGTAGATGTCTTTGAGTATCGTCTTCTGTCCCAGGAGCTTCAGTGACACCTAAGGCAGACAAGCTCCTGCCTCTGGTTGTGACAGAAATCTATGTAGCATGGCCTCACTCACGCATATATTTCCTACAGCATCATCTAATGACATGGGTGCTAAGCCCCTGTTAACAGATCTGGAGGCACTCAAGGCAAAACCAACCAGTTTTAGGTTCAGAGCAAGACTCCTCAGATATCAATAAAGCCACCTTACTCCCCATCATCAGTCCTTGATTCTTCTAATAGTGGATTTTAAATATGTCAGCTAATCTGGGGACATAGCTCTGTGAGTAAAATATTCAGCACACAAGCGTGAAAACCCAAGTTCGAGCTTCAAACCCCACATTAGAAAAGCCAGGCATGGTGACATATGGTATAATTCCGGGGCTGGGACGGCAGGGAGATGAGAGTCCCTGGGGCTTGATTGCCAGCCTCCCTGAATGAGCAAGTTCCAAAACAATGAAGGACCCTGTCTTAAAAACAAAGTGGACAGTTCCTTAGGAACAAACCATACCTGAGGTTGATATCTGGCCCCCCTCCCGCCCCTACATACATGCACCCACACATATCCAAACATATACACAAGACCTTTTGTCAGTAATGACATGAGTCAATTCTTCATCACCAATCCCCACTTATAAATGTTTTAATGACAAATCAATTGATGGGTTTCAATTACATTTCACAAAGTGAACTTTTTTTGGCCCTGGAAATACCTTGTAATAAAAGTCTCTTTCTTTACAAAAAAGGTTGTGAATTCACAGGGCTTAGAATAATGCAGTCAGTGGTGAGTGGAGAGTATCCGCTGTAGCTCACCCCTTTGTGCACCTATTCTAAAGCTGTAAGTCTGTCATCTTTAAGGAGTGAGGACAGGCTATATCAAAAATCTTCTCTGGGAGGACTCAGTCCAGTGTTGTGGCTTTTGATGAACAAAAGAGAGAAGGAGGCCATAGACTGGACTTTGAATCTATAGATTGGTACAATGGTAGCAGAAATAATCTAACCTACCAACCTTATGGAGTCTCCAAGTTTTCTGTGAAGCCTTCTTGTCACAGGTTCATTAACTTGACACAAACCTAGACACACCTGAGAAGAGAGAATTCCTCCACCCGACTGGCCTGTGTATGTGTCTGAGAGGCATATTCTTGGTTAATGGTTGATGTAGGAGGGGCCAGCTTTTTGTGGACAAGGTCATTCCCGGATAGTTGGTCTTAGATTGTTTAAGAAAGGTAGCTGAGCCACAAGAGCAAACCAATAAGTGTAGTGACAATTTTGGAGTTTTGGTTTCTTAAAACAACAACAACAACAACAACAACAGCAATATTATAAGAATATGTTTTTGTTTTAATCCAAGGTGTCAAGATATGAGACTACGTCAAAGCAGATGATTATGATTTGCTTCGTGCTCTAGCAGAGGTGTGATTTTGCCGGCTGCTGATAGTTTCTGCAATTGTGTGATGTTTGGAATTGTGGGGACTTTTCAGAGAGCCCTAATAGGGAGTGGCTAGATGGTTGTTGTTTGCTGTGGGTTGCGGTTTGTTAAGTAGTTGTGCACAAAAAAGAAAGACAGGAAGAAAGAAGAAAGAAAGAAAGAAAGAAAGAAAGAAAGAAAGAAAGAAAGAAAGAAAGAAAGAAATTAGATATTCTGACAACAAAGATCAAACTTGCCCCCATGAACTCAAAGCCCCTATTCAGCAGGAAATCATCTAAAGATAACGTCATCCCTTTCCAACCTCTGCTTTATGTAGGGATTTCTTTCCTTTCCTCCCTATCCTTTTTCCTTTCTCATCTGTATTAGGGGGTTGAAAGGGTGCAAGAAAATGGGTGGAGAAGAGTGGAAGAAAGAAGAGGCCACAAAGTAGCTAAAGCTGGCCTCAAAGGAGCAGTGTTCCTCCACATTGTCTGGTCCAAGATCTTGTCCTAGCTTCCCTCAATGATTGACTTTAAGCTAAGTACCCTCCCCCAACTTGCCTATCACAGAAACAGAAAGCAAACTAGCATAGCTCCTGCACCCTCACTTCACTGTGCTACAAAATGCCATGCATTTACAAAGAACAGAGGAAGATAACGCTCCATACTTTCCAGAACAGGGGTTGGAATCAACCAAGGATGGCTTCACAGAGGTGGCAACCACTACACAAGGATTCCGCAGGCTCTGTAGGAGCCCATCAGACAGACAAAGGAAGGACGAACACTGCGGATGGAGAAGCCTCAGAGTTCATGTGTCTGACATGGCCTGCAGCTCAGGGTCGCATGAGTTAAGGTGCAGAGGGAAACTAAGGGCAATGAAAACAGAGGGGAAAGGTAGGCAGAGCCCAGGTCACCAAGGGCCACAGGCAGGGAAGAGGAAAGCAGAGAGACCAGAGTTCACATCATCTGAGGGAGTTTGTAGAGTCCTGGAAATAGTCAGCTTGAAGATGGAAGGCTTCAGGGAAGACAGGAGTGTGGTAACATCCACAAGGCGCTATTCCTATGCTGTGAAGTTTGTTTGGTTTTTTCCTCCACTCTAGTGCTCAGGGTTCAGAGAGTATAGAAAGCTGGTGAGTGCAGTGCAGAGATGTGGACCAAGAACACAGGGCCTAAGAATGGCAGGAACCATCTGTAGTGGAAGGGACTTCCCTGGACCCAGAAGTGTGTTTAGCAGAATGGCTGCCAGAGAGTCACATGGCAGGTGAAATTCTAAGTTATCTTCCAGCCCTGGAAGCCTCGCTTACTATTTTGTCTTGTATTAGAATGAATTTGAGAAGTTGCCTCTGGGATGGGGGGTGGGGGATAGTAATCAAAATGTAAATACCAGGGGAATAATAGGTTTGGCCTAATTATCAGCGATTACTCAGTTTGTCATTATTTCTGTACAATATATCCCAAAGTTCCGGAAAACAAATCAAAGAAACTACCGCGGCCGATGCCATTAATAGAAGCAAAACACTTCAAGACGAGAATTTAATTTACTGGGTGAGTTCTTGAGGCACGTTTTTGTTGATGAATATTTATAAAAGTGGGTTAGGCTGGACCTGGTAATGATTGCGAAATATTTTAATGCTGTCCCCCTTATTAATTTACCCTTAATGAATGACTTGATAAAGCGTAGCTGTTTGTACGTAATGATTTCATTAATAGCTATGGCATGTGCAAGCATTTTGCACACGTTTGAATGGCACCTGAATAAAATGATACCTTAAATTACACAGTGGAATAAAGTATATTTGTTAAAATGTGCCAAGCCTCTGCCTCTTCATAGTCAGGCTCAGGGAATTTGTTCCATTCCAAATAGCAATGACATAAAGAGGCTTGAGTGACTGGGTTCCTCAGTTTCTGAGTCTCCCTCAAAACTGGCCTCTATGAAAAGTCTGTACACAAAACTTGTAGACAGAGCATTGTAAAGAAGATGTCCCCTCCCTGCTGCCCCCACCCCACTCATTTCCATCTTTTAGAAATGCTTCAGCCTTCCCTTGGGAGCAGAGGCCCAGCCAGGGTGTGTCCTGTAATGAAGGCAAGTGTGTGCAGGCCCAGGCTGGGGAAAGAGCAGGTCGGGGTAGCTTTGTTAGAGGCAGAGTCAGGTAGGGGAGAGGCCCCTCCTAGTGAAAGACAGGGACTGATGGAGATTCTGCCCTTGGATTGCTTTCTGCTTACCCATCTCTTTGGTCCTTACGGTCCCTATTGTCTTAAGGCTGTCATGCCAACTTAAGCTTTGTTTAAGCTGGTTTGAGAGAACAAGGAAGCCCCCCTCCTGTTTAAAATGGATTCTCTCTGCCTGGCTTTGGGCCCGAGAGATGATTTGGGAGGGTAGAGCTATTTGTCATGCAAGCCTGACATGTTCGATCCCTGGAACTCACTTGAAGGTGGAAGGAGAGACCTGCCTCCACAAAACTGCCCTTCTACGTGCACCACCCACTGGCAAAAATAAATAAATGACTGCTAAAAATTTCAAGTGGATCCCCTCGACTACCCCTCAGCTGCATCTGCTTCCCATGGATGAGTCTGTGTGTGCCTGTCTCATGAGTTTGCTTGTTATTTGTCTAGTGCAAGAACCATGCTGCTCATATTCACTACAGTTGGCAGGGAGACAGGAGGGAGAGTGGGAGGGAGGGAGGGAGGGAGGGAGGGAGGGAGGGAGGGAGGGAGGGGCGAAAAGAGGGAGGGAGGGATAGGGGAGAGGGAAAGAGAAAGACTAATTGAATGAGATTTGAAACACAGAGCCAAGCAGGCCACTCGTTGGGATCAAGGTCACTGGTCCTATGAGCAGCCATGTCCCCTGCTGCCACCCTCTGCCCTGTCCAGGCCATTATGTCTCCCCGACTCAAGTCTCTTCTCCACTTCCTGGTTATTCATTGAGTCCTGTCACCACGTGGCCAGGCCTCAGGTAAGCAAGGTGCATGGGTAATAACGTGAACGATGTCTCAACTATGACACGGGGCCTCCTTGGACTCCTCCCCCTGCCCTCTGGAAACTTGTCTCCCTCAAAGGATTGTTTCATTAGGTGCATTTTTCCTAAAAGGAAACAGACTCCTTAGAACCGAATGCTGACTGGAATTTCCAGAGCCAGAAAACAGCTGAGCTAAGTCTTCGGCCAGCACAGGGGCCGCTGGATACATCTGAGTGAGTCAGCCACTCAGCAGGTCACTCCTCCCAGAGATGCGCCCATTGTTAAATGCATAATCCAAAGGGATGCATTATGCATGGGAAAATGTTTGACCCAGGGGCATGTAAACAGGTGGCACCTGGATACGGAGGGCCAGATGAACGAGCTGACTCTATGATTCAACACCAAGGACCTAGCAGCTCTGGGTTCAAATGCCTCCAATGCGATTTATGAACCTGGAAGCCTTGAGCCAGCCTTTTCCATGTTCTGGGCCTGTTTCCTAATGTGGAAAATGGGCCTGACGACCCCACCCACTAAGGTTGAGGGAGAACCAGCACGTGTAGAACGGTGTCACTACAGGGAACACTGAAGAGAAAGGTCCAGCTACCCTTCCACGGGACAGGGTGACAAGGAGAGGCCTGGTCCTGGGCTCAGAACTTAAAAGGAAGGGAAGGCAGGACAAGAGATGGTCCTGGCACCCCCAGGCCTGCTGCTGCAGCACCATCATCATGCCTAGCTGTGGGCTGACACCACCTACCCTTAGGATAAGAGCCTGGATGGGAAAGGCTGGGTACCTGTGTCTACCCTGCCGCCCTCATCTCTGAGTTGTCCCCCACCTCTGCGGGAAGATTTATGGAAAGATTAAGGGTCCTTTTTTTTTTTTCAATATCTATTAATATTCATGGCAGTCTTCACAGCCATCTGCTTTTAACGATTTTGTTTGCAAAGACCTGAGATTAAAATATGGCCTGCTAGTGCTCTGAAGCATCTGAACCGAGGGCGATAAAACAAAGGCCCTTTCAAGAGCTGCGAGCAGGCCTGTCACTCCACCTGCAGCCCGAAGACTAATGACTGCAGGGAGGGAGGGGCAGCCAGGAAGGCTCCAGACCTGGCTGAGATCAGACCAGAGCCACAGCTCCCCTGCTTCCCTCAGGCTCAACAGGGTTAATTGAGGAGGGCGAGGAGCAGCCCCTATTCCCTCCCTGACACCTTACTGCAGAGGAGGGGACCCTAGGGTAAAGGGGGTTCAGCCGGGGCAAAGGGAAGATGTTGATGGCAGCCCTTGGGGACACAAGGCTCTGAAAGCCTGGGATCAGCACCCTGGAGAGTGACCTATAGACAGGGCACTTGCCCAGGGGCACAGACAAGGTCCAACCCCCTTCAGCATGGTATGTCCATCTATATCCATCCGTATGATGCAGTCTGAAGCTAGGCTTCCTTGTCATACATTCTGCAGGTAGCGACCTCTGTTCTGCTCTGTCTGTGACAGAAGCCCTTTTTGTCACCAATATCCCCGGGGGTGCCTTGGATCACAGTAGTGCCCTATCAGTGAGCTTCCTTTCAGTGCATAGGGGAGGGGCAGGCTGTGAGATAGTACCTGGCTGTGACTGTGCTAATCGGTCCCTCCACAACCACATGGGGCACCACTCCTGGGCTCTGCAGTGGTTCAGAGAAGCTTGGATTTTCTTGCTTCTGTGTGGAAGGTCCTAAGAGGCCCCGAGCTGCATGGCTGAAGGTGCTTTTTGGGAAGCAGGGAAGGTTTTGAAAAAGAGTAGAATTCTAGTCCCTGCTCCTGGGAGCAGCACTTGCCTTCTCAGTGAAGCCGATGTCTAATCCCTGAGGTAGGCGCCTAGATGAAGGCAGCGTCTGCCCTGCCCCTCCCTTCTCCCAGGCACACATCATAGTCCCTTCCGGAGACTTCCTGTATTTGGGTTCCACCATTGGCATAGGCAAGGCCACCAGCTTCATTTCCTCAGCACACCCTATGGCACCTGGCACAGCCTCTCTCTGGCTTGTGAGTCACCTCCACCACCACCCCTCCCACGCCCACCCCCCACACACACCTGCTCCTCACTGCCCTCCTCCAGCTGAAGTGGAGCTTGACACATCAGCCCTGCAACAGCCCAACTTCTAAAAGGAAACTCTGTGTTGCCCCAGAGTGAAGCTTGATGCCTTTTACCTTCAAAGCCTGTCATACCTATCAACTCCCACTTTTGACCAGAGCCTGCCACTCTTGGGATACATATACATCCCTCCCCCTCCCCCAAACACACACACTGAGCTTTTGGAGTTGTCATTTTCTCATCCTACAATATATGTTCCTTTATCTTTACCCGTCAAAGCACCAAAATCAAAGACAGTCTCTTCCATGAAGCCTTCCAGTAAGTGCCAGGCTGACACTATCAGCAGAATCAACTGCCCTGAATGCTTCTCAGTAACAGCAGCATCCAAGGAACACTTAAGGACATGCAGCACAGAGAGTGAGTGCTTTACCCAGCATATCATAGCATTACATGTGATACCAGTGCATGCTAACCTGACAAGTCCGACCCCAAAGCCTGTATTCTGCCTCACTCCTTCCCCACCTGTGCTACCCATGGGCCAAAGTGTGTGTGTTCAAGTGCATGTGCGCATGTGCACACAATGTGTGTGCACACATCCTCAGTCTCCTGATCCTGAGCCAGCTCTCAGCTGCATGAATAGTTAAAGCCCTTAAACCGGAGCCGCTTCGTCACCGATATTTTTACAAAGTTGTCACAGAGAAATATCATTTTTCTTCCTCCTTTATTTCATTTTCTTTGGGATATAGTAATTAACAAAAGCCGTTAGATGCCAGCAAAACTGTTTCTTTTGAAGTTTCTACATGGCTGTCACCCAGGAGATAAAGGCAGATTATTCAATCTTGACATTCTAATTGTGGATGCCAGATAAAAGCTTGGATTAGACACTTCACAGCCCTACTCAGGGGAGGGGGGGATGGGCATAAGAGAAGCCACACTGGGCCACATGGGCTGGGACAGGAGGGGCCCCCACCCGGAGGGTCACAGACCCTGGCCACACAGCTTGGCGTCTCTATCATTTAGAGTTAGACATCTCCAAACTGCTCAGTGTTGGGGGGGGGGGGGGGGGGGGGGGGGGGGGATTCCAACTGAAGGGGGACAACCAAGATTCCAGGCCTGGGTTCACGCCTCCAGGCAGCCTCCCCCACAAAAGCTCGTGTGATAGACACCCCATGCCCGCCCCTCCGTGGCCTGGGCTTGGAAAAGAGAGGAGAGAGCCAGTGGAAGAAGTGAAGCCTTGCCTGCAAGGAGTCTGCCAGAGATGTCCAGTAACAGTGCTACCCTGTAGGCAGTGGGAGCTGTCTACCAGGGAGGGTGGGGACCGAAGGAGCTCCAGTCCTGCCAAGGATGAAGGCAACCTTTCAGGAGAGGCAAAGGGGCCAGAATTCAGACACCATGGAGAATACACTCACTCCTAAGACTAGAAGCTTCTGTGATGCAGAGACGGTGTTTTCTGGTATCCCAATTCAGTCCTGGATAAGACTGCATGTGGCCTTGAAATTGCCCTGGGCAGCCATGAACCAACACATGGTCTCCATCCTTCATGAGCCCACCTACAGACAAGTATTTGCCTTACGATGGATCAAATAACACTGATAATAACACAGGGTACTGTGTCAATCAGGTTCCAATTAGGACTCATAATCCACTCTGGGTATTTTAAGCAGGGAATTTAACATGAGGATTGATAGAGGATGGGAGACTACAGAGGGGAGGCCTGGCTCCGCACTAGCCCAGACTCAGAACCCGATCTTCTCAGAGGCAGGCGCAGCCACTCCACTGCTGTGTGATGAGAGCAAAGTTTTTGTCTGTGCAATGTGGCAGGTGGGGAGGCAGAGAGGTGCCATTTACAGGGCCCAGGACTGAGGGAAGGCGACCTGCAACCTCAGTGTTTCTCAGGAGCAGTGAACACTGTCAGAGACTGTCATGGAGGGAGCGATGCCCTGCCTTCCAGAACCCCTCTTTTCCATTTTGATTCAGGGGGTCTCCCAAGCTTAATTGAACTTCACCCTGAAACAGGGTCCTTGGGCCACTCCCTGAGACACAGAAAGGAACAAGAGTTGGGTGAGGAGAGGTTCTGAGGTCTGAGGGTGAATTGACCAAGCACTCTTGCCAGACATACAAGCCATTTACTGAATTGCAAGGTTCTGTAAGAGACCCCACCAGGCTGGTCCTCCTCGGTGCCATAGAGCTTAGCCCTGGCAGGCCTGGACACTCTTCTCCTGCTTTATCAGACGGTGCGTGATTTGCACTCCACGCTCTAAATCAGTGTGCCTATTGTATGGAGAGAGAAAATGAGCCCAAATCAACAAGAAGAGATTAGCTCCAAGTTACAAAAGTCAAAGGCAGGGGCTGGAGAGATGGCTCGGTGGTTCAGAGCATTATCTGCTCTTCCAAAGGACCCGGGTTCAATTCCCAGCACCTACATGGCAACCCGAAACTGTCTATAACTCCAGTTTCAAGGGATCCAATACCTTCACATTAACGCACAGAAAATAAAATAAAATTATTTAAAAAAAATAGTCAGAGGCAGCCAGAAAGGAAGTGTTGAGTTGATCAGCAAGGAGGAGAAAGTGAGACTGTCCATCAGACTATTGAGAAAGTGCTCCTGTCTCCACCTGCACTGAGCCTTGTCAGGAAAGACAGCAGTGACAGTAATGACAGGGGCAAGAAAAACAAGATCTGACCCTCTCAGAGGCCGGCACTGTGTGACTACACCAAAGTTCTCTCTGGGCACTCTGGCAATGGGGGAGGTTCAACTGGATGACACCTGGATGACTTCCCAACTCTGCCAAGCCGAGATTCCGTTCCCTGGACGGAGGTGGGGCATCACTCCAGAAGGTGCTTGAGTGCAAGGATGGTCCTCAGAAAGGAAAGTTCAAGGGGTGGTGGGGGTGGGGGGTAGACACTGGGAAACATAAATCTGCTGGCAAGGCTCTCTCAGAAAGGGTTTTAATTAATTGTTTTTATACGACATAAGAGCGACTCATTACTGAACAGCTTTGATTTGTGACACCTGCATTATAGATGATTTTTAAATTAACATTTCCCCAATAAAAGGTGTCAGTAGAGAGCTGAAGGCGCCCAGAGAAATATAAAAGGGTAATAGTATGAAAATACAAACAAATACCAGCCCAGCCTGACAAAGGGGGCTGCTTAATCAATTTTACAATTAATTAAGGCTGACTGGGAGATCTGGGACCCTAGAGGCAGTTCAAGGGACCAGGTTGAGTCTCAGACATCAAATACTACAACCAGGAAAGCGCTCGGGCTTGAGACAGGGGCATAGTGTGGATGCAGGGTAGGCTTCTTGGCATCCCCTTAATGTGACCAGAAACAGATCTGCCGGGGGAAGCATGCTTTCTGTCATTGTGCTGAATTCATTGTGCACTAGTTTAGTAAGTCTTTATAGAGTGACCCTGTGTCTTAGGCAGCAAGAGGGATCTGGCCAGGTGAGAGGCCAAGGGCCTGCTTGTCTGATCCAGAAAGAATGAGCAAAGTGATGGAAGAAACTAGAAGACAAGAGACAGATTTCAGAGGTGTTTGCAAAATGTAATTAAGCATTTGGAGGTTTTTTTCAAAGCTTCCAGTGAAGAGTGGCAGGCAAGAGACTGTGTGATAATGTCTGCAGCTTAGATAGCTTTGTAGCAGGGTGCCCATTGGAGGAGGGATGGAGGGGAGGAGGGAAAGAAAAGAGGTTGGCCTAAGCAAAGCTAGTGTATGCTCTGAGTTTAGAGCGATGGCTGCAGTAAAGCAGGGGATACTGGAGAGATTTAAAAAGCAGATCTGGCCTGCAGGCCCTGTCTTGCCCTCAGAACCAACTCATAAAGGAATTGGTTACAGGGCCTCCAGAGACAGCCAGGAGCTGCAGAATGTTAAGTTAGGATTGGGGTGCTGCTGCAGGCAGTGTGGTTTGGGTGGAGCTGCCAGGAAGGGCCCCTCCTAAAAGGTAGCACTGGAAAACCCAAAGAACCTAGACCCTTCCAGACAAACACTCAGGGGATGGTTGCCCGGGAACCCACTAAGCCACTGTCAGGGCCAAAGGCTGGGAAGAGCAAAGTAAGTGTAGAACTGCCTGCCCTTCCTGTACTCTGTGTGGTTTGTGCTGTCCCTCTTTGGGTAAGCGGGGGTCACTTCTGCAGCAGAGGGTGGGGAATATGGGAAGGGTTTCTGTAGTAGAGGTTTTGCTGTCTCTCAAAAGCTCAGTTATGTCCTGTAAACATGGTTTTGTTTCAATCCCAGGTGTGGGATACAGGGCTGATCCAGACTGTCCACAGCAGACTGTTTGGCCTTGTGCAGGCTCTGCGAAGGGTGTGATCTTCGCCAGCTGCAGATAGTTTAACTCTGGGGACACTGAGAGGGAATAACTGCCAGATCCAGGAGAGAAATGGGGAGGGGGCAGGGCTTCAAGGAAGAAGAAGGCTCCTGCTTCCCAAGGCGGCTGCTCCTGGTTGCTGTTGCTGCATTGCTGCAGTTTGACAAGAAGTTGGAGAGATCCTGAAATAAAGACTGGACTTGCCCCCCCCACCAAGGAACCCAATGACCCTAACCAGCAGGAAATAATAAAGAGACACACACTGCCCCATTACACTCTATCCTTCTTTCTCTCCTACCTGGTATTGGGGGTTTTGGAAGGGATTAGGGTGAAGAAAGGAGAAAGATATAAAAAATAAAACCCAATGAAACAAAATAGATTTTTAAAAAGGCACCTGCAGTTTCCCAGACCCTATGGCAAATTTCCATGCTCCTGTCTCGGGGAATTGACCATGGCAGGGACCTTGTCTTCTGCTGACACAGGCAGTAGACTACCATTATCTCTACCAAAGATCTCTCTCTCTAAAGCCCAGGTGAACTCAAGGTCCCCCCTGGCAACAATTAAATATACCCCCAATCTGTTCTTTCCCTGTTCCCAACATCAAAGAAAAGGGATAACCAGCTTCCCGGCTGCTCCAAAGGGAACCAGGAATGGCCTGATGCTGTCTGTCTCCCACATGCAGATCCCCTTAGCTTTCCCACCTTACAGCTTCCTGCCCACGGTACCCACCCGTGTCAGGTCTTCTACCTGCCCACACACCCTAGGCTCAGTGGCTAGAGGGATCTTTCTAAACCTTCCCACATACATACCTTGTCCAGCTGCCAGAACTAGGTTTGGAGGATTCCTTTGTATCCAAGCCAAAACCAAACTCTGTCACCATACTAGAGTATAGCCCCTGCTCCCCCCCACCACACGCCATTTTGCCTACTCCATGTCTCACTGCCCAGACTCCTGGACTCACCAGGTGCACTGCACCTCTCTCACTCATCTGGTTTAAGACCTGCAGTCCCTTTACAGGGAGTATTTTAAGATTTATTTTCTAATTACGTGAATGCATATGTGTCTGTGTGTGAATACTATATGCACGTGAATACAGGTACCCATGGAGGTCTACAGCATTGGATCTCCCTGGAGCTCCAATGTAAGCCTCCCAGTATAGGCGCTAGGAACTGAACTTGGGTCTTCTGCAAGAGCCATGAGTGCTCTTAACATCTGAGGCATCTCTTCAGCCCTATTGGGAACATTCTAAATGCCCCGCTCTGCATTCCCCACCCCCAACTGTTTTCTGGACACTTTCAGGCCCATACCCTCACCCTCATGTTCATCAAACCTAATGCTTTTGAGATTATTTGATTTGTGTGCTTCCCCTGGTTCTAAGCCTGGTGGTTTGTGAATCGTCTGTTCTGATCACCTTGTGTCTCCAGGGTCTGGTAAGTAGACCTTGTATCCTGAGTGAATAGAGCAGAGATGAACGAATGGAAAAATGCAATGATGTCTCACAGCACAACACATCTCACATGTACTAGGAGTTAATGAGGTTGGCAGGACATCTTAGCTTAAAGCACACATCTTACCGCAAGTCCACTGATAAAGCCACTGCCTCAGGAGAGACATCAGTAACATCATTGGTACAGTAATGGAAACATGTCTGCATCACAGTTAGTGGGAATGGGAGCAGGTGTCAGCAAAGAATGCCTGCACAGGCTTGGACTAGTTTGATAATGCCCTCTCCATGGCATGGCAAGGCCCAGGAAGGCATAACTATTGACAGGGCTCCTGGCTGGAATATCTGAGTGATGTGGGTCCGTTTATCTGACAGGTTGGTTTTACCAGCTGATCTTGCAACAGAGACTGGCAGACCATGCTTTTGGGATAGGGGAGAGGTGGAATAGTGGACTCTTGTAGCCATGGCAGAGTCAAACAAGTGAATGTGCCCTCAGGTCAGTGATGAGAGCCAAGATTCAGGGACTATAAAATGAAGCCAATACTGACCATTGGACAATGAGTGTGTCTGTATGCATACGTACGAGGCCCATTCATAGGTCTCAGGGTAGAATCCGGGTAAGGGTGGGGGGTCAAGGTTTCTAAAATGACTATAGGAACTCTACATTCAGCAACCAGCAAGGAGAGTGAAAGGGCTGGCATTGAGGTTCTAGCGCAAACCAGAGTCTACCGAAAGGAAGAGATGGTGTCGGCCTGGAGACACCTAGAAGGACACCTGGGAGGAAGTGGGCTTGTCCGGAAGGATGGGGATGTTCAAAGAGCAAGAACTTCCCAGTGAAGCTATTGCGGACTTCCTTTTAGCTTTTCTCTGAGAAAGCACCTTAGAAGGCCAGCTTCCTCTTGGAAGTTTTAAAGTGAATTGTCACTCAGGACATGGCAGCCTTAAACCTATCCATCTCCCACATGAGGAGCCACGATCAAGAAGGAGGAAGAGGTCATTCTGTGTCCCTTGAACAGTGCTGCAAAGTGGGTGTCTCTTCTTAAGCATGAACAGTAGACTTCATTATTCACCATGTCACAGATGAAGGGGCAGAGGCCCAGAAAGGTTAAAGGGCTCGCTGACATCCCACAAGACCAGACAGAAGCAGAACTCAAAGCAACACAGCTCTGTCTCTGAGTCTACACACGTAGGTGAATTTGCTATCCTTGGTTCTGATTATCCTGGGGCACAGATGAATAACTGGCAGCTGATGCTAAAAATACACGTTGTGTGGCTGATTGACAGGATGAGCTCGGTGATGTACAAACACAGAACGATTCTGGTTCTCTCAATCACTGATACTGGCTCTGCTCTGAGACGGCTTATCCCACAGGCTGCCAGTTGACGGGGAAGAGAAGAGAGTGCACCTGCCAATAGTGGCGGCTTCACCCGTTCTGATGATTTCTTCATCCCTCTCTGCAGAAGTCACCTTCGAGTTATTAAAAAGTGCCAACTGTCCAGTTTGAAGCCACCTCCTGGGTGGCTCCTGCCAGAACCAGCCCTGGGAGCTGAGGCACTCTGCTCCAGTGACTAGATGCCCCACTGTGAAGGACATGACATGATTCCGCAGGCTGCCACCACCTGTCTGCTGACGTTGCCCACCAGTGTCCTAACCTAGCTGGTCCCCAGTGCTGGGGAGACCACCTGCCAGCTTCGTCTGTGACGTTGTAGGAGACTTTCAAGTCCTGAGCAGGCAGACACCTTCTCCTTGACCTTCTGAAATCTGAGACCACCCATCCTCCTGCCGTGGTGTGGTTTCTTCCTCTCCTTACTGGTGGTAAGTGGGGATGGAGCATGGAAGCTCCCACCTGGTGACCTCTGTCTTTCTTTAATAGAAAGAAAGAGACAAGAGGTACCCTGCTGCTGTTAAACCAGCTCTCTCTTAACAATCCCCACAGTGAGCATTAAAGAGATAAATATGGCTAGACTAAGGCCACCCTCCAGAACATGGTCAGGAGCCTACAAACTACAGTTGTCCAGCTCCAGAACCTATTTTTTTGATTGGCCCAGGAACTGAAAATGACTTTTATATATTTACTACTTGAAAAAAAATACCTCTAGGCATGGAAGAATACAGTCACGGTCCTTCATCTCTCTGTTCCCAATGGTTCTTTCCCAACCTGCCAGGGCAAAGCTGAGTATCAATAAGAAGTTTCATTTCTATCTGATCTTTTACAGACCACCACAGACTACATTTCCCAGCCTGCCTTACATCTAGGTGGATCATGTGCTCTGAAGCATAGGCCTGTGAGGGATATTGCTCCTCTCTCTCTCTCTCTCTCTCTCTCTCTCTCTCTCTCTCTCTCTCTCTCTCTCTCTCTCCCCACCCCCCCTTTGGTCCTCTGCAGGAGGAGAGAGTAGACTACATAGTCTTAACCACTGAGCCATCTTTCCAACCCCTCACTTCTACCTCTTCTGTGCTCTCTTCAACCTCTGGAGGAGTCAAGCAGCTTAAACACTGACCTCAGAACAAGACTCCCAGTGTTCCAGGACCATTGGCCCAGGGTACTCAGTCACAGAAGGAAGGAAATGCGGCACTGCCCTGCTAACTCTAGATCTGTGAGGAGAAAGGTATCCTGGCTCATTTCTGTCAACTTCACACAAACTATCGTAACCTGGAAGAAGGAACCTCACTGAGAAATTACATCCACCAGATTGGTCTGTGGGCATATCTGTGGGGCATTTTCTTGATTAATGATTGATGTAGAGGGCCCAGCCCCCTAAGGGTGATGCCACGCATAAGCAGGTGGTCCTGGGTAGTATAAGAAAGCAGGCTGAGGAGCAGGAGTGATAGCTCAGTGGTCATGGGTACAAGATGCTCTTTCAGAGGACTGGCTTCAATTCCCAGCACCCACATGGCAATCTACAATTATCTGTAACTCCATTTCCAGAGTATATGACACCCTCACACAGACATACATGCAGGCAAAACACCAATACACATAAAATAAAAAAAAATACATTA
This sequence comes from Acomys percivali, assembly GCA_907169655.1. Classification (NCBI taxonomy): domain Eukaryota; kingdom Metazoa; phylum Chordata; class Mammalia; order Rodentia; family Muridae; genus Acomys; species Acomys percivali. The sequence goes on from OU015746.1 coordinate 116,352,800, forward strand.
TAAACAATAGGCCAATCTCAGTGAGTCTTGTGAAAGTGTGAGAGAAAGGATTGAGGGAGAATGAGGGGTCCAGGACACCACAAGAAGACCTATGGAGGAAACTAACCTGGACCCATGGGGGCTCACAGAGACTGAGCCACCAACCAAAGAGCTTGCTTGGGCTGGACCTAGATTCCTACACATATGTAATAGATGTGCACCATGGTCATTATGTGGGTGCCCTAATAATGGGAGTAGGGATTATCTCTGACTCTGTTGCCTGCCTCTGGATCACTTTCCCCTAATTGGGCTGCCTTATCTGGCCTCAGTGGGAGACGATTCACTTAGCCCTGCTATGACTTGAGGTATCAGGTTGGTTCCCCTTAGAGCCTCACTCTCTCTGAGAAGAAAGAGAGGGGAGACTGAGGAGAAGGGGTGTAAGGGCAGGACTAGGAGGAGTTGGGGGAGGGGCTGGGATCAGGCTGTAAAATGATCAAATAAAACAAAAATAATAAAAAATAAAACCAAAAAGAAACAAAGAAAGAAAGAAAGCTAAGCAAGCCGTGGAGAACAAGCCAGTAAGCAGTGTTCCTTCATGGCCTCTGCTTCAGTTCCTGCTTCTGGGTTCCTGCCTTGGTTTCCTCAGTGGTGGACTGCAATCTGCAAATTAAATAAATAAACCTCCAAGTTGCTTTTAGTCAGCAACAGAAGCCTAGCTAGAACTGAAGGCAACTCTGATCCTCTAAGCCACTGAGGTAGCCAGCATCCTGTCCTTACCTGAGTGGTGATCCAGCATCCTGTCCTGACCCTGAGTGGTGATCCAGCGTCCTGTCCTTACCTGAGTGGTGATCCAGCATCCTGTCCTTACCTGAGTGGTGATCCAGCATCCAGTCCTGACCCTGAGTGATGATCCAGCACCCTGTCCTGACCCTGAGTGGTGATCTAGCATCCTGTCCTGACCCTGA
>OU015746.1:116371122-116392686 GCA_907169655.1 Acomys percivali
TGTGTGTGTGTGTGTGTGTGTGTGTGTGTGTGTGTGTGTGTGTGTGTGTCTGTGCTCACACATAATCTCATATCAGGCATTTAAAAGCATCAAAAGATCAAGTGGGGAGAATGTTAAATATGAATAGGATGAATGACATTTCTGTGCTGGGAATAATAACTTTAATGACTTTACTCACCCAGGTCCCCACATCATAAGGTACAAAAGCTTGGAGGGGGCTGAAGAGGGAAATGTGCAAGGGGTTTGTGTGTGAAAGTGTGATTAGCAGGTGGGTAGAGGGAGGAAATGGTAAGACGGAAGGAACTGTCAGTGTGGGTCCCGGGTCCTGACGTGTGCCACTGTTTCCTAGGGTGTCTCCCTGCCATAAGGCACCATGGTCTCTGAGTCCAAAGCAGCCGCAGGCCCAGAGGCCCTACAACAAATAGATGGCCAGGCCTCCCACAGCCTATCTGCATGGATACTATAGGTGCCTTGTAGCTAGCAGAGCACCTCTGCTGACCGTGGTCACCCAGGATAACTAGATAGGGAGCCCATGGTGGCAGCTCTTGCATGCTGTGGAGTTCACCCAGCAGCTACACTCATAAGCAACTCCACATGTGTTATGGAGGCAATGCTGACTGCCTTCACAAACCGTGCATTGAGATTGTAACTGGGTGCTGTAACTGGGGGTGTAACTGTATAAGGGATGAATGGGCTATGAGGGTATAGTCATCTTAAACAGAATTAGTGTCTTTATGAAGAGGTGCCAGAGGGGCCCCTCAGCTCTTCCCATGAGGACATGGCAAGCTGATTACCATCTTTGACGCAGCAATTGGCCTTCACCAGACACAAAAATTCGACTTTAAGCCTCTAGAACAGTGAGAAATAAGTCTCTGCCCTACATTAGCTACCATATCCGGGGAGTTTTGTTATAGCAGTCCAGAAAGACAAAGTGTAAGGTCTGCAAAGGCAGACAGACCACACCTATCAATCCTGGAATGCCACTTTCCAACTGGGGCATTCTGAGTAGGGCACTTAGCAGCTGCTTTCTCACCCATAAGATGGGCTCTGTGCCTCCCCCCCCACTGTGTGATGGCATGAGGGTGTCATGAGGGGACACACACCAGCCTCTTAGTCTGCTGTGATGGTCATTACTGTGAAAGTGACAGGATCTAGGATCATCTGGGGATAGTCTTGTAACTGTGCCTGTGAGGGATAATCTGGATTAATTTAATGGATTTGGGAAGACTCACCTTAATTACAGCAGCACCGTTACCTGGCCTGGGATCCTGGATAAGATAAAGGAGAAATCAAGGTAAAGAGCAGCATTTATTCATTGCTCTCAGATTCCGGACCGTGGATGCAATGACACCAGCCACCTGCTTACACTGCCACCCCCACCAGACACACACACACACACACACACACACACACACACACACACACACAGACACACACACACACACACACACCTACCCCCACCCTCCCCACTCCTCCACACTCCCCACCCCAGCTAGGATGGGTTGCACTCTGCAGCACTCCTTCTTTCTCTAAATTGCTTTTGGAGGGCATTTTGAGACCGCCATTGGGGAAGTAACTAGTGTACCTATTCACAAAGGGGTTCCCCTTCCTCTCACCTGTCTGCTTCCATACCCACCACTATTGATGTATGCCCAGAATCTCACCCAGCATTTGTTCACAGTGGCCCAGGAACCAAGGACAGGGCTCAGTGTCCCTCCACAGTGGACAGACCAAGCTGCTATGGCAGAATGCCAGAAAAGCAGGTGTCTATCTCATCCTGACCTCATGAAGGTCTGATGACACTGGGAACTGCCAGGCGGCAGTGACCTATAATAGCTGTATATCCATCACATAATCTGCTTCCATGGTCATGTCCTCTTCTCTCTACCTGTGAAAACCTTCAATCCACCAGACAATGCCAATGGCTTCTCAGCAAAGTCCATATCACTTTTTGGTGTGGGTGAGTTCCATCGAGCAACTAGATGCCTTGCGAAAGACAGAGAGATTCTATTGGGCCAACGGGCTGCGAAAACAATAACAGAAATGATGGCAGCAGAACTTACAGGGAACTTACTGTGAGCTGAGACCTCCACATGAAACAGCACCTCCAACCTCACAATAACTGTGCAAAGGTGGGTGATTTATTATTGCGCCCATTTTACAAAAGAGGAACTTGAGGCTCAGAAAAGTAAAGCAACGTGTCCAAGTTCTTTTATAGCACATAGTTGCTGCAGGTCATCTGCTTTAAAAATCCATGCTGCAGACCCTAAACAACTTCATGGAGACACACTGTTAGAGAAGTGGCAGGAGGCCAGAATCCAGGATCCTTCCAGAAGAGGCAAGGCGGGGGTGGAGCTTTGGAGGTTATCTCGGGTCCTTTCCACTGCCCCCAGCTGGCTTACTGCTGCAGCAAAGCATTACACTAAGACAGCCTGTGGCTTATGCAGGGAGGCAGCCATGGGGTGACCACACCAAGTCCTGCGGTCAGGCTTGAATGGGTGCCTGCAAAAGACCCCCACCCCACCCCGCTCCACCCAGAAGCCGGGATCTATCACACTAAGCTCTAGAAGGATCTCAGAACTGAGACAGCAAGTCCAAAACAGATGACTGACCCAGCCCGAATTACGAACTCTAATGAGAAAATGGCAAACTTGCATCCATCTCTAGACCTGGGCTTACCGGCTGTGGCAGCGTAAGTAGATAGAACAGTGAACAATTGGGAGCACTTGCTGCTTTTGCAGAGGACCCAGGTTTGGTCCCCACCCCACACATCTGTGGCCCACAACCTCCTGTGACTCCAGTTCTAGGGGATCCAACACCCTCATCTGACCTCTGTAGACACCTGCATGCATATGACACACATACATGCAAGCAGGCCCACACATGTACACATAGAATACATATTTTTTTTTTAATGAGTAAACAAAGTAGATGGAGAGAAGCCAGTGTCTCTCAGCCTTGGCACTATTGGATTTGGGGGTGAATAACTACTAGCTGTAGGGGTGTCCTGAGTGGCAATATCTGGGTCTCGGAGGCTCACCAAGTGCAAACGTCCTCCTTCTGCGATTTCACAACCAAAATGTCCCCAGGGGACCCTCTAACACTGAAAACAAAATCCCCAACTTATGCGGCTGATTGAAAGAGGGACCCTAATATTTATCTATATGTCCAATGGTCAGGCAGTGTCCCCCAGCACTAGAAGCCTGGAAGGGCTGGGAGGAGGCAGAGCAGCTTGGGAGTGCTGTGGTGAGAACGTGACCACAGAGCAGGCAGGAATGAGAAGGTGAAGCGGACTCAGAGCAGACACCAGCTAGGGACAACAAAAGCCTCAGGCTCAGCAGACTGGACAAGAGAAATCTCCCCACGCAGTTCCTGGACCCTTTGACAGGTGGCCTTGCAACAGTGACCCTCTCTTGTCTCAGCTTTGAGGCTTGTTCCTTGAAGTGTGGCCTCCCACCCAGGAGGGCTGTGGATCAAGGTGGTCTTGGCAGATCTGCTCGGAGGAATTAGCTGGTGACATTGAAGCTATGGGGCAGAGCCTCCTTATTATTACACACACTCTCTCGCGCGCCTGCACTGATTTGTTTATTTCTGTAAAACCCTTCCTACCCAGACACTGAGCTGGGCTACAAGAGATAGGACTGACTCAGCCATTTCCCTGTCCTCGGAATAAAAGGATCTAAAAAAGAGTAATTTAAGCTTCTCTGGTGTGAGGTCATTTAATGAATCTTCCCAATACTAAGAGGTTTTTATATGCCTTTTTTTAAAAAAAAAAAACCCTCCCCCAAGCACGGGGCTATGATATTACCTTGGAGAGCCAAGAGATGGAGTGATACACGTATGCACAGCACACTGGGAGGAAGGAGGTGGTTTCCTTGGCAACAACATCCATGTTCTGGCTTCCCTCGGCTAAATTGGAATATATTGAAATATCTGCTTTGGGCGCCTCTCTCTCGGAGGGAAATGAGTGGTTTTCCTATTCCACAAGCCCGCAGCTGGGGAGAGATGTTCTGTGAGTTTGATGCATCCAAATGGGGCAAAGCAGCCTGCAGGCTGGCAAAAGTCCTCAGCCTGTCTTTGCGAAACCCAAGTGCATATTTCCTTGAAGCAGGGGGAGAAGAAATAAACAAGCAGAGGAGGCTCACGCTCCTGGCCCAGCAGAGAGCAGAAGACTCCATCTTAGGCTGTCTGCATCCTCGTCTCTCTCTTGTGTGTTTCCAAAGCACGCCCAGCTTTATAGATGAGCCTCCAAAATCTATGCACAATGTGTCTGCAACGGAGAGAGGCTGGAAAGAAAATGGAGGTCTTCAGATCAGATCTGCTCAAAGCCTTGCCACAGGGACACAGCTACGTACCCAAAGCACTGTGCCCGACACACACAAGATGGTAGTATTGTGTCTGTGGACCTGTGTTTGCCTGGATGCACCATTAATCTTCTGCATGACTTGGAGTAAGTTCTGTGAACTCTACAGCTTTGATTTCCTTTTCTGTAATGTAGATGTAAGCATCCTTCCTCCAAGGTTCTTATGAAGGTCAGATAAGTGAGCTGTGCAATCCCCAGCACCACGGAGATATTCAGTTCTGTTTTATTTTTTCCTTCATGCCAAGAAACAAACAACATTCTGTGTCATTCCAATAGGGGAGATTTATCAGAAAGAAGAGTGTACTGATGGGGTGGGGGAGGCGGGGAGAGCCTTACCCCAAGAACCCAACTCTTCTCACTTACATAGCTTTGTTCCCAGGGTGCCTTTGCAGAGGTCAGATTGTCCAGGCTGGGAAGGGTATGAATAGAAACAGAGGATAAATTCAGGTATAACTTGAGAGCTAGCCACCAGCCTCAGAGAGAGAGGGTCAGACCAGGCCAGGGGCAGACAGGAGAATATATCAGATCACTAGCCATCCACAGGGCCAAGGAGGGCTAACAATGAGAAAGCTGGCAAGGAAGGGCAGCTGTGTGTCTCAGAGACATGGCCTAGAATGTGGTTTATCTTCTCCAAGGCTCGGGTTGAATATTTTTTCTTCTTCTTTCTTTTTTCCTGTTTGGTTTTTCAAGGCAGGGTTTCACTGTGTGTAGCCTTGGCTGTCCTGGACTCACTTTGTAGATAAGGCTGGCCTCGAACTCACAGTGATCCGCCTGCCTCTGCCTCCCAAGTGCTGGGATTAAAGGCTTATGCCACCACCACCTGGCTGGGTTGAAATTTTTTTTTTATTTCTATTGCACCCATTTTGTGTGGGAGGTGGTGGTATATGTGTGTTGGGGGGGGAGTATGGGTTTACATATCTGAGTGTGTATGTATGTGGACATCAGAGGACAACAGCAGGATGTCAGTTCTTTCCTTCCACCTGCCAGGAATTGAACTCAGGTCATCAGGCTTGGTGGGAAATGCATTTACCCATGAAGCCATCTTGATTGCCCCATCAGATTAGAATTTGATTGCCATTGTGGCAGTGGTAGAAAAATAAGGCCTCTTAGAGATGGTTAGAACATCAATGTGAAATGCCCCATAGGCTCATAGAACCTATAGGAGGAGGCAGGGCCTAGGTGGAAGAAGTGGGTGATGCTTGGTCCATGGTTCAGATGCATTCTCAGCTTCCTGGTCAACCATGTGTGAACTGCTGCCTTCCACCATAGGCTTGGGCCACCATCAACTGAGCTGTCCTGCTCTCCCTAGCCTGATGGATTGGGAAGCCTGGACTGGGGTGCCTGGGAACACAGTGAGTCCAGATAAACTTTCTCCTCAGTTGTTTCTACTAAGCATTTTGGTCACAGCAAAGCGAAGGTAGCTGCAACAGAAAAAGCAACACCTTTCTCAGGGAAATGAGTTTATTCTCACAAGAGCAGGCAGGGGGAAAGTGAGGCTTGCCCTTGTGTTTCTCTTCACTTTGTCCCTGACATTTGCGCCGTATTATAATGACCTGAGGCTCTCCTCAAACTCCTCTTCCTGATCTTTGACTTCCAACTTCTAGAATCGTGGCCTCAATAAATTCCTTTCCTTTATAAACTTCCCAGTCCCAGGTATTCTGTTATAGCCGAATATATAGACTCAGACACTAGGCTATTTAAAGACTCTCACAGCCGACTCCTTATTAGATTTTGTCCCTACATTACCTACTTTTCAGTCCTAGCAAGGTCTTTATAGAATCCCCATTAAAATTGATTCAAATACACTAGGACGCAGAATTCCCATATGAAATACAGAGTCTAGAGTTGGTTCTAAAGAGCTTATGGATACAAACCGTCATTTCGGTCCTTTCCCTAATACAAGTGTGTAAAAGGTAGGAGGGAAGCTCCCAAGTTGTTTGTGGTCTGCAGAGTAAGTACCCTCTTCTCCCGTCAGAGGGTGGCTGTGTGGTAAGATGTAAGACTGGCAGCAGCGAGTGAAATCTCGTTTCTCTGTGTCTTCTAATTCTGTCTTTTGCCTATCCACTAAAAAGAGGTTTGCTACTTAGCAGAAGAAGGTCCAAGTACTGGGCCTTTCCCCTAGATCAGTGGTTCGCTACCTCTGGGTCGTGACCCCTAATGGGCCAAAGTGACCTTTCACAGGGGTCATCTAAGACCATCAGAAAACACAGATATTTACATTATGGCTCAAAACAGTAGCACAATTACAATTATGAAGTAGCAACAAAAATAATTTTATGGTTGGGGGAGTCACCACAACATGAAGAGTTATATTAAAGGGTTGCAGCATTAGCAAGGTTCAGAACCACTGCTCTAGACAAAGTTAAAAGAGAACTACATACATAGTAATATCCCAAATTTTCTCTACAGAAGTAGGTTACTTGCAAATCTCCAGAAAGAGGGATGGCAGCTGAAGGGATATCTGCTCTGTATGTATTCAAAGGCATTCTAAAGCTAAAATAATCAAAATAGCATAAGAGTTACAGTGAAACTAACTGGCAAAGATGAAAAAACTCAGCATATTTGAGATGTCAAAATATTTTAAAGATGAATTATCAAAAAAAAAAAAACCATGAAGTTGGGAGGGACGTGTGGTGGGTTAGGTGCCTGGGAGTGGGGGCATGGGTATGATTAAGATGCATAGTAAAGAAGATTGAGATTTTCTAGGATAAAATTTAAAAAAAAAAACTTAATCTCATTTGGAACAATATGGACTATTCTGTGATGACCAACCTCCCAAAGAACAAATTTAAATTGTATTCCCTACCTCAAACCATACCTCAGAATACATTCTGCATACGTTAAATAGTGAATTAAAAATTGTCTAAGATCATCAGAAAACATTGATATTTGTCTTACAATTCATAGCAGTAGCAAAACTATAGTTATAAAGTAGCAGCAAAAATAGTATAATGCAAGAGTCAGGTAAAAGTGGGGCTCGAGTGGGGATTAAAACATGAGCAGAGCAAGGAAGTCCACAGAAAGAGGGAGGTGGCCCAAGGTGGTGTCAATAAGCTTTCCATTACTGTGACAAAATGCCTGATAAAATCAGCTGAAGGGGATGAAAGGTTTGCTTTGCTCAGAGTTTCAGAGGCCCCACTGCTTTGGGCCTGTAGCAAGGCTGTGAGCATCACCGTAAGAAGTGGGTAATGGAACAAAGCTGATTATCTCATGCCAGCCAGAACCCCTTCTAGAACCGGAAGGCAGGTGAGGTTTCCAGTATTCCCTGCAGGGGCATGCTTCTAATGACCTAACTTCCTTCAGCACATGAGCCTTTGGGAAGAATTCAGATCCAAACGACAATAGTGTCAGAGTCCAGCAAAGTGAGGGGTGTGTGAGGGCTGTGTGAGGGATGTATGGGAGTGTGTGAGGGGTGTGAGAGGGGTGGGGGGTGTGAGGGATGTGTGTGTGTGAGGGGTGTATGAGAGGTGTGTGGGTGTGTGGGAGGGGTGTATGAGGGGTGTGGGAGTGTATGTGAGGGGTGTGTGAGGGGTGTGGGGGTGTGAGGGGTGTGTGAGGGGTGTGTGAGGGGTGTGTGTGTGTGTGAGGGGTGTGTGAAGGGTGTGGGGGTGTGTGAGGGGTGTGTGAGCGGTGTGTGAGGGGTGTGTGAGGGGTGTGGGATAGCCCAGCATGTGGTGCGGCCATCTGCATAGAGTAAAGAACCATCCATAACAGGGTGTGAAATTCTCTTGGGATGGGGAGGAGGCTGCCTGCAGAGCAAAGACAGTGGTAGAAAGATTTTGATCAAATAACTCAGCATATTAAAGGTGATGGGAGGGGAGCCGGGTTTCACACTGGCACAAAACACGTGACAATGCAGAACGCTGCCTTTCAGAGTATTTGAATATGGTTTATGGAGATGGAGGCGGTGCCTGGAGGACACTGGGTCATCAAGAATTGGTGCAGTTCTTGTGGGACTGGGTTAATCATCACAGTAACCAGTTGCTATAGAGAGAGTCCACCTCACACTTGCTGCTCTCTCACTTGCCCATGTGTCTTCCCTGCTTCTGTCATGAGATGAAAGTAGTTCAAAGCCTGCACCAGAAGCCAACAGATACTGGTGTCATATTCTCAGACTTAAAGCAGACAGACGCAATGGGCCAAAATAAACCTCTGTTTTCCATAACTCACTCAGCCTTGAATGTTCTGACTTAGTGACAGAAAGCCAAGATGTGTGGTTAGAATTTGAGACATTTGTGAGAACTTTGGTATTTCCTAATTCCCCACCCCCAACTTCCACTCTGCCTCTGTATTGAATAGTTTTATATCAACTCGACACAATCTAGTCATCTGAGAGGAGGGAACCTCAGGTTTTTGTTTTTTTTAATGCCTTCATAAAGTCAGGTTGTAGGCAAGTCTGTAGAATATTTTAGTAATTAGTGATTGATAAGGAAGGGCCCAGCCCACTGTGGGTGGTGCCATCTCTGGGCTATTGGTCCCAGGCTCTATAACAAACAATGCAAGCTCAGTAAGCCATGGGAAGAAAGCCAGTAAGCAGGTCCTCTCCATGGCCTCTATGTCAGCTCGTTCCTCCAGATTACTACCCTGTTTGAGTCCCCATTCTGACTTTCTTTGATTATGAACAGCAATACAGAAGTATAAGGCAAATAAACCCTTTCCTCCTCAAGCTGCCTTGGTCATGTGTTTCATCACAGCCATAGAAACCCTAACTATGTAATCCCTGTGGGAAGTCAGGGCAGGAATGCAACTCAGGAACTGCAGCGGAAGCCATAGAGGAATGCTGCTTACTGGCTTGCTCTCCATAGCTTGCTAAGTCTGTTTTCTTTTTTTTCTTTTTGGCTTGAGACAGGGTTTCTCTATATAGCCTTGGCTGTCTTGGACTTCCTTTATAGACCAGGCTGGCCTTGAACTCATAGCGATCTGCCTGCCTCTGCCTCCCAAGTGCTGGGATTAAAGGCGTGCACCACCTCCACCCGGCAAAGTCTGCTTTCTTATAGTATCCTGGACTACTTATCTTGGTATGGTGGTGCCAGCAAGTGGCTTCTGTGTAAGCTCCTGCCTCCAAGTTCCTGCCTGTTTGAGTTCCTGTCCCACCTTCCTTTGATATTAAGCAGTGCTGTCAAAGTATAAGCCAAATAAACCCTTTCCTTCCTAAGTTGCTCTTGGTCATTGAGTTTCACCACAGCAATAGCAATCTTAACTAAGACAGCGTCCATTTTCTGTAGCTACATGGCTATGGCAGCCATTAAGCATGCTTTATTTTCCACTCTACTGCGGCAGCATTACTAGTTCACCAAATGTGACTTGACAAATACAATATAGAGAATGAAACTAGGCATAAATGTGCCCGTTTGTGCCCATTGAGAGAACTTCTTCATCAAGCAATCAAAGTTTTGCCCCCCAATACTGAGAAAAATCCAAAGTGACCTTTGGCCTGGTGGGGTACAGTGGGAAGAACCAAGCAGCATGTCTGGTTGCCTTGCCAGATTCAGAAAAGCTAAAGCAGCTTGTGGGAGAGATCTGGGGGTAAATGAGTGGATAAACAATAGAAAAACCAACCTGGACCCTCCAAAAATGCCAAGCTCATCAAAGCCAAAGAAAGACCTGAGTTGACAGGCAGAAGGAGACTGAAGAGCAAAGGCAACCAAATGCAACCCATGCCACTGACCTGGACCTCTAGCTGGGACATTGCTGAGATGGTTGGCAAAGGCTGTGTGTTTGGTCAAAGCCCAGTGGCATCTGAGAAAGGCTGAAACCTATATGCAAGGTTAACCTTCTACACTTGAAGTTGACACTGTGATTAGGAAGGAAGATGTCCTTGCTTGTAGACAGCACACAGTACAGTTCCCAGGGATGACAGAACATCAGGTCTCTTGCTCTCAAGTGAGTCAGGAAGAGGGGGGGGGTGTCTTTGTACCACATTTGCAACTTTTCTATAGATGAGATTATTTCAAAATAAAAAGGGAAAATAAAAATTGTGTCAAACCTTAAAAATACAAACTGAAAAGAAAATGCAAAATGTATGATAAAAGAATGAGTGCCCCTCAACATATAAATACAACTGTTAATTGATAAAAAAAAATTAATACACAAATAAAAATGGCCCAAGGCTTCAACCCACTATGTAAAAAAATCTGTATGCCCAAGAAAAGTGGATGTCTTATAATACACACACACACACACTTATGTGCACCTGCATACACAATGGAAACACACATATACACATGCATACACATACACCCATAAACACACATGCCACAAAATAAAATCTATGTATCCATTGCTCTTGAAAATTATTCACAAACACCTATTGCAGTGTGGCTTGTAGAGAGAAACCACTTAATTTTGTAACAATAAAGCATCAGATAAATTAACCCCAATACATCCAAAAAATAGAGAGAATACTATGGCAACCATTAAAAACCATTTAATCAAATGTTATTTAACGACAGCTGTGCACATAAACATCGTTCTGTTAGCACCAATACTCAAATCCTGAGGTCTCTAAGCTCCCACCTGCTGAATAATGTTAGTGCTTCTTTCCAAAAGTCTCTCCTAGTTGTTTCTGGAAGATGTGACAGGTGTCTTGTGCCCTCCTCAAAGCAAGCCTAGCAGTGTCCCTGTGGGGACCAGGAGCTGTTCTTGGAGACAGCTAGGGAACGGCCACTGCTTTGGTGTGGTGGGTCATGGCCCTTTCTAGACCTGCTTCTTGGTTATCATGCCACAGTTGCCCATGGGTCTTGGGTCTGGTACTGACAAGCCTGTTTGGAGCTGGACCATGACATGGACCTTCCAGAGTGCAGCATCCACTGTGTCCTCTGCTAGCTGTAAGCATCCATCTCTGCACCATCTTGCCTCCATTGGGGCCCAAGTCTAGTTCCTCAGACCGGATGAAAATCTCTCCTCTCACCTCCCTATGTGCTCCACAAAAACAAGCCTCTAAAACCTTTTCCTTCCATTTCAAGCACAAAGGGGGAATATTTCACTTCATATAGACACCTAGTGGGGGTGGAGAAATAAAAAGAAACAGGTTTCCTCTTGAAACATAATCCAGTTCCAGCTCTCTCTGATCTGTACGCGGGGATTTGGAGAGAGACAGACACAAATAAACAAAAGTGAATGACCCTACAAAAGCTCAGAATGGTATACTCCAAAAGATAACCTCTGCTGAGCTCAAAGGCAAAGGGGTAAAATAATATGTGACCTGTTTTCATGGGTATTTTATCAAAATGCTTTGCTTTTAAACTGCTATAAAGTTATTAGAAGGCAAAAATGCCCACCATAAAATATTTGCAAGATAGAATAAGAACACTCATAGTTTACCCATACACCCACATGCCCTATAGTGAACTTGACCGAACCTCTAGGTCCCCTTCAGCTTCCACACAACAATTCCCAGCTTCCTTCCTCTCTAAGGACTACATTCACAAAAACCACCATACCAAATTTTGATTTTCCATAAGTTAAGGCCATGCTCTGTGCATCCTGAGACAAGCTCTTCCTCCTCTGCATTGTGGTCCTGAGGCAGCTCACTTGCTCTGAGGCATGCCATGAGCAGTTTGCTCATCCATTCTGCTGTGGTGAACATGTGGATTGAATCCTTCTCCTTCCCTCCCACCAGGAATGCTACAGGAACTTTGTTATCCAGGCCCCCCTGGAGCACCTCCAGTAACTTTCTAGATACTTCCAGAAGGATCTGCTTCATCACACAGTGTGAGAGCCCCCACCCCCACCTCAGCTTTTCTAGACAACGATGGATTGTCTTGCATACATACAGGCCCATTCTGTGCACCTTCTACAGTGTTTAAGGCTGAAGATGGGTCCATGAGGAAGGTTCCAAATAAAGGCCATATGTACCTTCAAAAGTGCCCCCCTGACATATCTGCCTAGGCCACTGGAGCTGCTGTGAGGTGTGTGGCATGGTTCTTCCTAGACAGTGCTTTCCTGAAGTGCAAGAGCATTTGGGGGCAGCCTAAAGTGCCTTGTGTGGTCACAAGGCTGCTGTGACTCCCAGGATCTGGGATCTCTGAGTGATGTTCTTGCTTGAGTCTTAGGCCCCCTGGAGCCAGTGAAGCTTCTCAGAAGGCCCCTTGTAGCCCTGTGGACACAGGAAAGTTACATTATGCCTCATTGCATTTCCTTGCTCATCATGTGACACCACCTCCACCAGGGACCTCTGGGGAAGTTAAAGATAGAACACTTTTATTCATCTTAGTGGTTCACTCCATCTTTGAGCTGCATGGCTTGAGGATCATTCTGATCACATCCTGGTTCCTCATCAAAACTCCACCCCAATAACCTGGCAAAATGGGTAGATTGAGATGGCATCGTTCTGTTAGCCCAGTCTCAGCTCAGCCATGAACACTGAGCCTTCTGCCTCCTGCCTCTGCCTGCTTCCTCCTAGCTGCTTCCTAGCAGGCATTTAGTGATTAGGTCTCTCAGCGAGAACCCATGGGCTCCTTCCATGCTGTCTTCCTTCCTTATCATACAGAAGAATGAAACCATCAAACCGGGATTTAATCCTGGTGTATCTGCCTTTTCAGACCATGGGACTGAATCCCTTGCTTAACCTCTCTACGGTTCCATCTGCATGGTAGAAAAGCGACTGCCATTCTGACCTATTGTGAAGTTGCAAAGAGATCAGGCCCACGCCTGGCATGTAGGCCATGCCCAGTAAATAGCTGCTGTAAAATCAGTCTCCCTTTGCATAGAGCAGGGATGCCCCATGTCTTTAGGCCAGCCTAGGCTTGGAACATTCAGCTCCTTGAATTTCACAACCTCTCTAAAAGAATGGGTTTTTCTGAAACTTCAGCTGTTGTAGTGAAGGGAGGTAGAGACAACTCAAAGAGGAACATAGGCATCCTTTGCCCTAGTCACAGAGGTGGTTCCCCTACCTCCTCTTACAATGCCCTGGGATGTACATTCAACCAGATTAGGTGAGCCTAACCCTAACCATGTTCTATCCTTCTCTTAATGTACTGATCACAGTCAACTGTGTACCAGGTTGGTGCCTGGGTTGGGGAATGTATGAATACAAATATCTTGAAGACCCTTGTCCCCCCCCCTTGTGAACATCTGAGCACGGGGGGGGGGGGGGGGTGAATTAGGCTCATGCCTCAGTCGGCCAGGAAACTCAACCAGAAGATTACACATGATCACACAACACAAGATCAACAGACACAAGGTGCTCAGCAACTATCATCAACATTGGTTAAACACTTTTTCTGAAAGACAGGAACTTGTCCGAGCCTTGAGCTACCCAAAGGTGCTGCCCTTGAGGGCTTCCTAAGTCAATGGGGAAGCCAAAGCCAAAGCCAAAGCCAACCATGCAAGCAGCCAGGAAGTGTGTGGATTCTAGAAAAACATGTCAGTCTGAGCAAAACAGAGGCAAGAGGTTACATCCTAAGACCACTGTGGTGAACTGGCTGCAACAGCTGCTCATTGGCTACACGGAGAGGCTTTAGGAGATGACGCTAAAGAGGAATGCTGCAGCCTGCAGGCCACACCCAAAGCATGGCCTTTGCCAGGCAATGGGAGGCCATGGAAGGCATCAGGCTGAGGAGTCTAGGTTTTAGAAGAGTCACTCTAGGCGTTTAAAAGATAAATCTAGAAGATTAGACAGTCAATGTAGGAAGTCTAATAATATATGAACTACAGAACTTCTCAAAAGAATAAAACAAAAGACACCCAGGGAAATCATCTAAGAAATAATTTAGGAAAAAAATTTCAAAGTCACAGGGCACACATTTCTGAACCTAAAGTTCCATCAGGTGGCAGGTGCAGCCTATGTAAGTGGCTTTTCACCGCAGCCCAGCAAGCTTGCTGCTTAGGGGTATGGCAAAAAGCACTGAGAAAACAAGAAATGTACAAACAACCCAGAAGCACAACAGCATAGCTTTCTTCACTAATTAGTGCTTCTGGGGGTGAAGAGACAACAGTGTAAAGCCTTCACCTTATTAATGGAAAAATACAGAAAAATTTTGTAGAATTCTACATCCAAGCAAATAACTGAACATCTTGGACAGAAAGTTGCTCCACTCCATGCATCCTTTCTGAGAAGGTAGGGCAGGATGAGCCCTACCAGAACTAAGCTATAAACTTAAAGTATAAGGACACAGAAAGGGCAGGAAACCCTGACAAAGGGCTGAAAGGAGAATATCCCTAAGAGGGTTTATCTTAGTTACCTTTCTAGTGCTGCAACTCATTAAAAAAAAAAGCCAATAGGGCTTACATTTCTAGGGGGTTGGGGCCCGTGACCACCACAGTGAAGACCCTGACAGCAGGCAGATGTGCATGGTGCTGGAACAGTAGCTGAGAACTCACATCTGATCGATAGCAGGAGGCAGAAACAGAGGCAGAGAAAGCTAACTGGAAATGGCACATGCTTTTGAAAGCTCAGAGCCTGCCCCTAGTAACACACCTCCTCCAAGAAGGATGCACCTCCTAGTCTTCCAAAACACTTCCTCTAACTGGGGACCAAATAGTCAAATGTGTGAGCCTGTGGGGGCCATGCTCACTCAAACCACCATGGGTTTGTAGGTGGATTTCAGAACGAGACTATCCGGGTATGCAGTGTAACTGTCTCTGAGAGTGTAGTGTTGGAAGGCTCTGGGGTGGCTCTTCAGATGCAGCCAATGGCAGCATCACACAGCAACCAGCAGTGTCTTTGGAGTTGAGTTGGTAACACCAAATTAATGTTTAAGCAAAGAACAGAGACAGGTTTTGGCCCTAGAGGAGACCAAAAGTCATAAGGAAAAATAGTACTGTTTGTCTCTTCAAACTCTATACACGTGTAACCCTGAAATGCAAATGGCAACTTTATTTCTGCCAATACACTGGAGTCTTCCTGCCCCCAACACTACCATCAAGTGCCCAGATGAGGATCCAAAACCTGCTACCCATCCCAGACACCCTGTCTACTCCAAGAAGGCCCTTTGCCTTTGAGGGATGGGAGCCACTGGGACTAGAGATGGGGCTGGGAGAGAAAATAAATTTACCAAGAGACCTAGGCTGAAAGAGAGAAACATGCTAATTAGTGCTTTGGACAGTGGATAAATTCAGCAACTCTCCCACGCAGCCTTAGGAATGGAGTGCGTAGAGTGGATGTGGCAGCCTGGAGAGCCCATCAGCTCACCTTAATTTCACATTTTGTCTTATGTGGTTTAAATTATTCAGTACCTTTGAAAACCAGCACTAACTTTGTAGGATCAGACAGCCCACCTCACAGGGTGCTAATTTAGAATCTTCTCCACGGGCTTGAGCAAGAGCCTCTGAGTTCCTGTGCCTGGAAGTCTAGAGAGTTGTACCAGTCATCTCATTCCTGGGCCCCAGTTCCAGCCCACTCCTTTCCCAGCTCATTCTACTGCCTAAGGACCCCTCTCTCAGCATGGCTGAGATACAGCCACGCGCGGGGCAAACAGTAGCAGAATCTGCAAGGGCAGATACTGGTTTCCCAGGTTCCAGAAACTTGGTGCAGGCCAGACACCAATGTCTGTGCTCCCCATTTGTAAGGCCTCATGAGGTAGGGACTACTACCATTTTATCCATTTCATAGATGAAAAAAGAAAAGAAAAAAAAAACCAGAAGCACAAATACAGAAGGCAGCCCAAGGCCCTGCAGCTCACAGCCAGGAGATCTGTAATGTGAATTAAATACTCCCTGGCTGCACATGTCACTTTACTCTGTTGCTTTTGAGGACACGCTCTGAGTGGACTTAGATCTGAGCCATGAGGGTGAAGCGGAGGGTACTCTCTTAAAAGGGTGCATCTAGAGGGCAGTCAGGCCCACGAGACAGTGTTCTGTCACACCAAAGGGAGCTTCTCAAAGAGCACTTGTGAGCACAGGCTTTGGCATGATGGACCTGTGTCAGGGGCTGCCTGTCCCTCTATGTTGAGACCAACTGGGAAAGAACATGTGTGAGGGTGCAGGAAGGCACAGGTCAAGTCCCAGGCCAGCATAGCTATTATGAGCAGTCCCTGGTTACAGGGACCATAGAAGGATGCCATGTGTGCTAGGAGGGTTGTCTATGCTAGAGTACATGATCCTTGACATGGAAAGGCACCTTGCCAGCAATGCAGCTCAGGGATGGATCTGGGGTCAGCACTGAGGTCACACTCTGCTCCTGCTTCCCTTCCTCAAACATCCATTACCAGCCATAGCTATCTATAATGGGGATGAGAACAGCCCCCCTTGTCCATCACATAGTGATTAAAAGGCATTATGGTTTGGATGTGAACTGTCCGCCCATAGGCTTATGCATTTGAACACTTGGTCCCCAGCTGATAGCACTATTTGAGAAAGTTGTGGAACCTTGAAGAAGTGGAGCCTTATTGGAGAAAGTGAAACACCAGGGTGCAAACCTTGAATTGTTTTTTAGCCCAACCCTACTTCCTGGTCACTCTTTGCTTCCTGACTATTTATGCAATGTGCCAACTGACTCCTGCTCCTGCTGCAATGCCTTTCCCACCATGATGGACTGTGTCCCTTATAACTGTAAGCAAAATAAATGTTTCCTCCCTTAAGTTGCTTCTCATTAGACTAATGAATTCGGGAGGACCACATGGAGAAGCCAGTACTCAGAGAGATGGAAAATAGGCCCACAGTCACAGAGCCTGCAGAGCAGGGTTTCTTTTAATGAATGCCTCACCTTCCTTTTAAGCCAGATTGTTGTTCCTTCTTCCATAGTGGTTGCATCATGGTTGGCAACTCTGTTCGCACTCCTGGTGAGGGAGAGGAACTGGGTACTCCAGGTGATAGAAGAAGAATGAAGTCTGAATGTTGGACCCAAGGATCTGAAATCCTTGATGATCAGGAACATCCGGCCACATGGGATCAAGGATAGCTGTGAATGTGACCCAACACAAAACCATCAACTTATTTAAATACTATGGGGAGCTGTTTCCTTCTTGTTAACTGAATATCAGGGTTCTAAAGCATCAGCTTTGTAAACAATAACATCGTTTTGCAATGCAAAAGGGTGGACACACCTGAATTCTAGCCCAAGTTTGGGCTAGTCCTGAATTCAGAGACTACTGCAGGCTGGTACAGATGAAAGGGAGCTGGTCTTCAATCTGGAGGTCAAGATCTCCTCTCGCCTTTTGCCGTGGCCTTGCACATGGGTCTCAGTTTTAAAGCCACAAAAAGGGATCACATTCACCCATTCTAAGTGGTTTGTCCTTCCAGGAATATGTTCAAAAACCCCCTATTAGCTAGTAGACTTGAAAAATACAACAAAGAGAAGGGACTGCCACATCACATGCACATCTTGAAATACAGGCCATGCACCACCAATGTTATGAAATCACTCCTGGGAAAAGCTGGCGGGACTAGGGAAAGCAAGCCAGGGCCTGTAACATCTCAGCCAGCTGCAGGTCCTGCAGGGAACTCTAGACCATAATTGTACTGTTGAGTTTGCCTGCCTTTCCTCCTTGTGTACTTCTTGTCACTGGCTGAAGCCACTTGGGGCCATTCTTAGCACTCACAGCTCTGAGCAGAGCAGCTGCCAGAACATAAAAGATGCCCCTCCCCCCCCCAAAAGAACCTGGCCTTGTGCTCTCTGGAAGATGAGAAGCACACAGAAGCTGGGGCTTGTAAAGAGAGTCAAGGAGTTACGAGCAGGGAACTGACATTCAGTGCATGCTGTCCCTTTAATTAGCATTTGGCTCAGGGGAGAGGGAACTGCTAGTCCACTCAGTACAATAGTAATATCACTAGTGTACCAATCCCTCCACTCTGTTATCAACAACTTCTCCCGGGCTCCTCATGCCATGGACTCTGGTAATCATGGAGGTTTCTAGCCCTGGTATCTAGATGGGATGACAAAACACATGATGCACAATGATGGTGCAGTGGTAGCCCAGGTACACACTGAGGGGGAAGAAATAGAGACAGTAGTGTTGGTGATGTAAATGAGAGATGTAGCCATGGTGGTAGAACTGATCATAGTGATCACTAGGATGAGAAATAGAGATAGATGGTGGTGGTAAATGCTGGCTGTGGAGGGAAAGTAGTGGGAGGATGGTGAGGATGAGGGCAGTGGGGAGATGGTGCTGGAGAAGATGTTGGTTTCTGCTCAGGGGAAGAGGCAGTAGTGGAGGCAGAGGCTGCAGAGGTGATGGTGGTCGTGGTAACGGCAGCTGTGGAGAGAAGTAACAGCCGAGGTGGGAATAGTTGTGGAGAGAACAGCAACAGAGAAGGTAATGGTGCAAATAATTGTGACCTAGGTACTGTTGGCATGGCAACGGTGGTAGAGGTGATGATGATTAAGGTGGCAATGGTGATGAAATTGATGATAATGGTGGTCATGATGGTAGTAGAGACAATCGGGGTGATGGTGGTGATGGTGATGATGGCTGAAGTACTGATGAAGGTTTCTGTTACTGTTACTGTTATGATGACAGTAATGGTTGTATACATGGTAGTATCAATTTGAGAGGTGCACCAAATAGTACAGGTGATGATGGTTATGGAGATTATGGAGGTGATGAAACACAGAAGCAATGGTGATGGTAGAGGTGGAGGTGATGTGATGGTGATGAGGTGGTGGTAATTGAGATGATGGTGGTAGTGGGATGTGGTGAAGGTGGTAGAACTAGACATGGTAATGCCTATGGTGATGGTGGTGATAGCATGGCAGAGGTGATGCAATTAAAGAAAGTGTTGATTATGGTGGTTGTGGGTAGTGTGGTGAGACGGAGGTGCAGGTGGTAGGACTTTCTGGCATGTGAGGCCAGAAATGCTGCTTAGCAGTGGTGACACAGTGGTGTCAGTGATGAATGACAGTGTCTTGCCCAGAGGACAGCAGTAGTCATCCTGTCTCCTAGAAACATCACAAAGCCAGGCCTTCTGAGAGACTTGTATGGAACGAGAACACAGCCTGCCCTGTCAGGTCCAGCTTTGCACAGATGCCCCTCCATGTTCGGGATGAGGATGGCAGAGCGAGCAGACAGAAAGCAAGCCAGTCACACCACATTTCAGTAACAGCGTGGAGCTGCTTGTTAGCAGAGATCTGCTTTCCAATGGCAAATAATAAAATTATGCTTTTTGTGCGGCTAATGAAATGCAAATTGAAGCTGGATGCACATTAATGCAAAGAGTTGAATATCCATTTAATCAGCTCCTCCCTGCAGGGGCCAATGATAAAAATGACAGAGGAATTGCATTGCTAATTCCGGGCCTGTCACTTCTTATAAGTCCTTACCTTGTAAACCCACCACTCCTGTGGCTGACACCTGCCTGAAGGGCCCAAGGTTTATGTTGTTCAGGGAGTCTGGGAATTCCTTTGGGAAAGGAGGGGGGCACTTGGCACAAGTGAGGGAGACCTGGAGGAAGAAAAATGAATAGATAGAATCTTTCCTGTAGTGCCCAAAGAAATTGTCCATATCCCTCCTCCTCCACCCTCACCAAGCAGCCTGTGTCCTCCAGGACTGGTGATGTGAGAGCTGGACCTTCTCATTCCTGTGGTAGAAATCAAAAGTCAGTGGCATGGCACTAACAACTCACAGGTTCCAATTTTGTTCTGTGCCAGGCACTGAGCTGGTGACATGCCTGCATTCACCATTCACTCAGCATCCATGGGATGTATCCATGAGCTGGGTGATGTACCTGTGGTCACCATTCATTCAGCGTCCATGAGCTAGGCATCAGCACTCTCAGACAAGGAAACTGAGGTTCAACTGAAGGGCCTCACCAAAGGACACAACCAGGGAGAGACTTGAACTGAGATAGTGTGACTACCAACCATATTCTTAACTATGTTAGTAAACTGTTTCCATAGAAGGAAGTGAAGAAAGATGAAATTAATCTACAACTGGCCAATCACTTCCCTGCATCCAGCTGAGGGGAGGAGCCAAAAGGAGGGAGTAGATAGGAAAACTGTGGTTATAAAGAAAGGTCAGACTTGAGTTCTTTGTGGCTCTGAGGCCAACGTAGGGCAGAAGTGAAGGGGGCCAAGGGCAGGGGCCGAAGCGGTCACATTGGAACAAGAGATCTTGAGTGCCAGGCTCAGGTGGGAGGACTTCCTGGTGCAGTGTGGCCAGTTGTGCATTTGGTCAGTCCAGGAGAAAAGACAATCAGTGTCGATTTGTGAGTCCTGGATGCCCAGGATAGCAGGAAGGACAGGTTAAGATATGGGACATCGGTGCAGAGAAAACCTGCTGCAGAGCAGTGGGAGAGGTGAAGAGCTGCAGGGAGTTCATCTGGGCATCTTGCCTGAGCCACTGTCACGAAGGCTGATTCACCAGGGCACAGCACAAAGGCCCCTGAGCCCCTAGTGCCCTCTCTTCCTCCACCATCCAACCTCAAAGAAGCCCTGGTGGGCTCTGGTGGGTCCAGCCATTTTCTGTAAGCACACCAGAGTGACAATGGTGATGAGCAAGTCTTGAGGCTTCTTTCACAGTGTGCGCATGTGGAGGACAGGCATCCTAGTGAGCAGTGCCGCCTTTTGCAGAGCCTCTGCTGCGACAGCCTGCCTTGGGATTCTGATGGGGCTTGGTAGATTCCTCTCCAGCCTTCACACAGCTGCTGTTCAGATAACACTGACTTCTCGCATGGCTCTTACGGAACACAACTGAGGATGTACCAGCCTCGCGCTCACCTGGGAACACCTCCCAGCACCTATGTTAAGTATTTGAGAGCCCACATCTATAATCATTAGGGAGGCAGAGGCAGGAGGATTCCCTGAAGCATGCTGGCCAGCTAGAGTAGCTGAATCAGTGAGCTCCATGTTCAGTCATAGACCCTGACTCAGTTGTTGTGTCAACTTGACCCAAGCTAGGGTCATCCAAAAGGATGGAACCTCAACTGAGAAAATGCCTCCATAAGACCAGTCTGTGGACAAGACATTTTCTTGATTAATGATTGGCGTAGGAGCCCGCAGCCCATTATGGGTGCAGCTAGGCATGGAGAGCAAGCTAGTAAGCAGCACTTCTCCATGGCCTCTGCATCAGCCCCTGCCTCCAGGTTCCTGTCCTGTTTGAGTTACTGCCCTGGCTGCCTTCAAAGATGAGCTGTGTGGTGGCCCAGATGAACATGGCCCTGTAGGTTCTCAGCTGGTGAAACTGTTTGGAAAGGACTGGGAGCTGTGGCTTTGTTGGAGAGGTGTGTCACTGGGGGCAGGTTTGAGGTTTCAAAAGCCCATGGCATTCCCAGTTAGTTTCTCTCTCTCTCTCTCTCTCTCTCTCTCTCTCTCTCTCTCTCTCTCT
>OU015746.1:116419326-116447154 GCA_907169655.1 Acomys percivali
GATAGATAGATAGATAGATAGATAGATAGATAGATAGATAGATAGATGAAAAATAAATGTCACAAAAAATCCCATCTCTTTCTCTCACAGTCTCCCATCCCACCTCCTGTGAGGGAACGATCCCACTTGAAGTTCCTGCCACATGCCCAGCCTTTGCCTTACTCCCAAACCTACAAAACTGAAAACATTCTTTTTTCTCAGTCACTCAGTTGCTGCTCTCCTGATACATCAACACAGGACAGACTGACAGCACTGGGCCAGGGAACTCTGAAGGCAAACCCACTGAGTAGGCAAGCCCTCCTCTGAGTGCCCTGTTCCCAGCCCTCTCCTCACCTGCCAGCAGCTGCAAGTGAGGGGGGGCAATCAGCCTGACTGTGTTCCTATGCATCCTCAGTAAGGGTCAGGACAGCAGGCCTCAAACTCCACCTAGATATGCAAAATGAATTAACAGCATACGTAGGTGTGATTAGTGCTCTGGGGCAAGACGGCAGGTTATGACTGGTTTGGGATGGATGGTGAGGCTGTGATCAGTGGGTCCTGCAGGTCCTTCCTCCCTCAAGCATCGGCCCCAGGAAGCCAGGCAGAAGATGGGGAGCCCTCAGAATTTGCCTTCTAGGTATGGCAAGGTGGCCATGGGTCTTGCCAAGAACATGCATAGGTGAAGAATTGAGAAGACAAGAAGGAAGCAGAAGATAGATAAGAGAGAGAAACAGAAGCAGCGGGCAGAGCCTGGGGCTCATACCTCATGAAGCTCCGTGTTTCTAGGCCATGCTCCGGGGCTGGCAGGAGGCCATTTCCCATGTGTAAAATTATACAATGTGTCATACAAATCAGGGAAGCTCTTCATCTTTCTATTAAGCCATATGAAGCAGAGATTTGGTTCATGAGAAGCATTTGAATATTGGCAGTGCCAGTTGATCCTGCTCCCCAAAATAATCAGCCCACTGAGCAACGGTTGGGACAGTTATACAAACCAAGATGGCCTATCACCCTGTGGCTCGTCACCATGTCTACTGCCCCTCCCACTGACTTCGAATAGGAAGCCCCAGCCTGTCCCAAAGCCCCTCTGTCATTAAGCTGAGGTATAAAGATTAAGTTAATGGTGGGCGAAGAAAATCAGCTTTGTTGGCAAATTGTCTCTGATATTTATTTTGAACATTAAAACGAATCATTCCAACTAAAGAGGGCCGTAGCGCGTGGCCCATTAAAACGCATGCATTATGTATAACCCTCCTAGCTTCACCTCCCAAGTATTATCACCCTAAAAAGCAAACATGGTTTTTAAAGGCCCTTGTTTACGACATCCCCTGACAGTTGATGAATGGCCGCAGTCCCGAGATATGAAAGCTTAGTAACCCAAGCTAGAAAATTCAATCTTATTCTAATATAGATGGGGGCCGAGGGAGGGGTGAATGCGACAAGAACGGAACAGGAATCAAGCTTTGCAAAGGGTATCCAGGCAAAGCATGGGCTTCAGTGGGGCAAGGCTCGCTGGGCTCTCTGGGTGAATATCTCACTGGATTCCTGGGGGCTGTCACGGAACATTACCATAGGTGGGAGGCTAAAAGCAACAGGGATGCATTCTCACAATTCCAGAACCTTCCAGACTTCTGAAGGTTAGGTGTCCACAGAGCTACATGCCTTCCAAGGATGGTAAGGGAGACTCTATACCTGGCCCTTTCCAACTTCTGATGGCTCCTCAGGAGGCTTGACTTGTGGACACATCACCCAGGCTCTACTGTTTTCTTCCTGATACCTTCCTCACTGGGTCTTGAGTCTTCTTTATCTCCTATGTCATTAGGTTTAGGACACAGTCTAACACAATATTACATCATCTTTGATTCTTACATTAATCACATTGGCAACCACCTTTGTAACAATTGAAGCCATAATGGGACACAGCTGATAGACACACTGTTCAACCTCCCAGTAGGCAACTCCTTCCTGCTCTCATTCTCGCCAAATCTGTAGAGCTTTACCGTATCTGGACTCCTTCATCTCTTTGAAGCCACTTCCCTGCCTCTGGTCTCTTAGCCAGACTCGGGATGGCCTCCCATGCAAACACCCACCTCAGCCTCTAAGGAGGCCAGGGAACTTTGCCACGCCCCCTCTGACCTTCACGTCACAAATCTAGCCTTCTACCCTTCTTCCTCAGGGCTTCCACCATGGTTATAAAATATAACCTGAGAACTTCCTTGTCTGTCAACACTTTGGAAACAGAATTTTTGTGGATGGCCTGTCCCAAAACTGCTGTAGCATTTACAAAAGCTCCAAATACCTGGTCCTTGCCAGGCGCAGCCCTGCATCCCCAGCCCCACCTCTCCCAGCCCAGCCTCCTCTTCTCCTGCACTCACTGGGCCCCAGCCACAGCAGCCTCCTTCTCCTTCCCACAGAATGCAAGATCCACTCCTACTTCGGCACCTTAAAACATCAGTTTGCTCTGCTTAAAACGTTCCTCTTCTACACTGTCCCAATTTGCACCAAGCAGAACACAGTTCTGATGTACCTCCTAGGCAGTGTTCCTTGACTGGCACTCACCCCTTCTATGCCTTCTAGAATTTATCCTCACAAAGTCTTTGCTGATTGCTCTTCTTTTATTCCTGGCCTGTGCTTTGCTTCCTGGATTGTCTTCTGTCCTCTTTGACTAGGGAGGAAACTTCCCAGAAGAGACATGACTGTCTTAGTCATTGCTGTGTCCCACAGGCCTGGGATGCCTCTCTCTCTCTCTCTCTCTCTCTCTCTCTCTCTCTCTCTCTCTCTCACACACACACACACACACACACACACCACACACACACACACCACACACACACACACACACCACACACACACACACACACCACACACACACACACACACCACACACACACACACACACACACACCACACACACATACACACACACACACACACACACACAGAGTCTGTTGGATGAGCAAATGTTGATGTTTTACATGTTCTGTGAGCCCTGAGAAAGGAAAGAATTAGTGAGTCTGGGCCTGGGGCCTGGCCCAGTTCCCAGGACAGAGAGCCTGAAACAAATTCTCTCCTGTAGTTCTTTGCAGTATATCTGTAGTTCTCAGACTGTTGGTCATGACCCCTTTAGGGGTCACATATCAGATAACTGATACATCAGATATTTATATTATGATTCATAACAGTAGCAAAATTACATTTATGAAGTTGCAACAAAATAGTTTTCTGCTTGGGGGTCACTACAACATGAGGAACCATATTAAAGGATCTCAGCATTAGGAAGGTTGAGAACCACTGCATTATAGGGAAGAAAGTGCCCCTCTCAGGGTGTTCTGCACATCTACTTCTACAATCAGCACTGCCAGCTTGACACAAGTAATCACAAGCATGCACAATCACACACACACACACACTCACACTCACAAATGCACACAGTCATGCACATACACAGACACACTCACATACACTTAAAAGATACAAACACATGCTCACACTCAAACATACATTCCTATACATGCATGCACAATCAAACACAAACACAGATACTCACATACTCAAATGCATACATGCCCGTACACTCATCCACAAACATATACATATAAATACAGATGCACGCACACAAACAAATTCAGGCACACTTGCTCACATGCTGTGAACCCCACATGTGGCCTGCTGCATAATCACATGTATGGTCTCATATATTACCTGGTCATGGCTGGAGAAGCTGAGTGGCAGCCTCCAGTTCTGGCTAGGCTGGATTCCCACAGGGATGCCATGCAGGGCTCTGCCACATCGTAGCCCCCTCCTGGTTTTCAGCAGCAATCCAAGCCTCACTGTTCCCCTTGCTTAGAATGCCCCCTAGCCAAACCCCTTGTCAAATCTTACCCCTCCAACAGGAAGCCTTCCCTGATTACTCCCAGCCACCATCAGGCCTCTCACATTCACCACAGATGCAAGCTATATATGTGTCTTCTCTTGTTCTCATTATCTTCCTGTATGCTGGACCACCATCTGCTTACCTGGGCTGAGAGCTCTAGAAGCAGAGACTCTGTTTTATGCATCTCTCAGTCCCCAGGGGATAGCATATTGCCTGTCACAAAGTGGTACTCAATACACATTTGTTGTTTGCCTCTAATTGGGCAGTCAGACCTTGCCAGTTTAGACTCAAGGGAAGAAGCCTGTTTGAATAAGTGCCATGACTGAAGTCAGGGATATCCAAAAGAAATACAAATTATGCCTTTTGTGCACATGACAATCTGCAAGCCAAAATCTTATACCAAGCTTCCTGCAGCTGGAGACCTCTGATTGTCCCTCAAAGCCCAAGATAGATAGCACCCTCAATAGGAAGCTTTTACGAGGCTGCCGAGAAACTACTACCTCCAGCCTTGGTCCAGTTTTGGTGCCCCATCTCCTGCCTTTGTCCCAGACTAGGACGCTGGACATCACCCAGCTGTATCCCCAATGTTATTATGGGAGACACAGGACCCCACAGACAATGCATGCTACCTTCCACTCTAGTCTGGACACATCTGGTACCCAGGACCCTCCTCCTCTCTGTCCCAGCTTCTCCTAGGCTTGCCTATATCCATCTTCTTTCACTAGCATAGCCTTAGACAAATATTCAGAGCAGGAAATGTCCTGGGAACTCCTCCTGTCTGCTACAGATACCCTGAGGCTGAAGATCTGGGATCTGCAGTTCGACTTGAAAAATGAGAATATATAAGATGACAGAGCCTCAACCTCAAAGGTTCTGCTTCATAATTGCATCAGGAGATAGCAGGGCAAGGTAAGGATGCAGCTCAGCTACATGAAACCTTGAGTACCATACCCACCATTGCATAAGGTGGTTATGGTGGTACACACAGAATCTCAAGGTCATCTTCAACTTTATAACAACTCCAAGGCAAACCTTGGCTGTATAGAGCCCTGCTTGAATGAATGAATGAATGAATGAATGAATGAATGAACGAATGAATAAATAATAGGAGAGGTGTCAGGCTAGGTGGCACCCATGTCATCCTGCCAGGACATCTTCTGTGGGAGGCCAGTCACACTCACTCCTTGTTGACTACTGAGATCTGGACTGAGACTGATACCCACACCCCAAAGATGTCAGGGATAGAATGAAGCTCCCATGTTTTGGGTGGAGAATTCTTTTAGCACATCACACAGAGATGTCCCAATTGGATAAAAGGCTCACTAGTAACCTTGTAATAAATCCCCACCTCTTATAAGTGGTCACCTTCTCCTGTAACTGCTGCTCTCTTTCTGTCCTAGTGTGCTCTCCTCAGCAGGAGAAAATAGACAGATGGCATTTTTCAGCCATTCCTGGAGAATTCCACAGAACCCAGCCAGAGAGACCCAAAGGCTACAAATCCAAGAGTCTCCTGGGCTCGGGGAGATTCTAACTGGCCCTGCAGGCAACAGAGGCAGCGGACTGGAAGGTGTTTACCCATCCAAAGGGCATGGCCTTCACTCAGCACCCTCAATACAGGAGTTCCAGCCGCTGCTTGTAGGACTTCCAAGTTTTCTAAAGAAGGAAAAAATCTGGACTTTAAAAAAAATGTTTTATTAATTAAACAATGTTACACCAACATTTATATTATTACACATATATACAATAGACTACTTATAGCAAGAAGAACCATGACACAATCAGGAATTATATAAGCGTTACATTCCTAGTGTTTTGGCTATTTGTATTTGACAGCCTTAAAGAAAACATCTTTCCTATCTTGGTGCGTCTAAAATTCTGAATGTAAATCAATCTCCATCACATCTTGTCATTATCAACTTAAAACATCTATCTAGACCTAAAAACATCTTAACCTCTAAACAACTAAGCTTCATTGTAAAACTAAGCTACCTGATCTTCAACCCCATCAGAGACTTGAGAAGGAATAAACTTGATTACCTGAGTATGCTGGGAGTGCAGGTTAGTAGCTTTCCAAATAAGATGATAGACAGTTTGCTACCTGAATAGTCACCCAAAACTCTCTATAACGTTGGTACATCTCCTTCAGCCTTCTGGTCCAATATATCTGACAGACATTTTTTTGAGGCAGGAACTATTGAGGACTTGCTCACGCTGTCTAGGTAGAGTTTGACTCTGCCTGCATCCAAGCTTGCCTATTTTTAGGAAGAATTCTGTCTGTGGTAGAAATGAGGACATTTTGCACAGTGGCTTGTTTGCCATATTTGAAGCCATCTCCATAAGGGAGTTCTTTGATGCGCATCATCCTCTTTGAGTTAGGCTGGGTGTTGCCAGGAGTTAGCCTGTCTCATTGTCAGTCAATCTTTAAAATAATAATAAAAAAATTTTTAAATGTCATATTCTGCATGTCTCTGAGGTTTTTTGGAGACCTTATCTATATAACTATCCTACCTTATCCTTCCTTAGAATCATTTATCTGCTGCACCTAAGATGTATATTCTTGTGATAAAAGTAGACTAGTAATTGGCATGACCATGATTTGATTAACTAACAATTAACTTCTATAACTTATTTATCCCAAACAGCCTGCAATAGAACTTTCAAAGTATTGGAAGTAAGCCTTATATTATAATTGAGTTATATGGGTACAATACCTCATATTAGAGTAGAAATATATATATACCTGACCCCCCCCTTAGAAGAAATGGGGCGTTGTTCTCTTAAGGCTTCTTCCAGATGATTTGGAATGAATAGTACCTTTGTAGGAGACCAAATAAAATTGGGGAAATGGTGATCCAGCATTTGTGGCCCAGTTTCTAAACGTTGAGAAATTCCAGGATTAATTAGAGTCCTGTGTGGGACAGACAGTCTGAAATGCTGGACTAATTGGGATTGGAAGCATTGCTTGAAAGTGTCTTGGGAGCTATCTTGTTCTGATGAGGTACAGCAGCTGAAACACTTGGTGCTGGAACATGGAGGATACAGGATGTCAGTGTCCAGCATGCTGAAAGGAATGTATCCTGTCAGGTCTGATCCAATGTCAGTGTCTGGTTCTTTTGTTCTGAAAGCATATAATTTTTCACAAGCATTATACAGTCCTAAAATTACAAGTGTATAAGGTGTGTGTGATGCACAGAACAATTAAGGCTAGTTTCTGCTCTTTGTATGAGCATTTTAAAAAAGACCTCTGTAGGTCTTCATTCAAGCCATATGAAGAATGGCATCTAATAGTAATTCATAGGGATTCTGTAGCCAACAAGAGGCATTTACTAAGCCTACACATTCATGTCTCAGCCAGTCTCAGAGCTATTCCCATATAGTGGGATTAGCAATATAAGTTACCTGCTTGTTCTGCAGTTTAAATTCTTCACATCCCAATAGTATCTCCCTCCCTCATTCTCTCCCGATCCTCCTCCCTCCCTCATCTGCTCTCCCTCCCTCCCTTAGTCCTCAGAATGGGGAGCCCTCCTCCTCTAACATCTGGCCTTAGCTTATCAAGTCTTATCTGTGCTACCTGTAACCTCCTCCTCTGTAGCCTGGCAAGACCATCTTGCCAGGGCAAAGTGATGTAAGTTCAGTGGCCAGAGTGCATGTCTGAAGCAGTCCCTGCTCTCCACATTGTGGACCCACAAGGAGACTGTGATGCTACATCTGAGCAGTGGGTCTAAGTCCACATCATACATGGTCCTTGGTTGATTTTTCAGTCTTTGTGTTGTAGTGTAGTTATCCTGTATTGTGTGGCTAATATCTGCTTATGAGTGAGCACATGTTATGTGTGTCTTTCTGGGTCTGGGTTACCTCACTCAGGATGATCTTTTCTAGTTCCATCCATTTGCCTGCAATTTCAAGATTTCCTTGTTTTTAATAGCTGGATAGTATTCCATTGTGCAAATGTACCAGTTTCTTTATCCATTCTTTGGTTGAGAGACATCCAGGTTGTTTCCAGATTCTGGCTATTATGAAGAAAGCTGCTACTGTCCTTGCTGTATGGTGGAGCATCTTTTGGATATATTCCCAGGAGTGGAATAGCTGGGTCCTAAGGTAGAACTATTCCCAACTTCCTGAGAAAACACCAGATTGATTTCCAAAGTGGTTGTACAAGTTTGCATTCCCACCAGCAACGGAGGAGTATTCACCTTTCTCCACATCCTCACCAGCATATGCTGTCACCTGAGTTTTTTTATCTTTGCCATTCTGATGGGTGTGAGATGGAATCTCAGAGTAGTTTTGAGTTGCGTTTCCCTGATAACTAGGCATGTTGAGCATTTCTTTAAGTGTTCTTAGCTATTCAATAGCCCTCTGCTGAGAATTCTCTGTTTAGTTCTGAGCCCCATTTTTTAATTGGATTATTTGGTTTGGTGGTGTTTAATTTCCAGAGTTCTTTATATATTTTGGATATTAGCCCTTTGTCAGATGTAGGGTTGGTGAAGATCTTTTCTCAGTCTGTAGGCTGTCATTTTGTTCTGTTGACAGTGTCCTTCACCTTATAGAAGCTTCTCAGTTTCATAAAGTCCCATTTATTAATTGTTGATCTTAGAGCCTGGGCTGTTGGTGTTCTGTCCAGGAAGTTGTCTCCTGTGCCAATGAGTTCAAGGCTCTTCCCCACTTCTTCTTCTAACAGATTTAGTGTGTCTGGTTTTATGTTGAAATCTTTAATCCATTTGGACTTCAGTTTTGTGCAGGGTGATAGATATGGATCTATTTTCATTTTTCTACATTTAGCCATCCAGTTAGACCAGCACCATTTGCTGAAGATGCTGTCTTTTTTCTATTGTACGCATGTGGCTTCTTTGTCAAAATCAAGTGTCCATATAGGTATGTGGGTTTATTTCTGGGTGTTCGATTCAATTACATTGATAAACCAAAGTATTTCTACGCCAGTACCATGCTGTTTTTATTACTGTTGCTCTATAGTTCAGCTTTGATGGAGATTCCTCTGGAAGATATTTTATTGTACAAGATTGTTTTAGCTATTTGGGGTTTTTGTTTTCCATATGAAGTTGAGAATTGGTCTTTCAAGGCCAGTAAGGAATTGTGTAGGTATTCTGATGGGAATTGCATTGAATCTGTAGATTGCTTTTGGTAAGATGGCCATTTTTACTACGTCGAAAATCTTGGCTTTTAATGTTAAATATTCTGACTTGTAAATTATTGCTATATGTATCTAATCTCTTCATACTCTATAACCTGAGCACTGTGTACCTGGAGCCTGATCCAAGTTGCCTTGACAGCTTCTAATGAGACCTAGGAACCATGCTGCATAGATGAACATCAAAACCTGGACCAGGGTCTCAGGCAATGTTGTGCATGTGTGAGGATGTGTGCAGGAGCATACTGCTGTTATGATCCAGGTATGTCCTCTGAAGCTCCCACTTGCAAGAAGAACATCATCAAACATAACTCTCTACATTGGACAGGCTGGCCTCCATAGCAACAATGAATAAACATTCTTTCCTTATAAAGTATCCCATATGTATATTGTTATAGCAACATCACATAGACTAACACTAACTCCATAAGCCAAGCATACATACAGTAGAGCCAGGTGGCCTATGTATAGCAATATGCTGATGCTGTAAGCCAGGGGAATCAGGCTGGATCATTTCCCAGCTACCACACAGATAAGGCCCAGTCTCATTGGTAATCAACACCCTACATGGCCTGTCAAGTCAGAGAGTACACACAACCAAGGCCCATGTAGTGGCTCTTCTTGCAGTCCTAGCTGACTGTGCTAGCAGCGGCACATGGGAGGGCAGGCTATGCCAGATGAAGAAACTGCCTAGTGTCTGATAGAGCAAGGCTGTCCATGTCCCCTTGCCTCAAGCCACCCCAGTCAGCTATTGTTTTGACGTCACCAAGTAAATATGACTGAAGAAGTCCATGCCAGCTTTCTGTGACTCAAGTATAATCTAGATTCTGTCTCAGAAGGTTGCCATGAGGATGAAATCACTTGAGACCTGTGTGGTGCCTGGCCAGGCCTGGCACAGAGTGGATGCACAGCAAAAGGTCCTTTCAGAAGTCCATGATGCCACTGTTCAGTCACTGGTCCACATGGTCCAGAGGGGATGTGAAGCACCGTTACCACCATGAGACACATGGGTTGAGGTCAGGCCTGGGGGCATTGGTGCATCCTTCATCTCATATTCTACATTTGCCATCTTGCAGTCTCAACTGACAGTGAGTTCTCCAGTGTGGCTCCTGACTGTGTACTCCTGGGCTCTCTCACTACACCCCTCAGCTCTCATCTATTCCTCATTCACACCTTCCCCAACTCATTCTCTCCATGTGGCTCCCCATGGTACAGGCTGCAATCGAACGAAATTCTATTCCAGAAAGATTCTTTTTGATATCCACAGGCCCAAGAGACCAAAGACACAGATTCTACCCTCAGGAAGATTGTATGTGCAGTGCTGGGAATCAAACCTAGGGCCTTGCACATGTGAGACAAGGTTTCTATCACTAAGACACACACACACACACACACACACACACACATACACACACACACACACACACACACATGACTGCCTTTTTATTTTATATTTGAGGGCAGAACTTTCAGTGTGTAGCCACACATGCCTTGAACTTGCAACACTGCTGCCCCAGTTTCCTAGGTGGCTGGAAGTACTGGCCTACGCAGGCTCAAACAACTGTTTGTTGATTCTACTGTGTATGAGAGCCATTTAAAGGTCTTTCCCATTGGTAAGCCCCACTGCAGTCTCTGCTTCGGTAGATCTGGAGTGGAGCTAGGTAATTTGTACTTCTAACAGGGTCTTTGTTGACACTAATACTGATGCTGGGCTGATGCTGAAACTGATGTTGAAGCTAATGCTGATTCTAACACTGATGCTGATGCTGATGCTAACACTGATACTGATGCTGGTGCCGATGCTGAAGCTGATACTGATTCTGACATTGATACTGATGTTGGTGTTGTTGCTGATGCTGATGCTGACTCTGATGCTAATGTTGCTGCTGGTGGTATGAGTTTAGGGCTAGAGGTATAAGCAGGCCGAAGAACTGCTTAGCCTTCAAAGATGCAAGTTCAGGTTGGATCAATGACAAAGACACAAGCTGGTAGCGTAGGCAGAATAGCAGGGAGAGCCCTGACAATTTATTGTGGCTTGAGTCAGGAGCAGTGTGATGTCAAGAGAGAACACAGCATTTCAGACAGATGGATAATCTGCAAAGGCTGAGGTAGGAAGACCACAAGCCTTTGGATGAACCAGAGAAAATCAACAGCTGTAATGGTGAAGGCATCATTGGCAAGAAGGTAGCAGGGCTTAGGCTATCCAGGTGTATGCATTTCCCAGCATGCCTTGCATATGGCCAAGTTCTAGAACGTGGGTAGGAGGGAAGTCTACGTATTCCAATATGACACTTCTGGAGCCTTGAAAACATCCTGGTGCTTCTTACCCAGTATCAACCAGATAGACAAGGACATGGCCAGTGAGACAAGGGAGAAGACTGTGATGCAGGGAGATCCTGTTTATGACATCAAAAGACTTCCCTGATAAGGCTGGAGAGATGGCTCAGCAGTTAAGAGCACCAGCTGCTCTTCCAGAGGACCCAGGTTCAATTCTCAGCACCTACAAGGCGGCTCACAACTGTCCATATCTTCAGTTCCAGGGGATCTCACACCCTCACATAGACATACATGCAGGCAAAACACCAATGCACATGAATTTTTTAATGTATACTTTGCAAGAGTCAGGGCTCCTGAAGGGACAGAGCTGCCTAAAGCACCCTGTTCCTCTTAAATCTGCAACCCCGACACTTTGTTCTTGCAGCTAAGGATTTGGAGTCACTTTGTTCCATTGTGGAGCTGAGCATCACATCTTGGGATTCCTGCTCCTTCCTGGATCAGGCTGACTGCAGTTTCTGTGGTTCACATCACCTCGCTGGCCCTCATTTTCCCCGTCTGCAAAGTGGGCCAGCATAAGACCTGCACTGTGTCCCTTACAGGTTGTCACAGGAGTGAAGGGAATATTCGGTGTTCATCCATAGACAGGACATCTGTATCAGCCCCTCCAAGAACACTGTGGGGGACGAGGTGGGAAGAGTGTAAGATCCAGCGGAAGGGTTGGGCTCATGTGGAACACTGACTTCAGGGAGTGCATGGCTGTTGGTGTGCTTGAACTCACATCAGGTGTGAGTACCTGCATTAGGTCTGTACAAGACTGAGTCTGCTGACATCTCATCATGCAGAAGGGAGGTGCTCATGGGGCCCCATCCCTACCTGAGGATTCTAAAGTAGCTAATGGTTGGTGAGAGAAACACACATCTTCTTCGATGTAGTTACTAGTAAGGTACCCAAGTTCCTGTAAATAACCCTAATGGGACTCAGTGGGTCATCAGGGGAAGGGAAGGAAGGAAAGAGGAAAGGAAGGAGAAGGAAGGAGAAGGACTACTTGGAAAGCAGAAGCAGACAACAGGAGTAGAAGAGTACTAATTGATAAATATAATCAAAATGCATTGTATGCATGTACACATGCAATAATGAAACCCATGCATTTTTATAGAAATCTAAGCCTTACAAAAAAAAATTAGAAAAGGAGATGTGAGTGGACTTTTGCCACGTCTATGTCTCAGACCCCAACCTCCATCACAGACCACAGTGGCAGTGCGTGGATAAAGATGAGCAACAAGCTGGAAGGAGCCTGGGTCCCTGGCATGTGAACAGTCTTCCCACCTCAGGGCTTCCACCAACAGTCATCTCTGCAGAAGGCAACGAGCTTTTACTGTGAATGCTCACTTTACACAGCTGAAGCAGATCCATCCTGTCTGGAGGTTCCTGTGCCTTGTGCCCCACCCTTACCCTCATCCTCCTACCCTTCTGCCCCCACCTACCACTACCTTCACTCCCACCCTCACCCCTACTCCAACCTTCACTCCCCACCCTTTCACCTGAATCTTTCTGGAACAATTTGCCTTCATCATACACAAATATATAAGATGATTGGTCTCTGGACTGCCTTTGGAGATGGCAGGAAACCCAAGTGGCCTCTGTGCACAAAGTAGTTCACAGCAAGGGGAGTCATCAGAGCTCTTGGGGCAGAACTCATTCAGAGAAGGCAAGAGCAGAGGAGACCTCATACACCCACAGCCACACCTCCTTCATCCAGAATCTCAATCTCTCAGCATTGGCATGTGGACAAGATGGCTCTAGAATCCCTCCTGTGGATGCAGCTCGCCCCTCATGGAATGAATAACATGGTGATTGACACCCTCACCTCCTTGGGTGTAACAACCGGGCATTGCCATGTATCCCTTCAGACTCAGAATGGCCACTCTGAAGAAGGCATCTTCTCCCCTAGACTGTACAGCAAAACCACCAGGAAGCTGAAAAAAATATCCATCAACACCTGGGACCACCCCAAGCCATTCACTTGATTTTTCAGGGCGTGGCCACCACATAGGGATGTTTTAAGGTTCCCTAGTGGCAGGGGTAGGGGGATTTTAACAGGCAGCGAGGCCATAGACATGACAGCACCTTCCCTGAGACCCCCTTGGCATGGCAATAGGAGACACAGGGACCCGGGACTGTGATGTGCCACATGTACCAAGAGTGACTGTCTGACTATCTCAGATCTAAAGATACAGCATCAATGGAGCCAGGACAAGGGCAAGCTGTGGCTGTTCCCAGGATTGTGGCCTACGTTCCAACACATGCTCACTTCTGGATGCCTGATTAGGCTGTGCCTCCTGTGAGCTGCCCGGGCTCTGGGTAACCAGTGATGAGGACCCAGCAGGACACAGTGTCTGGTGAAAGTTACCACCCAGCTGGGCTTTTCAAAGACCATGTTTGACCTCGAAACCGCAGCCAGAGTCAGATGACATTTTGAGGCCTCCCTGTCTCCATAGACAAGCCCTATAGAATTCCATTCTATAGATCCACAGATGCAGGAGTGTGGACCAGTGCTGACCTCCCACCCACACCCACACCCACACCCACACCCATCTCCTGGGGGCTTGCTGAAGAAGGTCCCCAGGCCAATGCTGAAGAACTGAGTCTAAGCCTGCAGTAGTGCTAATTATATGATTTTCAAATTTCAGACGGTTCTGGGGCAAAATCTTTTCAAACCTAGAGCATCTTCCACACAGACGAGCCCTGGCATCATCACACCAGGGGTCAGCATCCTGGGCTTGTACTCATCAAGTCTCAGCTATGTAGTATCTTACTTTCCCTGCTCATAAAAGCTCTCTTTGTTGGTAAGAATACTATTGTCTTCCTCAGCTCAGAGAAAGCAAATGACTAGCCACTGATCAGCCAGCAAAGGGATATAACATAGGGAAAGGAAGCCAGTCCTTCTGTCTCTAAGGTCCATACCACTGAGATTCGAGGGCTGAAGCAGGCTTAGAGCACCTGCACTCTCCCCAAGCCTGCAGTGCCTGGCCAGCCAGGTACATAGGAAACTGTTTAAGCAGGACACCTCCTGATTCACAAAGACTCAGACTTTATCAACAGCTCTGCCTCTGAATTCCTCCTTCTTGGTGGGAATGGAATATTTAGACATATCAAAGACTCTTTCCCCTTCTTTCATGGAGCTCACAGTGCCATGAGAGGAATGCAAAGAACAGGCAAGTCTCAGTGACAAGCTTCAGGGATCAGCCAATTCAACAACAGCTTGACTCTGCACCTCTCTGGTGGAAGTGTGGGAGGTTCCAGCCAGCACCTGCCATCTCCTCAGCCCTATTGTGGGGCTTTCATTGGATCCAGTGGTTGCCTCATTGAGCCCACATAGCATTGAGAGGAGGAAAAACAGGACAAAGACGCCCTCACCCTATCTTATAAATGAGAGAACTGTGGTATGGAGGTTAAGTGACTTGTCTAAGGTCACACAGCACTTCCTAACTGGGAGGTGGGCTCTCTAAACAGCAGGTGCAGAAGGGTCTAACCACACCAGTGGACCCTACTCACGCCCCCCAGCCTCTCTTCCTTCCCTGTTCTCTTGACTTGTAAAAATCTATCCAGTGCCCCTCAAACCCACCATCCCCTTAGCACATCTATCTGTCTTTGTATATACCGTTCTTTCTACACTCTTCTCTCCCAATCCCTAACAAGGTCCTTCTCATTCTTCTCCACCTTGGCCCCAAACAACCACCTTCTCCAAGTGTCCTGCCCTGGTGCCTATTTGTCCGAGATTAAGGTGACTGGGGGTTTAGTTTCTAGAGAAATCTTCCCAGCTTGTAGACAATTGCCTTCTTGCTGTGTTCTCCTGTAGCCTTTCTTGACATTTCTGGGCCTCTCCTCTTCTTGCAAGGACAGCACTAGTTTCCATCCTCACGGCCTTGTTTGACCTCAGGAACCAAGTGCAAATGTGACGCACTGTGAGTGGGGGCTTTAGTATGCGCACATTCAGTCCACAGCATCCCTGAAGGGCTGTGTGTGTCTGCCCAAGGAGGGGCTGTCCGACCCACAATAGGGTGGTTCATGTCCCATGCCAGAGTCCCTTCACACAAGGCCATGACATACCTGTCACCCAACGTCTGCTTAGCACCCAGTAATGAGTGGGAAGGCCGCCATTTCATGGCTGGCTGCAGAGACACAAAGGAAGGAATGGATAAGAAACCACAGAGAGAAAGCTCCATCACCATGCAACATCCATCCACAGAGCCCACTTCTCCCACTGAGGTCCTGAGAAAAGCCAGAAATAACCTCATTCTCCTCCTGAGT
Source organism: Acomys percivali (assembly GCA_907169655.1). Taxonomy (NCBI): domain Eukaryota; kingdom Metazoa; phylum Chordata; class Mammalia; order Rodentia; family Muridae; genus Acomys; species Acomys percivali. The sequence continues at coordinate 116,434,914 of OU015746.1, forward strand.
CCTGGCTTGTCCAAGCTTACCATCACCCCTGGGAGCACTAAGCTGCCTAGCAAGTGTCCGCCCTGGCCATTATTAGAGATGTGTGCCTGTGAGTACAAACCTATGCCATGTCTGCTTGCCTGGCTCAGACAGACCCTGTGGAAACCATGGAGCCCTGAGCACCTTCTCATGCCCTACCTGGCATCCTCTGCAGAGCCCTTCCTTGGCTCTTGAAGGTCAAAGTAAGGCCAGACCTTGGAAATGAGCCGTCCCTCATTCTATAGCTGCCTGGCGCTAAGGATCCTTTCAAATGCTGCCTCCACTGGGAAGTACCCCTGTTTCCCCCTTCCTAGGCCCCAGCACTCCCTTCTCATGTGTAGCCCACGTCTAGCACCACTCTGTACTTTTCTGGTCACCTCGCCCACCACTGGTGTCCCTTGAGGACAGAGTCTGTGGATCGCCACTTCCGAGCCTTGACACTCAGCCCTGATAAACCCATGGTCTCCACTGCAGGGAGATGCCCCTGTTGTCAAGGGCATGGATTGTTGGTACTGCCAGCAGGCCTCAGTGAGACTAGACCCAAGAGACCTCACACAGGGTCCCCAGCCAACCTCCCAAACATGAATACCGCCCACAGGAGCCACCACTTACCCACTGCTGAATTTAACAAACACTCCAAGAGATAATAGTTAATTTCACAGAGGCCTGAGTGGAGGCTGTTAAAATGTTAATATTATTTAAATTGTTTCCCATTTTCAGCAGTTCAAGCCGCAAATCTAAATGTTTCCCCATGCTTTCCGTGGAGCCCAGCTCACAAAAATGATTGATGAGGTTCCAAATATGGAATTTCCCATTTTAAATTAAGAAACGCAACACGAGAGCTATAAGGGGGAAAAAAAGCTGCCTGCTGTATGTGGTCTGCAGTGGGCAGCGTCCCCACTCCATGAAGCACTGGAATGGCTCATTTGTCCCTTGTCTTGGTAACTGGGTAGCCCCGGGTTCTCCACGTGGGTCTTCCCCTACCTTACATCCTCACCTAGAAATGAAATAAGAGTATCTACGAAGGCCCACCAAGGCTCCACTTAGCAGCCAGTGCTGAGCACTGAGTGATGTCTCTGTGTACTGTCACCCTTTCTCTGCGGGGACCAGGGGTGATACTTTATGGTCACACAACCAGAAATTGGAAGTGGTGCACTGAAGCTGGTACCCCACAGGATTCACAAGGGTGAGTGCATCTGCCCCATTGAATCGAGTTGTCAATGCAAAGGATGGACTTCTTCCAACACACCTCAGCCTCCCCCCACACACACAGTTCCACCCTGCTCTTGGCCTCAGTGTCCCCACACTGCAAAATGTCAGTGCCAGCTCTGACTTTGACCGTGAAAAAGATGAGCAAGAGGCTAGCCTCTCTGTGTGCCTGGCTTCAGCCTGTGGCTGCGAGCACAGGAGACTGTCCTGTCTTCTTTTGCTCTCCCTGGGGCTCCTCAGGGTGAGTCAGAGTCCAGCTCCAGCCCTACCTCCTGGCCTCAGAGAAGCTTCCAGCCAAGCCTCATGTGCCTCTCTGTATGCACCTCACCTGGGCCAGACGTTGTATCAGCTGTACTGACACCATCTCCAGCAGCCCTCCCACAAGGTCACAATAAAGGAATTACTATCATCCTGCATTGCATGTGAGCAAGCTGAGGCAGCAAGCTGAACTTAGTGGTGGAGGATAGATGACTTATTAAAACTGGGGTCTAGTTTAAGCCCAGATGCTCAGACCTCTACATGCATAACCATGGGTGTGCACACACTGACATACATACATGAACATGCATGCACACGCACACATGATCCAAACTGTAGAGAACACGTGAAATCCTGAGTGAGTGTGTATTGATGATTTGGGTTCTGCCTGGTCAAGGACCCTTAGTGCCTCAAGCCAATGGGACTGGCAAAGCCTTCCTCTGCCTGAGGTTCGGAGGGATGGCAAAGCCTTCCTCTGGTCCCAGAGTCCTCCTCTCAGATGACCACATCTCTCCCCTTCTTAGTCCTCCTAACAGACTAACTAACCCATCCTCCTGTTTTACAGAGTAAGCCTGCTGAGGTTCCAGGCTGTTGCATAGTTGGTGCTGGTCTAAAAGAGCATGCATGGTCCTCCCAATCCCAGCTTTTCTATGCATGGGACTGTCCTTTCTTTATTTCCTCATCATGCCATGTCTTCATTTCCTCGTCACTCTGGTCAGGATTCCTGGACCAAGCGATTCAGGCCAGCACCCAGGGAGAGCCATTTAGGCTGAATCTGCACAAGGAACAGGGGTTACCAGAGAGCAAGACCAGGCTGCCACTCTGCTCAGGGGGAGGCAAAACCATGGTGTGAGAATAGTAGTCGAGCCAGGAGTATGAACCATGGAGATGTGGCCAAGATCACTGCAGAGGGGTCAGCAGCAGACTCAGACTTCTTTAGTAAGATCTCTGGCCCCTGGGGAGAAGAGCCCCTGCAGAATGAGGCCAGACACAAGCAGGAGATGGGATCCTCCATAAGGACAAGAGCGTGGGAAGCAGGCTTGGATTCCAAGTTCAAGAACCATTCACAGAGAAACCCAGTGAATCAGACACCAATAGCATGGGTGAGGTGAGAGAAGGCAGGGCCCCAGCAGCCTGGGCTGCTTATGCACCACGCTGCTCACCTTGTACTGAGGTCCTCAGAAGGCCCTGGCCAGGGTTGTCTTCCTCTGAGCAAACACCACAGATGTACTAACAGTGCAAGCCCCTGCTCACCACCAAGTACCTGCCCTGTCCGCCCACAGCCTAAACAGAGAAAGGCTGGGAGGGGTCTGCATTGTGCGGTTGTAGCACCTTCACAGTGCCTGTAAACCACCGGTGAGTGGACAAAGCTCCTTGGGTGTTGGGTTCCATGTCTACTAATGGCAAAGATGGCTGTCTATGGGCTGTTATGGAGGTTTGGTGAGGCAAAGTCCATAAGGTGTATGCTTACCACTACTGTGGCCACAGCTAAGAACTGTCCTCTATGCCCCTCCCACCTCCCTCAGGTCCAGGTGGCTGAAGGACAACACAGCTGGAGCCCTGCTCTATGAGCAGGCTGTGGAGGAACAGCTTGGATGGGCGGCTCTCAGAAGTGTGACGGAAGTCAGCAATGAGCCTCCTGGTACTCTCTGATAGGGGCACACAGGCACACTTAGGCTCTTGCCTGGGATGGAAGAAATACCTGCCCCAAAGTGCGACAAAGGTACCAAAGAGGGGAGAGAAATGAGCCCCACTTATACTTCTGAGGCAAGAAGACAAGAGAAAACACAGGAATCCACCATCAAGCTCACCCTACCTTGCCCTAGGTAGAAAATCCCAGCTACATTTAGAAGCACAGCTGACTTCACCTTCCCCATCTGTGGAACGGGGCACAAGGAGATGCTTGTGGGATGAGTGGTGTGGTATACACCCCAAGAACAGTGAGAAAAGTGACTGGTGTGGTAGGAGCCACCTGAGTGTACCTAAGAGACTGACAAAGAAGCAGGGTGAGGCTCGAGGCTGCCTGCACCGCCTTGCAATTGCCTCTGAACTAAAGAGGCTGCTCTTACTATGCCTCTGGGACTTGGTGGTCCCAGGATGTATCTGCCTCAACCTCTCTTCTTCCTCCAATGATCAGTGAGACTCTGGTGACCCAATGCTGCTAAAGAAACCTGCATGCTTTGTTCTCAGCATTCTCCTCTGGCAGCTCAGCAGCTTGTAGGCTAGCCCAGCCTCCTCTCTACTCCTTCCTCCTATGAGTCTTTTCAACCTGTTCCTCCTCTCTCTCTCTCTCTCTCTCTCTCTCTCTCTCTCTCTCTCTCTCTCCACTTCACAGTTTTTGCCCCCCTCAGACACCTCCTCTTGTCAGCCTTCCATCTTACACCGTCTCCTATTTCCCACTCACCATAGGACAGACATTAAGCCTCGAATTTTGAAGCAAATGTGATGACAGGATTGAGAGGAACAGGGTGAGGCAAGATGAGACAGAGCTGGTGGCCAGAGAGGACACCCAAGACCAGAGGAACAAGTCATGAGTGAGACAGGGCCAGGGCCACACCTTCTTCGTGGTAGAAACATTCCATATGATGCAGAGCCTGCCTATCTGGCATGGTCTGTCCTTGATTTCTGCTGGCCTTTTGCAGATGGGGAAACTGAGGCTGTGAATGAGTTCCTGCACATGCATTAAAATAATGAGAGAGGGGCTGGAGAGATGGCTTAGTGGTTGGAAGCACTGTCTGCTCTTCCAGAGGACCTGAGTTCAATTCCCAGCAACCACATGGTGGCTCACAACCATCTATAAATGTGATCTGATGCCTTCTTCTGGGGTGCAATGTGTGCATGCAGATAGGGCACTGTATGCATAATAATAAATAAATAAATACTGAGAGAACTTTCCTCAGAACTCCTACTGTGGCCATTAGCTCCTGGCTTGCCCTGTTAACCCCCAAAGGGCACTCCCATAATCGCAAGCACATGTGCCTCCCTCTCCAGACAAAGCTGTGGCCAGAATTCCCCCAAAGCAGGCAAGGCAAGGCCTGGAGGCAGACTACTGAACCCAGGTAAAAGATGCTCAGTCCACTCTGCCACACACCCCTCTCCTTACCAGCCCGATCTCGTTAGGAAAACTTGGACCTCTGAGTCTTTCTAGTTACTTGGCCTCAAAAAAAAAAAAAAAAAAACCAAAAGGAAAACAAAAGCAATATAGTAAGAAATATAGCAGGTGCTCAGAATGATGTCCCCAAAAGTATAGTAGACAAGACTGTAAAACCCTCCTGTCCACAACCAGGAGAAGCCAGGAAGTGCACAGTGACCTCTCAGAGCACCTCCTGGTCTGGCTCACCCACCTCCTTCATACAGAAAGCAAGCACTTGAAGCATGCACACACACGCGCCCTTGTATACACACACACACACACACACACACACACACACACACACACACACACACACCTGCCTGCAGCCTGGATTCGTAACAGCCACTTCAGCTCCCCATCCTCCTCCCCAGCATCTCTCTTACAGGGAAGTAGTCCAAAGCTGGCTGCTCTGATAAACTGGAGGCTTGGGGACTTTCTTCAAGTGCCTTGTAAATGGAAGCGTCTCCAAGCGACAGCTCTTGGTGTTCAATGAGATTATATTTCTTATTTAAATCGCTGATTGGAGGCTTGGTTTCAAAGTTAGATGCTGTGTACCCCTGGCCTGCTCTGGGCTCCTGGGGAGAGGCAATAGAGTGCCGCATTGTGTAGCATCCTTCCGAGCTTTCACTCCCATTCAGATGCCTCCAGGATGGAGAGCCTTGTGGCACAGGGGATGAAAGCTACCTCCCCTCCTGGTTTGGGGAGCGAGAGATTACGCTTTTCATTCCGGAGTGCCTTCTATATGGCTCCCCACCACGCTCTGCACCAGCCGGCTCCCCTCTCAAAGAGAAGAGGAGATAAAAGGCAAAGTGTGCTTCATCCCACCTCTGCAGAGAGCTCCAGTCAGTCTTTTGTCAGCAGAGGATAAGCGCCACCATTTTTTTTTTTTGAAGGATTGTTGTTCTGAGTGCTCTGTTGGGAGGTTTAGTGAAGCCCCACCTACACACACACACACACACACACACACACACACACACACACACCTCAAGCATGTCATTTTCCTACTGTCCCTGAGCTGGGCCCTGCCTGGGTTGGTGCATTCTCTCAATAGGCGTCAACCCCAAACACCAAGCACCTTGGCATCGTGGGAGAGGGAGTATCCCTAGGTCTTCAGGAAGGACAAGGTTTGCCCAGGACTGAATTCTGCTGGAGCCATGCAGACCCTCCAAAGGCCAAGCTCTTCATTTTGAGGAAAATCTGCAGTTCATTGTGTGCCAGAATAACACATTAGCAACCACAGCCTCTAAACTGTGTGCAAGTCATCCTCTTTCTATCCTTTGTCTGCTGGGGGAATGCAGGGGTTTGTCAGGTCGTCTTGGAGACAGACTGGGACCCTACCAAAAGCAGTTCCAAGATTTTGGACTGTCCCAGAGACTCCCTGCTCTGCCTTCACTACCGGGAGCTGCAGCACCAGGAAGGTGGTTTGGTATGCCAGGCACATCGCGTGCCTTACACATCCAGGGACCGCAATCAGGTAGCTGATAGGAATGCAAGTCACATCGCCTGGACCATTGCCGCAGTGAACTGAATCATGCTGCTGCTTTGAGGTGGGAGAAGCGACAGTGGGGCCCAGAGACAAACCAGCCTGGCTCTATTATACAGCTGCTGTTTTTCAAGCTGAAATATTCCATCCTCTCCCACTCCCTCTCTCGCTGCCGAGCTGGCTCTGGCTGCTGCCTGCAAAACCTGAGGATTCTGGCCTCGGCTTCTGACTGAACAATAGTATTATGTGATGCATAAAGAATACCCGGGCAACGGAGACAGGCATGGCTTAATTCGCTCAGTGCCCAGTGGCTTTTGAACGCCCCTGCATTCAGCCTTTATCCTGAGCAGCCCCGGGCCCCTCCCCTCCGCTTTACTCCCCAGCCTTCCTCATCACAGTCTCTCTCTGGTCTGCAAGGGAGCTGATGGCCAGGAATGAGAGATACAAAAGAAGGGGGGGGGCACTATGGTATCCAGAAAAACTCCTGGTCAAGGGTGAAGAGATCTGGGGTTGGTCTCCGGTGCCATCACTCATGAGGGCACCTCGGGTACATCTCTCTTCAGCTCCAGGTTCCCAATCTAAGACTGCTGGTAAGAGAGTCAGGGAGAAAGTCTGGCAGGAGCTTCGGCAAGTCTGACATCCTACCACGTGAATACACACAGCTGGGCGGCACAATTCTGACCTCATCTCTTAAAGGTTCTCACTGTATCAGGATATTTTACTTGGCTGCGACCTAAGGCCAGGCCACAGGTCAGGACGGAAGATAAGTGACACAAGCCAGGTGATTCCCATGATGCACTGACACTACTCCTCTGTCTGCAACAGCACTCACTTGACTCCGGCTCCCCACTGGTTGTCTTAGAGGAAAAACAAGCCCAGTGTCTCATCCTCATCCTCTTTCCCTGTCTCCTTCCTACTTTGAAAGGAAAGCAGACATGAGAACTTGCCTACAAAGTCATCATTTTAAAATGGCAAACCAAACCAAAAACTCACCAGAAGGCCGCATCTGACAGAAGGCTGCATCTGACAGGACACCTTTATCTTATTAAGCCCAGAACTGATACGAGCCAAATAACCTCAATTCCTGGGGCTCTGTCATACACAACCCTAGCATCAGGCCAGTCAGGGTTCTTAACCCTCAGTGGATAAGGATACCTCATATTGTGGTTTCTTTGAGAGAAGAAGCAACCCAAAGGGCACCCAGTGCTATCACGGGTCCTGCATCTGTCCTGCATCTGCATGCTGTCAGGTCCTAGCATCTGGTTAGGACCACATTGCCCTGTCCCCATAGGTGGGCTCCTACTCATTTCCCTACTACCCAACCCAGTAGGGTTTAGATCCCCCTCTCTCAAAGCCCCCAAAGGATCCAGGGAAATGTCCCCTGTCTGAATTCCTATTTGTCCAAATGGAATCTTAATCTCCACATTTGGCCTTCTTGGCCAAGCCTTTTTAGGGGTGAAGAGCCCCAGACGCTGCCACTTGGAGAGCCAGGGATAAGGATGGGACTGTGTAGAGCTTAGCGCAGAAATTGATTCTACAGCTTCCCATACTGCCTATGACATCCCATGAACCTGGCTTAAAATCACAGCCCATCTTCATAGCATACACAGTCATCTCGGAAGTCATAAGCTTATGTCACTTCAGCAAGTGCTGAACAATTAATATTTGCTGACACCGAGGGAAAACATTAGGTGCAAGGAGCGCTGTGAAGGACGCAAGAAAAAAAAAAAAAAAGGAAAAAACAAAACAAAACAAAAAAACCCTCTCCAGCCCATTCTTAGTTACATTAACAGCCAGACAGGAAGCAACCCGAAGGCTATATGTAAGCCTCTGTGGTGCTGATGTGGGAACGCTGTATTACAGCCCCATTCAGCTGTCAGAGGCATACTCTGCGACAGACAGCATCACTACAGGAGGCAGGGGGCCAGCTCCTGGTTCATCATCAAACCCAAACCTCTCCCACAACGTAGATTGTATTGCAACAGAGAATGAAACAAGAGGCTCTCTGTGTTCCAAACACACGTGTGGAGGTAGAAAGTGTGAGAGAAATGGAATCTGGACTAGTCCAGTGGGGTGGGATGATGGAGTGGTGGGGCAGTGGTCAGTTCCAGCTACTGAGGCACTGGGAACATGGGGCAGAGGTGGACATGAGATGAAAGATGTCGATCAGGACCAAGTCAGGGTAGGTTTGGGGAAGACAAATAGTTTGGGTTTTCTTCTGCCAGCTGTAGGCCGCTGAGGAGAGGTTCATTAAGGGAAGGGTTCTGGAACTGGGCTTGACAATGGGCTTTCACAGGCTGTGTGAAGAGCACGCTGGAGGTCGGGAGTAGTCTAGGACATGAAAGCAACACATCGGACAGTGGTCAGGAAACCCGAGCCAGGGCAGGGGCAGGGACTGCAGAGTGAGTGTAGCTTGGGAGGTGGCTGGAAACCAGGGTGGCATCGTGGTCAGTTTTACACCAACTTGACACAATCCAGCGTCATTTGAGAAGAGGGACTCCAAACTGAGAAATGCCTCCATAAGATTCAACTACAGTCAAGTGTCAGATATATTTTTATCTAATGCTTCATGTGGGTGGTGCCACCCCTGGACAGGGGGAGGTCTGACTAGTATAAGAAAGGCTGAGCAAGCAACAGGGAGCAAGCCAGTAAGCAATGTTCTCCATGGCCTCTGCTTCTGTTCCTGCCTCCAGGTTCCTGCCTTGAGTTTCTGCCCTGCCTTCCCTTGTGGAGAAAATATGACCTGTAAGGTGAAATTAACCCTTTTCTATCCAAGTTGCTTTTGGTCATGATTTTATCGCAGCACTAGAAACCCAAACTAAGATGAATGGATGATGAGTAACGTAAGCACACCTGAGTATCGGGGAGGCCTGCAATGTCAGCCTCAATAGGAAAAGGCAGCCTTGGGAGGGAACACAGCTCCAGACCCCCTGGATACCTGTTGAAGGAAAGACCCCTTGCATGAGCTCCAGCCATGCTCATGTAAATTGGAGAACAAGATGGCGTAAGGCTGAGCATGCTGGGTGGCATAGCTCCAAAGTGGACACCTGCGTCCGCTGCAGCTGGGAGGGAGCCGTGAGCACAGCCTCTGGAAGCTGAGCATCCCTCGGTGCCTGATGCAGGCCGTAAATATTTGCCTGGTTGAGAGCCCCAACTGGAGACGGAGCAGCCGCTCCTCTGCACATGGTAATCGACGAATCTCTCACGGAGGCTTTAAAGAGGGGACGCCGTCTCAATGATGGCACTTCACACTCAGTACTTGACATTCCTAGGCACTCCACAGGCATTAGCTAATTAATCTTTGAGTCTGTTTAGCCCCCAAAAGAACTCCCAGAGGCTCCACTTTTACCCCCGCCCCCCATGGGCGGGGAGTTCCTCCCTGCTGAGGCTCAGGTCCCAGGCAGTGCGGGAGACCACCATGCAGATAGCCACTTGCTCATTCCATATGTGGACAGGACATCAATAGCTACTGAGAAATCAGGAAGGGAGCTTGAAAGAAGAGGGTCTCCCTGTGTTTGATCCTTCTTGAGAAGGTCACAGAAGGAGAAAGGACAGAGCCTAATACACACTCAAGTCCCTGCTAGGTGTGGCTCTCTGCATTCTTTATTTTTTCCCTAAATGGATTATATGTATTCCTGCTTAAGTCTCAAACTCCCAAGATGTATGTACGTCCTTACATCAGCCTCTTTCAGGAGATGCTGAGGCAAGGGGCCAAGTTTAAGCAGGCAGTTTCTTTGTAGTATGGGATCTAGAAGGCACCAATCTAGATAGGGAGAGACAGTGAATGCAGGAGAGTAGTTCATGAAAGAGGTGTTAGAGATTCTCACTCTGGATGTGAGAATCCATCTGCTGAGGCTCCCTGGGGATCTATGAGAATGCATCAGACATCATGCTGAGGGTAGGGGTTGGGGGCCTGAGGGATTTATTCTCCATAGGAACAGTGGCTCCTAATGTGAACTGACCTGTCACTTGCACCCAAACAACAGGTGGCTGTTAAAAGTCTCCAGGACTTATGAGGAATTGAGAGAGGTAACCAACAGGGGGAAAGCACCAGAAACATCCTTTGTGATTCTCCTGGATGTGATGCTCTAAGATGCTAACTAATACGACCAAGGTCCACAGGCAAAGGTGTTTAAATTCTCAATTTGAATGATGTCAGTTTGCTCTGGTTTCTATTTATTGCTGCTGCTATTATTGGTTTTGTTTTGAGACAGACTTTCATGTAGCCCAAGTTAGCCACAAACTCATTATGTAGCCAAGGATGACCTTGTATTTCTGATTCTCCTGTCTCTGTTTCCCAAGTGCTGGGATTACAGGCCTACACCACCTTACCCAGTTTGTTTGGTTCTGGCGAACAAACCAGGTTTCATGCCTACTGTGCAAATACTATAGCCACAGGCCAAAGTCTCTGTTCTTTGAACCATTTACTGTCTTCCAAATAATGGTTTTCCTCTTCTCCCTTCTCATTCTAGAAACAAAAATAAGGTCATTCCTCTCTTCAAATTATGGCCCCTTGAATAGGTCTCTCTAGCAGATGTCTCTGAAATAAAGGCTAGATAGCAGCCCTGCCTCTTGAGAGTCTGGATGGGGAACCCTGTGCTTAGCATGTGTGCGTGACTGCATGTATGTGCAGCTACATGTATGTGAACATGCAGAGGCCAGAGAACAACCTCAAATGTCATCCTTAGGAGCAAGGGTCACCTATTTTGACACAGGATCTCATATTGGTGTGAAGGCCATCAGTTAGGCTATACTAGCTAACCAGTCAGGCCATGATCTGCCTGTGTCTATCTCCCCAGCACTGGGATTACTCACGAATACACCACCACACCCAGAATTTTTGCCTGAGTGCTGGCATCACACTCAGGTCCTTGCACAGGTGACTGGCTAAGCTCTTTCCTCAGTCCACTTCAGCCCTTTAGTTAATTTGATAACCTTGTGGTCCCCAGAGCTGAAGAACTTCAAGGGACTGTGAATGCCCCTCCCCAGCATCACTCATGCTTTGGTTTTGGTTACACCAGCCAGCGTGAACATTTATCTCTGATTGCAGGATCAGATTCAGTGGGAGAGATTTCTGTGTGTTTGGGGGCAGAGATCCATTTGGCAAGCATCTTTACCAGCTGGGGCTCTTGAGGGCAGCAGCCAAGAATCAGGAGAGCCAGCAACCTCCCAAGAAGAACCAAACCTTCCTTTGTAGTGGTGTTTCTCTCGGCCTGAGAAGAGATGCAACGTCTCTCTTCCACAGCCCAAGATGTGGTTCTCCCTTGCCCAAGCTAGCACTGCTCCACCAGGCTCCACCCCAGGAGCAAGGTCAATGATGTTAATAAAGCATACAGATGAAAAGGTACAGGAACCTGGGTACCAGACATGTATTCTTGGATGGGGACTACCTATCTGGAATAGGGAAGCCACAAGCAGGACGTGGGGGAGGGGACACCAGCTATAAGGAAGAGGTAAAGACATGAAGAAAAGTCTCAAGTCCTACAACCAGAAAAAGGCATGGCTAGTGTTTCAGAGGGCATAATAGTCTTTGACCACCCGTGGCCTGGAAACAGCTCTCAAAAGGCAATTTTCTGAAAATTTGGCAAGCCAGTTGTTAAAGACACTGTTGAAAATTAGATTATGTAAACTTACAATGAACTTATATTAAAAGTGAAAAGGGGGCTGGAGAGATGGTTCAGTGGTTAAGAACACCAGCTGCTATTCCAACGGTCCTGAGTTCAATTCCCAGTAACCACATGGTGGCTCACAACCATCTATAATGTGATCTGATGCCTTCTTCTGGGCTGTGGGTGTACATCACATTCATACATTAAATAAATAAATCTTTTTAAAAAAAGAGTGAAAAGGGCTGGGGAGGTGAGTCAGTCAGCAAACTGCCTGCCACATGAGCATGAAGACCTCAGTTAGGATGCCCAGTGCCTATGTAAAAAGTTGGCCACAGCAGTGTGGGTTAGTAACCCTAGTGCTGATGGGTGGAGACAAGTGGGTCCCTGGAACTGATTGGCCAGCCGTCCTTGAGCTCCAGGTTCAGGGAGAGACCATGTCCCAACAGAGAAAGTGGAGATTAAAGAAAGAAGGCACCTGATGATCACACACACACACACACACACACACACACACACACACACACACACACA
>OU015746.1:116455194-116465660 GCA_907169655.1 Acomys percivali
TCCTGCCACCATTGCTCCTCCTCCTCCTGCCACCATTGCTCCTCCTCACAGAGTTAGTTGGCTCAGTGGTTAAGAGCACTTGGTGATAGAGAAGACCCAGATTCAGATCCTAGATCCCAGGTCGGGTAGCTCACACGCTTCTGTAACTCTAGTTCCAGAGGATCTGGTGCCCTCTGCTGGCTTTCTCAGGCACTGCATGCATGTAGTGCAACTGTCTGTGCAGTCAGAACACTCATACACACAAAATAAGATAAATATTTCTTAAATAAAAGTATTAGCTCACCTGTGGATTCAATCCCTTTCATACTTCAGCGTAGGCTAGTAGGCTTTTCCACCAATTTTGAACGTTTGTTGATTGACATTGAATGTTTGACTACAAGGGCAAAGCTTTCCATTCGCTCTGGTGCTTTGAACTTCACTTAATAACAAAACAAACAAAAACAAAAACTAGAAAGTGGAGCAAGGCCAGTAGACAAATGAAATCATCTACGTTTAAATTTTAATTTAACTTTGGACCTCCTGCCCCTACCCGGGTTGCCTCAGTGGAAGAGGATGTTCTTAGTCCTGTGTGACTTGAGGTGCCAGGGTGTGTTGGTACCCCTTTGGGGCTCTTTCTCTGAAACGAATTAGAAGGGGCTATGAGGGAGGGAGACTTGACAGTGTGACTGGGTGGTGAAGGGGGAGGGGGCTGGCTTCAGGCTGTAAAGTGATTAACTTTAAAAAAGAAGAAAATTAATTTTAAAAAACTAATTTATCAGGCCAGGCGTGGTGGCTCACTCCTTTAATCCCAGCACTCTGGAGGCAGAGACAGGTAGATTGCTGTGAGTTCAAGGCCAACCTGGTCTACAAAGCAAGTCAAGGACAGCCAAGACTAATACAGAGAGACCCTGTCTCAAAAAAACTAAAACAAACAAACAAAAAAAAAACTAATTTATTTTTACACAACTTGTTAAAACAAAAGTTATAAGGTATGGCTGTGCCTCTAAACAAAACAGCCTTAAAGGTGTTACTTGGCCACACTGGGCATCTATACCTTATGTTGAGAGTATCTGAACTCTAATTATGGGGCTCTGACATAGATGGCATTGAATGACATCTGTGCCTTCCCACAGCATCAACCACCAGCTTTCCAAGGCTTCTTTGTGCAAATAATCCCCAAATCCCCAACCTAATCCACAAAGGGCATACCTTGCTCAGCTGCCTTGATGCTAGGAGGGCTCTGCTCCACACTGTCGCCCGGGGACACTGGCTGATGGGAGAAGCATGCACCTGAAACCCTGGGCCTGCTCTTTTACTGCAGCAGACAAGAGAGGATTTGGGGTCATACACAAGCTGTTGTGTGCTGAACTCATAAGGGACCTACCTCCTTCCCATGCACAGCCCAGAGCAGTCACAGTCCTGGAGAAGTCACCACTGTTGATGTGCATCCCGGGATACTGAACCATCCCAAGATATGCCCCACTTCCACTGTACCTTCCACAGAGCTGACTAAGCCATTCCCCCAATGGCCTAAGCCAGGCTGCCTCCCTTAAGACAGTCCAAATATCACTGCCTACTATCCAGGGTCAAAGCTCCACCACAAGGCCAGTGTGGTCCTCACGTATAGAAAACAGAGTCTAGTTGACTGGTGACACTTCGAACAAAGCCAACACAGCCATTCACAGGTCCCAGAGCCAGAACTATGCCCACTGTCTTGGAGCCAGAAGGACAAGTCCCGAGTGCATGACCACCTGCCACTCTCCACTTCCTGTCAGACAAATTACCCAGATATAAAAGGTCCCCCTGGCAAACCCCTGCCTCAGACCCTCATCTCCCCGCCACCTGGTAGGACCTGCACCTCCCACACACTGGCCCTCCCCAGTCAGATGGCAGTCTCTTGGGAAGATCCTCCACCCAAATCGCCATGCCTCTGTCTTTCCTGGATTTCTGACCTCTGGAAGTCCCAGCAGCAGAGAGAAGATGAAGGAAGGACTTTTCCGTCAAGACAGCTCAAAGAGGGGATGGGGGTGTGGCTCAGCAACAAAGCGCTGGCCTAACATGCACAGAGCTTCAGGCTCTGTCCCCAGCACTGCCAAAAAAAGAAGGCAAAGATGTCTCTTCCCTTCACCCAAAGACCAGCTTTGACCATAAAGGAAGACACGGGGTGCTCCCACCCTTTTCAGGTGTTCCAAGCAAGGCCTAGCACCCCCGAATGGAGAAGAAAGGAGGACTGTTTATGTCCACTGGCTCACTCTCTGCGGGGGAGCTGGAGTCACATGTAAACTGAGGTAGCGCCCAGCCTAGAGAACCTGACAAGATGGCCAGTGAGACTGGGACTGTCCTCAGCTAACATTTCAGCCTGAGACTGCTCTTCCCATATTACAGATGACCAAGCCAATCTTGTGGTTTGAATGAAAACCGGCCCCCATAGGCTTAGGTATTAAACCACCTGGTGCCCAGATGGTGGCGCTGTTAGGGAACCTTTAAAAGGTGTGACTTTGCTGGGATATGTATGTCACTGGGGGTGTAGCGCATATCTTTCTATCTATTTTATTGGGGTTCCTTTTGCCTCTACCTCCTTTCCAACCGCCCAGCACCAGGTAGGAGAGAAAGAAGGTTAGAAGGGGAAGGGGCAGAGTATGTCCTTTTGGCTACTTCCTGCTGGTTAAGGACGTAGTTCCTTGGGGCAAGTCCAATCTTTGTTTCTCTGACTTCTTCTCAAACTGCACTAACAGCAACCAGGAACCACAGGGGGAGCACCAGCAGCCCCTCTCCCTCCCAGCTCTGGTATTTATACCCTCTTAGAGTTTTCAGAATTAAACTCTCTGCAGCTGGCAAAAAATCACGCCCCTGCCAGAGCATGAGACAACCACAGTTAACAGCTGTGGACAAACTAAATCAGCCCCATACACATAGGATTAAAACAAAAACATGTTTACACAACATAGCATAACTGAGTTTTTAAAGAAACCAAAACTTCTGCTACACGGTTGCGGGTGGGGGTGGGGCAGGACTTGAGAATCTGAAGCATTGTCTACTTCCAGTTTTCTTTCTCTGCTTCGAGTTTGTGGTTGAAGGTGTGACCTCTAAGCTTCCTGCTCCTGCCACCATGCCTGCCATTTGCCCATATGCCTTCCTACCATGGTGGGCTCTTATCCCCAATAAACTCCTCCTTCTATAGGTCACATCTGGTTGTCATGTTTTATCACAACAGCAAAACAATATACGAGGCTTCCACTCATTGTGTGAGCATCCCAGGTGGCTCCACTAGCACAGATAGAGCTCAAGGGCCTGTCAAACACTGAACAAGCTCTGGGGACCATTCGGTTAGAGAAGGTGGTTAGAACTCAGCTCAGTCAAGATTTGCTAGGCCCTGTCTAAATGCTGATGTGGTCCCAAGCAAGTGAGGGTGATGGGTGCTGATTCCTGGCCTGGAGAAGCCTGGGTCACAGCAGGAAGTGCCACGTGGCTATTGGAACTGCTCTCTCCAACTCTCTGCACTTGTCACACTCTATACTTTATTGTGAAATACCAGAGACTGGAGGAACCAGAGAGGCCTTTCCAGAGAAGGCTGTACTTGAGCCATTCCTGAGTCTTATGTGAGAAGTTGGATTCCTGCAGGCAGAAGGGTTAGTTAGATGAAGCGACACAAAACTGCACATTTTGCATGACAGCCATACCTTACACGGAAGGGCTCTGACTTTAACATCTACAACCTGAGTTCATGTCCTCACTCTACACTTTGCCTTCGGACAAATCCCTGCACTCCTTGGCACCTGTTTCCTCATCAATAACATGAAGATCGTGATGCGGGTACCACATTCCAGACCCATCAGGAGGTTGCGATAGGGGCTGATTGGAAAAACACTGGGTAAATGATAAACACACAACAAATGTGGCTCATCATGGTTGCTATGGCTACACACAGGGCACCAACGGGAACCACATTCCCAGCTGTGAGCCCCCATGATGAGGCAGAAACTATGGCCTCAGCAAAGCAGGTGGGTTGAGCACCCCCCCTCTTGCTTTGCATCACAGAGACAGAACTTTGGAAGCAAGAGAGCCCACAGCTCTTGGGTAGGACCCAGAGGGCGGGAAACACAGCATAGGCAAAAGTGATATGTCCTCTGAGCACCACGAGGACCAAAACCCAGTGGTGCAGGAGGCACAGTGGGTCGCAGCTGTGCCTCCTAAATATAGCCTGACTTCAACTCCCCATGGAGTCGGGGAGTCTGAGCCAGCTTCCAGGGGAGGTTCTAAAAATAAAACTGCCAGCAGGCCTCTCACTCTCATAGGCCTGCTCAGGACCTGCAGGTTGAGACTGCACCTGGGGGCCAGGAGGAGTGGGTGGAATGAGGCGCTGGGCCGTGTGGGACCATGGGCTGCCTTCTGAAGACACCTGGTCCTCTAGACAGAAGTGAGCAAGTGACTGGAGTGAGTGTCCTGACTTCAGTCAGGTCAGGAAGCATCTGGATTTGGTCCTGTGTTGACAGACACCTTTGTTCATCCTTCCCACTTTGTAGATGAACATAAGATGCTTGGCGCAGTGACATGATCTGGCCAGGCTCAGAGTATACAGTAAACTATCCCTGAGTCTTTCCAGAAGGACCAGTTCAGCCAATTAGTTTTTAAATGTCTATATTACCTAAGCATAGCCATAGGCCTCACCATGACATTCTCATACATACATGACGTAGTTGATCATATCTGCCACCATCACCTCCCAGTGTGCTCTCTTGGCCCCTCCCACTTCTACTGATCACCTTTCTCTTCCCGTGAGTGCCCCCTTCCCTATTCCACTTTCATGTCTTCTTTCTGCTTTGTGTTTGACTCAATAGTAAGTTTTGCTCGGATTGCCTACAGGAGCATGGCCCCTTACTAGTGGCTATACCCCTGAAGAAAGTGACTCCACCTCCCTTAGCAATGCTAACTGCCTATAGATCCTCCAGAAAGGGTGGGGCCATGTGAGTCCCTCCTGCTTCCATGACAACGTGGATGGGCCGAATCTCTCACACATCATGTGCAATGCCCACAGCTGCTGTGGCAGTCCCAAACAGCCCGCCCCGTGCTCAGGCTGCTCCCTCCTTCCTACCTCTTTTCTGCAATGTTCTTTGAACCTCAGAGGGATCGATGCAGACGTGTCATCCAGAGCTCAGCTAGCTTCAAGCAGATGCTTATTTGCAGCACTTGGAGACGTTACTGCTGCCCAGTGCATAAAAAAATGCTCCTCTGACCAAAGATAACAGCAGCATTAATCTGTGGGGACAAACATAATTACTTCTAAGTCATTTCGGCAGCAGCCAGCCCATTCTTACACAAAGAGACTACCTCTATCCTCTGTACACTCCTTTTCACTGCCTTCACCTCCCCAGTCCCACCAGAGTCCGATGCCACCCCAGTCTTCCCTAGTCTGGCATAAAAGAGGTATAGAACTCCCCGAGGAAAGAGAGTATCTGTATCTATTCTTTCAGGGCAGCTATTCAACTTTTGTTGACTACCTAACCTTTCCCTTTGTCTCATATCCCACCTCCAAGCCATAAAAAATCCCACAGTCTCGGCCCTTACTGGAATGACTATCATAGAAAGACAGAACATACTAGCTGTTGAGGAAGAGGTGGGGAAGAAAATTCTTATGTGCTGCTTGAGGAATGTTTTTAAAAAAAAAAAAAAAAACAGTGGTAGGACAGCTGCCCACAGGGTTAAACCCATTCCTACCATAGTACTCAACTAAATACAGCTAGACATTACTCAAGGGGAAATAAGCAGATGTCTGTAGAAAAACAGTTTAGGGTAGCTGGATATGTAATCACCCTCACCTGGAAACAACTTGCATGTTTGTCAGCTAAGCTATGTCCATATCAAGAAATATGAGTCTCAAAATTATAATAGTGAGAGGCAGAAGTACATACTATGTGAGTCCATCCATACAAATTTTGAGAAAATTCATATATATATATATATATATATATATATATATATATATATATATAATACTAGCATAAATAAGAACAAGCCTTGCCTGGGACACAGAGGGAATTGGAGGCAAAGGTTACTATGCATGAATAGGAGGGAGAGTATCAAAAAATAAGGAAGGATGAAAACGTTCATTTCCCTAGGTATTGGGGTGACATTATAGATTAAATGTATATATTAAACTCATCAAATATGCATTGTAGGTGTGGCTTCTTTACGTACTAGAGGTCAGCAAAGTTATGACCCAACCATTTCTTACCACTTCTGCTGCCACCCATCTTGGCCCAAGCAAGGATTGTCTCCTCTTCCTCCTCCTCCTCCTCCCAATCCTGATGAAATGCCACTGTCACTAGAACAGGCCATCCTCTGTGCTGTGGCTTCCTGTTGCCCTGCCCACCTATCTCAGGAGCTTTGTTCATTGGCTGATAATAATTCACAGCTTCCCCTTCTACAGAGACTGACGGTTGGCCAACAAGTCACCTGCCAAGGAGGCTACAGCTCTCACCCACAGGACATACGCAGCTCCTGCAGTATATGATAGTCCAGCAGATGATTCTTCAATGGGGTTTATGGGAAACCTAGACTAGCTTCTGAGCTTCTTTCTCTACCCTAGCCCCATTCACTTCCTACAAGCTACTCTGGGTAGGGCTCTCTCAGTAAGTGCCTGCACTTCTCAGATGCAGAAAAACAACCTAAGACATCTGGGATCCAAGCGGTGCTGGAAAGTTAACTTGAGGATGGGATTCTCGGAAGAGTCACTCATCTGGAGATAGGGAGAGAACTGTGTGTTCCATGTACTTGGTGGAATTCAGTACAGTTGCATCTACTGGTGTGTGTATGGACATATGCAAGTACATATGTGTGTGCATACATATGTAATAGATATAGATAAATATATATAAACAAAAATATAGATTAGATAGATAGATATAGATATGAGTGATATAGATATAGTATAGATATAGATATGTTTGTGTGCTTGTACATGTCTATGCAGGTGCATGTGTATGTGCATGAGCAGATGTCAATATCAGGGTTCTTTCTTCTATAGCTCACTTTATTTTTTTCAAAGATTCACTTTCTTTTTTATTGTGTGTTTATGTGCGTATGTGTACACAAGTGTGGGTGCCTATGGAGGCCAGAGATGCCAGGTACCCTGGAGCTGGACTTACAGGTTGTTGTGAGCCTCCAGACATGGATGCTGGGAACTGAGCTCAGGTCCTCTGGAAGAGCAGTATTCACTCTTCAATACCAAACTAACTTCGTGGCCCCATCCACTGTTTTGTTTTGTTTTGTGACAAAGTTTCTCATAGAACCTGAAGCTCATTGATCCAGCTAGACACACTGGTCAATGAGCTCCAGGCCTCTACCTCTCTATATCCCTTTCCCAGCACTGAAGTTACACACACACACACACACACACACACAGAGAGAGAGAGAGAGAGAGAGAGAGAGAGAGAGAGAGAGAGAGAGAGAGAGAGAGAGGGGGGGAGGGAGGGAGGGAGGGAGGGAGAAATCTGCAATCAACTCCAACTCTTGGGTAGATGCTGAGCATCCTAACTCAGGTCCTTATGCCATCATGGAGCCATCACTCTATCCCGGTTGCTATGACTTTTACCTGTGGAGCTGGGCTGGGTGGTGGGAGACAGACATGCACAGACTTGGGTGGTAGCCCCAGAGACTGAGAGAGATGGGAGACTCATAAGTACAAGGGCTCTCAAACGGGATAGCTGTTGTTGAACACTTTAACTTTGAAGAGAGAAAACGACAAGCTTGAGACAAATCAATCAGCAATGTAAAGCAAGTGTGAGAGGCAGAGAATGTCTTGAGTGGCATTTAAAGAGATCCTTGTTTCCTGAGGTTGGACAGCAGAGAGTGCTGAGGTCAGACACAGGACATAATTGCAATTGCTTCCTTAGTCCAGCAGCTCTCAGCTGCCAAGTTAAGATCCCGATGGGAAGAAATGGCACCCCAAAACATAATCTAGAAGTATCCAAGTTGATACACTTGAACATTTAGGGTTTTCAACCTGCCTGCAGCCCCAGCACTCTTTCCGGTGGGATGACTGTTGTCCTCCTTGCTGTCACTGCCATGGCAGAAGTCTACCTGCACTGCCAGGAAGTCAGGTACTTTCCTGTATGGAGCTGACCCTCTTTAGCCACCAGAAGTGTAACTGAGCCAATTCACATGCCAGGATACAAGGTAAGTGTCTAATCTGCTAAGAAACCCTCCTGTGAAACTGTGAGACCTGGCTAGTACAAAGCAGGAGACAGTGGCAGGCAGGTATGGAAGCTGGTGCCACGAGGCTGGCACTGTAATGCCCCATCTCACAGCATGAACCACACTAGGAGCTGGCTCTAATGCCAGCTAACTCTACGTCTTGAAAGTTACTATGACAAGCCATGGGGAGGAAGCCACAGACTCTCTGTTAGATGTGATGGTTCTTGAAACCTGATTTGTTTACTTGCCCTTTGCAGAAAAATGTTTGCTGAGATCTGATGCAAGAAAATAAGAACTTGATGCCATCAGGACCCAAAATAGTAATACTTATAATCAGTGCAAACCTATCATACTCTCAATATCCTGTAAAAGACCACTGGTCTGTCTCCAGAAGGAGTACCAAGACCACCCAGTGGAGGGAGGACGGCTTCCTCAACAAACATTGCTCAACCGACAAGCAGGTACCCACAAGCAGAAAGGTACAGGTGGGACCTTACCTGAAGTAAAAATATTTGCAAATAATACATATGATGATAAGAGTCTAGTACTCAAAATATGTATGAAGAACTCTAACAAGCAGACAACAAAAACAAGCAAACAACAACAACGGAAAAACACAAGCAGTCTAATCTCAAAAATATGAACAGAGGACTTGAATGGGCAGCATCCACGTGGGAAGATGCTCACAGTAACTGGTCACTTGGTGAGTGGAAATCAATGCAGCACTGGGGTTCCACCTCACGGCTACTTGGAAGACAGTAGTTAAAATATTAAATACAAAAATAATGGGTGTTGCAATGCTGTTTGTACATTGTTGCAGAGAACGTAGGACTGTAACTCGCTTTCCATGACAACAATGAAAAACAACTTGGCAGTGCCTCGGAAAGTTAAATATAGATTCACCTAGTGGCCCCACAATTCCACTCCTAGATGTATCCCTTAAATGTTTTGGTTTCATTTTATTTTTTCTGTTTGAGACAAGGTCTCCCTAGGTAGCCCAGAATATCCTGGAAATCCTCCTGCATCAGCCTCTCAAGTGCTGGCATTACAGGCATGTGCCACCATGCCCAACTGTGCAAAACAATTTAAAACATATATTCAAACACATGGATATCCCAAAATGTTCATGGCAGTGCTGTTAAGAAGAGCCAAATAGTGGCAACTGTTCAAATCTGACCAATGGATGAATGGCTGAACAGATGCATATATAAATAGACACATAGAGACGGACATAATAAAATATGTCCCCCTGTAAAAAGGAGGGAAGGGCTAACAACATTGCTATACTTCAGAGACATCACACTAATATTCGTGCCATAAGTGGAATTACGTAACTCCGTTTATAGGAAATGTCTACAAGAGACAAATCCAGGTAGGCAGAATGCAGCTTGGCAGCTATGAGGCCTGTGGTGCGTCAGGAGAAAGTGCTTAATTGCTTTATCGGAGGAGTGATGGCAATGTTTTGGAACTAGACAGGAATGGTAGTTACACAACATCAGAAATGTCCTAAAGTGCCACTGAATTGTTCCCTTTAAGGTGATTGATTTCATGTGATGTGAATTTTGCCTCAATAATTTATTAAGCGGGGAAAGGGTGAAAATGGAATGGTCAGGACGCTGAGCTGAGACCTCTGGCACACTAGGATCCTTAGAAAGGAGCAGGGCACTTCATCTTCCATGGGGTGAAGGGCGCACTATAAGGAAACACTGGCCTTGCTGGGATATGCTTGTATGTAACTGGGGTTCCTATGGTGACCTGAACTGAACTGAAAAAGATTAGCAAGGACAGGAGTTGGCTCTGACTTCCAAAAGGAAAGTGTGTAGAATTGTCTTATAAGCATCAAAATTGGGGTGACAGGAAGGAACCAGGCCAACCTACAGATGTCAACAACTATGGCCTACACACCAAATCCTGCTCATCCTGTTTTTTGTAAATTTTTATCAGACAGAGTCCTGCCTGTTTGATTAGGTACTATTTGCAGCTCCTTTGAGGCTGCAGCAGCCAAAGGGGTGGTTACAAAAGTTATCCAATATCTGCAAAGCCTAAGATATTTATGTATCTACCCAGGCCTTTCTAGGTGAGGTCATTGGCTTCCAATCCATGGAAACAACTAATGAACACAAAATTCTAATGGACCCGTGGTGGCTCTTTGTAAATGGAGAATCAACAGAGATGAAGGCTGAGCTTAGGATCACCAACAAGAAAACAAAACTTGCCCTGTTTCCAGATCTATGCCAGTTCTCAGACCCAGAATCCATCAATGGAGAAAGAAGCTGTGTCCTCAGAAGAAAAGG
>OU015746.1:116472863-116506924 GCA_907169655.1 Acomys percivali
TACAGAAATGCACACATATACACACACCTTCTCACATGTATGCATATCCGTTCATACATCATACAAGGTCTTACACAGGAATACTGAAATCCTCAGTCACATATGTTAATACCTAGTTGCCTCTTGATACCCATGGGGCTAGTTCCATCTCTCCTTCCTGGACACTGAGATACACAGGACCTTAGGTAAAGTGATACACTGTCTTCATGTAACCTACATCGCTCCACATCCTCCTGGAAACGCCATATCACCTCTGGATGATTGACACCTCATGTAATGTAGCGGTGTGTGAACAGTGGACATGCTGCATCATATAAGAAATCATGAGAAAAAGATAAGTGGGCACATGGAGGGTAGAGGTGTGATTTCTTCTTCAACTCTCTTCAATCCAAGGACAAATCCGCCCATGCAGAACTCACAGACCTGAAGGAATGACCACTGTCTCACTCTCATCTCAACAAATCCACACAAGCTCACGTCTTCCCTGCCTGGTCTCTATCATCCCCACACTCTGCTGCCTGCCTCGTAGATGTCTCTGGCCCAGATGTTTCCAGTCAGTTACTACAACTGGAATCTCTACAGTACTAACCCCGAAATCCTGCTCTAGAGTTTCTGACTTGCCTGATTGAGGTAGATGTTTGGAAGGATTTAGAATCCGTTAAGTTGAACAATTGGCCTGGCATTCACTCCCATTCCCAGATCCATAACTTAATGGGACTTAAAACTGCTTAAGTCTAGAGCCTGAGAGATGGTTTAGTAGTTCAGAGCACTGGCTGCTCTTGCAGAGGACCAGGCAGAAGTTCTCAGCCTCCACATGGCAGCTCACAACTACCTGTAACTCCAGTGTTAGGACATATAAAGTCTCCCCAGACATTGTACATATGCCAAGTACATGCAGGCAAAACATTCAGACACATGAAATTAAAAAAATCAATAAATCTGTTTTAAAAAATTACTTAAGTCCACCAGCCTGTTTGTTCTTCCTTAACTTGGAAAAGTGATAGTGCCAACTACATATAACTGTTCTGAAGAAAAACACAGATGGGTCTTCTAACATGTACAGCAACTGGCCCTCCCTGACAGAGCATGTCACCATCCTCTCTACTGTTGGCCTGCTGCCAAAGGACACCCACCACATGCACTTAGTCCAAGAGCTTCACAATGAAATCTCTGTGACTCAGACAGACTCCGAGGCCCACACAGTCAATCCTACTCTACCCCCATCCTCCACACAGGGCCCCCACCATCCAGAGTCAGAGAAAGTGATGGAGCCTACTGCCTGCTTTTTAGTTTCTTCTATTATTTTCTGTGCAAACAACAAAGACCTATGTGCCCAAAATTTCTCAGCCTACAGCAAGCTTCCACCATGGATGTTCATCACTCTAGCCCATCAGAGGTATCTAGTCCCCATTTGGGCAAGGAGGAAACAGACT
This sequence comes from Acomys percivali, assembly GCA_907169655.1. Taxonomy (NCBI): domain Eukaryota; kingdom Metazoa; phylum Chordata; class Mammalia; order Rodentia; family Muridae; genus Acomys; species Acomys percivali. Next base: position 116,474,297 of record OU015746.1, read on the forward strand.
CAGAGGAAGCTGGAGACTTACAGGAAGCTACGTAATCAGCCTGCAGTGGCTGCCTCCGCCTCATGTCAGTGCTTTCTGCACCATCACATTTCAAGCTTCAAGTCCTCTGGATCTCCAGCATTCCATACGCTCCTCACCATCCAGCAGTCCTCCATGAGCCCAGGCTGCCATTCTTGTCACAAGAACAAGAGTTGGCTGACACAGCGCCTCAGTGGGTAGGAATGTAACACCAGAGAAGTGGCTGGTCACAGGCCTGCCTTAAAGATGCTAAAAATAGAGGTGGGGAAGAACAGCATGCAGAGTGCAGTGTGACTGAACTGCTCAAAGCAGGACCTGTGACAAAGGCAGAGGGGAAACCGCCCAGCCTTTCTTTCCAGCTAATTCCTTAGCATGCGGACACTGCCGGGTCCTCCAGTGGATAAGGACAGGAAAGAGCACAGTCTGGCCTGCTGGGAGCACAGTGAGTGTTAGCACTGCTCCCACACACCACTGCTGGTGTAATCTTAGTTCCTTGCCTTTTCTGAGCTAAAAGCAGGCATAGCACCATTCTCACAAGGAGAGTATCGGATCTGATGACATATTCTTTCGGAGTGACCACATAGAATGCGACAGGTGCTATGATACTTCTCAGTGAAGCTTGCCTGTGCTAATCTGGTCAACAACTCTCTATATTCCAGATGAATATTCTAGATTGATGGAACTTTTTTATTTGGAATGGACAGAGATGAGAGTCATTGGCCAGGCTAGGCTCTATTGTTAATACCAAAAGGTGTGACTGAATTTCCACCATTAAAAGGTGTCTTCAGATGTAGCTGTAAAGGAGGCAGCACCTCCTCCAAGGAGCTCAGATTCTCTCAGAGCAGAAAGAAAAGTCTAGCAATAAATACCATGTAAAGAAGAGGAAGAAAATAATCCAAGTCCCTTAGCAAGTGAGGAGCCTGAGGGTCTGAGGAGCAAAACGACCTCTTCAGAATGCACAGTTAGTCAGGGCAGGGTATGAGGAGCTGCTGCCCAGCACCAGCTTCATGCCCTTCCCTAGACGTTAGGAGCAAATTGGGAGGGGTGGTCTTCAGGGTGCTGTCTGAACCTCTCAGCCAATTCAGGCTCAATGAAAATAAAACGACTCCAGGAGTGAAAAAAAAAAAAAAAAGACAAAATAGGAAATTTTAACTCTCCGATCTATAAGCACAGAAAATTACACAAACCACCCAGAAACATTCTTCACAAGAGATGAGCACACTGTCTATTTTTGCTTGCATCAGGCTTATATGGCCTGAGTCAATGGGAGAAGCGCCATGTTTCTAGATTGAAGAAGAGAAGACTATGGAGAAAGTGTTACTTTTTCCAACACAACCCATAACTTGCACCAATTGTAAAGTTCACCCTTCCTTTGGAATGAATGGGTCTGTGTTTCCTCTGAATAAACTTAGGCAAGAAGATACTGAACAGAAGAGAAGGAAGTGGGGTGGCTGTGAACACTTCTGTATCCATACAGAGTTAGACCAGCAATGTCAGGCAAGAACAGGCAGATCACAAAGCAGAGAATGGGGACAGCAGCACACAGGGGTGCACAGGAGAACTCGAAGGGTCAAGTGCATGGCAGGACAGCAGAGTGGATGACTCAATAAGCAGATCTGAGAAACTGGAGACTTGGGGAAGACCCTGTCAGAGACTCACCTCATAGCACTGTAGCAAAAGTCAAAACAAGAAGAAGATGCCACCCTATAGTCACCCGTGTTCTTTCTAAACACAAGGTGGAGGAACACGCAATGGAAAAAATAGGTTCAAACTGTGTGCCAGTTTGAAACTTGTAAAAATCAAAACCCAGGTCCAAACAATGGTTGAAGTTGGATGTGTTTGTGTGTGACCCTGGGGTGAGTGGGTCATGTGCTATTACCCTTTTTGTTTCTGTGTACTTGAAAATTCCCATAAAGAAAAGTAAGTATTTTCTAAGTGTCAGAGTTTCTTTTACTGTGAAGAAACCCCATGACCAAGTTGGGAAGGAAAGGGTTTATTTGGCTTATACTTCCTTATCACTCTTCATCATTGAAAGAAATCAGGACAGGAATCCAAATAGGGCAAGAACCTGGAGGCAGGAACTGATGTGGAGGCCTTGGAGGGGTGCTTCTTACTAGCTTGCACCTAATGGCTTGTTCACACTGTTTTCTTATAGAACCCAAGACCACCAGCCTAGGGATGGCACCACCCACAATGGCTTGGGCCCTCCTCCATAAATCACTAAGACAATGCTTTGCATGCTTGCCTACAACCTGGTCTTATGGAGGCATTTGAGGTTCCCTCTTCTCAGATGACTTTAACTTGTATCAAGTTAACATAAATCTATCCAGCATAATTGACCCTTTGTCAACTTGACACATAAACACATCGCACTACTTTTTTATATAACCCAGGGCCACCAGCCCAGGGATGGAACCAGCCACAATGGGCTGGGCCCTCCCCCATCATCACTAAGAAAATGTCTTACAGGCTGGCCTACAACCTGGTTTTATGGAGGCATTTTCCTAATTGAAGTTCTCACCTCTCAGATGCCTTTAGCTTGTATCAAATTGACATCGTTTTTTTTAAAAGATTTATTTATTTATTATTTATTATGTATACAATGTTGTGTCTGCATGTGTGCTTGCCCACCAGAAGAGGACACCAGATCTCATTATAGATGGTTATGAACCACCATGTGGTTGCTGGGAATTGAACTCAGGGCCTCTGGAAGAATAGCCAGTGCTCTTAACCTCTGAGCCATCTCTCCATCCCTTGACATAGTTTTTAAAACTCAGCATAAGCTAGGCATGGTGGTGCACATCTGTAATCCGAACACTTGGGAAGCAGAGAATTGAGAAAGCCAATGGGGGATAAGAGGGGCAATCAAATTTAAAAGTCAAACAGTCAGAAGAAAAAAGTACATCTTCCAGCAATATGGGCCTTCATCTTCAAGATATGTAGAGCTCTTGATGGCCGGTGCTCACTAGAGCATCAGTAGGTAGGAAGTGACAGTTTGTTGATGACTACCTCAGCATCCTCTCCCTTCCTGGCAACTCAAGGCCTTTGCTATCCATTCAAGGACCCACAGCAATTGCCCAGGAGTTAATCCTAGTCCTCTTTATCTGTGAATACCATGTGGCCTGGCTCCTCCACTCAGGGCATCCCATTCCCAGGCCTGGCTGAAGAAGAGGCATGTGTCTCTTCTGGTGGCTTCTAGTGAGACAGTCAGGGACACACGGACTTTTCCTCCCTTGCAGGACCTCTGGATGGCCACTGGCAGAACCCTGGTCAGAGCTAGGAAGAAATTCCAGAGAAAGAAGCCAACAGCACTGAGAGGCAGGCAGGGCCAGGAAGTGAGAGGGAGAGAGCAAGCTCCAGGACATCAAATGCCGCCTAAAGCCCATCTCTGTTAACTGCACTGGACCAAGAAAATTTGCCTTTTCTCTTCTGTTTCTGTCACTTGTGACCAAATACATCCAGATTACTTATCTCATAAGGGTCTCTGTTGCTGTGATAAGCCATCATGGCCAAAGCAACTCAAGAAGCAGCAAATGGTTTATTTCAGTTTACAACTTTCACACTCCATCACTGAGGGAAGTTAGGGCAGGAACTGAAGCAGAGGCCATGGAAGAATGCTGCTCACTGGCCTGCTCTCCATGGTTTACTCAGTCTGTTTTCTTTCACCATCTGGGGCCACTTGCCCAGGTGGTGGCACCACCCACAGTGGACTGTCCTCTCCAACATCAATCATTAGTCAAGGCACCGTCTCACAGACTTGCCTACAGGACAATCTCCCAAAAACATTTTCTCAGTTAAGAACTCCTCTTCCTAGATATATCTATGTTTGTGTCAAGTTGACCAAAAAATCAAAACAAAGCAAAAACAAAACAAAACAACAACAACGACAATCAGCACACTAATAGAAATGACATAAGCCCAAATAGATATGGGTCTTCGTGCTACCTGCTCAGAAGTGGTCAGACAGTTGCTTCTGCACATGCCCGTGAGTGGGTAAGGAAAGTTCACGGAGCCCAGCCAGACATGCTCCTTTCTCAGAAGCTGAGAAGGCCCCACCTTCTCTGACTTCTGCTCTCACTTCCCCGACACTCCTCAGAGACCCACCTCCCTACACGCTCACTGACAGAGTGAAGAAATAGACTTAAATGCCACTTAAACTCTTGGAATTGTCCCAGCATGATCGACGGGCCTCAGTAGCAAGATGTGTTCTGCACAGGCGTGCCTGAGCCAAGCACTCTTGAGTAGCTTTGGGAGATATCTAGAATGCAGGTGCCTTCCTCCTGTCTTGGACTGAAACAGAACAGAGCATTTTCTGGCAGAACACCACTATTCTTTGCTGTGAAGACACATCATGACCAAGGAAATTTTTGTAAAAGAAATCATTTAATTAGGGGCTTGCTTACAGTTGTAGAAGGTTAGCCCATGATCATCAAACCAGGGATCAGACGGCCATGATGCTGGAATAGTAGCTGAGAGCTTTACATCCTGATCCGAAGACATCAAGTGGGGGAAGGGGGCCAAGGGAATGGGCCTGGCATGGGCTTATGAAACCTCAAAGCCCATCCCCAGTGACACATCTTTCCCAGCGCCTCCTAACCCTTCCCAAATAGTTCCACAAACTAGGAACCAAACATTCAAACAAAGGGGTCTAAGACAAGGTGGCCAATCTTCCTCCCCATCAAGTCCGCCTCCTACCTGTTATTGTGTTGTTTGGTCTCGGACCTCCGAGTTTAATTACAGTTGCCTGCATGACTATTCTTTCATTTTAGTTGCTAAGCATTCTCTTTCCTAATTCCTATATCCATTCACTCATGGACAGGTATTTGAGTGAGTGGCGGAGTTCTGTGTGGCCTTCTAAGCATGTTGTAATCTCATCTGTACATCTCTCGGTGGTACCCATACATCAGGGGCTCTCAGGTTACCACATCAAGGAATGGCATTGCTGGGCCTTTAGATATTCAAATGTTTGCTTTCTCAAGGTAAGGCCTTTTTGCATCTCCATATTCTCTCTTAAAATATGTAGCTACCTGTATACTACCTCATTATCATGCTTCAAGCATTAAGAGCATAGATTATCTATCCCTGAACATGCCTGGGGCTTGCAGTATGCCTTCCTGACATGTAGCTCATATTGGTCAGGAGAACATAAAGAAAAGTAACAAATATCTAAGCAGAAACATTAGCAGGAAACCCTCCTCCAAGCTTCCACCTGTACTCCCTTTCCCCTCTGCCCTAAATAGGAATTATTTTACCAAGCTGAGTCCTAGGGTGAGGAACGCAGAGCAGAAGCATGGCCAACAAAAATGACAGCAGGCAGAAGCAAGGGATGCATTGTGTTGGGGAGGCATTTGTTACAGAAACACAGTAAAATAACCATATCAAGACATTTAACAGAGATTTAGTATATTCAACTTGCCAGATGTCAAACTAGTTTTAAGAGTTGCCATTTTAGCTTTCACTGTCCAATGCCGCCAAGAGCGCACCTGCTGGCCACAAGACAACTCCTCTCTTAGCGTCAAAGACATCAAGAAGATTCTAGATAGCACAGACATCAAGGCGGACGATGACCGGCTCAACAAGGTTATCAGTGAGCTGAATGGAAAAAACATTGAGGATGTCATTGCTCAGGTGTTGGCAAGCTTGCTAGTGTGCCCACTGGAGGGGCTGGAGCTGTTTCTGCTGCCCCTGGCTCAGGGGCTGCTGGTTCTGCCCCTGCTGCAGCAAAGGAGGAGACCGATGAGAAGCAGGAGTCAGATGATGACATGGGATTTGACTTTGTTTGATTAAATTCTTGCTCCTCTGCAAATAAAACCTTTCTATGTATCAAAGGGAAAAAAAAGAGTTGCCATTTTAGGCAGGATTCACGGCTTTGAGACACTAACACTCTGGCCAATCAGCAGGTTCCAAAGACTCTAGAGATTTTCTAATATAGACCCCAGAGGCAAACTTGTCTCTTAGTACCCTGTCAGGAGTAAAGCGGTTAATAAAGAAACAAGGGATTTTTATTGATTCTATTAAATAAAAAGTCCAGAAATAAAGCTTGAAGCATAAGTTGGTCCAGGAGCTCCTCTTCCCTGTATCTTGCCTTTATTTTTCTCTCTAGGACAAAGTGGCCACCAACCCATCTACAGCTTCCAAGTCCCATCAAAGTCTTGGTTAAGCCTGATACTCAGAGTCACTCTGGGTCACAGGCATTCCTAAACAGTCACTGTGCAGAGAGATAGCATAAACTGACTAACCTGGTGATGGAGTCACTCCATACAAACACAATAAGCGGAGCAGAGGGTACCCCAGGAACAACCAGAGCACTCTACCCAGGATGGGGAGCAGGTGCTGAGCAGACATGCCACAAACCACATCAGCATCCTCAGGTCCCTGACTAAGGAACTCCAGAGCTGGTTCTGCCAAACCTCCTGCTCAGGGTCATCACAGCAGCCACAGATGCAGTATTTACACCATGGAAATGGGCAAGTACTTCAAGGCAGGGCTGCAACTGTCCTAGAGAATCAATTGCCATCCACTTGCCAGCAGAACACAGTGCAATTGGCTAAAGCTCCAGGACCTCCTCATGTGACTGTGGCACTCAGACGCAACCCTGAACCCCGGCCACCTTCATCTTTTGCTACCGTAAAGTGTGAAACTTGGCCTCTTGCCTGCCAAAGTTGTATTCCATCTCTGCCAGTTCGAGATTTTTCAAAGGTGTGTTTACATATGTGTGTATACGTATACACCCATGCATGCACACTCAAGTTTAAATTTCTCTCTACATCAGAAATCATAAGTACAGGCACCTGCTATAAACTCCGGTGTGATTTGGAGAGCTGTACCTCCCCTCTCTTGGTCTATTAAATCATTTCCCCTCCAAAGGTACACATGTTGTGGCATAAGGAGCAAACTGTTGACAGATGGTGGAGAAACTTCACAGGCCCATAATTGAGACTTATTTTCATACATTCGTGCCAGTTTGAAATCTAATTGCCAATAAAACAATACTGTGATACTGCCACATCTAATACCTCTACCACTCTCCAAAGTTACACTTGAATCCACTAGTAAACCTTAATCTCCCAGAGAAAAATATTCCATGCTCTCCGTCGGAAAAGCAGTGCTATAAATCCGCATACAGTGGTTCATTTTCAAATGCAAACCTCCTTTCCCTGGTCCCCGAAGAGCTCTTACTCAGCTAATGTTAGTGCCTGCCTGAGAGCAGTACATTTTCTTTGTTTACTTGACAGAAGCACAGATGTGGCTGAGCAAGCCTGCAATGGGCTCTTCTGCAGAGAAATGCAGAGGGCTTCTCTGGGCCAGCTAACTCTGCTTGGATCTCTGGTCGTAATCTGTCACACTAGTGGGAAGTTGGCCAGACACTCATGCACCACCCTCAGAGGGAGGGAGGAGGTAGGAACCCCAGCCTTCTCTTGCTTCTTTGTTTTCACTCTCTTGATGAAAAGGTTTGAGAACAGATCGATCCAGATCAATCTGAAGCTGTAAATAAAAAAAATAAATAAATAAATAAAAAAGCAAGCTTTCAGTGGGATGAGGGAGCTCAGACACTGAGTTTGTTTGTGTGGACTGAAAAATGCCACCTGTCACCTCAAACTACAAGCCTGCTAAAAACTAGCAGTGGCTATCCTTGCCCAGGCAGAGTCTTATCCACTTTACAGAGAGTACAGGTGGGCGGCATCCTGAGATGCTGTCCCCTCAGTCGTAAGTATAGTCTTTGCCTAGATCAACTCTGGAAGCATCCTAGGCAGCCAGCAGTGTATTATAAACTGAGGTAAACTGAGGTGGATCTTAAACTGGGCTGGTGGCAGAAAGATTGCAATACACAGAGGGAGTAGACATCCTCAGTGAAACGGTATTTACCAAACCTCACAGAGCCATTGAACACACAAGCCTGTGCAGCTGTAACTGTATGCATGAGACCTGCATAAGATCAAGCCAACCTAAATCCGGGCCAGGATACGGGAGGGGCTCATGAAGACCTGCCCTACCTGAGAAGCTACTGGCAATTGATGGATACTGTAGGAGAGATGATTCGGGGATGTGGTCCCTGAGGGGCTTTTTGTGTTCCAGTAGATGGCCCCACATTCATGCTCATACAGAGAGCACTAACTGGACTCAGGGGGCTTAAAAATATAGCACATACCTGGCCTTAGTGGATGAGGATGAGCTCAGTTCTGATGAGACTTCATGTGCTGTAGTGGGTTGTGGGGCCCCCCTTTTCTGAGAAGAAGGGGAGGGTGGATAGGAGGAAGAGGATGGAAGAGAAGGACTGGGAAGAGAGACGAGAGGGTGTTATGATCAGGATGTAAAGTGAATATATAAATTTAAAATAAATTTTTTTAAAAAGTGCGTAGATTTGGGGATGAAACGTGGCAGAGGTTATAGGGGAGGAATTTTAAAGGAAAGAATGAGGGGGTAGACTTGAGAAAAACATAGTATATGCATATAAGAAATCCATAAACAGCTGGGCGTGGCGCCACACACCTTTAATCCCAGCACTTGGGAGGCAGAGGCAGGCAGATCACTGTGAGTTCGAGGCCAGCCTGGTCTACAAAGGGAGTTCAGGAGAGCCAAGGCTACACAGAGAAACTTCATCTCAAACCCCCCCCACACACACAAAAAAAAAAAAAAGAAAGAAAGAAGGAAATCCATAAACAATAAAAAGAAGAAAAATTAACTAAAACAAGAAAATATTTTTCACTAAATACAACTGTCTTCATTTGTGACCAAATACTGTGTCAAAAACAATTTACAGAAGAAAGGGTTTATCCTGGCTCACAGTTCAAGGGACCAGTCTGTTGTGTTGAGGGAGGAAGTCAAGGAAGTATATGGTACAACCACAGCCACAATCAGGAAGCAGAGGGCGACAAGTGCAGGCTGCCTCTCAGCTCCCTGTCTCCACTCACCCAGGGTAGGGCCCCAGGCAGGGAGTAGTGCTGCTCAGCCTGAGCACGTCTTCTCACCTCAACCATGGCATGGTGAGGCATGCCCATATCTCCCAGACAACTGTAGCTTCTGCCAAGCTGAGAACAATAACTCATCATATTAATTTACTTTTTCACTAGACTGTATTTCATTTGAACCACTGAAAATCCAGGGTCTGAACTGAGACATAGGGAAGTAGAAAGCATACACTGGTTTTCAAAAAGTAAAAAGAATGGTCGCAGTGGGAAGCCTGGGTAATGGACGCCAAACCATACATACTTGAAAGAAATTAGGTCTAGTGTTCTACAGCACAATGGGGTGACTATAATTTATGGTCACATTATATAATTTATAAAGAACTAGGAAAAAGAATTTCGAAGTTTTCCATTTGAAAGAAATGGTGTTGCACTTACACTATATAGATATGCTAATTACCCTGATTTAGTGATTACACATTGGACATGCATCAAATTATACAGTATATCACATAAATATTACAATTATTAAATGTTTATTTTAAAAGCATACATAGAGAGGAAATAATATCCCTCACTAAAAATGTGTTTGTATTGACTATGTATTGAAATTACAGTTGGACATGTTATCTAAAATATACCTCTGGCCATGAGAAAAATGTAAATTATGTGTGTATTGTAACACTTTGATATGCTGAAATATGTATTTGTTCTTTGATCTTGTCCTAGTATATAATTACCAAAATCTTTGGACTGTCTCAAGTCTTTGGGGATTATCAGCCTATTCCTTAACCTCCATTTCTTAGGGTTTTATTGCTGTGGAGAGACACCATGACCAAGACAACTCCTTAAAGCATTTAACTGGGGATGGCTTAAAGTTTCAGAGGTTTAGTCCACTATCACCATGGCAGGAAACATGGTGGCATGCAGGCAGACATGGTGCTGGAGTGCTACATCTGGATCCACAGGCAGCAGGTTTTCCTGTGGTTGTGAGCCACTGAGCCTGGGCTTCAGTTTCTGAGACCTCAGTGACCACCCCCAATGACACACTTCCTCCAACAAAGCCACACCTACTCCAACAGTGCCATTCTCTATGGGCCTATTGGGGGCCATTTTTATTCAAACCACCACAGGCCACAAAGGAAAAGGAACTTAAGATTCTGGTGGTCATCAATGGCCAGTGATGCAGTCAACCATGCCTCCTTCCTCTCCCCTCCTCTCCTCTTCTCTCTCTCTCTCTCCTTCCCTCCCTCTCACTTGTGGAGCAAGATGGAAGCTCTCAGCTACCACTCCAGCACCATGTCAGCCTGCCTGCTACCATGTTCCCTATCACTGGAACCACAGACCTAAATTCTTCCCTTAGTAAGTCGCCTTGGCCATGTTTCATCACGGCAATAGAAAAGCAACTAACATACTTGGGTTCTGTGGACCACTCCAACCAGTTGAACCTGAGGATGTGGAGCCCTGCTTCAAAGCTGCCCAGCCAGAAGCCAGGAAAAAGTAATCATGGGCCTGTGACTGGTATGAGAAGACAAGTAATCTTGAGAACTGAGGTACCCACCTGGGAGATCTGATGCTATTTTCAGACAGCTAGAATCATCTATTTCCATATTAGCTATAATGGAATTGGAGGACAGCCGGCTGGTGTTCCCTACAGAATTTGTTGTTTGCTGGATGGGAAACCACACACACTACCAGTGTGTGCGTATCACTGAGTGAGAATACAGGAGAATGGAGTTCATGTGCTCTGATGGATGGATAGAGACAGCTTTGTTTGTATTTCTTTCAGGCAGCCATGATCTAGATCATGTGCCTGCTCTCTTTTTTAGTTTAAGCCAAGTACCAACTTACCTATATCCAAATGGACACAGCTTGAGGTTGTTGGGCCCGCATGACTCTGGAGAGTGACTTGCGTCCTCAGCAATCCCTTTGTCCTTTTTGGAGGACCTGATGTCCATCCAGGGATGCTCTAGCCTCTACAGGTATTATCTAGAAAATTTCTGAACCGGTAGCATTGTGACAGAGGTAGAGTTTTCCCTTTCCAACTTACCTAGTTCTTCTAGCCCATTCTCCTGCCAGTTAGGACCTCCTTGCATCTTGATCCTGTCTTCCTGTACAGCCCTCTCAACCTTACAGCTTCTTCACATTCAGTCAGCTTGCCTCCAAGTCCTGAGTGAAGACCACAATTAGATGGCTCCACATCTAGAACTTCTCTCTGGTGTCTGAATTCTGCATCCAGAGACATATAAGCACCTCCAGGTCCTGTCAGTGCCATTTCCCTAAATCCACTCCTTCTGTCTTTCACTCAAATGTACTCATCCACACCTTGAATGAAATACCATTGCATATGAAACATTCCAAAAGACACAGCTATGGGCACATGTGAGTACACAGCCCCTGGGAAGTGGATAACAGTGTTTTTATATCAGACAGTAAGCAAGCACTTGCATGCTGACAAAAATATGAATTGGTTAAAACAGAGTATATGCCCACCAACTGGAATGGCCTGCATACATTCGTTAATGGTGTTATACAATAGTACATAATGACTTGGAAAATTGCCCCTAGTACATATTTAAGTGCTAAAAGCATATTATAGAACAGTATGTGAAGAATGATGCTATTTTTGGAGTGTTTATTTATATATTTGGGGAAAGACTGCAAAAAAAACTCATTGAAATCATCAATATGGCTATGGTGTGTAAACAAACACACCTTGCAGCATACAGACAAGTTTTCCTTATTTTGTCTTTGATGCTGTGGACTGGATCCAATGCCTAACACGTGCTAGTCAGGCATTCCACCAAGGAGCCAAATCCTCAGCCTCACTTTTCCTTCCAGTAGCCACTCCGTTTCTCTTCTTCCTTTTTCATCAAAACTCCTTGAAAGAGAATCTCACGAGTGAGTTCAGTGAACGACAGCAATTATTAGGAGTCATGAAAACCATTAGACATGGTGTGACAGTGGCCTCCAGGGAGGCTCAGAGTCAGAATCAGTTCGAAATGCCCGGAACATGTTACCACTATACAGGACATTCTCAAGGAGAAGAAGAGGGGAGTGTGAGGATGTCAGGAGCAGCTCAGCTCTCACATCTCCTGACTCTCAGCAAATGCCTATGAAAGGTGTGTGATGGAATGCCCGCAATCCAGACCCAGGTCACAGCTACAAACTGCAGCAGCCATGGCCCCCCAACCAAACAATGAGACTAAAACCTAAACTTACCATGTGTGCAAGTCACAGGATCATCCGTGACCTTTTGGGTTCTCCAGGCACCTGTTGCCCAACTTAAATGAAAGTGTGTGGTCTCTGGGTCAGACAGATCTGCATTTGAACCCTGACGGATACTTACTAGCTATGTGACTTTGAGACAGTCATCCGGTTTCTCTGAGTCTTCATTCCTTCTTCCTGAGTAAACACCAACAAAGACAGCTAAAGCATGGTGTTAGTAAACTAGGTGCCTAGCACAGGTTCCAGGTTCAGTACTGATTAGGCTACAGATTGAGAAGGCCTGCAATGCCAGAGGTAGCATTCTGCCTCCCAAACAAAGGCCACATTGTGAGAAGTTTCCCTCTACATACTCATCCTGCATCATTTGAAGCCTTGCTCCAGGTCATATTGAAGAGCAATACCCTAGCAGACAATGGGTTGAACTTACTTAAAAAGTTGTCATGGGAAAGTAAGAACTGTCAAGATTCTGTAGCACAGTTGGAAAGAATGTAGGGTCTGGCTTCTCTGTTCCCTGGCTTATGAGGACCTGGCGGTCTCCCTTCACAAAAGCACAGGTATTCCCAGGGTACCCCACAAGGAAGACTCCTCTGCAGGGCACCCTAGTGATGTACTAGACACAGCCCAGCTGGGCAGCTGCTAGGACACCATCAGGAAACCTCCCTGATGCCCCTGAGCCCACATGGAGGACACAGCCCTTCCTTGGCAAAAACCATCCTGATTCACAGATGATAGACAGGCTTTCTAACTGTTTACTGCCACTTCCCAAGAAGGGGCTCCTCCCATCCCTGCCTGCATCTAAGGAGGCAAGAGGTATTGGCTTCAGCCAATCCTGGAGAGGGAGTGTTCACCAAGGGTGGGTAAGAGACACACACAGACACACAGACACACAGACAGGTACACACACATACACACATACACACGTGTACACACACACACACACACACACACACATGTATGCACACACACAAAGAGAATTATAGATGCTTGTGAGCCACCTTTGGTGGGTACCAGGAATCTCGCCCTAAGCCATCTCTCCAGCCCCTTATTTAGGCTTTTACTGGTAAACTCGATGCATAGACAATACACTGACCAGGTGATGGGGCATTTCTGGAGTAACAGTGGATAGCCGGGGACTGACCTGTGCACTCTGGGGGCTTTGTATATCCCTGAGTTCATACCATTTGGCTTGTGAGCCAAATCTCAAGTTTATAGCGCTTTTGACTGGACCTTGTTTCTTAGCTTGAATTTCCTCTTTTGATTCCCTTGCAGTACTGTGTCTGTGCTGTGCTTGAGACATAACTCAAAAATTAATCCTGAAGCTAGATCATTACAAAGCTTTTTTCACTTATCCTAGCTGCAAGGGCACGGCAAGTTTCATACTAATCTGGTCTCATTGAAATAAAAACATTCAAAATAAAAAAAGCACAATACCATTATCTTAAAATTATACTTAAAACTTTACATGTTTTAATATCATGAATACTCCCTTAATGTTGGTGCCAGCAAGTCCCAGCTCCTAGGTTCCTGGGAATAGAGCTTACCTGATCTCTTGCTATACCTCAGAGCATCTGATCCCATAGGCTATAACCCTGCCCCCCCACCCCGTCCCGCTAAACATCCAAACGGCATCCCCCACCCACCCATCTACCTTTACCTCTCTGATCTTCCATCAGCACATTCTCTTGAGCACAGCATATTCCTAAGTAACCATCAACATGTCAGTGCTAAAGACATCCTTGTTTTCTCTCTCATGCGGGAGCTCTGTGCCCTCTCCTGTTTGGTGGAGCATCTGCATAGAAGCTATGTGTCTTCACTTCACACTCCCTAAACTTAATGCTGAGCACCCCACTTGCTCTCTGCTCATCTTCTCTATCCTAGTCACCCAACAGCATCCCTCGGTCAACTGTACTCAATATTCCTGTCACTTCTGCCACCTTCTTTGTTACTTACCACATATGCCCATGAGTATATTACTTCTGTCCACTGCTCATCTCTTCCAGGTCTCCTCTCACAATCCAACCTCCCCCAGCTGCATTCCCTGATATAACACTGTCATTCAACAATCTCACTGTCATCTTAGAGTTCCCTAGGTCTGTACAGAACTTGGCATATCTTCTTGAAGGCTCAAAACACAACTTAGGAAGTGGCAGCCCAGTGATTTATTAACTTTTCCTGGGCAGAGGTGAACAAATGTCTACTTAGTTCAGTTAAGAGTGCCAGTGATGTTGAGGTGTGGCACACGCCTTTAATCCCAGCACTTGGGAGGCAGAGGCAGGCAGATCTCTATAAGTTCATGATCAGCCTGGACTACACAGCAAGTTCCAAGAATTCTAGTGACAGAACAGAGGGTCAATCGATCCGAATCCAGGTAAAGCAATGAGTTTATTGGGTGTACTTATAAGACCTTGGGTGAGGGGTCAGCTGGAGGAGCTGTAGCTCAAAACAGCTGTAAAACAGAAGTCCCACCCAGCGTGGATGATGACTTCCCTACAGCTGCAGAGATGGAGGCCTCCCACCAGCTAACTTAACGCCCTGATGACCACGTGCAGCTGGACCAGAATTACATCCAGTGAGAACGGAAGCACGCACAGAAGAGAAGCTCACAGAAGAGTGGAATGCCTCCCACCTCCTTCTATAAGGAAAGGTCAGCAGGCCTGATCCTGAAGGTCTCCCATGGGGAATCACAGTTACTTTGGTTACGATGGTGATAGCTGCTATGCTAAAGGCATTAATTTAGTTTCCCAAAGATACACGGGAAACGTCATCCAGATCCACCCACCTCCAAGTTGATACTTCCCACTTAAAAGTATAAGTGGCATCATTAGTTACAGATGACAAAGATGACTAAGCTATCATCTTTGCCTCCTGAGAGTTCACCATTTTAATCAGTGACAAGACAAACAAGACGGTCTATTCTAAAAAAAGATTTAAATCTTAAAAAAAAAAAAAGTGACAGTAGGAGTCAAGAAAAGAATATGTCTCTCTTTTTATCCTCATTGTATCAGAAATGGAACGAGAGACATTAAATATTTTCCAAAAGCCTTATGTGTAGCAAATGATGCTACCAGTGTGCTAATTCAGGTGGTCTGACCCCAGAGTCTGTTAGGTCTTGACTAATATACTCTCTTACTCCCCTGCACTGGTCCTTATGCAGTTGCCATGCCTACTCTAAAACTGTTTCCCTGTTTCATATGGACTCAGCTTTCTCTCTAGTCATTCCCATGGCAGGAAAGTACAGTATTGAGTGTGACTTTGCACTCTCTAGGGTGAATGAGGTGTCTGATAACACCCCCTAAAATGACAGTGAAGAGATTTGAAAGATATACAACAAAGAGAACAATGTTAAAACATCAACTGAAGACAATTTGACATGTTTCTAGAATACAGACACTGACTGAAAACCGGTAAGCCCAAGGGAGATGAGACAGCCCAGAGCTATTTGAGAATGGATTCAACCAATGGAGAAAAAATATGCTGTGTGTCCTGCCCTAAAAAGGGTGAGAATCAGAGGGAGCAGGAAGTCAGGATGAGGGATGAAAATGTCAAGTCAAAAGCCTTATAAAGAAGCATCACTCATGCCTCTCCAATCAGTGCCCCCTATACTACAGCATGGGCCACCCAAGCAAAAGGAAGAATGCACCCTCTGGAGGTGGGGTGAACGTCATGGGAAGCTCTGTCCCCAAGGCCTTCTCGGGGCAGCAGTAGCCTACTGGCCAGCCACCACAGATGTCACCCAACAAGCTCTCTGTCCTCAGAGCTTCAAACTCACTTCCTTATATGCCAATGAACAGCAGAGCAACAAAAGACATCTGAGGCAAGCCTCCACTATGAAAGTAGGAGACCAAAAAAATACAGGAAAATAGATCCATGGATTGGGGAAGAGGCTCATGGCTAAGAGCACTTACTCTTTTTGCATAGAACCAAAATTTGGTTCCCAGCACCCACATGTGGGGACCCACGACCACTTGTAACTTCAGATCCAGAAGATCTAACCTTCTTCAAGTCTCCACAGAAGCCTGAGCTCACATGTACACAGACACACAGAGACACATACTTAAAAATGAAAAACAAGGGTCTGAGCCAGGCACGGTGGCTCAAGCCTGTAATCGCAGCACTCAGGAGGGAGAGGCAGGCAGATCTCTGTGACTTTGAGGCCAGCCTAGTCCACAAAGCAAGTCCAGGATAGCCAAAGCTACACAGGGAAACTCTATCTTGAAAAAAATCAAAACATAAAGAAAGGAAGGAAGAAAGAAAGAAAGAAAAGAGAAAAATGAGGGTCTAGCGAGACAGATCAGCAGTTAAGAACACCTTTTCCAGAAGACCTGTGTTTGAGTCCAGCACTAACACGGTGTCTCACAACCTGTCTGTAACTCTACTTCCAGGGGATCAAGCACCTCTGCAGGTCCCTACACATACATGGTATACATACATATACTCAAGATCACACACATAGAATAATACATATTTTAAATGAAAATAAATACTTAAAAATTTATAAGATGGGAGCTGGAGAGATGGCTCAGCGGATAAGGGCACTGTCTGCTGTTTCAGAGGTAATGAGTTCAATCCCCAGCAACCACGTGGTGGCTCACAACCATCTATACTGGAATCTGATGCCCTCTTCTGGCATGCAGATGTATATGCAGATGGAGCACTCATACATAAAATAAATAAATAAAATCTTTTTTAAAAAATCTACGAAATGCACTTTTAAAGAAACATGCCCATATGGCAGTTAAAAGGGTGGATGAGGGAACTTTTTATTTAACACTATTCCAGTGGAACACCGTATAAAATTTGGCTCCACTCTGAAGACAGCAGAACCAAAAAGAAATTTAGGAAAGAATAAGAAGGCCAATAGATGTAAACCTACTAAAGGGAGGATCCAAGTCCAGGGGAGTTCTGTCTAGCACACCCAAACAGGTTTTTGAAGGCCAGCCAGAGTGATCAGATACCAAGAGCTGGTGTCATAATTACTGGTCTATTGCTGTGGAGAAGCACCATGACCAGGGCAACTCTTACTTTTTTTTCAAAGCTGTTCATTGGGGGCTCACAGTTTTAGAGAGTCCATTATCATGGCAGGAAACAGACAGGCATGGTGCTAGAGCAGTAGCCAAGAGCTTTGCATCCTGATCTGCAGGAAGCAGGAAGCAGACAAAGATCCAATGAGTCTGGCTCAGTGACACGCCTCCTCCAACAAGGCCACGCCTCCTAATCCTTCCCAAGCAGTTCCACCAACTGGAGACCAAGCATTCAAATATATGAGCCTACGGGATCCATTCTCATTCAAACTGCCACAGCTGGGAAGGAGGAATCTGATCCAATTTGAGTTGTGATCAAGCATTAAGGGGGAGGGATTCTTGCCAAGCTGACTCAGCAAGGCTCTTAGACTAAAGCTGTGTTTTATATAAGGAAGTGCAAGTGGGTCCAGAAGATAGTCCAGAAACCTGATCTATGTTTGTGTCAGGCAAAGAAATTGTCAGAAGCCATGTTCGTTTAGCCAAGAGAAAAGCAGAAAGATTCATTCATGGAGCAAGAAATCTAAAGCACAAAACAAGTTCAACATATAATGAAACAAAATAAAGAATTCTAGATGTTTACTGTGAAAGTATCAAAAATCAAGTCTTCTATAAGAAGGGATTCAAGGAAACTCTCCAGAAAGTAAAATAGCAGAAATGTTGAAAACCTGATTGAGAGACCACAATGAGAGGACACAAGAGGTCAGACATTGGCTACCCAGGGTTTCGGAGACAGAAGGGAGATGGAAGCTTTTCCACAGAAGAGTTAAATGAAAAGGACAGGGCACGTAATCCTCAGAGGGACAAGAATGTGAAAAGACACAGAGGCCTGAGAAAGTACAAGCTGTTTTGAAAACTGCAAGCACTTCTGATAGGCAGAAATCAGGGTTCCTGGGAGCAGAGAGGCCAGCCCTTAAACTCTAAGCGGTTCTCAACATGTAGGTTGTAACCCTCTTTTGGAGGGGGTCAAATCTCAGATATGCTACCTATCAGATATTTACATTACAACTCATAGCAATAGCCAAATTATAGTTATAAAGTGGGGAGCACTACAACATGAGGAACTGCCTTAAGGAGTCACAGCATTAGGAAGGTTGAGAACTATGGCTGTAGAGGCAGATCCACAAGGTCCTGAATACCACGTACAGGGCTCTAGCCTTTTACCGAGCAATTATAAGGATCCTTCTTTCTTTCCCTCTTTCCTTCCTTCCTTCCTTCCTTCCTTCCCAGCTTATGTTAATATGATGTCTTGATATCTTGGCTTTCAACCGATGACCCTTAACTATACCTGGAGATCTTCTCCCACCAATAGGATAATTAAGTATTGCTTTCCCCTCTTATGATAGAGCTGTTTTGTTACATGTAGATCAAATATCCCTGGGACCCCTAACCCCATTGAATCAAACACATTCACCCTCAAAAACCCCTTCCACTCCCCAAAGTTTATAATGTCCTTGATTGACAAAAATAAAGGCTTGCTCTCTCACTACACTCCTCCACCATGGCCACCTGCAATTCATCATTTATTCTGGGGAAGGAAGGGCTCCCCTCTTCCCTGGGCCTGCCCAGTTGTCTCATGCTTGAGCTGTTAACCGGGCATGCTGAACTGCCTTGTCAGCCATTGGCCTGCATCCTTAGGAACTGTATCTCACTAGACCTGCCGTTCCATCAGGTTTTGGCCTTTCGCCCACACCCCTGACATTAATACAGCAGCCTAACTGAAGGGCTGTAACACTGCAGTGTCATCACAGGCTTCTGGAATGCCCAAGTTTCCACTGCCGTCTGGTACCAGCAATCTCGTTTGTTTGTTTTAGATTTTATTTTATTTTATTTTTAGTGTATACATTCATATTGTATACATGTATACACGTGTACAGAATACATTTATATTATTACACATAAGTAGAAAAATTACATATATCAAGAAAAACCACGAGAAAAAAAAAGAGAGCTAGTTGTAACACTCTCCCTGAGAGCTCTAAGCTGATCCTAAGAGATCCTTTGGGGGGGGGGTCAAAAACCATATTTTTAAAATTTGAATAAGAGGGTGGATAGTTTTGTTGTTATCATTCTTTTTTTTACATATAAATTTATATCATTACACACATATATATATAATAAACTACCTACAACAAGAAGAACCATAAAACAATCAGGAATTATATAAATATTACATTCATAATGTTTTGGCTATTTGTATTAGGCAACCTTGAAGAAAACATCTTTTCTATCTTGGTGTGTCTAAAATTCTGACTGTAAATCAATATCTATCATATCTTATCTCCTTTGATCTCAAGGTTCCTCTGTTCCCATCTGGAAGCAAACAGCTCCTGAATCAGCCCACTGGACTCAGAACCCAGGCTATCACTGGATTCAAAACAATATTTCCTTCCTCCTTCCCTCTTTCCTTCCTTCCTTCCTTCCTTTCTTCCTTCTTCCTTCCTTCTTAAGCAGACAAGTTCTTGCAATATCATCCATGATAGCCTTGAATTTCTGAGCTCAAGCAATCCTCCCAGCTTGACCATTTTTAGGTTCACGCTCCTGCCCCAGCTAGTTGAGGAAATTTTATTTTATTCTCATTAACTAATTAATTTACATCCCAATCACAGCACCCTCCCTTCTCTCCTCCCAATCACACATCCCCACGCTCTTCCCTGATTGCCTCTCCATTTTCCTCAGAAAAGGGGAGCCCATCCCATACCAACACATCCTGGCACATCAAGTTGCATCAGGGCTAAGCACATCCTCTTCCACTGAGGCCAAACAAGGCAGTCCAGCTAAGGGAAAGTCATCCAAAAGCAGGCAACAAAGTCCATGTCCGAGATAGCCTCTCTCCAATTGCTACCTACATGAAGACCAAGCTGCCCATCAGCTACGTATGTGTAGGGGGCCTAGGTCTAGTCCATGCATGCTCTTTGGTTGGTGGTTTAGCCTCTGTGAGTCCCTATGGGCCAAGGTCAGCTGACTCTGTTGTTTTTCTTGTAGAGTTCTTACCTCCTCTAGATCCCTCTACTCTTCCCCCAACCTTCTGCAAGACTCCCCAAACTCTGCCTAATGTTTGGCTGTGGGTCTCTGCATCTGTTTCAATCCACTGCTGGGTGCAGCTCTCAGAGGGCAGTTTATACTAGACTCATATCAGCAAGCATAGTAGTGTCAGGAGTAGGCTCTCTCAAGTTGGGCCAGTCATGAGTTGGCCATTCCCTCAATCTACTCCATGTCTATCCCTGTACTTACTTCCTGTAGGCAAGACATATTTTGGGTAGAAAGTTTTATGGGAAGTCCTGCCTGGCTATAGGAAGTGGTCATTTCAGTCTCCATATATCCTGTTGCTAGGAGCCTCAGCTAGAGTCACTCCTATATCCTCCCAGGAGCCTACCCCAACACAGGTCTCCAGTTTGTCCCAAAGATCCACCCCATCATTTTCCCTTCTCTCTCCCATTCAAATGGCAAGTTAGATGATCAGATTTCCAAAGATGGACATTTCAGAGTCAGTGCTATGTGACAAATATCCACAAACTGAGTGGCTTAACCTGCAGCAGCCTGACTTTGACTTGAAAATCTGCAGTTTGAACAGGTCTCAGTAGGGACAGCTGTCTATGTACCATGAGGCCCGAGCTGAGAAGGTCCAAAGACTGAGACTGGTTTGATGGCTGAGGGGCTAGAGTCGCGAAGGACAGCCTGCAAGGTGGTTCAGCTGTAGTCAGTCACTGGCTTTCAGGATGCCAAAGTAAAAGGCTGGGGTGAAATTTTCAGAAGTAAAGGATACATACATTAAGCCAGGAATTCAAGGCCAGCCTAGGGTACATAGCCAGATCCTCATCAAACAATGCCAAACTGCACAATACAACCAAAATGGCCGCTGCAGCTTCTGCCTCACATGTTCTTTGGGAACACTGATAGAGTGGCTTTTCCTAAATTCCAGCAAATATCTTACTGAGTCTCATAATATATAATTGGGCCACATCTACCCATTCCTGAACCAATCCCTGTGGCCCAGTGAATGCAGTTCAGGGATTGGCAAAAGCCTTGGTCACATGGCGATCACACACACACACACACACACACACACACACACACACACACACACACACACACACACACACGCTGGATAGGAACTCCACTCTAGCACAGCCTGAAAGTTGCAAAATGGAGCAGCCTCAGAAACAGAGGAGGAAGTAGGAAAGATGCTGGAAAGACAAGCCCCAAGCATGCACACACACCTCTGCTTCCTAGCTCCAGCCTCCCTTCCCCCTCTGCCTGTTCTCTTCCCTGGCAGGAAGCTGCCAGCTCCCTTGGCTAGGTGGAAGGAATGCTAATTCTTCTAACTGGAGAGCTCGGTCCTCAGAAGGGCCATTTATACTCCGCTCAATACGACTGATGGAGCGTAAACTAATTAATTCTCAGAATGAGAGCATCTCTATCAGGTTTGTCCCAACTAGTAATGAATCATTACCAGCCAAGACCTTAGCATCTGCTCGCTCAATCAATGCCCCCTCCAGCCGCATGCTATGAATGTCATGGGTGCTGCTGCCCAACTGCCAGGCATCCTGCATCCCCTGGCCCCCAGAGACCCATTAGTTTTCTGAACAGCAGAAGACCTCAGGCCTGGAAGGATGACGATGTTTTGAGCACATGAGGGGGACAGCTTGTTGGGGGGGGGGGGTGGCTGTGGACAGAGTGGAAGGAAGTGTCCTATTTCCAACTTTTCTCATCATAAAACTTCAAGGCTGAGGTGATCTTAAAAGCCAAATAGATCCCAACCTCTTCTTACACGCCCCTGATGACAGAGAGATCATGACTTCCCATTACACTGTTTTGTATACCTGCTTGTTAGAATGAAGTGACTAATCATACTTAAACATGAGGCAGTTTGAATGAAGATATCCAATAAAAAGAGATAAAGTGAAAAGCAAATAGACCAAAGGACAGGAAAATAATTCAGCAAGGGGTAGAGGTACAAATAAAGCTCCTTTGTAGCCCAAAGCAAAAGGAAGCCATGACCATGTCCAAATTCACAGCACCAGTAAGAGTAGAAGACAAAGGAGTAAATACATACATACACACAGATATACACAAGTGGACACATTGTGCCATGATTTGGAGAGGGTCTGGCATGTTTCCCAGAGGTTGCTGTGTTGGGAGATTGGTCCTTGTGTAGTAGCACAAAGAGGGAGTGTACCCTTTAAAATAACAGGACCTAGTCAGATTTACTTAGGTCAGCAAAGTCCCTGCCTCAAAAGAAAATGCTACCAGATGTGGTAGTACACCTTTAGTCCCAGGTCTCAAAGGCAGAAGCAGGTGATCTCTGTGAGTTCAAGTCTAGCCTAGACTACATAATGAGTTCCAGGATACCTAGGGTTGTAGAGAGAGACTCTGACACACACACACACACACACACACACACAAATAAACAAGAGAATACTAACCGTATGGAGTAAGTTCTTCTCAGAGTTGTGATATGAATCTTAAATGTCCTTCAAATACCTTGTGATAAAGGTTTGATTACTACAGTATGGTGCAATTGAAAGGTGGTAGACACTTCAAGTAATGGGATCTAACAGGGATAAAATTAGATCATTGGTGAAACGTACAATTGATGGGGATATTGAAACCTTTACCCTTTCCTCCGACTTTCTCCTTTTCTTCCAGCCACAATGAGATAAGTAGCTTTGCCCTACCACAGATCCAAAAACAATGGAGCCAAACAATCATGAGCTGAAGCCTGAGACAAAACAAACTTGTTTTTTTCTTTTCAAGTTGATTGTCTCAGGTGTTTTGTCACAGTGATGGAAATCTCACTAACAAAGTACATATTGTAAGAATGTGCCTGGTCCACAAATTACTCCTGGCTTCCTGTTCTGAAGGGTGAACTTTCTCCCCATGCCTCCACTATTTCACCATTAAGGTATCAACACCCAATCAGTGGAGCTACCTTATCTTGAAACTTGAACTTCCAGCACTCTATCTCAAGTTCTCTCTCGATACAAGGGAGATACAAGCTATGTATCCATGGCTGTCTTGGAACTCACTATGTAGACCAGACTGGCCTTGAGCTCAGAGATCCATCTGCCTCTCCCTTCCAAGTGCTGAGATTAAAGGCATGCACCACCACCACTATCTGGTTTCTTTTTTTAAAGGCAGTGTTAGCCTGCCTTTCATATTACATTATAGCATGAAAAAATAGGCTAGTACACGTAGGGGTGTGTGTGTGTGTGTACATAAATATACAATTTGCAACAATGAAAAGAGTTATTAAATAACTTCTTATCAGAACCTGCTTTTCTTTTTTTTTTTTTTGTTTGACTGCTTGGCTTATTGGCTAGCTGACTGCTGGCAGGCTGACTAGCTAGTTGGTTGGTTGTTGCCTGGATGGATGGATGGATGGATGGGAGATAGATAGATAGATAGATAGATAGATAGATAGATAGATAGATAGACAGACAGATAGAAATTGGTTGGCTGACTGGTTTGTTGGTCAGCTACTTGATTGGCTAGCTGCTTGGTTGGCTACCTGGTTGGCTGGGTGCTTGGTTGGTTGGTTTGGTTGATTGGTTGGTTGGCTGGCTCGCTGCATAGCTAGCTTGTTGATTGGTCAGTTGGCTAGTTGGTTGATTGGCCTTAGACAGAGTCTAACACTAAAAGTCAAGCTGGAATTCACAATGATGTATACACCAGGCTAGCCTTATACTCACAGGACTCTTCTTGTCTCAGCCTTCCAAATGTTGCATGAGTCATCACACCCAGCTGTCCCTCTAATTTCCATATATCAATTCAATCAGAAAATATTTACAAAAGCCCCAGAGGGAAAGGAAGAAAATCAACCATGGGGAGACATGAGGCACAGGGAAGACAATAGATTAGAATAAAGCATAATGATACTGTCGTAGGGTGGTGCTGTAATGAAACACCATGACCAAATCAACTTGGGGAGGAAGGGCATAATTACGTATATGCTTCCATATCACAGTTCATCATCCAAAGCAGTCAGGGAAGGAACCTGGAGGCAGGCACTAATGCAGACGTCATGGAGAAGTGCTGCTTACTGCCTTGCTCCTTATGGTTTGCTCAGCCTATAGAGTCCAGTACCACCAGCCAAGGAATGTTCCAATCCATGACAGGCTGAGCACTCCCTCAACAATCACTAATAAGAAAATGCCCTACAAAAATATGTCAGATATATATCTAGACACCTATGGACACCTGATTTTTTTGTAAAGAAGCCAGAACAATACAATGGAAAAAAAAAGAATCTTTAACAAATGGTTTAACTGGATATCTACATGTAGAAGAATGCAAATAGGTCCATATTAATCATCCTAAACAAAACTCAAGTCCAAGTGGATCAAAGACCTCAACATAAAATTACATACACTACCTGATAGAAGAGAAAGAGGAGAAGAGCCTTGAACACTGGCACAGACAGCAACTTCCTGAACAAAACACCAACAGCTTGGGCACTAAAATCAATAATTAATAAATAGGACCTCATGAAACTGAAAACCTTCTGTAAGGCAAAAGACATTGTCAATAGGACAAAATAGCAGCTTACAAAATGGGAAAATATTTTCACCAACTCCACATATAATAGAAGACTAATGTCCAAAATATATAAAGAACTCAAGAAACTAGACATCAACACACCAAATAACCCAATTTTAAAATGGGGCACAAAGCCAGGCATGGAGGCACATGCCTTTAAGCTTAGCAATCAGGAAACAGAGGCAGGCAGATCTTCATGAGTTCAAGGCCAGCCTAGTCTACAATCTAGAAGTCCAGGATAGCCAGGGCTATTACACAGAGAAACCCTGTCTTAAAAAACCAAAAATAAAAATAAAAAATAAATAGGGTTCAGGGGCTAGAGAGATGGCCCAGAGGTTAAGAGCACTGGCTGTTCTTCCAAAGGGCCTGAGTTCAACTCCCAGCAACCACATGGTGGCTCACAACCATCTATGAGATCTGGTGCCCTCTTCTGGCATGCACGTGTATATATAGGTGGAACATTGTATACATAATAAATAAATAAATAAATAAATAAATAAATAAATAAATAAATATTTTTTAATGGGGTACAGAGCTAAACAAAGAATTCTCAATAGAGGAATTTCAAACAGCTGAGAAACACTTAAAAATGTTCAATAGCCTTAACCACCAAGGAAATGCAAATCAAAACAACCTTGATATTTCCTCTTATTCCTGTCAGAATGGCTAATATCAATAATACAAATGACAGCTCATGCTGGTGAGAATGTAGAGCAATGGGAACACTCATCCATGCTGGTGGGAGTGCAAACTTGCACAACTACTAAGTAAATCAGTATTTTGATCCCTCAGAAACCTAGGAATTGATCGAACTCAAGATCCAACTATACCACTCTTGGGCACATGTCCAAAGGACACTCCATCCTACCACAAAGACACTTGCTCAAATACGTTCATAGCACTTTTATTATAGCGGCCAGAAACTGGAAACAACTTAGATGTCCCTCAGCAAAAGAATGGATAAATAAAATGTGGGACATTTATACAATGGATTATTACTCAGCTGTTTGAAAAATGACATCATGAAACTTACAGGCAAGTGGATGGAACCAGAGACAATCATCCTGGGTGAGGTAACTTAGAACCAGAAAGACAACCACGGCGTGTACTCACTTATACATGAATATTATCCATAAAGTACAGGATAACCATGCTACAATCCACAGACCCAGAGAGGCTAAGTAATGAGGGCTTAAAGGGTGACACGTGCATCTCCCTGGGAAGGAGAAATAGAATAAACTTTGCAGGTGGACTGGGGGTGGGTGGGAATGGGAATAGGAGGGATCAGGTTGGGGAGAGAGATGGAGGGAGAAAATACCGAGAGACAACTGGAATTGGAGAGCACTGGAGAAGGGAGCAACGTGGAAACCTAGTGCAGTAGAAACTCCCAGGATTCTATGAGGGTGACCCTAGGAAGGACTCCCAAGTGATAGAGGATACAGAGCCTGAACCAGGCATCTTCGATAACCAGGCAACTTCCAGTGGTGGAACTGGAAACCTTCTACCTATAATCTATCCTGCCTGCAAGAGGTGCTGGGGCAACAGAGGCTCAGGACTTGGGGAAGAAGCCAACCAATGGCTGCTCTAATTTAAGGCTCACACGTGACCTCTACAGCTTAGTTGTATTTATCAGACCCCAGAGTCTCCAGTTTGTATCCCGACTAGCTCCCAGACTAGGATACCTACCTAGAAATGCCTAATTATTAATGTTCATCCTAAACCTACATTTCTAGCCAGACATGATAGGGCACATCTATAAGCACAGCCAGGAAGGCATGTCAGGACTGGCCAGGACGAATACCACAAATTCAATGCCAGCCTGCTTTACATAGCGAACATAACCAAGTAATTAACTAACTAGTTACTACACTTAAATTTCTCAAGAAGTTAAAAAAAAAATTTTTAATTCAATTCCCAAGACAAATCAACCAAAAATATAAGTGAACGTGTCACTAATTCTCTTGAGGGAATTGGTGATATTATTGAACCTCTATTGGTCCAAAGGGATTCACGGGTATCAGATCCAAACCATGAGCCAGAAATGCTGACATCAGAACTGAGGACCCAGTGAGCACAAATCCATCTCTTCGGTGGCTGATCTCAGGTGATCAGAGTCTGTTGCTCACTTTTGTTATGAATGCTGAGGCATTCCTGCAAATCAAACAAACCTGAGTATATTCATAGGCACTGCAGGCTTCACATAGATCTTAAGAGGCACTCTCTAAGGACTAACAAATTCCAAAAATCAAAAGAAGACATTAAGTTGGTAATTTTAACACAAGACTCTGAAAACTTGTCTTTTTGTGTGTGTGTGTGTGTAGATGTATCTTTCTGCATGTGAGTCTCTGCATCACCCCAGAAGCCAGAGATATAGGCAGTTATGAGCTGCCCATCACTTTTCCACCACCATCCACCACCACCACCACCTCTTTTTTTGTTTGTTTGTTTTGTTTTGTTTTGTTTTTTGACACAGAGTCTCTCTGTGTAGCCTTGGCTACCCTAGACTCACTTTGTAGACCAGGCTGGTTTCAAACTCACAGCGATCTGCCTGCCTCTGCACACCTCTGAGATTAAAGGTGTGTGCCACCACACCCAGCTCCACCACCCTTATTTTGAGACAGGCCTACTCTCTGAACCTGGAGCTTCCCATTTCAACTGACCTGAGAGCTCGTGAAGGCCTTCTGGAGGGTATGGTTTATTGGTTGCTTTGCTTGGAACAAAAGGATGCATTTTTGCATTTTTTTTTCTGTCTCCTAAGGAAAAGTCATGAAACACATGTCTATTCCTGAACTGATCACTAGCTAGGAAAATAAGATAATCAGATTGGCTAGGCCCAGCTTCTCTGTCTATCTCAGAAATACATAAGAGATTCCACGCCTTAAAACAACATGGTCTGGGATAGTGTTGCTTTTATTTGGGAGATGTAAAAGTTGAAATAGGGTATCGGGTATCACAAGCTAGCCTCAAATTCACTATCAGAGCATGGTGGCCTTGAACTCTTGACCCTCTTGATCCTCCTACCAGTACCTCCCAATCATTAAGATCACTAGTGTGCACCACCATGCCCAGCAAAGAGACTGCTGTCTCTTAAGTTGAGCCAGGACTTCAATCTCTTCTTACTCCAGGGGTTACATAAAAAAAATGTGGATAAAAGGAGAGGCCAGTGTGCTGCACCTTTCTTCACGGCTACAGTCTCACCTCAAATAGATGTATTAGATTGAAGGAAAAGCCAAGGCCATACAAATGAACTAGAGGTGCACTTCCAGTGTCTACCAGCAGGAGTCCCCAAGCCTCTAGGAAAAGCCCCCCTTCTCCCCATCCTCCATCAGCAGCTCATAGTCTGAAAGACCAGAGAAGGCCCATTGCTCCTTGGGGGATAGGCAGGACTAGTCCCAGGATGTAGAAAACACTATGCAGATGACACCTCTTTCGTTCTTTGCTTTCTTCAGAGTGCAGTTAGGGTCACCGAGGCCCAGGCCCCACCCTGGAGAGGAAAGACCGAAACTCTGAAAAGTGAATGTTTGTGTGAAGAGACATGGAGGACTCTCAAAGGATCTCTTCAACCAATCCTGATAGGAGGCCATAGACGAAGAGTGAGCAGGAGATGGCTCCGAGGGTAACAGCAACTGTAGATCTGAGTTTGGTCCCTGGAATTCACCTGATGGAAGGAAAGAACCAACAACTCCTAAAAGCTATCCTCTGACCTCTGCCTCTGTCTGTCTGTCTGTCTGTCTGTCTGTCTGTCTGTCTCTCTCTCTCTCTCTCTCTCTCTCACACACACACACACACACACACACACACACACTACTTTTAAGCTGAAGAGTAGGAAGGTTTTAGCTCTAAGGCAACATGTCTGTTGGAATGTTAAGTAAGTACTTCCCTATAGGGAGGAACTGGCGGAGGAGGCTGGTAAAGCCTGGCATGAGGAAATTTATGGCTTCCATAGAGATCTCAGAGGAATTTTGTTGCTATTGTTTGTCTGTTTCATGCTCGTGTACATGTCAGAAAAGCAGAGTCATGTGCCCAGTATCCCAGAGATGCTGAGAGGGAAGTGGAGACATGGGCAAGGTTTGCAAGTACCTACCCTGCATTTGCTCTGCTGCCCTGAGCCCCACCCGCACCCCTTGCTCTGCTGCATTAGAACCTTCCCCTGTCATCTCCCAGAGTGGAACCATGCCTTTTCCTTGATGAATGTTTCTGGCCAACAGAGGTCTTTCCTGCTTCCCACTTGCTAAGACAATATTGTCTTTCAGAGCCCCAAATCCAAGCACCTATCAGGACTCAGTGGCAGCCTCGGTTGCCCCAGTCTCCCAGCTTCCTATGCTCCCCCACCAGCATGCCAGACCTCACTCCAAATGGCCTCCCAGGGCCTGAGGGAACAAAGCCAAACTCCTCAGCTTGGCATTCCAAACACTCCCCATCTGGCGCCCACCTGCCTTTCTTCTCACCCCCACTGTTCCTACATTCTTGGTGCCAATCAGACAAGCTTATTCTTTCTCCCCGAACTCCTATGAAACTCCACCTGCCCACACTTCCACCTCACCCCTTACTGCTCTGTGTCCACTTCTCCACTCAATGTATCCAAGCCCATTGAGCACCAAGCTGGACTGGAAGGAGTGAAGCTTGGCCAGGGAGGGTGGGTATCATTCTAGATCTTGGTCAGTGGTGAGTACATGAGAAAAAGCCTTCTCAGGAGACAAACAAAGTCTATTTAAACCTTTGGGGAGTGGAGAAAGGCTTTAGGGGTGAGTGTATAACATTGGCTGGGGCCAAGGTGCTAGGAATGCCTTGTTTTCATGAAGAGGAATTCTAGGCGCTTGCTAGACATGACCTTATAGGGAGAGAGGAAGTTTAACCTGTAACCTGGCCACCAGATTATGTGACCACCTCAAAGGTGGTAGAAGTGGGGGGCCATAAAGCTACATGCACGGGGACATGAAGGCCCAGGGAAGGGAGAAAATGTTCCTACTCCTGCCAATCTCAAGATGAGATTTTCAGTATTTAGGTATGCCTTGACCTCACTCTTGTTTCAGGCCAACTCCCACAATTACACAGCTCCCCAGCCCCATATCCCTTCACTCTGGAGGCCCCCAGGAACAGTGATTTCATCCCACAGTGACCTCTAAATTCTCCAAAGTTCCTTCACTGGGAAATTGCTGCTACATGGGGAGTTTTGAAAAGCAGACCAAACTGAGTTCAGATATTGCCTCCTAATTGATTGGCATTAAGCAAGTCCCATTGCCTGGGATGCCTTGGGGTTACCTGCAAAATTGGCATGGAATCGCTTACCTGACAGATTTTCCAAAAGAATTAAATGAGATGACACACATTGGGTCTCTAGTAGGACCTGATACTAAGAGAGTACCCCAGAAATGCTGCTTCCCTTTATGTTATGGTTGAATCTGAAATATCCTGCAAAGGTTAAAGACTTGGCTGCACATTGCCTGACTTCTATTTGTATTGCTGTGATAAAATTCTCTGACAAAAGCAACTTCAGAGAGAAAGGGTTTACCTTGGTTTATAGTGCATCCTAGCAAGGGGCACAGTTTCTCATAGCAGATAAGGCACAGCACCAGGAGCACAAAGCCAGCACATCACATCACCCAGCACCAGCAACCCAAAAGCAGAAAGAAAACGGAAGTGAGATCAAATCATAAAACCTCAAGGCCTGACTCCCATATGACACACTTCCTCCAGTAGGCCTCCACCTTCTCCTGGTCTACAACTTTCCCAAACAGCACCACCTGCTGGAGCCTGTGGGGGACATTTCACATTCAGGCAATACCAACTGATAGGGCTTTGAGGAAATGACTAGGTGGTAAGGGCGTGGCCCTCATCAGTAGACTAAGCCGTTGGTAGTTTCATGATTTGACTCATTACTGGGAGGTGGTAGAGACTTAGGAGGCAGAGCCTAGTAGGAGGAAGTAGGTCAGTGGGTTCACACTTTTGAAGGATATCTTATCCTTGGCTCTTTCCTGTTTATTTCTGTTTCCTGAGAACCATGAAGTAAGCACCTTTGATCAACCATGCCCTTCTTCCATGAGATTCTGCCTCACCACAGTGTAGTTAGGGGAAAAATGCTGCCAGCCAACCATGAACTGAATCCTCTGAACCCATGACCCCAGATAAAGCTTCTCTCTTTAAAGCTGCAACTCCTCCCTCATGTTCTCTCAGGAGCATTTTAACGTGACTAATGCATTTTAGCTGCATTCATAAGATCTTTCTAATGTTACCCTCTAGCCCACAAAGGCAAAAGGCATTTCTGTATACACGTCTCTCCTTGTCTGCTCCAGAAGGGTCATTTGTATAATGCTAATGGCACCATAAAGCAAGGATAGCTTTTTAAAGTCTCTACTTGGAGCCAGATAAATTTGAGGCTGGGTCCTGATGAACTGCTTGATCTATGCTCCACCAGATACATTACTTAACCTCTCCCTGAGCCTCAGTTTTGTCATGTATAAAGTGGGGGTGATAGTAGTGACTACTTGAAGGCATCGTTCTGAAGACTAAATGCACAGACAGTTAGTTTAATAGAGTCTGATTAGAAAATTAAACATGAACACTAACTTTCTGCTTTCCTAAGCTCTGGCTTCATCCATGCCTCAATGAATCCCCAGTCCTGTTTGTAAACACATTATAGGAAAAAGCAGCCAGCTTTTGTTCTTAATATTTAAACTGAAAGTCCAGTCTGCTCTCAAAATCATAATTACATATCTAACGTCATACTCTGCTTCCTCATTTGTTGGCTAGATGTCTGTGATAATTAATATTGATTGTCAATTTGATCAGGATCTAGATTCACCTAAGAAACAAGCCTCTGGGCATGCCTGTGAGGGAGCTTGGAACATGCACCCTGGATGTAGGTGGCACTATCCCGTGGGCTGGGAGCCAGGACTGAATGACAGCAGCTTTATCTCTGTTTCCTGCCTGTGGGTTTGTGGCCAGTCACCTCATCCTTCTGGTACCATAACTTTCCCACCACAGTATCCCCTAGAACTGTGAGCCAAAAATGAGCCCTGTTCATTTGAATTGTTTGCTGTCAGATATTTTGTCACAACAATGAAGGGTAACTAAGACAGAAAATATTATCCAATTAGCCCAATGGTGGTGGTGCACGCTTTTAATCCAAACACTCACAAGGCAGAGGCAGGAGGATCTCTGAGTTCAAGGCCAGTCTGTTCTACAGAGTAAATTCTTCCAGGACAGCCAGGGTTACACAGAGAAACAAAACAAACAAAAAGAAATCACCCCAATTATCTAGTAGAGAGCAACATGGCCTTTTCTTTTGCCTTTCTCTTCTGGGAAAATTTCTCCTCTAGTGCAAACAAGGATACAAGGGGTGGAAATATGGATTTATAGATATTAGTACTGGTCTATAAATATACCCAGTTCTAGACTCTTTTGAGCATATAATGGGTTATTTTTCTGTTGCTTTGAAGGTTGCTAGAGTCATGTGACTCAACTTAGTTCATGCCATATAGATTCTAACTAGGTTGAGTTGAGACAAACAGAGAATTACAGTGAATATATTCATTATCATAAGTCACTATGATTTAGGAACTGTTTGTTACTAAGCATAACCTAACCTATCCAACTCTTACATAAACTCTTACATGGCCATTTCTTCACCATCTCTGTTACCAGGGTCTGTGGTAAGTTCAAAAGCTCATCCTGGAAACAGTGAATGAGCTCTTCAGAAGACCTCTCAAAGCCAGGTGTGGTGGTGCATGCCTTTAATCCCAGCATTTGGGAGGCAGAGGCAAGCAGATCAGATGTGAGTTTAAGGCCAACCTCGTCTACAAAGTGAGTCCAGGACAGCCAAGGCTACACAGAGAAACTCTATATCAAGAAGAAGAAGAAGAAGAAGAAGAAGAAGAAGAAGAAGAAGAAGAAGAAGAAGAAGAAGAAGAAGAAGAAGA